>OY998177.1:55435497-56635497 GCA_963921935.1 Galeruca laticollis
TGTTTGGCAAAATAATTTTTTAAAAGCTCTTTGTTTATTAAATTATTTCTAAATGCTTAAATTAAGTGACAAGGATCAAATATGTATACAATATTTTTATTATTTATTTGAAATTCTGGATTATTTTCAGAAACTCCAAGAAATTTACTTAGTTTAACAGAACTAGATCCCATGTCACTTACTAAACAATCCACAATCAAACCACAGTCAAACAATTTGCATATGCATTTTGTTACGACAGGTAGTAATTTTTCGGCGTCAAATTCAGAATCAACAAAAAGGTAAGAAATTGGTAACTTCCAATTAGTATACAGTCCTCTTACCATAATGACCAAAGCATGTTTTGCCACCAAGCTTTCCTTTGTTCCAGTTCCAAAATCACATAAACCAATTATCTCATCTTTTCCAGTATCAAAGTACAAAAAAGATTTTAAAGACATCTCATCAATAATTATACTACAATGTTTGTCTTGTGGTAACATTGTGTTTGTTTTCATTTTTATTGCTTGAAAAACTTCTTCATCACGTAAACCTGCTTGAGAAACTAAACCATTGGTCATGTTTTGCAAAGTTCTTGGAGTTGGTAGACTTATTATTTTTCTAAGAAATCTGTATGCTCTAGGTCCTAAAAAATACAAAGTGAGGGCAACCTTCTTTAATTCATCAGAATAACGTCTGCCACATGATTTTCTGTTTATCAAATTAATTTGGGTTTTGACAATGTCTGCCAATGGTTTGGTCAAAAAATAATCGCACATATCTCTAGAGTTTAGGGCTATATTTTGGTGTTGCCTCCACATTACATGTTTTCTTGAATAACTTTTTCTTTATTGTTTTCAATTTAAACCTTAACTTTTCCTTTCGTGGTGTGCCAAAGGTCATGCTTTGTGGTGTTTGAGTTGAAGCTGAGGGATATTGTAAATGTATGGGTTCCTCCATCTCAATAAGAATTTTAGAAGATCTAGTATCTGAAACAAAAAAGGAAAATAGAGGAAGACTATATGCACAGGATTTATTATAAACAATGTGTTGTTCTATTCATCCATCACATTTTCCAGTGTCTATTTTCTGAAGACCAGCAGGAACATTTTCTTACATTGATAGCAAGTGAACTTTGAATGAATAACCGAACATATTTCCATTTTAACAAAACCATAAAAAAGACTATTGTATAAGAAAAACAAAACAGTTAGGCTAAATGCAATCTAATTATAAGAGAGCCATCTATTTTGATGCATATTATCTAAAAGAGTTGAATCTAAACGATGATTATATTTACCAAGAGATATAGAAGCATCACCAATATGTGTTGTTGTGGCTTGAGACGAATGTCCCACTTGCTCAAACGGCATGGTATCTGTAATTATAAAAATAATTGTAACAAACAGCAATTTCAAATAACCAGTTCAAAAAATTTCAAGCATTCTTAGATTTGTCACTCTACACTCTAAAGAATACATAACATTTACATTGCAATTCTATACAGCTGTTTAAATACAAAGCATATGGTCATTCGCAGATAGGCTAAACACAATCTAATTATAAGAGAGCCATCTATTTTGATGCATATTATCTACAAGAGTTGAATCTAAACGATGATTATATTTACCAAGAGATGAATCTAAACGATGATTATATTTACCAAGAGATGGAGAAGCATCACCAATATGACCTGTGGCGGCTTCAGACGAATGTCCCACTTGCTCAAACGGCATGGTATCTGTAATTATAAAAATAATTGTAATACACAAATAAACAAAATGCCAATAAGGTATTAATGAATCCTGTTGAAAAATTATAATTAATTCTGCACTAAGGTGGCAAAAATAAGTATCAATAACAACTGATTGTAATATTCACTTAAATTTAATATTTACCAGACTGAATAGCTATTTTTGTTGGTGGATCGCTCAATATAACATGGCCCTTGCGTTTTAACCATGGGAATATTGTAGGCAAAGCTTGAAGACATAGGTACATTTTACGTCCCCTTTTGGAAGTAAATTTATCCTCAAAGTGGAGTTGACATAACTTATAATTGTTATGTAAAGAGTCTAGGGTTTTTTCAAACAAATCTCCACGGTTACATGCATCCAACCATAACTGTGCTCTAAAATGTAAATAAAGCTAAGTAAGTATATTTATATTTTTATTTATCATATGTGTATAAAAGAAATAAACTACTACCAATTTATATTGAATATTGTGTATTATTATTCAGCATATTCAAGCTGAACTCATCAGCAGTGTGACGCTTATTGTAGTGTATTCATTGATTGTATTATTATCATTATTATTTATGTTAACAAAGACACAGAGACAGAGGAATGTTAACACTCAAAACATAGATTCACGCAACTTCCAATGTATAGGTGCAATGGAAGAATAACATATTTAAAAAAAGAAATATATATCTATAATTTATTGCATATAGAAACAATTCCTCTTACCTTACAGGATCTTTAGGAAATCTAAACATAGTTGTTCCGTCTCCATTTCTTGAATGACACCTACGAACTGCACAAGTTCTTCGCGCCATAACTGATATAATAGTTTTTTAAACAATTAAAAACACAAACAAAATATATATGTTATATTGTAAATAAGGAAAAACCGTACAGCAAAGGATATTCTTTGTTATACATGTAAACCAAAGAATACTGTTGGTGTATTCTTTGATGTAAGCAATAAAATCACATGACATTGACAGATAACTGACTCTAAGTCAGACATGCGCACTTAGAAAATGAATTCTAAAATAGCACAAGCTTCGCTTCTTGTTGTTGGTGTATTCTTTGGTCAGATTTAAAGTACATTCTGTTGACAAATCCTACTTGACTATATATCCAAGTTGATTAAGACAAAGTGAAAAGCTAGTTCGACAAATATTCCTCAAGTGGATGTGGACATGGTCTCAGTATAGTCGAACTCCCCTAAACAGAAGAAGAATAATTGATCCGGTACTAAATCGAATTCGGAATTCTGGGGTAACGCAATTTGTCTGTATGTGTGTCACATCACATGTTTTCCAAACAACTCAACCTATATGGAGAACATTTAATTTTCATTATAAATACATTCTACATTATATTTTCTATTTTGAAAGCATCATCATGGTAGTTTAAAATATATATTTCCAAATTTCTTTGACTACCCGAGAGTTACCTTCTTTAATAAGAAGCACACCCGATTAGGAGAACATTATTTGAAAGAGTACGTTTTGACAGTACTTTGCGTTTCTCTTTAACGAGTATTAAAGAAAAAAGATAACAGTCTACTTATAAAGTTTTCCCTCCTGACAACAGCGCAAAATTTCTTTGTTTGCTATTGGCTCTCTATAGCCTACCACAGAAATTCAAATTTCAATATATTTTATTGTCAGAGAGAAGTGTAAGTTTTATAGATTTCCAAAGGATCCAAAAGTAAGAAACAAATGAATGAAGCTAACGAGGTACCTACATAATGATAAATATAACATTTTATGAAACTGACTGTCTCGACCCTTACTTCGTGGAATATGCTCATATTAGTGTTTTAAATGAAACTCAAGGTCTCTAGTCAATTCCACAATGTAATACAAGTTATTGAAAATTCTAAAAAATTGACAATTGTTTCGATAAATCAATATCATCGTCAGAATGACAGAAGTTACATTTCATTTTATGCCTACCTGATGTTTAGTAGTTATTTTTGGCTAGACCAAGAAGTAACCTAACTTGTGATTGGCTTAATATATGTTTATAGAAAAAAGAAGAAGATGTGATATTACAAATATTGAAGCTTAGATATTATTAGCCCTATGGTGATATCCTGGATAACATTTTTCCAATTAAGATCAGTATAACTGTGCAATGATATAGAAAACCAGGAAAACTATATCTGCTGATCTTTTTACAATTATCACTTAAGAAGACAGTTTATTAGTGGAGAGCTCCCTAGATTTAACTGTTCATTGACAACTTCATATTGTGGGTTTCTTGAATGTCTTCTAATTTCCAGTTCTTCAAGGAAATTCAGTTCTTGTTTCTTTTCACAAATATGCAGCACTTCTAGTTCTGTGTTAGGTGTCAATGAATGATTGGTGTCAAGTAGATGTTTTGCGTAGTGGGATTTATCTGGTTTTTTTAATCTGTATGCTCGTAAGTGCTCACTGTATCGTATTTCAAAATTCCTAAGGGTCTGACCCAAATAGACAGCATTACATTCGGGACATTTGAGTTTATATATACCTGACTTCTTCAATAGTGGTATTTTTGTTTTTACATTTAACAATTTTGTACTAACGTTACTTTCTGTTTTAAAAGAAATTGTTGTATTCGTTGCTGAAGATATTATCTTTTTTTTTTTTATTCAAACTAATCCGCTTCCACCCAAGGTGATTAGCGGTGTATAACAATGTACAATATTAAATTTTGTTTAGTAAATTAATGTCCTTTAAGAATCCCATCAATTTGTCAACTGGGCAATTTACACCTAAGAGCATATTTAAATCTGTAGGTAGTCTATATTTTAGCCGGTTCGTGTCAAACTTAATGCAATTGATCAGAACATGTTTCACTGTTAAATGTTCTTGACATAGATGACATATAGGAGCATTGTCTTTATTGAAAAGATAAGTATGCGTAAATTTGCAATGCCCTATTCTAAGTCTAGTGACAATCACTTGTGCTCTGCGTGTTGTGGTTGGATGCTTCCACCGCGTCACTGTTGACTTAAATTCGCGAAGTTTGTCTTGCGATCGCTGCCAGTCTTGTTGCCAGTGGTTATAAACTTTTTCCCGAATAAGTGTTCTCAAGTCACTCACCACGCACTTTGTTATGAGTTCGGCATTAACGTTTACGATTGCGTTACGCGCACATAGGTCCGCTTCTTCGTTGCCTCTGATGCCAATGTGAGCAGGAATCCACATGAAATCGACAGATTTATTGTTGTTCTGGATATTATGAAGCTGTGATTTAATTGATTGTAGTATTGGGTGCTTGGGATAAGGATGTTTCAAGGAATGAATGCTACTTAAGGAATCAGTTAAAATTAGGGTTTTGGGATTTGGAAAGGAGGTAATTACTTTAAGGGCATGAAAGATAGCATAGAGTTCTGCCGTAAATATGCTAGTGTGAGGGGAGAATTTTATGCTGTAAGATTCAGTTGTAGTCACTATTGCAGCACCCACTCCAGCCTTCGATTTCGAAGCATCCGTGTAGACTAAGTTAAAGCCATTGTAGTCATGCATTATCTTATTGAGTTCTGCGAAGATTTCATGGCGATTTGTATCCCTATCAAGCCCAGTCAGATTAGTACGGCAGCGAGGGGTAGAAACTGTCCACGGAGCTGGATGTTCGACAGTGGATGGAAACATTGTTGGGAGCTCTAAATTAAACTTCTGAAAAAGTTCTCTAACTCTGGCGTAAAATGGCTTAGATAGATGCGGTTTTTTATCAAAAAGATCCCTATATCTGTTGTTGAATGTGTTACTGTAAACTGGTTTTTCAGCATTAGTGAATATAGCAGCCGCGTAATTCAAACTCAATATAGAGCGTCTGTAACTTAATGATGGTTCACCAAGAAGACTTTGGATGCTGGTATTAGGGGATGTTGTAAACGAACCTGAAGCTATTCTTAATGCTGTATTATGGATAACATCAAGTTTGCGAAGTACAGTTTTTCTGGCAGATGCATAAGCTATGGAGCCGTAATCTATTTTTGACCTGATGAGCGTTTTATATATAAGCAGTAGCGTTGCTTGGTCTGATCCCCAATTTATATTTCCTAGGCTTTTCATTATATTAAGCCGCTGCATACATGTTTGGACCAACTTCTCTATGTGATCTTTCCAGGTAAGCTTATGGTCAAAGATCATTCCTAGAAATTTTGCTGATGTTTTGAAGTTAATATTTTGGTTATAAAGCTTCAATTTTGGAGTAGTATATGAACGTTTCCTGCTAAATACCACACCTGTTGTTTTGGTAACAGAAAACCTGAAGCCGGATTGACGTGACCATAGTTCCAAATTTGTGATGAATTGTTGCATAAATAGAGATATTGTATTTATATTTTTTCCTTTTATGTAAACCACTAGGTCATCTGCGAAAACTCTTGCTTTCAGTGGTTTTTTTAAATTGTTAAGAATGTTGTTAATGGCAATCAAAAATAAAGTAGGGCTGATAACTGTGCCTTGTGGGGTTCCATTTGCTTGGCGGTAAGTATCAGATAGTTCGTCATCAACCCGAACTTTGAATGTTCTGTTGGCAAGAAAGTTGTTGATAAAAGCTAAGCAATTTCCTGTGATATTCCATCTTTGTAGTTGCATCAGGATGTTTGGAGTCCAGCAGGTATCAAATGCTTTTGAGATATCAAAGAAAATGGCTACGCATACCTGTTTGGTGGCAAAAGCCTCATTGATCTCACTTTCCAAATCCACAATATTGTCCAGAGTTGAGCGGTTTGGTCTAAATCCAGTTTGTTCTTTGATTAGGAGGTTAGAAGTTTCGATATGCCACATGAGTCTTTGGTTGACAATTTTCTCTAGCAATTTTCCCATTGAGCAAGTTAGAGATATTGGTCTGTACGAGTTGGCTTCTTGTTTGGGTTTTTTAGATTTCAAAAATGGTAGAATAATAGCTTCAGACCATAAAGAAGGAAATACTTTGTCTACCCATATCATGTTGAAAAGTTTCAGTAGATGCCGCCTTGCTGAAGGTGGTAGATATTTGAGAAATATGACTGGAATATTGTCTGGACCTGGACTAGAATTTTTCATTTTGTCTAAGGAGCTGTCAAGTTCTTCTATGGTGATAGGATGATTTAAAGGGTTATCGAGTGTATCTTCAAAACTGATGGGAGTTTGTTCGATTTGATCCTTGTAATTGAGAAAGTCGCGCGTGAAATTTGAAGTTGACGATTGTTCTTGATAGGATTGGCCCAAAATATTGGCTATATCTATTGTGGATGACTAGTAGTGATCATTGTGTTTAATGCTACGAATAGTGCTTTTTGAACTATGTCCATTCATTTTTCTTATTTTGGTCCAGACTTGGCTTATTGGAGTGGAAGAGTTTATTTCAGAAACATATTCCTGCCAAGATTTTTTCTTGGATTGTTTGATTACAAGTTGTGCCTTTGCCTTGTATTTTTTTAGCTCTACGCGATTTTGGAGAGTTTTGTGTTTCCTATACTTGTTCAATGCTGCTTTTGCTTCCCTGATAGCTTTTTCGCACTCTTGATTCCACCAGGGGACTGGAGTATGGCCTTTTATGTCTTTTGTTTGGCCAATGTGCTGGTTGGCACTATCCAAGATGATTTCATTGAAGTTCAATACACATTTCCGGATATCGTTGGTAATATCGCAGCTATCCATATTTAGTTCAATCTGATTTCTGAAGGATGTCCAATCTGCTGATTTGATTCTCCATTTAGGCGAGTATTTTGGTGAATATTTCCCTAGAGAGGAACGATTCTCGATAATTATTGGAAAGTGATCACTTCCATAGGAGTACGAGAGAGTCTCCCATGATAGATTGACAGATAATGCTGGGTCACAGAGGCTTAAATCGATAGCTGAGGTTTCTCCGGTAGATATGTTAAACCTAGTATGGCTTCCATCGTTCAGAAAATTCAGTGGAATGTCGGCAATGAGTTTCTCTAGTATGTGTCCTCTTGGGTTTGTCGATTTACTGCCCCATATTATGTTATGTGCGTTAAAATCTCCAATGATAATTCTTGGACTTGGTGTCTGATTCAATAAGTTTTCTAAGTCTTTGTATTCTATTGTGGAATCGGGAGCAATATATATATTACAAATGTAAAATGTTTTATGGCTGGTGAGTTTTACAACAAGAGCTTCGATATCTGAGTTTACATGGAAGTAATCTGCTTAAAAGATTTACTTATTAAAGTTACCACTCCTCCACTGGCACGTTTGGTGTTGTTACGAGTTTTGGAGAAAAATTGAAATTGACTGTTTGAATAGCTGCTATCTGGTTTGAGATTGGATTCTTGAAGTCATATGATGTCAGGAGAGTATTCTTTAATGATAACTTGTAGCATACCAAGTCGATGGTAGAAACCATCTATGTTCCATTGAAGAATGGAGTTGAATTTTGGAGTAATTTGAGAGGGTTATGGGCGACAAATTAATTATTAGTAGATGAATCCGATTTAGAGTCAATTAAGTCTTGGCCAAGATGAGCGAATATCTTTTTTTTAAGTTTGGTGATTCTCGTTTTTGTTGCCTTGTCATTTATGTGGGGATATACTTCGGTTAACATAGTAGTAATCGCAAGGAGATCAGATGTGAAATCTAGAGCTATATTTACAGGTTGGGGTGAGCCGGTTACGTTATCTAATAAAACATTTAATTGGTCGTAGTCCAGAATGAAAGGTGGCGAATGATTTTCGATGTACTCTTTGCAGGAAATGGTTGATTGTTTCTTGCTCAATTTATTCTTTTTTAGAGTTGGTTTTGGTTTAGGGAATAATTTTTCTGGCGTTATGTTATTATCGCTATCGGGTGTGGGGGTATCTTCCATAGGTCTTTTGCTTGTGGTTTTGGCCATATTGGGGATATCTGTTGCTTCCGTTTCTGCTTCCATATTCATTGAAGTTGTGGACGTCTCTTGACTAAGTGGAGAGTCTTCTGTTATTGGATCAGAAGTCAATTTTTGTGTATTAATGGTATTTGTTGACAAAGATGGTGGGAGAGTTTGGATTGGGGTTGTGAGAAGAGTTTGGGAAGTCGTAAGCGGTTCATTATTTGATATTGAACTATATGTATTAGGTTCTGATTCGTTGGAGCTATTGATACATTGTGAGGCTATATGACCATCAGCTTTGCATTTGTAGCATGTTAGTCCGTCTTTTTGGAGGAAAACTCGGTAGCTGGTTTGTTCGAATTCAATCAACATGGAGTCTGGAAGCTGTTGAGTATAAGGGCTTACGTAAATCTGTCTTCTGAAACTCAGGATGTGACTATACTCAGGTAATGTTGCACCGATTCTTAGAAACGTCATGGGAGAAACTGGATTTAGACCTATTTTTGATATTTCATCTGTTAGCAGTTGATGTGGGATGGTTGGACTTACATTGGAAAGTATGATTCTATCAGCCGGAGTTATGAGTCGACGAGCTACTAGTTTTTCGCCGTTGACGGTTATGGAGCCATAATTGTTCATGAAGTTATCAACTACTGATTTGTTTGCTAAGTACATACAAACACGATTGTTCGAAAGCCTTGATGAAAAAATAATATTTTTTGGTTGAATGATTGATCCTAATGGGATAAGGTAATCCTGTGATTTGGCATTGTTGATAGCGCAAAAAACGATTGCTTGTTGCTTGCTTGGAAAAACAGCTTGGTTGACTGCTGATGAATAACTTTTGATAACTGTTGTAGGAGTATTTGAGTGTGAATCATTGATAGAAAACATCATTAAAATTTGATTTTATTTGGCCGGAATTTGGAATACGTCCCTGGCCGCTATTAGTAAATAGTAGCATGCGAAACTAGTTTGTTGCTTTTTATAGGTGATGTATTACTTGAATTGACCGTGTTTATGATGTAGAATTAACAAGTTTAAATAATTTGAAGAACAATATAAGTAAAGTGAACTTACAGTTTCTGAAAGTACTTCTCACTGATCAAAACTAATTAAAAAAGGTTTAAACTAACTAAATTTGTAATATTTCGAGGACTGCACAAAACTAGACTAGTCACTTGTTCTGTCAGAGCCGAACTCCGATATTATCTTTGAAATATTATTAGAAATATTTCCTGCATATGTGATGGTTTTATAAGTTTTAATTTCATCAGCTTGTTTAGGATATATTAGTTGTAATGCCACTTTTTTCTCTTTTTTACTAATTAGCTTATTTATCATATCTAATGGATAACCGTTAGATGTTGCTATTTGTCTAATTGTATTAATCTCTCTATCAAAATTACATTTGTTCATAGGAACTGAAAAAGCTCTATGTATCATTGAATTATATGCTGCTAGTCTGTGTGACACAGGGTGGTTAGAATTCAATGGAATTGTCACATCAGTCTGTGTCGGTTTTCGGTAAATTGTATAATCAAGTACATTATTAACTCTTTGAATTTATAAATCAAGAAAATTGATTGAGCTATTTTCTTCAATTTCTAATGTAAATTCAATTTTCGGGTGTAAATTATTGATGTGGTTGAAAAATACATCTAATTGTCGTTCACTACCCATAAAACAAGCTAATATGTCATCTACATATCTATACCAAAATAAAATATTTTTCGAAATATTAAAACAGAAAGTAACGTTAGTACAAAATTGTTAAATGTAAAAACAAAAATATCACTATTAAAGAAGTCAGGTATATATAAACTCAAATGTCCAGAATGTAATGCTGTCTATTTGGGTCAGACCCTTAGGAATTTTGAAATACGATACAGTGAGCACTTACGAGCATACAGATTAAAACAACCAGATAAATCCCACTACGCAAAACATCTACTTGACACCAATCATTCATTGACACCTAACACAGAACTAGACGTACTGCATATTTGTGAAAAGAAACAAGAACTGGATTTCCTTGAAGAACTGGAAATTAGAAGACATTTAAGAAGCCCACAATATGAAGTTGTCAATGAACAGTTAAATCTAGGGAATTCTCCACTAATAAACTGTCTTCTTAAGTGATAATTGTAAAGATCAGCAGATATAGTTTTCCTGGTTTTCTATATCATTGCACAGTTATACTGATCTTAATTGGAAAAATGATATCCAGGATATCACCATAGGGCTAATAATATCTAAGCTTCAATATTTGTAATATCACATCTTCTTCTTTTTTCTATAAACATATATTAAGCCAATCACAAGTTAGGTTACTTCTTGGTCAGGTAGACATAAAATGAAATGTAACTTCTGTCATTCTGACGATGATATTGATTTATCGAAACAATTGTCAATTTTTTAGAATTTTCAATAACTTGTATTATATTGTGGAATTGACTAGAGACCTTGAGTTTCATTTAAAAACAATAACATTTTATTTTGTGTGTTTATACAATATTTGTATAAAAATAGAACCAGATCCCGAAGCATTTTGTATAGCTGCCATTTTATAGATGGAAAAATTAGCCAACTATTTTTTTGTATATGATCAATCTTTGCAAACAAGGTAGAAACAAACTTGTACGTGTTGGCTGTATGTTTGATTTTGAACTGTATATATCGATCTCCCTATAACATATACATTATTTGTCATTACAGATCTTTCGCTTAACATTTTTTATACGTTGTTGCAGTTGCTTTTTATGATTTTTTAAACGTTTGCTATTTTAAATTGAAATTCTTCACTGTATCTTACTTTCCTCTTTCTATTAAGTGTAAAACCATTGTATTACAAGTAAATATGTCTCTGTGTAATAAAGAAATTTGGAAACGTTTTTGTTTATTTGATTTGTTTTTAGATAAAATCGAATGTTTACAAATGTAGTTGAAAAAAGAGCCTACAGGTCAAATAAAAGTTGAAAGCAACCAGCAGAAACTCTGAAACTGGTACAAATATGGTTTGTTTGAGGCAAAGTTGTGACATGATGTTCTGAGTTTTCAGACTAAATGGCCTATTTTCAATCATGTAAATTTGCAACGTTTCGTCAATTCAATTTACTTAGCATGAAATAAAAAAAATTTATAATTATGAAAATATCTTATTGTGTTAATATAAACGATACAAATTTCTAAATGTAGAATGTTTTCAAAACATGTAAATTTTCTTCCATTATTGATGTCTAGCAATTCCCACAATGATGTCACTTGGTATCCATATTAAATAGCACATGTCCTCGCATGCATTAAATAATGCACCTTGTATCTGGTGATAATAGTTATATTTTTCAATTATCACTAATATATTTTTATCAAAATGAATTATGTAATTCATGTCTTTCATTTTTTTTCATTCGGATATTTGAAAGGACACTTCACTTCAATTAAGCATTTTTCACTAACAAACAATCACTATTATTTATCTTATATTTTCACATTAATCAAATAATCCAGTAAACATAACTTCAAACATAGCTTTTAAAATCAAAAATGCGGATTGCAGGGTAACTTACATTATCATAACTATTGTTTTTTATATCGAGTAGATACGATTACTTACTTTTCAACAATTCATTGTGACGTCACACTAATCTCGCGTATTATGGCAAAGCGATTGGTTAAAATAAAATGACGCTGTTACGCCGTATATAAAGGTTATATATGCTGATGTTGTTGTGTTCAGATGTGAGGTTAGAAATACGATGCGCTTGTGCTTGAATTTCCATCCTCAGTCTATCAAACGAAATTGCTGATACAAGCTGCATTTTGTCAACAAGTAGAATTCCACGGTAATCTTCCACATTCATAGATAATAGGTACTTTCAGCTTGTCTTAAATTTCTCACGTATCCGTAACGAACTGCGCATGTGTAGACCCGTTGCGGCTCAGCCGATACGATGCGTTCAACGGACTGTTACGTCCCTTCTCCATATACCTACGTAAACGTATCCGTATCCAGGCCAAAATCAGTATTCTGTGCTATTAGTGCTATTTTACAGGTCTTCTTCGATATTGGTTTGGTTTGATTATAACCACGAAGTTCATTTTTAGTTTGGTTTTTCATTATTTTTTTACTTTTACCAAAGAATAGTGCTTGGACAATCCTGGTTTTAGCACGAAACGATACGTTATCTGCTAAAAAGGTTTTCTTGACAACTTCTTTACGTCAACATAACTCCAATACGGATACGTGTAAAACCTTATGACAAGCTAAACGTGTCTATTAAGTTTTTTACTGTGTTTACAATTGGTTTCCGGTTACTTACTCTTGTTAACGATGACTTCGCAATTAGCACATCTAAAAAATAAACGAGCCAAACTTATACGGTGTTGGAAATACATCCAACATGTTTGGCCGATACAAATAATTTTACCGGGAGTCCTAAATGTTTCAATGCATACCCACGTTTCAATATCATGTACCATTCATAAAAGTTCAATAACACCTTTCGGCTAGATAATATTTAGAATATAATGATAAGCTTTATACAAATTCGAATCCTGAAATAAATAGTCAATGCACCTTTTCGGAAAAACCCGTAATAGAACAAGAGAAAATATAAATGTCAAAATGTACCTTCAGTCCCTCTCATTTTGTTTCGGTTCACTTGATAGCTTCAAGACCGATCGTTTTACCTCGTCGAGGCTTCTAGTCCTCATGTTTAAATAAAAATATTTTTTCTTAGCAATTGCGTATTGCAAACTGCAATTGCAAAGTGATTATACAGTTGTTACGGAGTATTGTATATTATGTAAATTAAACTGAGAGGCTACAATTTCTGAGTTTTATTTGAAGTTATAACGTCGACGAAGATCACCAGAATAAAACCAACCCAATAAAGGAAACACATCTCGTTTGATTGACTAGTAAAATAGTCACCATGACGGAAGCGACGAGAATGTACTAAGTCCCCTCAAATACGCACACACGATTTGAAAGGTTCTTAGCTAATGTTACAGATGAAGAAGAATCTTACCTTCTTAAAATTAAATTAGATAATTTAATAGGACATTATAGTAATTATCAAACAATTCCATCTGAAATTTTAGGTATAGCTTCAACCTCTGATGAAACTGTGTTTGATAGCGGTCCAGAGGATCTCATTTCTGATAGATTTGAGCTTTGTATTGCAAAATTAACTTCTTTATTTGACAAAACTAATAAAAATACATTTCGCCCTAGTGATAATTCTAACGTAGTTTTACCCAAAATAAATATTAAACCATTTTTAGGTCTGGCGTCAGAACGGACGTCATTTCTTGATTTGTTCTCACCTTTAGTTTTGATAAGTCCTAAACTTCAATGGGATAGCGAAAAAAATTATTATCTGAAAAGCTTGCTTCATGGCCACAGCCACTCGAATTAATATATAGTTTAAGTGTAACTAACCGGAACCTAGAGGTAGCTTTGTACATTTAAAAAAATACGTATGAGGATAAATCTAAATTTTTAAATTCTCTATTTTCATAATTGTTGGATCAAAAACCTATAGTTAAGAGTAATGCAGCTAGTTTAAGGGATTTCTACGTCGCATCCAAAAAGACACTAGAACAAATAAGAAATATGAATTTAGAACCAGAGCTTAAGTTCGAGACTGTGGTGGTCTTTCTTTTAGAACAAAAATTAGATTTCATTACTAGACGAGAATTTGAAAACGAAAGAAAACCAATGGAATTAGTAAATACTCATGAATTTTTTGAGTTCATTAAAAGACGCTATTGTGTTATAGAAAATTTAAATTTATTTGACTCTGGACATAAAAGGGAATCCAAACCGCAGGATAGTAAACCTCGTGTCATTTTGCATAATAGTGTAGGTGATAAACCCCATATCAAATCTTCTTCATCTCAATATAATAGGTCTGGTTGTCTACTCTGTTCAGACACCTCTCACTTATTATATGAATGTAGTAAATGTTTAGCTCTTTCACCTATTGACAGGCATAAAGCTGCAAAAACAAACCAATAATGTTTAAACTGTTTAGGTTCGCAGCATTTAATTGCTAGCTGCAAATCTCTTCATCGTTGCTTGAGTTACAGTAAGGCTCACCACTCTCTCCTTCATTTCGAATTTAATTCTAGTTCTCGTTCTGATAATAGTAATAGTTCTTCGGATAGAAGTGCTCCTCCCGCTCGTAACTCTGGAAGTTTTCCGGATCCTGGACCGAGATCCAACAGTAATAGAGTTGCAAATGTTGTAAACAGATATCATGTTGCCAACTTTGGAGGGTCATTTGGATGCGAGGTGGATTACACCTTACTTTAGTTCTAATCTATTTATGTAGAGCTAATTGTTTTTGCGTGATTGTTACTTTCTTAATTTTCTATTTTTTATATATACTGTTGTTGAACTTCCTAAACCATAAATCGTCAAAAACATTTTTTAATGGTTTTATTTTATTATTTTCCGTGGTAATACGGTTGTCCTTCGAAATTTATAGGTACTTGAAGGCCACTATCAATTAAAAACTCTTAGGATTTCCTTTGGCAACCAGCTGCAGTCCATTGAACACTTAGTAATGCCAAAAGGGTTTTATCCACCAGGAAACCTAATTATACGCTTGTAAAGTATTCATATTAAAAAATTATCACGTATTTGTTATGTTTATTTTTTTACATGCTGTTTATAAAAATTTCTCAGTTAATTTATTTAAAACAAACAAAATAAATAAGAAACATGGCGAATTGAGTCTGCGCTATTGAAGTTAGCTAACGTGTCATGCCCGACAACTGTATAGTTCGTTTCTTAGTGCTATCAAGCGTTTTTTTCTGCCAAACGTGCCCTATGAGTCAGAAATTATCTATATATAAAAAAGTAAATTTGGAGTAAAATCTATGTATGAAGTGAAGGGAAATGTACAGTGCATATGACGAAAAATCATTTCTTGAAATTGCTTTTGAATTTTTCATTTGAATATCGAAAATCAATAATACGTGACCTGAGTTTTCGCTTTTGATGATGGCAATTTTGTAAAATTGTATTCCACTCTGTTGCAATAAATGAAATATGAATATTTAATTGTATATATTTTTAACATAAATTAGGTTAACAAATACCGTGTATGCCATTATGATTTTATTTCTTTTGCCTAATTTTCAACAGTTCTAAAATAATATTTTTAATTTTTCCGACGATGTTAAATATGAAAACTTACGTTACGGAAAATCAGGTAATTTTTTTCTCCTCAAAAAAAGGAACTCAATAATAAACGTGAAACAAAGAACATAAGAAATTTTTTTTAAATTCATGTAAATATTCGATTTCTCGATTTCCCCTTAATGAGACAAACCTGAAGTGAAATGCAAAACTGAAATAACATACAAAACACTTGAACAAATACTTTTATATTTTCACTTATGACTCTTAATGAAAAAATTTACGTTTTAAATAATCGTAAGCAAAATTGTTAAAATACTAAACTAATATTTTAATTTATTTTAAAATAATTGCAATAACAATAATTATTTAATATCTCTACCTCATTTCTCTTTTTCTTTGATTTGAATATTTAATTTGTATACTTAGTGTTTAAATTTAAATTTTATTAAATACCATTTGCATTTTATGTGTGGGCTAACAGAATTTACTGGAAATGTGGAATTTATTGATGAGTTGTCTGAGCAGATTTTACTTTTCCGCCTAACCTATCTAATATGCGAGAAAGGTATTGGTTTACACCAAAAAAAGTTGGAGTTACTTTTACGTTTTTCATCAACAACAACACGAAAACACGGTTTTTAGGAAAAAAAATCCTGTATGTATGTCGTCGTCGTCGGCCACTTTTCGTTACATGTCTTGTTAGCACGATACAGCATCCGGAGTACAACAAGTCACCAATTTTATTACTGAATATTATTCAAGACATCTGACAGGTGAACCCTATTGATTTTCAACTCACCAGAGCCAGTACAGCAGGTGATATAGTACTTTATCTACGACATTTTTGTCATTTTTGGAGAAATTTCAGTTTGTTAGCACGATACAGCCTGCGGAGTATATATAAATCACCAATTTTATGATTGGATATTATTCAGTGCGTCTCAAAGATAAACCCTACTGATATTAAGCTCCCCAAAGCCCGTACAACGGGTGCTATGGTACTTGAAGTCCCAAATATTGGTAATTTTTGGAGAATTTTCAATTTGTTAGCATGATATAGCCTGCAGAGGGTATACAAGTGACCAATTTTATGATTGAATATTGTTCAAAGTGTCTCACAGATGTACCCTATTGATTTTCAGCTGACTAGATGTACTACATTTTTGTTTATTTTTGGAGAAATTTCGGTTTGTTAGCACGATACATTCCCCGAAGTGTATACAAGTGACAATTTTATGATATAATATTGTTCAGAGCACCTCACAGATGTGGAAAATTTAGGTTTAATCTTTAAAACCGTTTATTTGATTGTGTGAGACGAGTTAAAAACTCGAGACTGATGGCAACAATTAATAATTGGTTTTGACAATTCCCTGGTGGATTTCCGGTGATTTTTAATTTACCCTTATTGTTATTAGTTTTTTGTGAGCCTTAAAATAATTCTTCCTTTAAAAACATTTGAGATTAATACGATTTTTCCTTAAATCGGTCTGAAAGAGCAAATATTCGAAAGAGAAATACTAATTTTACCAACAAAGTTTTGTCAACAAATGATCTGATGTTGCGACGCTGTCGTTTATTTTACTTTATATCTTTGTATTCAAACATTCATCCTATTTTCAGACATGGACTTGTGCGTTCTGTAGTTTTATTAGTTATAAAAGCCGGCAATAATGCTATCGTTTGCATCACAGTACCCGATGCGTGCAGCCGTGAAGCAGAGGAAAGAATTTATTTTACATCGTCATTTATGATTTGCGAGAACCACACGCTACATACCAGAATCTTCGGTAAATGTACGGTAAAGAAAAATGTCTTCTAGGGCTGCACGAATGGGGAAATTAGCGGCAAAAGTGTTTCATGACCATGACGGTAAAAAAATTATTTATGAATATTAAAACTTGTATTTAAATTAATTTTTTTATGATACATTGGCTGCAAATGATTATATCACCCTTAAAACGGGAATTGAGTGGGTTTAATCAGTTTATTTAAATTTTAGTATTTATTCTAGTCTTTGGTCGTAATTTTTGATACGGTTAAAATTAGGCGTTTATACTTTTTGTGCCTCAAGTGTGCTTGATAAATATTGGAAAAGGTAAGATATATTTAAAAAAATAGGTTTTTTCCATATCATCTTTTAAATCAATATCTTTTTTTTACTTTTTATTATAATTATAATCTCTCTGGCAATAGATAGTTACAAATTTGTTGGTGAATTAACGAGTTTTCTATTCTGAGCGTCTCATATTTTAAAATTAAAGTTACTGCTTAAGGTCAATTGTACGAACTTTTAAAGTAAATTAAGTTAACTACTACGGATAAATAATATCCGACTGTATAAACGTTTACAGTAATTTCTATAGAGTTTATTTTTTACGGCTAATAGTAAAACTAAAATTAAATTAAGCTTGCACTTTTTTAATCTTTCATCGAGAACGATATTTTAAAAATTTAGTTTGCGACCTTTTAAAAATTCATAATATAGTGGAAAATATACAAAATTTACTTTTAGGGAAAACATTTTGTAATTTTATTGCAAGGGCTTTCCATGCGAAATTGACTACAATTGAACCTGAACCCTTTCGATTTTGCTGAAATTTTCATGCTATACCACTCTAGAAATGAATTTTTTCAGATTTCGTTACCCAGCCCAGAAAAAAAATTTCAAAAATATGAAACCCTTTTTAAAAGCATATACTCGTAATATCTTCAAAAATTGAATAACTTTGATCAACTTTTTCAATTTATTTGTTTTCAAACGCTTTTTAGAAAAATGTACCAAAAAAATATAGTTAGTCCATTTCAGATTTTCAAAAATATTTTGGAAATTTCACATTCAGATACTTTTAATTTTCTTATTCTAATTTGAAAAAAACTGATTTATTCTGCATTTAATGCGGAAAATCTCTTAATGGGCCGACCTCTACTTTTTTTAATTGAAATTTTTATTAGAAATTAAATTATTTTTTATATCTTTAATGGAAAACAGGTAGGATTTAATAAAGACGTGTTTAATTTTACACAATATCAATTCAAATTCAGATACTTTTAATTTTCTCATTCTTATTAAAAAAAACCTCATTTATTCTGCATTTAATGCGGAAAATCTCTTAATGGGCCGACCTCTACTTTTTTTAATTGGAATTTTTATTAGAAATAAAATTAATTTTTATATCCTTAATGGAAAACAGGTAGGATTTAATAAAGACGTGTTTAATTTTACTCCTTAGCAACACAATAATCAAATTATGTTTTGTTTACTTTGTTGTTATGCGTTGCCATGTTTTACTTTGAATATGCAACTATGTTAAAGATTATAGAATATATCAGATTAAGATTTTACTACTGACGTTCCAGAAAGAAAATGTACCATACCAGTTACGGGTTAAAATGAAATATTATACTCACGTGCCTCACAAATTAAAAATATGATATTGCTGTTGGTAATATCGCCCGGATGCCACTTCAGCCAAAATATTAATGCCACTTCAGACATGTGCAAGGACGTTTTCGTGTATATAATATACGTGTATATACAGTATGTCCCCGGATTGAGTTTAGAAAAGAAAAAAAATATTTCTTATTTTACAAAAAAATGCGTTGGAAATAAAAATTTTTGCTTGATACCGAATGACCAAATCTGTAATTAGAATTTATATACTAAATACCTATGTTTCAAGTTTTTTTTTCAATTTTTTCATCGCATTAGATCTATTATTTTTTCTGGTAGAATGCTTTTACTTGAAAACGTCCACTATTTGTCAAAATTAATTTCAAACTCTAATTTTTATTGGGGAAGAGACCTAGAGCGGCATTGCGGAAGAATTTAATGAAAAATTTCCCGGAGTAACTGTTTCCCGTATGGGTATAAAGAAGTTGGCGAACTTTTTTTTGAAAACTGGTTCTGTTCTGAATTTAAAGAAAAAGAAACTAGTACATGATCAAAATGATGCTTCAGTAGTTTTAATTTTGGGTTCGGTGGAAGATAATCTTAACCTTTCATTACGGAAACGGGAGCTTCAACTGAAAATGCCACATTCAAAGGCTTTTGAAGGAAAGTAAATTATACCCCTATAAACATATTTTTAATCATACCTTAAAACCGGGAGATGATGAAAAGCGTTTTTATTTTTGATATAGGAAATAAACAATTTCCGAAAGCTCAACTAATCAAGAAATAGGTTTATTTTGATCAGCCCTATATTGACCGCATCCCTATCAGATTAATTACATATATAATAATAATAATAATAATAATAATAATAATAATAATAAACGACTTTATTAAATTTCACCTAATTACAAAATACTACATGCAATTACATAGTAAGGAAAATTACATAAAATCAAGTGAAACTAAAGGGCGAAGTTCAGTTCCTACGATAACAAAAAAGATTATCGAAGACCTGCTCTTCCACTTCAAAATTTCAATAATTTTGACATAATAGCCTGACCGTTTTTCGAAGAGAAAAACAGCTACATTCCTGGCTAATACCACGCAGAATATTGAATTATATCCCCTTCGAAGAACGTGACGTTGATCGACTCTTTTGGCGATACAGATATCTGTGGTGATTCGCAACCAAAAGGAGAAGGGCATAGTACACTGACTAGTTTCGACCTTCTTGGGTCTCTTCAAGAGTGCCGTAATGCCTTCTAGTGCAGAGTCTCTAATCTGAACTGAAGATTCCGTCTTCCGACAACTTCTATTTGGCTCGTGTGGTTACACACATGCGAGAAGTTGTCAGCTGGCGCCATCTTCACTTTCAATTGCGAACCACCACCTTTGATAATTCATTATATATATATATATATATATATATATATATATATATATATATATATATATATATATATATATATATATATATATGTACTTTTTCTATGCAAGATATTGTTATTATTGTCGCTTGTAACGTCTGGGTTTATGAGGAATAAAATTAAATTCAGGTTTAAAATCCGTTTATTTTCAGAATAAATAACATTTTATGGTAAAATTTTCAATTTCTATAACCCGAATTTCTCATATAACTCATTAAAGCGCTTGAAAGCTCTGGATTTCGTTTTATATTAGGCCGACCATACAACATGTTCAAAGCGCTACTTATTTCCGAATTTCGCTTTTGCTCCGATGGATAATCAAAAGATGAAGTAGGTTCTTCTGCATTTCTAGCATTCAGTTGGTCCATGTCTAACCAACAAATACGTGGATGCTCTTTCTGTAAAGAAACATTATAAATGTAGGAAGAAAAAAGGTATAAAACGTGTTAAGGCCGCTTGACATGGCAATACAATATGCAAGTAATTGCATGCAACTTATTGCAAGTTCAAAATATTGCATGTGATGAATTTTGCACTTTGTTTGACATTATGAAGGCAAATAAAAAACTTTAAAAAAATGACATTGATCAAAATCACGAATCAACAAGAAGGTTAGTTCAACAAAAATAAACGGTTTTAAAGATTAAAACTAACTTTTCCGCGTCTGTGGCCCTGAACAATATTCTATCATAAAATTGTTACTTGTATACAGTTCGGGCAATGTATCGTGCTAACAAACCGAAATTTATCCAACAATAACCAAAAATGTAGTATATTTGGATTTATAGGACCCGCTGTACTCGCTCTAGTCAACTGAAAATCAATAGGGTACATCTGTGAGACACCTTGAACAATATTCAATCATAAAATTGATCAATCGTAGACTCTCTGGAGGCTGTATCGTGCTAACAAACTGAAAATTCTCCAAAAATGACAAAAATTTGGTACTTTAAGTACCATAGCACCCGTTGTACTGGCTTTAGTGAGCTGAATATCAATAGGGTTAATCTTTGAGACCCTCTGAATAATATCCAATCATGAAATTGGTCACTTGTATATACTCCGGAGGCTGTATCGTGCTAACAAACTGAAACTTCTCCAAAATGACAAAAATATCGTACTTAAAATACTGTAGTACCTGTTGTATTCGCTCTGGTGAGCTGAAAATCAATAGGGTTCATCTGTGAGATGTCCCGAATAATATTCAATCATAAAATTGGTGACTTGTTGAACTCCGGAGGTTGTATCGTGCTAACAAACTGAAATTTCTTAAAAAATGACAAAATGTCGTACTTCAAGTACCATAGCACCCGTTGTACTGGCTCTGGTGAACTGAAAATCAATAGGGTTCATCTGTGACATGTCCTTAACAATATTCGATCATAAAATTGATGACTTATTGCACTCCGGAGGCTGTATAGTGCTAACAAGACATGTAAGAAAAAGTGGCCGACAACGACGACGACATACACACAGGATTTTTTTTCTAGAAACCATTTTTTCGTATTGTTCTTAATGGAAAACGTAAAAATAACTCAAAATTTTTTTTCAAAATTCCAACTTTTTTTGGGGTAAACCAATACTTTTCTCGCATATTAGATAGGTTGGGCGGAGAAGTAAAATGTGCTACAGTCAATTACGTGATTTGACCGACATTTCTCCCTAGAATTGCAACTTGCATGCAATAGAAAAGGCACCAAACCGATAAAGTTGCAATTGTGAGATCCAGTGAACTGTATATAGAGTACCTGGAATGGCCCGTTAATCGTGCAAATTGAGGCAAATGGAAATGTAGGCAACCCGCAGTGGCGTAGTATACCCATATTTTTCTGTCTTGTAGAATGTGAATAGGCATACGATTTCAATTAGAAGTTTTTTAAATATTTTATTTGTGAAAAAATGTAATACGCCTATATAAACCATTAAAATTAAAAGTACAATAATTTATTATTATAAAACATCTTTTTTGTTTAGCTATTTTCCTAAAATCATGGCTAAAAATGCTTATTATGGAAAATAGGCAATAGAAAATTTTGAATTTAGAGGTGGTTACTATTAGCGATGTTAGGTGGGAATATTCCCACAGACCACAGATGGAAATTTATCAGGGAATATTCCCAAACCATAAATTTCATTCCATCTTTGGGAATTTTTAATTACGTCGCATCTAATGATGAAAATGGGACTCTCAGTGAATGTAGTGACCAAAGACAATTCAAACAATTATTACTTTCACATCGGTACTGACTAGTGATATTTTAGTTATGAAGTACATTACAATTTTCAATACTCATGTACCTACTCGTATGTTGGAATTTTGAATGTATATTTACATAGTTGCATCAACATTATTCACGATAAATTCATGATAAACTGATAAGTATTAGATCACTTTTTAATTGAAAATTGTATTGTTCTGATCAACATTTTTTCAAACAAATTCCCAATTAAATTCTCGTTGTGGAAATATTTCCTTAAAATATAAAATAAATTACATTTATCCTTAGATTTACGTTACATCAATTCATTCGTACGAGTGCGATAAACACAGGACTACTACAGTATACATCTTTCTTTGTCTGTTGCCCCTGCCTCACTTATTCGAGCCGTTTTCTACGGCCGGGTCCATTCCAGTTACGTGTAGTATACAGTTCAGTGGTGACATCTATCTAGTGAGCTTCATCTGCGCAAGCTTGTGGTCAACAAATCTTGCGTCTTGCATTGCATTGCAAGTAGTATTGCTCCATGTCAAGCGGCCTTTAGGCTATCACAACATTTTGATAATTTCAATTAAAAAAAGTATAAAACTAGACTTATAATGGTTTGATTTGTTAGTTGAAAATAGGCTATTTTCATTGACATAGAGAATGAACTTGAGTTGTTACAGAAAGAACGGAACAGGTTCCTCAGAACTGGTTAATGCAAACTGTTGCGTGAAGTTGTTCTTTAAACTGAACTTATGGATGGTAGAGAAAAAGAGAACCTTCTCTGTGTATGAAAAAGTGTGCGTTAAAATGTAGTATATAATGGTGGCGCCACAATAGCCGCTGGGTAAACTTTAAAAAGGGCGCTAAGAGTTATTAAAAAGGGATAGAGAAATAAACAACGCCCACTTGGACAACTTTTCACCACGCAAATTTTTCCCATTATCGTCCAAATATTTTAAATAGTTTATAACAATAAGCACTAAAAAATCACTAAACGTATGATTCAAATTTGATAAGAGTGCTAGACCCTTCACTTCTACTCACAGCAATAATTTTTGGTTATGTTCACAAAAGAAAGTTTGATGTTCCTCTAACCTTCATAACTACGTCACACCAATTGCCTACGCTAACGTCACTTTGGAGGATTTTTGAACTATTGTTTACTGGACACTATTTCAACTTTTCCGCCATATGAGATGGCTCTCCTTTCCTCTGCCCTCCATAACTGGACTAAACAGTTGTTGTAGTAGGAGAAAGACAAACACACGTGATCTTATATCAGCGGATTTTAAATTAACTATAAAATTATTGACACTTTGATAAGTATTTCTAAAATAAAATTTAGATTCAAAATAATTAAAAATTTTAACATTTAAAAATAAAAAAAGATAGGCCCATTAGTAAACAGAGCCATAAAAATATTTTGTTGTATTGTTTTTGGAGATTAGAATTTTTTATAGTGAAATTAAACCACCTAGACGCCTGTTCAGTTCAGTTGGGCATTTCACCAATACCGTTGATTGATCCCAAACTTATCAATCAACCAAATATCCCGGTGAAAGGGGATATAGGAAGAAAGAACAGGAACAGATTCATGAAACAGGTTACAAAAAAAGAACGGAACAGTAAAGAACTTGTTCTCAAACTAAACTTGTTCCATATAACATCTCTAGAATAGACTGAGCGTTCCGTATTCAGTTGTGTAGTGAATACAGACCGAAAAATACGAGAAAATCAAAGCAAATGTGCGACCTGTACCCTTAGTAGTTGGACTTGTCCACGTCACTGGCAATACCTATGATAAGGTCTCTTTCCTTGTCTAAGGGCAATACAGTCGCTTTGTCTCTTTCTAGATGATGGTCACTTTTGTGAGGAGCACAGAATATTATATGTCTATTGTTATTACATATATATGGCGCCGCCTATACTATAGACGAGTCATATGTTGGCAACCCTGTTCGAATGTCATGTATGTTTTCGAATAAAAGTCGTTATCATTTGTGAAGCTGAGTGTAAATGTGAACGTTTTGTTTTATTTCACAACATTTATGTATAAGCCTGTTGCTTTCAAGTCGATTTATATCCACTCTTTGATTATTATACTTCGAAACTCGTCAGTTAATTAATTAGGATAAACTTAATGTTTATTTTCTGGTTTGTAACAATAAAAATACTCTTTTACAGCAAATAAATATTAAAATACATGTGACCCTCTCTCAAGACCACTGCGTAATATCCAATAACCGCCTTTTTTCCTTCATATTTTTAGTTTTGGCCTTAACCCTATGTATACTAAATCCCTATATAACCTTCTGGATATATAATATCTGGTCAAAACATTAATATAAAAAAAATGATTAAAAGCTCTTACCTCTAAATCATCACAAAGTATTGTAAAAGGCAGAGACTGAGTGATTGTCAATAAACAAGCGAACATAATGACTACGTGCTTCATTGTTTTAACCTAAAAAGCAATAAATATTTCTCTTAAAAAGTCTGTATACAGTGTAATTCATTATTAATGTTCAAACTCCAAATACAAATATTACAGTTTTTGCGATAGAGTGCTTAAATTTGGCAATAATATTTTCTGTTCCAGCATTATCTACTTAAAAATAGATATCTAGTTTGGTTCACGTCTCTTTGTATAAGATTGTTACAGTTTTAGTAGATATATCAGAGCATATTTTCTTTCTGTTCAACTATGATTACGTGGACAACCATAACTGGTTCTTTTTTGTTCATACTGAGCCTGGAGGCTGTATTAATTCTTTTAGATTTGTCTGGCTTTATAAATACTGTTACATTTTGTAAAGTTGAACATGATTGCTTCATTCGTTTCATTTTGAATGTATCCTTACCATAGATATACTTATGCAGCAATTTCTCTACCATATCTGAGCGGGTCGCTTGTTCTCGAATTTCGTAAAATACGAATATTTTTGATATATTAAATAGAATTTTGTTTGAAGTAGGTAGATATTAGTGAGAAGTAATGTATTCAACACGTAGTTGATTTTTTCCTATTATGTCAATTCAGTCTAATATTAAATACTGCAATAATTATTTAAGTGTTTTATTAAAAGTGATCCTTTGAAAATAGTTAAGAACCAGCTGGAACTGTTGATAATCAAATACAGTTTTGGTCCTTCGATCCGTATTGGAGTGTTTTATTCCGGATTGGAGTGGTTTGTACAGGATTGGACTGAACTGCGGCATTTTGATTCGGATGTGCAATTCTGGTGGAGACAAGGAGACACAAAGGCCAGATATTTCTTCACTACTTTGTATTATTTTGGAATTGGCTACAAAGAAAGCTTTCAACTGAGAAAAGAGGTTCGTTGTGTAGAAAACGCAAGGGTTATCTTGTAAATTTGTGTGGAACAATTTTATTATTTAAATACATTATATGTTAAATTTTATTTGGGTTAGAATCTAATGATTATTATTTTGAAAACATTGTATTGTTTTTAAGGGTTAGAAGTTTAGATTGTCTAATGTTAAAATAGTAAATTATTGTATTTTATTTAAACTTATTCAGTTTAAAGGTCCGTTTCAAAAAATTGATCATTTATTTAATTATCTAAATCTGGTGTATTTTGATCCTCTGATGTAAATTGTATTTAGGTACCAATAATTGTTTTAAGGGGCTAATTTTATTTGCTAGGGATTAGTGAAAATGGTGGGACTTAAGAAACAAAGAACTGTTATAAAAAGTGCTATTTCAAGGATTAAAAATTTTGTTAATAGTAATATGGATTCGGTAACAATAGATGTAAGTGAATTTGAGACTAGGAAAATATTTTTTGGACAAAAATATCAAGATAATTGTAAAATTCAATTACAAATAGAAGAAGTTGAGGAAAGCGAACTCAGACAGGGAGGATATACAAATAAAATATCCTAATACTTCGTCAGACATAAAATAAAATAAATAAAATCATGCAAAAAATTAAGCACTTATTCGACTGCAGAGGATTTGCAACATTCTTCTGGGGTAAATAATTATCAGAGTAATGCACGGTTGCCAAATTTGAGTAAACCATCTTTTTCAGGAAATGTCGAAGACTTGCAAACTGTTATAGATATATTTACAGTAATAATTGACAATAATTCGTTACTATAAAGTGCAAAAGTTTCTGATGGTAATGAGTTAATGGTTATAGATTCGCATTTGAAGGGTCTGCTAGGTACACGAGCTGTCACAAAGGGGTCAGGAAAACAACTCAGATCATTTTTAACTCATATTAGTACAGCACATAAATTCTTTGACAGCTTTAAAATTTCCAGTAAAAGAGTGGAAAGTTCTGTTGGTATTTTTGTTTTCATGAAAATTAGATTTTCAAACACACAATGCCTATGAGCTCGAAAGGAATGTGACATCTATTGTCGATACGTCGTTGCCAACTCTCGATAAGTTTCTTCAATTTTTAGAAAATAAGTGCGTGACGTTAGAAAATATCAAAATTGACAGTTTAAAGAGATGAATTTAGGGTGAAAAGAAAAACACAATGAAACATTTTTGGTAAATGAGCAACCGAAACAAGAATCTAAATCAAATTGTGGTTTTTGTACAAGAGAAGGTTACATATTAAGCACATGTTTTAAGTTTTAGAATTTGCATATGAATGAGAAAAAAGGCAATTTATACAAAATAATTGGCTTTGTTCTAACGGGTAACAATGACAGTAATAATCAGGGAAATGATATCACATAACAGGGGATTCATTGAAAACAAACCTTAAGTTCAGGAGTAAACGGGCAACAATATCGTAAGTGAGAATATGAATCAACGGGTGCTCGAGAGAATAATAGCAACAAAGATTCACCCCTGGGTACTTTATTGGGTATTTCTAATGAAAAATATTTAGGTGTATCTCGTGAAAGAGATAAGGGAATTTCTGTCAAGAGAGATGAAGTGTCTCAAAGTGCAATTCTTAAATATTACTGGCAACCGCAAGAGTTAATTTAAGCGTTTTTATAAGATATTGTTTGGAGAGAAACCTTTAAAAATAATCTAGTGGCAAACTGTTACATATGGTACCAAATCAGCATCATTTCTAGCTACGAGATGCTCAAGTCCTAGATTTAGGCAACTTGAAGAGATTAGTAATATTAATTTTTTGTCAACAGATGATAAGCTATATGAACAGTTGTTTTTGGAATCTTGTAAAATACAAGAAAATTGATCTTTCGCGGTCTGTTTACTTATGCGAAATGAGTATTTAAAAGTGGAGATAGTCCTTTTTAGTTAGCCACCAAAATATTTCAATCATTAGAGAATAGATTCCAGAGAAATCCAGATTTATATTTGCAATATAAATAATTTATTAAGGAGTATCTTGACTGTTACATATGGTACCAAATCAGGACCAGTTCTAGCTACGAGATGATTAAGTCAATTAGCTTCAGATGGAGCTATAAAATTTCCTCTTGCTTCTAAGGCTTTAACATATCAATGTTACGTTGATGACATTTTAAGTGGAGCAAATTTTTGCGAAGGGGCTGTAATATTGAAAGAGCAGTTAGAATGTCTGTTTTTCTTGGGAGGTTTTATGTTACACAAATAGTGTTCAAATGATATGTCTTCTTTATAAACTGGGCTGATAGGAAAATAGAAAGTGAAATTGATGTTCATGATGAGAATTTTTCCAATAAAATTCTTGGTATTACATTGTTGCCAGGTAAAGGTATATTTAAAATGTCAATTACTGACTCTAACAAAACGTTTGGTTCTATCTAGGATCTCACAGATATTTGACCCTATAGGTTTTGTTGGGCCAGTAGTGGTATTGTCTAAGTTCTAATACAAGAGGGATATGTCCTAAAAAACTAGAATGCGATGAGGGACTTCCTGATAACATTGCACAAAAATGGTTAAGGTTTTCTGAAGATTTTACACATTTACGTCAACTAGAAACTCCTGTGTGGATTTTCACAGATTCAACTATAGTCGTTCTGCAACTTCATGGTTCCTAGGACGCTTCATTGGCAGCTTATGGATCATGTATTTACATTAGAGCTATTTATGCTAATTGGTCAGTTTCTGACAACCTTCTTTATTCAATATCTCGTATAACACCATTAAAAACAGTGAGCTTGCCACATCTTGAA
Source organism: Galeruca laticollis (assembly GCA_963921935.1). Taxonomy (NCBI): domain Eukaryota; kingdom Metazoa; phylum Arthropoda; class Insecta; order Coleoptera; family Chrysomelidae; genus Galeruca; species Galeruca laticollis. The sequence continues at coordinate 55,464,327 of OY998177.1, forward strand.
CTTTGCGGAGCTTTATCGCTAGCAAGGCTGATTCACAAGTTTTTGTTGTTCATATGTATTAAATGTAATTCTTTATTTTAGGGGACAGACTCAAGCATTGTTTTTTCTTGGTTAAATGACCCACCCACTCGTTGGACAACGTATGGGGCCAATAGTGACATTTGGAAACACATCAAATCCGAAAATAATCCGGCTATGTTTCGAGAGGAATGTCACCCTCTGAAATAGTAATAAACAATTTGTGGTGGCACGGACCAAGGTTCTTGTTGGATTCAAATACCAACTTTTCTAACTAGTTTAAATTTAAAGTTGAATGTCTTCCTGAACAAAGAAAAGTTGTTTTATTGGAAACCATTACTGAGCCTATCATACCTAGGACTATGGCATATTGTCTTAGTTTTAAAAAGAGAAAAGGAATACAAAAATTTGACTGTAAATGAAGTCAAAAGGTCACTACAAAAAATAATTAAATTTGTTCATTTAGAACCATTTAAAATGGAAATAGACCGTCTAATGCTAAATAGGGAATATGCTTTTAAAGACAGTCATATAAGGACTTTAAATCCATTTTTGGATAGGGATGGTATTTTACGAACTAATGCCGGAAATTTCCAATTATTTTGCCTGATAAACATTATGTAGTTAAATTAATTATCAAACTAGAACATCCCAAACTTTTTCGTGCTGGTTCATAAACGGTATTAGCCAATTTAAGGCTAAAATATTGGATAATTTACGGTATGGTGGAAGTCAAACATGTAATAAAAAATGCGTTATTTGTTGTAAAAATAAGGCTCAAACTTCTTCACCACTGATGGGGGCTCTTTCCATTGATAGGGTGACGATTACCCGACCTTTCTTAAATACTGGCATTGATATTGGTGGTCCCTTTACAATCAGACAATCTAGGCTTCGAGGATACTCTATTAGGAAATCTTACTTTGTTCTACTTGTTTGTTTGGCAACTAAGGCCATTCACCTAGAACTGGTTAGTAGTTTAAGTACATATTGCTCAGAGATATTTATTTATTTTTCAAGGAACAGAAAAATGTGAATGAAATACTTAATTTTTTAGCTAATCGTGATATCAAATGTCGTTTTATACCATCAGCAAGTCCCCACTGGGGAGGATTATGGGACGCTAGAATAAAGTCAATGCGAAGAATAGTAGGAAATTTAATGTTGACGAATGAAGACATGGCAACAGAGTTATCTGAAATAGAGGCCATACTAAATTCTAGGCCTCTATGCTTCTTTATGTCTTCTGATCCTGTAGAATTAAACTGTATAACTCAAGGTCATTTTTTAATAGGGGAGCCATTAACATGTTTTCCAGAAAGCGAGGTATACATCATACTTGACAACAGATTGAGCTTTTGGCAATTATGTGGAAAATTAAACAAAATTTCTGGGAAAGATGGTCTACTGAATATTTTACCCGCTTGAAAAGCAGGGCTACATGGTTCAAAACTAATTCTAACTTAACCAAGAACAGTATTCGTATTAGTTTATTCCTGGTTTAACTATTAAAACTGTTGCCAGGAATAAACTAAAACGCAAACTTAAATAATACGGTCAGAAAATACACACTGGCAAAAACAGTATTGTAATATTGAAAGACAATATTCCGTCTATAAATTTTTTTAAAATCGGATGAAACTATTAATAGGCATGTATTTAATACAAGAAATCAAATAGAAGGTGAAACAGTTGATATGTTCATCACGGAGCTGCAGAAGTTAAGTAAGGATCGTAATTTTGCCACATTAGGGGACAGCCTTATTCGAGATAGAGTGATATGTGGTATAGCAAACAATAAAATAAGAACTGAAATTTTAAGAGAGACAAATCTGGACTTGGATAAATGTATTGCCATTTGCAAAGCAAGAGAACTAGCAGATGCACAGTCCAAGTGTATTAGCGATGAAGCATGTGTATCTAGTATTCAAAAAAGACCCTTAAAAATTTTGATAAACGTATTACTAGTGATGTCAATAGTTACACTGAGAAAAAATACATAAGTAGAGGTAAACATTGTCTATACTGTGGCTTTCTGCAATCGCAAGAAACCAGATGCCCTGCTATGGGCAGAGTATAAATGCAAGAAATATAACCATTTCGAAAAAGTCTGCAGGTCAAGGAAAAAACATATGGTTGAAGAAACAGAAAATAGCGATGATGCAGAAGAGTAGACAGAAGATTTATTTATTGGGATAATATGTGCAATATATACTAGAGTGGTAGATCGTATAACTTCAGAATTTAATCGAATAATAAATATTGGGAGAAAAGAAATAACATTTAAAATTGATACTGGGGTTGATGCCAATATATTAAACCATACAATAGCTAAAATTTTGGGAGTGTCTATTGAACCTTCTATATTGACGTTAAAAAAGTACGACGGAGCTCCTATAGAAGTACTAGGGAAGACAAAATTACCCTGCAAAATAGACCAAACTAAAAAGATTGCTGAATTGCAAATAGTAAAGTCCAATTCGCCGTATATAATTGGCTTGCCGATGATCAACCAATTCGGTCTGTTAAAAAGAGTACAAGCTGTTGGAAATAATACAATGAAGCTACTGCTAGACAAACACGAAGACTTGTTTTCTGGAGTGGGAGAGCTTAAAGACTATACTTATAAAATTAAGTTCAAGATAATTGTTAGCCCGTTGCAGAATACCCTAGAAAAATACCTATCGGAATAGAGGATGAAGTGAAAAAGGAAATTGAGAGAATGGAGCAGACGAACATAATTAGAAAAATCAAAGAGCCTACAGAATGAGTTAGCTCTATGGCAGTCGTAAATAAACGAGACAATTCACTTAGAATCAGCTTAGACCCACAAAACTTAGATATGTGGTTCTAGAACGGTACCAATTACCAACATTTGAAAACATTGCCTCTGACGTGAATATTATCTATCCTAGATGCAAATAAAGGATTTTACTAAATACCTTCGGCTCGTGAAAGTATTGCTACAAGCGGATACCTTATGGTCTGGGCTCTACGCCCGAAGTATTCCATTGAACTTTCTGTGACATTTTCAGAGATTGCCGGATGTCCAAGTCTATATAGATGATGTCATTGTATATGCTGATAATGAAGTAAAACACTTGAAGTGGTTAGAAGCTATCCTCCGAAGAGCTGCAGAAGCAGGTATCAAGTTCCATAAAACCAAGTATAAGTTTGGCTATAGTGAGGTTAAATATTTGGGCCACATTTTTAGTGCTGAAGGTCTTAAACCAGACGATTGTAAAGTACAAAGTATTTTAGATATGAAAGAATCTAACAACAAACAAGAACTACAAAGTTCACCTATCTTAGTAAATGTTTACCTAACATTTCATATATTACTGATTCCGTGAGACAGTTCTTTAAAGAAAGATGCTACTTTTGTGTGGTCAGAAAATCAAACAAGATATTTCTATGAACTTAAAGATTTACTCATTAAAAAGCATGTTCTGAAATATTTTTGAGTCAATAAAACTGTGGTCTTGTCTGTTGATTGCAGTAGTGTAAGTTTGGGCGCAGAGCTACTCCAAGATAATTTACCTGTGGCATATGCCTCCAAAACTCTTACTATTAATCAAATAATGTGGGCTCAAATTGCGAAAGCCATTGGCCATCGTGCATGGTTGTGAGCAATTTCATCAATACGTATTTAATCAAACAGTAATTGTTGAAAGCGATCACAAACTGTTGGAAAACATTTTTCAGAAATCTCTCAGTGACTGAGGTTACAGAGATTACGATTTAATTGTCCAATATAAACCGGGTAAAGGAGTGTTTTTGGCAGATGCTCATTCTCGAAATTTTAACCCAGAAGTTAGTGAACTATCAGAAATTGATGAGGAACTTAATTTACACATATTTGTATAATAGTTGATAATTTACCCTTTTCTGATAATAAACTGGATATATTTCAAAAATAAACTGGAGGTGACAAATATGGGTCCTTAATAATTGGCTGAATATATTAAAATTCATGATAATTTAAAATTTTATAATTCATTAAAAAATGAATTATTTGTTGTAAATAAATTATTAAGCAAAAATGAAAAAAGTGTTGTTCCGAAAATTTTACGCTCTGATATTCGTCTACTCATTCACTATAATCATTTAGGAAATGAAAAATGTAAGAGTTGTGATAATAAAGTATTATTTTGGCCCCATTTGTGCAAACAAAGATTTAGTTAAAAATTGTAATACTTGCCTCAGATATAAAAAAACTCATAGTTGCGAAGAGCTAATGTTAATAGATGTGCCTGATATACCTTGGGAGGTAATAGGGATGGATATTTTTATTTACAATCAAAATCATTTTTATTGATTATTTTAGCAAGTATATTAAATTCATCAAACATGATAATTAAAGTTCTTTTTGCATTATCGCTGCCCTAAAATCTAACTTTGCCAGATATGATATACCTAAAATAGTTTATAGTGTTAGCGGACCCCAATTTACAAGCTTTGATTTCAAAAACTTTGCCAAACTATGGAATTTTAAATCTATCACCTCCAGTCCATGCTACCGAAAATCAAAAGGAATGGCGGAAAGGTATATTCAGACTTGCAAACAAATGCTGAAAAAAGCGTACCTTTCAGGTAGAGATTTTCAAATTGCCTTTATGGAATATAGATACACACCTATTGATAGTACAACTCAATTAATGTTTGGAAAAAATATTAATGTCTTTTTGCCCACTCCTGAGATCTTTTTTAAACACAGTATATCTCTTAACAATACTGTTAAAGAACAGTTATAGGAGAGACAAGAAAACTATAAAAAAAATTATGATGAAGTTGTTTATATTAAAGATAAAGTACATGATATGACGAAGGGTAAAATTATAGGAGATGGTGAAAAACCGCGTTCAGTTCAGTTCAGGTAATAGTGTTACAAGGAATCGATTTCATATTTATGAGGCTTCTAATAATGAAAAACTTAATCTTGATTTGCCGGAAAATTGACCATCATCTATTAACCAAACATATCTAAAAGGCCTATCGGATTCATCTGTATTGTCGGAGAAGACAATAACTCATAAAAATCAAAATAATATTACTTGTTCCAATCCCTAAAATAAAGTTAATGATTATAAAATGACCCGATCCGGTAGATCTGTTAGACAGCCATACTTGAATTTTAATGAGTATTCTTCATCTGAGTGTTTAGTATATTTTTTTAATTTTACTTTGAACTTAAAAAAGGGGGATGTCATGATTGTTGCTTATTATTTAGTTAGTTACATATTAGTTTACAGAACTGTTTTTGTTGGTATCATGTAATGACAGATGGTTGTCAATGGCAGTTCTCGGTCCATGATGTTAAAAATAAAACCCTGGTGAAATATTTAATATTCTTTATTATATCTTAGTAATCGTACAAGTTGTACAACTCATTATACTCTGTACTCCCTTTGCATATCTAATGAGGTTTTATTACTCTATACCTTTCTGTAATAGACTGTAGTTTATGCAAATTACATTCTTTTTAATAATAATTTTTAGCTGAATATATTATGCTACTTTATTATTTTGTTGGATATTAGAAATAAAAATACTTTAAAAAGTTAACCGTTAGGTAATGCGACTTGAGTTTAATTTAATTTAATTCATTAAAATAATATCACATTGTTTTTGTTACCTAAAACTTGTGGTTACAGTTTTCACCAGATTTCTCGCGAACTGCTAACAAAAAGGTCAAGTATGTGATGTTTTTAAAAAGGTAGTTAAACGACCTTTAAAATGTCTACCCGCTTTCCATTTAATATTTTAGAGATTGTCAAATAGAAGTAATTATTGTCAAAATAGTTTTTAATTAGATTGAATTTGAATAACATTAAGTTGATATCAAAAAACAATCATAAAAGTTTTTGAATATTAGTTGTTAGCTTTATGGTTGAAATTAAAAGTTATAAAAAATATTGGGGAATAAAACTTACCTATACACTTTCTATGATATCAATAGCAAATCATTTATTTACGTGTACCTTATATATTCTTGATACGGATGATCGAGTATAATTAAAGGGCTTGTTTTGCTTATCTATATTATCCACCGTGCAAAACGGTCTTTTTTACAATTCATTCATCTGGAAATTAATAAATATCCGTTAGTTGTCTATACCATACAATCAATTGATAACTATATTAGCTTAAATGAAGCACTACATTGTTATTTTTTATTTTGTACAAGATATATATGTGTGTGTGTGGTATGTTTCTTATCACTGAACATGCTGTGTTATATGAATTTACATGTTAAGATTTTCATCAACATTTACATACAAAACTTTGTTATTGTTCAATACTTGAAATTATTTGATATTTATACTAGCTGAACCAGCCACTCTTTGCTGTGCTTTGTCTGCGGATTTCTGCTGGTCTGATTCGTTGGGCTGCGTTTCTTGCTGCAATTTGTTCTTCCCATTCTTGCATAGGTTTTTTCCCAATATTAAATGGATTAAAATGATATACTTAGCTTTGCGTTATCTAACAAGAGTATTGAGAAAGACGACGATATAAATATGTAGTGTGGCAGTACTCGCAGATGCCATGTTATTTATGCACGCAACGTTTGTGTAAAAATAATATTTCTATTATAAAATAGTAGATTAGTATTAATTTCAAATTACACAACATTGAAAATATTTCATAAAAACTCAGGATTGTTATATTTTAGATTTTAAGTAGTTTCGGTAGATCTGAAGCTGGATACATTTATTTTGACGTATGACCAAAGACAAAGAGAGCGGCAGAAAAAGTGAGCAGAATAACCATTTTTTTGTATTAATTTGGAATCTAAGTAGCACCAACACGAAAAAAAATCAAATAATGGTGACTAAAATGATATTATAGTTACAACAAATTAAACAATCACCAAAAGTCAAAGAAACAATAGGAACGCCCGTTTAAATTAACGGAAGAATCAAAACATTTCTTTTAGTTATGATTTTGTGATTTTAGTTAGACTTTTATTTTCACGTTGTATTTTGTTAACTTTCCATAAAAAATGTTACAATCTATAGTGGGCCTAGAAATTACTGTCTTCTTTATGAATGAATTAATTAACATAGAAAATTGAAAAATCAAAATAAAATACCAAAAAATCAAGCAAGAAATACTTAAACGTTTTTGAGGTGGTATCAAAATTGATGGAGAAAAAAGTTATCTATAAAATAATATGTTATTATTATTCATCTGTTAAAAATGATAATAATATCAAAACGATACAACTCATAACTGTAACACAATAAACAGTATTAATTAACTATATAAATCATTCACGAAAAATTAAAGTAGTACGGTTACAGCTGAATGCTGTAGCTTCAGTATGTAGTTAGGCTGAAGGTCGAAATCTACATAAAAACTTAATTCATACGCTAAATTAGCAGCTACAAGCAAAAAACTCCAAAATACAATTTGTAAATCAAACAAGCATGTTCCACGATACCTGAGTAGAGCTGAAGACTGCTAACTCAGGGTGCAGAAGAGCTGAGGGCCCCAATCTACACAGATGTCTCAAATTACAGTTCAATTACACAATTACACCAAAACTACAATTGATTCAATAAATTGGGTTCACACTACCGCAAACTATATGAGTTTAAATATTTATAAATACCATTACATATATAAATGAAAATCGTCAAAGACAGAAAAATATACCTTAATATCGCAGCACCCTGGTACGTACCGTGGTATACCTAGCGTTTAAAGCCAACAATTTAATACTCAAATAAAATGTTTAACGTTTTAAACGTTAAACGAGTAATATCGCTTAATTAGCGCAAAAATATGACATAGGAAAAACCATATAATAAAAATTTAGTAAAATTTTGACGGTAAAAAATGAATAAACGTTGAAAGTATACAACAATATTAAATAAAATGACGTTTACTACGATTTTCCTGCTTCAGAACAGCAATCGAACCCCTCGATGTCGACGCTTCAAAAAAATATTCCTGCCCTCCTGGCTACTGATCCAGGGGAGTGGTCTGGCTGACTTTACTCATCAATCGGCGGATAAATCCATAAAATTCTAGATAAATAAAAAAAACCTAAATATTGAGTTCCTCGAGCAAAACGTCTAACAAAATATCCATGTGGTTGTTTAAATCCTGCAAAAATCCTGGAACTCGCTGCTCATCGGAGCGGTTTTCGCCAGAAAAACGCCGGGTCGGACCCCCTAGATGATAACTCACACCGTATTTTCCTTCCCTAATCAGGTAATATACTTTCCACGTAAATTGGCTGCCTATGTGCACGAATTTTTAAAACTCACACAACGTGGTCTATTATTCGACGTCTGATGGAGACTTATAAATATAAAAAAATCTATTTTCACTATGTATGTTCGGGATAAACGCCCAAACTACTGAACACAATTTGTTCAAATTTCGTAACTATCTGTAATTTGGTTAAGCTTGAAGGATAGGATAGTTTTTTTCTCAATTATTCGATCGCAATATTTGTTCAAATTTCTCAATTCCATACACTTTTTAAATTTTTTCGTAGTCACTTTTTCAATATCTTTCAGACACTTTTTCAACTCACCAAATTTCAACCAACCACCAATTCACATCGTGCACAGTCCCGAACGCGCACTAAAACATCCAATACACCCCCAATCCAGCCCTCAAGAGGAAACTAATCCTACACCAGGGCTCCAACCAGAAAACCAACAACTCATCTACAACAAAAACCATATCCAACATAAATTCATAACGAATTTCTCTCTCTCTCTCTTCATTATTTTTTTTTAAAAGAGACATAAGGTCCAAGAAAATATTAAACATCAATCAGGGGATATTTGCTGACTATCATTTTTAATATTAACTTTCCTAAAACCATGTTTATTGTTTGCCAAAAGACGCGACAATAAACAAATTATTAAAAAGTAAGGACCTTCATTCAAGAAAATTCCTCCCATATAAAATATTTAAATGGTCAAGAATACATTGCGTTTCAAACATATAGGCTGGGATAAAATATACAGCCAAGGAAACAATTACTAAAGATGACAAACTATTACAAAGACTTGGAGAAAACCATAGGTAAAACTAATACCCAACATATGAAGGACTATGCTCACACTCTCAAGAAAATTGCAAGGGAAAAGAACAGACGTATATTTTTAGTGAGGTGCAAGAGTTCTGAACTGGTACCTATTTTTTTGAAAATTAATAAAAACTTTGCTTTTAAAAACAATGAATTGCCGAAACAGAAGATGACTTAACAAGTCGAAACGCGTCTTTTGGCAAACAATAAACAAATTATTAAAAAGTAAGGACCTTCATTCAAGAAAATTCCTCCCATATAAAATATTTAAATGGTCAAGAATACATTGCGTTTCAATTATATATATATATATACATATATATATATATATATATATATATATATATATATATATATATATAAAACCATGAATATTGAGGTAATGGCTAGTTAATTAAAGAAAACTCTTCTTACTGTTTTTCTTCCAAGCTTTCGGTAACTTTTGTTTCCATTATCAAGGATAAGTAAATTGAGATCGTTATAATTGTTGTTATATATTGGTAAATATATCGATATTTGAACTTTAAAAAAAATTTTAATCATAAGTCATTTTGACAGATTCGTGAATATAAACATTTTCTTTATATGCTAAAAATTTTATGAAAACAAAAAAAGAAAATAGGTTATGTTTGTAATATAGGTTAATAGACATTGTAATATTCTTCTTTTATTATATAAAACTCAACTTCAAATTATTATAGATGTCATCTTAATAATTTCTTCATAGATATTTAAAATTATAATAAGAGATTATAACAAATTGATTTTATATAAAATTATTGAAAATATTAAAATCATTCACCTAAAATAAAAATATTTCTAAAAATCATCAAACTTTCATTTAGATAAGTTTCAATTACGTATAAGAATTTGAACTTTAGTTATTTTTATTATCAATTGTTAGTAGATAATAATAAATATCACTCAGATTATTATGGTCACTTTTTTTGTTAATAGTATTAGGTTCTTGAAATATATGAGCCATTTCTAAGAAAAGTCTTTTTTTGGTATTTGGGTATGTCTAAAATACTAACAGATTCAAAATCCATAAAGTGATCATTATCAATTACATGTTCAGCCAAGGCATATCTTTCAGGATGTAACTTACAATCGCTCTTATGGAGACTTATACGGCTCTTTATATTCTGGCCAGTGTGACCAATATATTTATTATCACAATTTTTGCATGGGATAGAATATATTACATTTGAAAGATTAAGAATTGAAATTTTGTTTTTCAAATTAGTGGAAATAGACTTTATGGTTAGGCATGTTTTATTGGCAATACTAATGTTGTTCATTGGTTTAAAAATCCTACTCAACTGTGGTATTATTTCTTCAATGTACGGTAAAGGTACATAGTAATTTATATATATATATATATATATATATATATATATATATATATATATATATATATATATATATATATATATATATATTTAACTAATTTATTTGGATAACCATTTTCCAAAAATAGTTGATATAAAATTTTTAGGTTCTTTTCAATAAAAATAGGATCTGATATTTTAGTTATTCTATTTTTCATTTGTTTGATCAAGTTAATTTTCACGGAATATTGATGGTAAGATCAATAGTTCATAAATCGTTCTGAGCTAATTGGTTTTCTGTACCAATCAATAGATAATGTGTTATCATTATTCCTTATAAATTTTGTGTCCAAAATTGGTACAATTTGATTACTGTCTTCTTTTTCCAACGTAAATTTTATATATGGATGATAGTTATTGAATATAAAACGAACTTCATCTTTAGTTTTTGGTAATGCTAAAATAATATCAACATATTTTTAAAAAAAATTATTTTAAATGGTAATAATGGTATAATTGTATCCAATTAATTATCCGTTACATAACAAGCTATAATGGGAGAAGTTGTAGCCCCATTGGAATACCAAAAGTTTGTTTATATATTTGATTATTAAATGTAAAATAGGTAATGGACCCTTTTACCTTAAAGGTATTGCAAAACATTTATAGATAATTTAGAAGCGCAGATTAAATAATAAGTTAAGCTGAACTACTCTTTCCGATTTCGCAATAATGAAGGGGGTGCAGAAGGTACTTAAATCCAGTTTTATTTTTTTGTGGGACTAATATTCACAAGCACTAAAATGTGTGAGGTCAAAAAGTGCAAATCGGAGGAATACCAAAAAAATATTCACGTGGGAGACGTTCAGTACACGTTGAGGGGTTGTGTTTTGTGTTCCATACAGAGGACCCGATTCAGCTCTTGATCATTTCATTCCCTTCCCACATAGGTCCATCAAAATGTGGGAAGTGTATTATGATAGTCATCAAAAAGCGAAAAATGTTCAACTTATCAAGAAGAAAAAATTATATAAGTATAGCATTTAATTTTAGTTGTATATCAAATTACCACCTGTTATACATTTTCCACAAGGTTGCAGATGTAAAATTTAAAAAAAAATCCTATTTTTCAAATGTAGTTCAGTCGGCAATGTTTGATAAAATAAAATTTTGCAGAAAGTTCTCAAATAAGAAGTAGAATCTAAAGAGTTTGCTCTATGCCATGCTTTAGTTTATAATCGTACCTTTCAATTATGCGTAGCAAATATAGGGTCCATCAGCTAACGTGTAAAATGTTTTAAAAAATATTTCACTTAGCTTATTGGTTTGTTTCTACTTTTTATTGCTTCTATTAATTTCGTTAATACTTATTTATTTTTAGAGATATTAAATTTTTTCTTATTTTATGATTATAGCAGCCACACTTTATCGTCGAACATTTTTTCTTAGGCGTTATTGTTGTTGCTTCACAATTATGTTATAATAGTAGTTTGTACAACAAGTGCGTAAAGCGTTACTTTTCCCACGAGCGCAGAAGCGAGTGGGAAAAATGCTTTGCGTACGAGTTATACACAATATTTTTTCTACAATTACCTTTATTGATTAAAGAAAAAAGTAACTTATATATGTATTTTATTTAACTTAAACAGAACGAATTTAAGAGTTCCAAAATTAAAGTAAAGAGATTAAATAAATTGCAAATATATAAAAAAGTCGAAAGGATTTGAACCCGGGCCTCTTCGTTCCAATGCTGATGTGTTTTCCACTAAGCTATCGCGGCAACAATTATGAAATACTGTATTTAGGTCTTTGCGCTGCTTTATTTTATTTTAAGTTTTTTATTTCGATTTTTCTATATTATGAAGTACATTGGTTACTGAATAATAATAGATTGAATAACTAAATATAATCTTTAAAATTATGACTTACTTTGACGAGTAGATAGATATTGTCTGGCGCTTCTTCTAAAAACTTATGGATTTCAGCAGATGTCAATGTAAGGGATTTGTTTATTTCCCTCCAGTTCATAAATTTGCTGTATTGTTTTTGATATTTGTTTTTTGAAACTCCAGGTAACGATTGCATTTTGAGCCTTTTCGATAATATCTGGAGGAGTATTCTCAATATCGGAATTCGACAACTCGAAAGATAAATTATGATCTCGGTTCATAGTTCCTAAAATAATAGGTAATAAATGAATTTGTTTATAATCTATAATCAATAAACTGAAATACATAATCTAAAAAATAGTTTACTTACAGAATTTTAGTTTAAATTTAAAATTTGAACACCCTGAAATCCACTATAAAGTATTGTCAAAAAAATTTGACATTGACATTTCCGTGGGCAAAGTGACATTTCCGTGCGGAAAAGTACCATAACGTGTACTTTTCCCACTCTCTACATTATTACTTTTCTAACGGATATCAAACTAATTAAGAAAAGACTTGCTTTGCGCATAAAAATTTGTGTAGAAAAGCGTGTTTTGCATGGTAGTTGTAGAAAAAGTTGTTGTTAATGCTTTGAAGGTTTTAAAGAAAATTTATCGTCAAGGTCTTTCGTACTTAATACTTTTTACTACTTTATGGCTTTTTAAAATTACTGCAATTTTTTTAGTCGTTAACTGAACGTGAATAAACTCTCTAAAATTGAGAAATTTCACACATCAACTGCGGACTAGACGGACCGCAAAATATCACCTGTTCGCTAAATTATTTTTGAACTATCGGATCAACAATTTACCCTCCGACTGATACAGATAACCTGTAGTGAATAACTTTAAGTGTAATTGCATGATATTTTTTCAATATGTTACATATTTTTGGGGAATTTCTATGAATATAAAGGTTATAACTGTTTCCTTTATATACCAAGTTGTTTGTTTATTCCTCTCATTGTCAACTTCAGGTTTGGCGTCATTGAGAACTGCGAAAACAACATTCAAGCACATACAATATGAAAACTTCACCAGCATACGATTAAAAAAATGGATATTTTGTAGAGAAAAATGTTGACAGTACTAAGGAATCAAAAAGTAAATGGTTTCAGAGATAAATATGGGATGAAAGGATTCTGAAAAATTACCAAGTTTTAATATAAACATTTAGATTAATTAGAGTTTCAGGAAAATAAAAGTATAAAATACTGCAATCGGCCATGTTCACCGAAACAGCGCATGACGTCACGTCTCAGTAAATTAGTGATGGTAACCTTTTATAAAAGTCATCCCTACCAACACAAAAAAATCCCTACATTTTCCCTATTCATAAAATTAAATTCCCCTATTTTTCCCCTACACTAAAATTGGATAAATGAAAATGCGTTTTTCTTAAAATTTATTTTGACAAAAATGTTCTGTTATTATAAATAAAAAAGCAAATTAAATATATTTTTTTCTCTCAATTTTGCTTGCTTTTGTCGGCTCAGCAGTATCGCTTTCCTCAGAACTGGAAGTTGACTCTATTTTCTGCATTTTCATTCCAAAATATCTATTAAGGAGATATTGTTTTTTAATTAAACGCATTTCCATCGTTTCCTACATCATAACATGTAAGGCAAATAGCTATAATTTGACCTCAATTAATTTGGTGACGTTGGGAGAGTTTATTGCATCAAATAAAAACTTTTGCTCGTCTGAATTTCGAAAAGTGAAAACTTCCTTGTAAGTACATAATTATTAATCTTTAGCGCTAAGTAAAATTTAATTCACACAAGCCATTTTTAAACTTAGGTTATTTTTGAGGTTAGCTTATCAGTTTATTTACATATTAGTGGCATTGATTTGCTTAGTCGAGCAAACTCGAGTGTAATGTTCGCGTTCTTTTTAACTTTTGCTTGAAATCCACAGGCGCGCCCAGACACACAAATTTTCTTCTCCTCTCTCCCCTCCAGCACCAACAATTTTATTCGTGTTTCATGCACATATGCACATTGAGATTATACTTCGTTTGGGATTTGGATTATTATAGCAGAATTGATTAGCATATTTTCAATAATTTCATTCATATCAGAGGCATAAGAAACCAAAAATCACAAATAACCAACGATAGAAACTATTAAATGAGGTTATATGGTGCACACGTGCAAACGTCCTATCTAAATTTTTCGTGTACTCCGAGTACTCGGCCTGAGCAGTGTGGGGTACTCGAACGCCACTATAATAATAATAATAATAATAATGTTATATCTTCTCTTTTCTATTCATATTTTTGGCAAACGAAAATTTATTATTGACGTTCTTCGTTAAACATAAATTCAATGCAATATCTACTGAGGTGTGACGTAACATGCGTTTTTGCGAATAATTCAAATTAGACAGAATAAATTGCAATAATTTTCGTTAAAATTAGTTTATTGCTGAAATAATATATTTTTCGGAAATAGCAGATTTGTACTTACACTGTAGAAGGGGATTTCAAAATCAGTTATCATGCCTATTGAATAACTTCAAGAGAGATTAAACTCCTAGAGACCGACATGGTTTGCAAGATATACTTAGGCATTGTATATTAGTCGAAATTCTGACTTCTGATATTTTATAGTACCTCACCGAAGCAATGCAGAAGGTCATATTCTGTATCTGTATCTGTAAAAGTTGGAAGGGTGGGTAGACCCTACAGCACTTAGGCCACAATTGGCCCATTGTGCATCCTTCTGAGGCTCATAACTTCATTCTAGCTCGTCATCCAGCTTACTTCTCTGAAGTAGGCGATATCGTCGCCTGAATTAAGTTCCCTCATACTAGCGTGTGCTAGCCTGTGCTCGCCGAATACATGAAACCTAAGATGAGAGAGTGTCTGACATTCACAAAGAATGTGCTCGATAGTCTCATCTTCTTGCTCACATCCTCTACAAAGTGGGGTGTCAGAGACCCAGTCTGTGGAGGTGTTTTCGTAGGTGGCAGTGACCAGTCAGAGTACCCGTGGCTGTTCGTAGGTTCCGCCTGTTCATAGTCGTATTTTTTGGCTACTTTGCTGTCCGGATATTGTAGCAGTTCCTTGGCAAGCCTGCAGCCTTCTGCGTCGTCCCATCTACCCTTAAACGTATTAAGGGAGTGTTCCTTTAATAGGTCGGCCGTCGCTGATGCCGATAGACCAATGAAAGTGCCAGGTCCCAAAAGTTTTTGGGAGGCTGCCTTCCTGGCTAGCGAGTCTGCAATACGGTTTCCTTTCGATTTATCATGGCCCTTAATCCAGCCTAACATGACCGTGTTGTTGTTACAGGCTTCGATTAAGGCCATGTGACATTCTAGTACTAGGCTTGATGTAATACGTGGTCTGTTCAGGACTAGTAGTGTTTGTCTACTGTCCGTAAGGATGTTTATGCTATTATCTGTGGCTTTCCTTTCGGTAATCTCTTTTGCAGCGATGCAGATAACAGTGAGCTCTGTTTGAGCAACACTTGCATTGCAGCCCATTGCCCATTTTATGTTTAGATTCAGGGGTCTGGAGAAAATTCCACATCCTGACCCCACATTTGATTTAGACCCATCTGTGAAGATGCGGATTGCGTCTTGTTCGTTGTTTTTAAAGATTACCTTTTAGGGCCTATAGAAGGCATATCGCGGTGGAATCGAGTCCGTATTGGCCTGCAGCAGTGGGACCTCCCTGAGGGCTTCATGCCACAAGTTACGTCTCAGTTTACCGGATCCTACATCAGGTGGTATACCGGTAGAGCGTAGACGTGTCATGGTCATCAAAACAACCTCCTTGATGTATATGTCAAGGGGAGTGAGACCGAGGATTACCTCAATAGCTCTTGTTGGTGTGGTTCTCATGCCTCCTGTAGTGTTGAGGCATGCTGTTCTTTGGATTTGATCCAGTTTACGGACGACTGTCAGCTGGTTTGCTTTAGCTCCCCAGGCAATCGCGCCGTACGTTAGCATAGGTCTGATGATGGCAGTGTAGATCCAGGCAGCAACCCTAGGTGACATTCCCCAGGTACGGCCGATGGTTCTACCACACAGCTCATAAGAAATATATGCTTTTTTAACTCTGTTTTCTAAGAGAGAGTTCCACGTTATCTTACTGTCAAAGGTGACCCCTAAATATTTCACCTCTGAAGAGAAATTAAGTTTGGTATCTAGGAGCTTTGGGGCTTGATGTTTTGCAAGCTTCTTTTTTTTCGTGAAAAGAACCATCTCCGTCTTTTTTGGATTTATTGACAGTGAATGGTCTCTGCACCATTGTTCTATGATATTGAGGGCATCTTGCATTAAAGAGCAGAGTGTCTCCTCGAATCTTCCTGTTAGCAGAATCACTAAGTCATCTGCGTATGCTATTGTGTAGAAGTTGCTTTCGTTGAGGTGGCTGACCAATGAGTCTAAGACCATGTTACATAGTAGTGGCGAGAGCACCCCTCCCTGTGGACAACCTTTTACAACCAATCCTCTGATGGTTACATCATCCACACTGATTTTTATCGCTCTTTTTGAGAGCATGTTATATATCCAGCCATTTATGGTTTGGGGGATATTTTTAATGGAGAGTGCATTTGTTATTTTAGGAAAAGTGGTACTATCAAATGCTCCTTCTATGTCTATGAATACACCCAGGGGGGACTCCGTATTTTCCAACCTCCAACCTTTTGGAATATACCTCAGTGCCAGTGAGGATCTGAGGATTCCTACCAGGTGCGGCATTAGGTCATCCAGGCCCCACTGAAGTAGGGCTGGATAAATGCCGTCTGTTCCCGGGGATTTAAAGGGGGAGAAGCCTGAGATGGCCCACCTCAGTCTGTCCGAGTCGACGATCTGTCGTGATATACGCCAGTCGTCGTCCGTCGGGTGATGATTCTCCTCATCCTCCCAGGCTGCCGAATTTGTGATTTTGGAGTCCGGGAAGTGAGTTGACATCAATAATTGAAGTATTTCCTTTAGGTTGGCAGCTTTTGTGCCATCCTCTCTGGTTAGTATACCGAAATGACGGTGGGGATCTTTTGAGAGGGCTTTTTGGAGCCTAGCTGCTTGGGGGAAATCCTCAATTTCCTCGCAATAGATTCTCCATGCTTCTCTTTGTTTTTGTCTGATGACTTTTATATACTCCTTGAGGTGAGACTTGTATAAGTTCCAATCCTCATCGAGTCTGGTTCTTTTAGCCTTATCAAAGGATTTCCTCGCCGTCTCCCTGAGCTGGTCAATCTCATGGCACCACCACGGAGTGGAGGTTTCATCAAGATTGACCTTCCTGAGTGGGCAAGATATCTTATAGGCATTAATTATGGAGTTTTGGATGGTTTTAGAATAAGTTTCCAAATCTCCTTTATTGTTGGGCAGCACATCCTCGACTCCTCGCAGATGCCCTTTCAAACAGTGGACATATTTTGTCCTATCCGTTTCCCTGGGGTCGCGAGTCATTGTAGAGGTTGTGAGCGCTAGTTTTATTTCGAATTTTATCCAGCGGTGGTCCGACATTGAAATATCGTCAGATACATGCCAGCCGGAGATTAAATTCGAAGTGTTTATAGTAGATAGGGTAATATCTATTCGCGTTTGACTACGAGAGTTAATAAAAGTTGGTTCAGTACCTCTATTTATAATACAGAGATTCTTGTTAGCTATGTAATCATAAAAAGACTTACCTCTAGTGTTAATATCTTTGCTGCCCCAGCTTACATGGTGAGAGTTTGAATCGCATCCTATTACCAGTTCAAGCTTTTGGGTGAGACAGTGTTCCACAAGGTCCTCCAGCTCCTTAGTTGGTGGTGGTTTAGCTGCGTCTGAGGGGAGGTATGCGGATGCCAGTATTTTGACCTTTCTGTGCATATTCAACCTTCACTACCGTTAGGTTGGAGGACGAAAAATGCGTCAGTGGGTAGGTCTTAAAATTCCTAGGGACATATATGGCCGTCCTAGGTTGCTTATTGCTTGGGAAGCTGAAAATTAAACCTTTTGGATTATTTAGACCCATGATTTTAGTTTGCCTTATCCAGGGTTCTTGGATAAGTGCTATTGTATCCTGCATCACATCCAAGTGGCGGCATAAAGTTGCCGTGGCCACTTTTTGGTGTTGAAGGTTACACTGAATAAATCTTACCTTTTCATTGTCCATCTCTGCTTGATGGTGGTGAGATGGTTGATGATTACTTTTTAGGCCATCTCCACTTCCTCACTTGGAGGTGGGTTGACGTCGCCTGTATCTTGGCTTAGAGCTGTTAGTTCCTCCAGGAGACTGTCGTTCGCCATCTTGGAGGATGGCTCGACAGTCTCCGCAGTAGCAACAGCTGCTTGGGGTTCCTCGGATGGGAGAGGGGTATGCGTACTCGATCTCCTCCGTTCCGGGTCAGATTTATTTGTTCTTACAATCAATGAGGTGAACGCGTAGCTCATCCACATTGATCGTTTTTTTAGGACTCCCATTTCCTCGTCTCTTATACCAAAGACGAAAAGATGTCCTTTGGGATTGACCTTCGCTTCGCGGTGGAAGGAAAACCATGTATCCACCCGAAGGTCTGGGATTTGCTTGTCCAGCCGGCGCAGCACGTCCTCTTTGTCACCCAGGTCAGTGCGAGCTTCTCTAGGGACCCAGAGGGTGGCTTTCGTCAGCTGGGGGGAGGTTGTCGACGTGTACCACGTCGAGCTTAGCCTCCTTCCATGGTTTCAGTTGTGAAACCGTGTTCTTTAGCCACTCTAGCGTTTCGTCATTATCGCAGGTGACTCTGATTATTTCGCCAGAGTGCGACCATGACCTAAAGGTAGGTGGCTTCTCCTGACTGCCGGAGGCGGACATAAGGGTTTTGTCCAAAGCCTCCATTAGTTGGCTTTTGCAAGGTCTCCATTATCGGTAGTTATTTTACCGTATGGATCGGCCTTGTCTATGATAGCTACCCGTAGATGACTGGTAGCTGCTTCGCTATAGCTTTTTGTATTTGCGTCCATCCGTATCCATTTTCCTCGGGTAGAGTTTTCCTCCGAGGTATTGGAGCGGATGCGCTTCTTTTCGTGGGAGGCGACGGTTCCGGGCCTCTTTTGGAGGAGGAACTGCCATCGCTGCCCTTGTATTTTAGGCCGCTGGTGCCAGGTTTAGATAGGGAGGTGCGAGTGGCGCTGGTGGTGTCTGTAGAGACTCCAGCCTGCTGCCTCGCTTTCCTCCTTCTCTTTGCCTCAGCACCGCAGACTCTTTTACCTCGACGGTGCTTTTGATTTGGAGGTGTGCGTTCTCGCTCATCCTCCGGTTTTGCTTTTTTTTGTTTTTTTCCTGATCCATTTTTGATCCCACGAGTCGCTAGGGAAAGATTTGTCATTCCTGGCAGAGCCCGGCATGCCAGTAAAAGGCTATACGCAAGGGGGTGTCGCCTGGTACCCCCAGGGGGACGTTCACGGTCGCATACCCTGCGGCCATTCAGCCATGGGCACGTTCCTTACACCTTAGCTTGGGTTTCGTTGGAGTGCCATTTGGTTGGTCAACACTGCTGTCACTAATGATCAACAGTGCTAACGTATCCGGCGGTGCCACGATGATTGCATTCCTCCATTGGACTGCAGAAATCTACCCACAAGCAGACAAGCAAGCGCATGTAAGCAAATAAGCAAACCAACTACAAAGCAATGGCCAACTTACAACCAACCCCGCCCAAAAAAAGGTCATGTTACGCGTTTACAACATTTTTCCTGCTAGTATACGAAAACTATTCACAAACAAAAAAAAGGATTTTGTATCAAACAACCGAAGAACAGACACTTTCTGACCTGTCTATCGTTTTCCGGGCTCTTTTTCACTAAGGTTTTCCATAAATTTGGCAATTTTCCTTTTTTTTTCTTATGGGAAGGAATATACTTCTCATATTTGGGGGAAGGGATTTTTGTTTTTGTTGGAGGTGCATAAGAGGGCATTAGGAGTGGACTTCAATACTCTATAGTATTTTCGGAAATTGTCATGAGGGGGGAGGCAACTCTATATAATGAGATGTAACTAACTAGGTGGAGAGGTGATTCTGTTTTTGTTGGTGGTAAATGATAATGCATAAGAATTGGATGCCGCTGCCATATATTTTTTTCGGAAACAGTCATGGGGGGGGGGGCTAGGTTTACTTTAAATCATAAGGGTAGGGGGGACTTTGTTTTCATTGGTGGTGCATATGAGTGCAGTATGAGTGGACTCCACTGCTCTATACCTTTTTCGGGAATTGTCGTATGAGGTTTAACTAATTAGGGGGAAAAGGGAATAAATTTTTGTTGGTACTGCATATGAGTGCATTTGAAGTGTATACACCCAGTTGGGCCATGGCTTGGTTTGTGATTTTTTTCTAGACTCTTCTGTCCCTTGCCTTTTCCCTCCAATTAGTACAATTAGTAATATGGCTCTGTTCTATGTCCTTAATTACTTCGTCTTTCCATCTTGCTTTTGGTCTACCTCTTCTCTTTCTTCCTCCTATTCCGCGGTTAATTATTTTCTTTGGTATTCTATCGTCATTCATCCTCATGACGTAGCCAAGCCATCTAAGTCATGTGTCCTTTAGCAACTGCGATTATATTTGTTTGTTTGAATAACTCTAGTATTTCTCTATTTGTTCTTCTTTCCCATCCTTTCGTTGTTCTCTTTCCTCCATATATTTTCCATTCCCATACTCCTAGCAGCTTCTGCTCTTTTGTTCCCAATGTTCATACTTTACTTGAAAATAATATTATAGGTCTAATAATTGTTTTCTATATGCCTATTTTGAGATTTCTGGAAATACTTCTACTGTGTATTATTCTTTTAAGAGAATGATCGCACCGATTCTCTGATTCTTCTTTGTATTTCTCTGTTTATTTCTAGTTTTCTGTAGAATTCTGTCCCTAGGTATGTGAACTGCTCTACTTCTGCGAACTTGTAATTTTTTCCTGTTTCTGTTGTTATGTTTAAAGTACTTTGCTAATTGTATTATTTTTCTGTCCATGTCATATATTTCGTCTTATTTCCATTTATTTCTAATCCCACCTGAAGTGCCATCTTTTCTAATTCTAATATTACTTTTTGTAGTTCTTTTTTCTCTCTGGTTACGATTAATAAATCATCTGCAAAGGCTTGACATTGATGTTTTAGGCTTATTTCAGAACGAAATAGGGCTATTGTAGAGAGTAGCATGACGCGACTTTCAATGAACTTTTTTGTTTTGGAGTTCCTAGATGCCAAAATCACCCTCCGTTCCAAAGGTTAATATATATATATATATATATATATATATATATATATATATATATATATATATATATATTAATACATATCCTCTATCTAAATTCTATAGAAAACATTGAAATAAAGAAAATATGCATATTTAGATGTAATACTAGTAATAGTATTATCAACAATTTGAAAGGTTCAATATACTAATAAAATTTGACGTTTCAATTTCATATGACATTACTGCAGAATAGACTTAATGACAGATAGATTTTAAAACGATTTGAAAAACCAGAATACAGATGTCTCTATTAGCAAATGGCACTTATAAATAAAATAATGAAAATCTCTCTTGGTATATAAAAACGTAAATTTGTAATTTAAAAAAAAAAAGAATTCTAGGTAAACCAAAGGAGAAGAGAATTATTTATTGAAACATTTTAGTGAGTTGAATTTGAAATCCCCATGAGACAACATCATTATAAGAGTTGTCTCAAATTTAATTTTGAATATTAGGGAATTTATATAATCGTTATCAGTTCAACATATCTTGCCTTTTGTAAAGCCAGTGCGTGTACTATTCACAAAGAATTACCGCTAAAGTGCAAGTGTTTTTCGCGTTTTCTAAATTATTGATTTGGAAACGTTTGTTCCGGAAATTCTAAAAATACGTTTTAGAATACGTACGAGATCTTCTAGTATCCAGTTTGGTGAGTCCAGTCCATATTATATATTATTCTCGAAAATTAATAGGCCTTTGATCAAAATTATTTCGCAAATAGATGCATCTTATGATTAAATTATAGTAACGTTACTTATATAAAATTCTACGTCAAGTGCAGACAATTTTGGGAACAGACAATTTACAGGAAAGTTTACGTATTTTACATTGACAGATATCAAGTATAAATTTAGACATTTTGAACTTTCATTTAAATTATTTAGATCGGAAATTTCTAATATAGATTGTTTTTAATATTAAGGTTTGATAGAAAATTCTATCTTTGTTTATGCGTTTATGATATTTTGAAGAGTTTTAATTTTTGTAAGTGTTATTTTGATAATATATTATATAAATTTGAATTCCAAATCTCTTTGGCTCTCTTTTCATATTCATTTTCATTATATTTGATAATTTTTATACTATAGAAAATTTAGTATAATGAGTGACATTTAGTTAATCTCCTGACAGTAAATTCATATATGTCATAAGATAATTTGAATTGTCTTATAGTGTATTGGATAAACAGTTACTGTAGATTTGAATAGTGTGATACGTAATTTAGAAAATTATTTGGAAATTTACAAATTTGAATTATTAGTTGAAATCTTTGATCCCTCCCTGAGAAAAGAGTGAGTTGATTGGTGTTGTATTGATTTAACTTTCATAATATAAAATTTAATATTTATTTAGCCGGGCATATTAATTTGACAACTGCTGTCATTAAAATTTTTATAGGTTATATTTAGAGGTAAAGGTATTTTCACAATAGTATAGTTATTATCACAAATTGTGATGACAGCTACAAATTAAATTCAGCATCATATAAATTCATATTCATATATAAAATATAATAAAATTAGTAAAACACATTAGATATACTATAATTTGTCACCCGAACGTGGGGCAAATATAATTAAAGAATATAGGATATATTATAATATATCTATTATAATTTATAGTTATAATATATACTATATTGTATTCTTTTATAATTGCCCCACGTTTGGGTGACAAATTATTTCATATCGAATGTTTTAATAATTATATTTGATTATATGTATGATATATACAATTTGTGATTGTAGCTACACTATTGTGAACATACCTTTATCACTGAATATAACCTATTTGAATTTTGACAGCAGTTGTTAAATTAATATGCCCGGCTCAGATGAATATTATACTTTGTACTTTGAAAGATAAATCAATACACAGTCGACTTACTCACTCTTATCTCAGGGAGGGATCAAAGATTTTAAATAATAATTCAAATTTATAAATTTCAAAGAATTCTCCAAATTACGTATTACGCTATTCAAATCTAGAGTAACTGTTTGTTCAATATACTACAAGACAATTAAATTATCTTATGACACATATGATTTTATTGTCACTGGAAATTAACTAAATGTCACTTATTATATCAAATTTTCTATAGCATGAAAATTATCAAATACAATGAGAATAGATATGGAATGAGTACCAAAGTGAGTTGGACTTAAATTTATATAATATATGATAAGATAACAAATTACAAAAAATTATAACTTTTCAAAAATATCATAAACGCAAAACAAAGATAGAACTTTCTATCAACCTTAATATTAAAACAACCTATATTAGAAATCTACTAGCTAAAGATTTTATCAAAATTTCAAAATGTCTGATTTTATACTTGATGTATATCAATATCAAATACGCAAATTTCCGTGCAAAATGTCTATTCCAAAATTTTCTTCACTTGACGTTGAATTTTATATGTGTAACGTTACTGTGATTTAGATCAAATTTATTATCATAAGATGCATCTATTTTTTGAAATATATTTAAGAAAGGCCTATTAATTCTCGAGAAAAAATGTGAATAAACTGGACAGGACTCACCAACTAGGTACTGGTTAACTCGTTCGTATTCTAAAACGTATTTAGAATTCAGCAACACTTTCCAAATTTATAATTTAGAAACCGGAAAACCACTTGCACTTTAACGATGTAATTCTTCTGTGAATTTACACGCACTGGCTTTACAATGCAAGGTTTTTATGATCTGATAATATATTCATATGATTACTATTATAATCTTAAATAAATTTGCGACAACTCTTATTTTGATGTTGTCTCGTGGGGATTTCAAATTCAACTGCCTAAACTTTCTACATAAATAAATCTCTTCTCCTTTGGTTACCAAAAATTCTTTTTTTTTTAAAAAAATACAAATTTATGTTTTCCTATAACAAAGAGAGATTTTCATTCTATTATAATTGCAATTTTGCTAGCAGAGACATCTGTATTTTTGTTTTCAAATCGTTATAAAATCTAACTATCATTAAGTATATTCTGCATTAATGTCATCCGAAATTAAATTTTATTTGTATATTGAATCTTTCAAATTATTGATTATACAGTGTGTATCACAAGTATTACATACAAATATACATATTTCTCCTTATTTTAATGTTTTCTTTAAAATTTAGATAGAGGATCTGTATTGAGGTATATATATATATATATATATATATATATATATATATATATATATATATATATATATATGTATGTGTTATAACGGAATTTGTAGGCACGATAGAGGGCGTATTTTTTGACGGATCGAAACCAAACTTGCTACAAAAATCGGTTAGGCCAAAATCTTGGACGAGTTCGTTAATCAGCCAAATCGGATCAGTAGAAACAAAATGGCGGCCTGTCAAAGTTGAAAAAAAATCGTATTTCCTTTTTTTTCATTTGACGCAAAAAAGCTTTTTCATAGACCTTAACACGTTCTACAACTTTTGTATTAAACATTTTTCTCAAAAACGTACATTAAAACATTTATTTAAGAAAATTCACAAATTTACCAGAAATTTTATTTATTTTATTTGTTTTTGATTTGATACCAAAATGTTACTTTGGTTTTTTGTACATCTCAAAACAGTCTATTACTTGTATCTAATTTTTTATTTTGGGTTTTATGCAAAAATGTTACTGAAATAAGCCTGATGTCTGTGTTAATTTCGGCTTTCCTTATGACATATTCTAGTGCACAGCTGCACAATATCGACGACAGTGGAGCTCCCTGCCTTAGACCTTCTTGCACGTTGAACTTGTCGGATATTCTTGTTCCCACCCTCACCATATTATCCGTTTCTTTTAATGTTAGTTTTACTAATCTAAAGAATTTCCCTTTTATTCCTAGTACGTTTAAGGCTATATATAGTTGTTTTCTCTTTATTCTGTCATATGCTTGCTTAAAGTCTATGGATAGCACATATGTTTCTTTATTACGTTCGTAGCTTTCTGTCTGTAGCGTTATTAAGGTAAATATCTGATCTATAGCTGATCTTCCTTTTCGGAATCCACACTGGTATTCTCCTATTTCCTGCTCCAATTTCCTAGAAAGTTTATTTTTGAGATGTGTGGCTAAGATTTTGTGTGCAACATTTTACAGAGCGATACCTCTGTAGTTTGTACAATCAATTTTTTCTCCTTTTTTTATAAATTGGAATTAGTACCGCTTCATTCCTGTCTTTGGGAAATCTTTCTTGCTCCCAAATTTTTTCAACCAGCTGGTGTATTCACCTGCTTATGGTTTCGCCTCCATATTTAAGGATTTCTGCTGTTATCTGGTCATTCCCTGTACTTTTTTTTGTTTTTTAGCTTATTTATTATTTCCTCAATTTCGGTTAAACTTGGTGAGTCTTCTATATATTGGGTGTTTTCTTCTCCTAGATCTTCCCATTCTATCTCATATTCCACGTTCCTCGCTGGACTTAAGAGTTCTTTAAAATATTCCTTCCACATTTCTATAATCTCTTGCTCATTTCATATTAATTTCCCCTCTTTTTTTGTAATACACCGGTTCTTGTTGGTAGCATTTTCATTCTCTTTTGATTCCCTGGTACAGACTCCTGATTTCTTTATTATTGTAACTTTCTTCTATTTCTGTCAGAAGTTTTTCTATATACTCTCTTTTCTTATACCTTATTAATTTTTTACAATGATTCCTCTGTTCTGTGTATGTTTGTTTTGATTCTTGTGTTTCTTTCTGTATCATTTCTAGTCTTCTGGCTTTTAGTATCTCCATTTCTTTTTGACATTCTTCATCGAACCACTTTTTCCTTCCTGATGGAGTTTTTTCGTGGATGTGTCCAATTGCTACTTCTGTGCATGTTTTATCTTTGTCCAGATACTCTCTATGTCATTTGTATACAGCTTTCTTTCTCCGTGTTTTGTCAATCTACTTCTTGTGTTTTGTTTCTTCTCATTCCTTTCTCGATTTCTTTGGTACCCCCGCCATATAAAAACAGCTGTAGTCTCTCGAGAATAGGGTTCAAAAAAATCATTCATGAACTATATTGGACTGCACAACAAGCAAATATATTTTTGGTGAAAATATCCATTAGTGGGGGGGGGGGGGAGGATCAACTTAACTAACTTTGAAATTAGACGACTTTTATCCACCGGGACGATGCTTTCCAAAACTACTACCAGGGCAACCAGGCTGTTCTGGCAATAGAGAAGAGTTATGGGCAAAACCTGGGGAATACGACCTGAGGTGGTACACTGGCATTACACAACAGCACGGGGACGGCATCAATGGAAGCCCTCATTGATTATGGAACTTTTTGTTAGGGCAGAGGCACAGATGGCGGTCCTCAGATTGAAATCGGGAGGCATGTAGACCCCATATGTTCGTGGAGGACATACTGATTCAAATGTTGATGTAATCCTTTGTATGTGTAATCCATTTTCATGAATGATGTTTATTTTCTTCGAATATTAGAGTGACAGTTTGTTGATTTGATAATAAATAAAACTGCAGAATTGCCAAATAAAGCATAAGAATACGTAGAGTTATTCTGTCTTTCCTTTTGAATTATCATTTGGTTATGCGCCCAGGAATAGTTCTACTATAATGGCAGAGAAAAGTATGGTATTAGTCGATTTCAAGGTTCCGATTTTGTAACATGGAAGTTCCGAGTAGAAACGATTCTAGAAGAAGATGATGTTTTGGAATGTCTTACCAAACTTCACCCAGAACAAGAAGATCTTTGATAAACACGATAGTAAACCGAAGTCAATAATAGTCAAGTGTGTTGCTGATACGCATTTAGAATATGTTCGAGACGGATCCACAGCAAACGAAAAATCGTATAAACTTGTGTCTACATTTGGAATAAAAGGGGGTTCCAATATTCTTTTTATGTTGAGAAATTTACTGACTGAAATATGAGGAGGGGATGTCAGTGGAGACCCATTTGGTGAAATTTTATGATATTGTGCGTCAAATTAAATCAACTGGGAGAAGAAATGATAGCCGGCATTTTAGTTATTACACTACCAGAATCATATAATATAGTGATCACCCCCATAGAAAATCTATCAAATAACAAGATAACTCTTGATTTTGTGAAAAAACGACTTTTGGATCAAGAAGCGAAGACACGACATATGACCGTCCATGATAACAATTATAGAAGTGTACCTGGATCCAAGCTGCAGATTAGAAGGAACGACGAACGTTGTTTTGGAAGCAATGAAATTGGACATTGGCGGAATAAATGTCCCAACAGAGCAAAAATCGTTTTTAGAAGAAATCTTAGCAAAGAAATTAAGCAAGCTCATATGTCTGGAGAAGCTGAATCAGAGGAGGACGTGGAAGCTATAGCATTCATGACGAATGAAGAGTGTTTGACAGATATTTCAAGAAAATCGTTATGGTGTGTGGACTCGGGATCATCCGATCATCTTATTAACGATGTTGGGTTATTAAGAGGAGTACGGAAGCTGAAAGCTCCTATGAAATTTAGAAGGTACACATATCGGATATATGAGGGTCTCAAATAATGTTAGACGTGTTAAACATATTTGTAAAATCAATAATATAATTTATGTACCCAATTTGAGAAGAAATCTTTTGTCAGTAGGTAGAATTGAAGAAAATGTCTACAAGGTGGTATTCAATAATGATAAATTCATCAAATTGAAAGGTAATGTAGTTTCGATAAATGGTTAAAAAAAACTAACAAGGTAATGTTTGATGCTCCTATAAACGAAGTTAATATTGCCGCAAATAATAATTATGATTTATGGCATCAACGGCTTGGTCATTTGAATGAACAGTATATTAAAAAATTGGAACAGATGGTAGAAGGTAGAACATGATTGTTTATCTGATCGAAAATTCTATGAAAGTTGTATGAATACATAAATTGCCATATATAGGTCATCGAACTAGAGCAACAAGGGCCCTAGAAATTGTTCATACGGATGTATGTAGTACTGTAACGCCTTCTACAAGAGGGAATAAACGATATTTTCTAACATTTATTAATGATTATTCCAATTTCTGTATGGTATATTTATTGTCTTCAAAGTCTAAGGTATATAGATATTTCAAAAATATGACGACATCGTATTTAAGCAACCAATTTTGAAATTGATATATAACAATGGTGGAGAATATGTTTCCAAAGATTTCTGGGATTTTTGTTATAGAAATGGAATTGTTATTGATTATTCTGTAACATATTCTCCAGAACAAATTCTGAAAAATTGAATATGACCTTAGTTGAAAAGGCACATCTGAATAAACACTTTTGAGTTAAAGCGGTGAGAACATGGACATATCTGTTGAATCGGTCTCCAACAGCAGCAATAAAAAATTGGACGCCATTTGAAATATGGCATAGTAAGAAACCAAATTTATGAAATTTGCGTATAATTGGTTACAAAGCATATATTCACAAATTTGACCAGGAGAGTTTGAAACGTCTAATATTTGGTTACACTTTGAATGGTAATTTGGAAACGCTTAAAACACTCATCAGGAATCAAAAAATCTCCATTGTGGCACAAAGATTTTGAAATGAACTCATATTTTGTTTCATCATGTGAAAACTATCTTTCTTTCATTGGGGACCCAGTTTCGTTTACTCTTTCAGCTGAAGGATTTGTTAATGATGTACCATTGTCTTATGGTGAAGTAAAAAGTCATTCAAGTCGGAAACAGTGGGAGTCGGCAATGAGAGAAAATGATTTAATTCCAGACGAAAAAGAGCGTACAAGTTTGGGGATACTTTTTATAGCATTACCTATGAAGCTCAACAAATTCTATTAAAACATAAATCTCCAGCTAATACTAATGCAAACTCTTCTCTCTTTCTCTTCTAGCCGTTTTCTATCCTTTGGATATAGGCCTCTCTCATATTTTTCCAGTTTTCCCTGTTCTGTGCCACTTGGTTCCAGTTAAGTCCGGCTGTTCTTTTGATGTCATCATACCATCTTTGCTGTGGTCTGCCGGTGCTTCTTTTCTCCCCCCAAGGTCTCCATCTTGTTATTTTTCCGCTCCAGTTGTTTTTATTTCGGGCAACATGTCCGGCCCAGTTCCATTTAAGACTGCCTATTCGCCTCACTATGTCCTCTACCTTGGTTCTATTTCTTATCCACTCATTGGTTTTATGGTCTTTAAGCGTTATTCCCATCATTTTTCGTTCTATTGATCTTTGGTGTATCTTTAATTTATTTAAGATTTTCTTTGTTAGGACCCATGTTTCACATCCGTAGGTTGTTACTGGGAGAATGCATTCCATGTAAACCTTGGTTTTTAGTTTGAGGGGTAGGTTGGAGTTGAAGACGTGTCGCATCTTCCCGTAGGCCGCCCATCCTAGATGTATTCTGTGGTTAATTTCAAGTTCTTGATTGGCTTTACCCAATGTTAACTCTTGACCAAGGTAGACATAAGAGTTCACCTTCTTTACCTGTTGTCCTAGCACATTTATACTCTCTATGTTTGTCCGTTGGTTTGTCATGAATTTGGTTTTAGAAATGTTCATTTCTAGGCCTACTTTTCTTGCTTCTTGTTGTAGTTCTATAAGCATGTGTTGTAATTCTTCACTGTTTGGGGCAAAAATGGCAATGTCGTGAGCAAATCTTAGGTTACTTAGTTTTTCTCCCGATATATTAATTCCTCTGTCTTCCCAGTGTAGGCTCTTGAAGACGTCTTCTAGCATCAGTGTAACAAATTTGGGTGACACAATGTCTCCTTGTCTAACGCCTCTTTTAATTGTGATTTCCTCGGTGTCTTCATATAGCCTTACTTTCATTTTTGAGTTGTCATTTAGTGTCTGTATAATGTCAATATATCGTTGGTCTATTCTTGCATTTTTCATTGACCTGATGATTGCCCAAAATTCAACTGTGTCGAAGGCCTTTCTAAAATCTATGAAGGCGATCCATAATGGCATGTTATATTCCGTTACTTTTTCGTTCAGTGTCCTTATGGTGTGGAGATGTTCTATTGTACTCATGCCTTTCCTGAAGCCCGCCTGCTCATAGGGTTGGTATGCGTCGAGTTTGTATTCAAGGCGGTTTGCTATTATTCTCATAAAAAGCTTGTAGATCTGTGATAGTAGGCTGATTGGTCTATAGTTTTCTAGGTTGCTTGGATCACCTTTCTTATATATCAGTATGACTATCGCGGTGTTCCAATCCTGTGGTATTCTTCCCTCGGTTAGACATGTATTAAATAATGATTTAAGCTCCCTTATCAGTAGGCTTCCACCTTCCTTCAACATTTCCGGTATGATGTTATCGTCGCCTGCCGCCTTTCCGTTTTTTAGTTGATTTAAAGCTTTTTCAATTTCTTCCTTTACAATCTCTGGTAGATCCTCGGAGTCAACGTTACATATCTTGTTTTTCTGGTCATTATTTGCTCTTCTAACATCCTCATTGTCTATTTTGGATTCGTACAGACCTGTGTAGAACTTCTCTGTTATCTTGAGTATCTCTCTTCGATCTTCTGTTATGTTACCTTGTTTGTCTCTCAATTTGATCATTTCTTTTTTATATACGTTTTCCTTTTTAAAGATGTTTAGACCTCTGTTTTGCTGTATCAACTCCTCTATTCGATTCTCTTGATGCTTTCGTATGTCCTGTTTGGCCATTTTCCTTGCTGTTTTGTTTAGTTCGGCATACTCTACTGTGTTTCTTTTGTTGTCTTTAATGAGCTCTCTCCTTCTTTCCAGTAGCTGTTTGGTTTGTGTTGTAAACTTTTCTATTCTTTTAGTTTTTGATGTTACTAAACTTGCGGTTGTTTCTTTCAATGTTTTTACTAGTCTATTGTTCGTTTCGTCCAAGCTCTCGTGTAATGATGTTGTTTCCTTTGTTAGTCGTTCTGTCAATCTTTTGCTATATATTGACTTGTTGTCTCTTATTGTACCAGGATCTAGACGGTATTGCGTGCTGTTGAATTTATTTGCTCTTTCCAATTTTGTGTTTAATGCGATCCTGCACCGGACTAATCTGTGGTCGCTGCCCGTAGTAAAGGAGTTCAGGACGTCAACATCTTGGACGATATGTTTATTTGGTGTTAGCACGTAGTCTATTTCGTTTTTTGTAATTCCATCCTGGCTGGCCCAGGTCCATTTTCTGTGGGGTCTTTTTTTGAAAAACGTATTCATTATGTATAGTTGTTCTTTTTCCAGGAAATTTGCAAGCATCGTCCCTCTTTCATTCCGTTTCCCCAGACCAAATTGTCCAATATACTGCGAGTTATTACACTGCTCTCCTATTCTTGCGTTAAAGTCTCCTATTATCAGCGTGTATCTTGTCTTATTTTCTGTTAGGCTCTGTGTGATTTCATCATATAGCACCTCGACCTCTTCATCCTCATGGCTACTTGTTGGAGCATAGATTTGAACGATTTTAATTGTTATATTGGAGTTAATCTTAAGTGTTATGTATATTACTCTATCTGATATGGCTTTAAGTATTTGAAGATTTGGGGAGATTCATTTGTTGACAAGAAAACCCACACCACCCAAACTATTGTCTTCTCTTCCTTTGTAGAATAGGATAAGTCCTGATCTTAGTCTAATGGATTCTTCACCTCTTCTCCTTGTTTCTGATATTCCCAGAATATCCCAGTTTATTCTGTCCAGTTCATATTGTAGTTCCGTTAACCTTTCCTCGTTTCCAATTGACCTAGCGTTATAAGTTGCAATGTGAAGTTGGCAGCCTTGTTTTACCCAGGGATTCTTAGCACCCCCTGCTCTACGACTGGTCTGACCGCCACCTTGGCCAGGGTCGTACGAGCCGCTGGGCACTGGGGGCCTTTGGTTTTGGTGTGTCTTCATATGAGAGGGGTTTAGCCATAAAACACCACGTTGGCCAGACGTCTTGGTGAGTGTAGGTTCAGCCGCCCCTAACCTGGGAAACTCTTAATCACCACAAAACTACAATATTAAACTTCCTGACATAAACCTTCCTTCCTTTGATGGACAATATCAAAACTGGCTGTTCTTTAAAGAAACCTTTATATCTGTTATAGATAAACATCCTTGCATGCCTAAAGCACAAAAACTAAACTATTTAGGTCTTTCGCTAAAAGGAGAGGCATTTAAGCTTATTGAGTGTCTTGAAATTTCTGATAAACTATCAAATTGTTTGGGATTGTTTACTTGAGAAATACGAAAACATTGAAAAACTTGTCAATAATCAAATAAAATCAATTTTCAATTTGCCAGCTATTGTCAGGGAATCATATACCATACTTTCTCAATTACATGACGAAAGCACTAGAATACTTAAATCATTAAAAGCCCTAAGTGAACCTGTCTAACATTTGGACACCCTGTTAGTATATTTGCTCAACAATAAACTTAATTTCGCAGCTCGTAAAGATTGGGAATCAAAACGTGCAAAACGAACAAGTGATGTGATATTTTTGAATTTTTGAGTCCACCGAATACTACTCTACGTAGAGTAGTATTCGATGTTTGAGTCTCTCGAGGGGAAGATAAACACACAAGGTAAAACGCAGTCGACTATTCAAACTAAACTCAAACCTATTCCTACTATAAAAACTTTATCTTCTACTTTTACCCCAAAGTGTTCATTTTGCGAAAAGAGCATATTATATATAACTGTTCTAATTATTTAGAATTAGATATGACAATTATGTATCAACTGTTTACGTAAAAATCATTTTAGAAAAGACTGCAAGACTAGCAAGTGTCGTAGTATATGCTCCAGATCGCATAATACTCTACTCCACGTTGATAACGGTAATCAAAATCCAACGAATTCAAAGTCTAACTTTGACTCTCAGAATCCAACAGACCAGAGTGGTTTGTGCAAAACAGACATTGATCAGCCTCTCGCTACCGTATCAAAGTTTACAGAATAAAATAAACATTTTATTCTGTAAACTTTGACCGTACATAGAGAAAGTAATAAGAGAGTGTTCGTTTCCGTACAAACAGCTGGCATCGCGTCGATCTGAGCGCACCCCTTACGGGGTGCAGAACTAATTCTTACAGGCGGGATATTTAAATTTGGTAGTTTGGATTATTGGAAAGAAATTAAAAGTAGTACGTTTTAAGTTACATAAAATATCTTTGTTTCTAAGTCCTCTTACCATCATTATATTTTTTAATTAATAAGGGAACACAAACTTTTATGAGTTGAGAAAATGCGTATGATTTATGTTCTAGACAGGTGAATCAATCAAAATTTATATGACCTTTTGCAAAGTGTTAATTTTTTTCAGTAATATTTTCTACGTGAACTAAAAGTGGTAAATATGATAACAAAGTCATGCAGTATTGAAAGAAATGTAACGACTTCCCTGTACATAAATCTGACGTATTTTATCATCATCTTCTTTGAAGGAAGTGAAACTATAGTGAACAACTAAAATATCTGTCAGCAAATTAACCTTACATTCTTCGCAATTAAAAGTTGTATGAAACCAGAAACATAGCTTATTGTTTGAGTGTCAACATTTGAATAATAATATGTATCTAAGAACGGGAATTCAATTTCTTCCAATTCATTGATAGTTTTAGAAGTGAATGGTTTTAGTTAATTATGAAAATTTTAAAAATACTGTAAGTTATCTAAGAAATTACATCATCTGCTTCACAATTTATGTTGTAGTTCTCGACTATCAATGTCACAAAAAATAAGGTTTCTTTTTAGAGAAAATACAGTACTTTAAAAAGCTTGGATATTATTACCAAGTGGTGGTGTATGATGCAAGGATTGAAAAGGTGAAGCAAATTTAAGTCTTTTGCGACATGTACTTGTAAGTGGATCAAGATGATCTTCACACAACCTTTGATCATTAGATGTATAAGGAAGTTCTAAAATTTTGTACCACTGTTCTCTTTGATTAATGTCAGATGAAAATTTGAAAAATGTTTTGTTCTTAAACCCAAATTGCGAAGTGGCCAAAAATATTTACTATTAACAATATTTTGCAATACAACTATGACGAATTATACCTGGTAATGACATTTTAAAGGTTCACTTACTTTTATTTACTTTATTAGAAGGGAAAACCTAAATAAATTTAAAAAAAAATTTTCTTAATTTTACTCATCCTCAGAACTTGCAACCATAACCATATTTTTAGTAATTTTTATTTTTGACACTTTACTTTGACAAATACAAGCCGTATTCACAAAAACCAAAATGTAAGATTGATGTTGTATATTTTCATTTTTAATGACTTAAAAGTTAATATATTAGGATATTTTATAATATTTATATCCACATTAAAGGCAATATGTTGAAATTTATTGTCATTTAGAATATTTTAAATTGTTTTATTCTATTTTGTTCATGTAAAACAGTCTTGTAGTTCGCGCGACTGCAGAGACTCCATGCGCGGGCGGCGTCGCAGAAACGTTGTGCCACTTGCCGCTTATGCATCAAACCGTCTCTTATAATAGAAAAACGACCATTTTTATTTGTGAAATAAACATAATTCTCGTCACACCGTGTATCTCAGGAAAATAATCAAAATAATAATAATTACACTGGAATGAACGTTCAATATACTCAGCTGAATATAGTGTTACAAACTCATGGGTAAATACCTACTGTATAAAGCTACTCCGTGGACAATTATTCTACTACAATGTAAAAACGTGGGTGTTAACATTTTTTCCAACATGAAAAAATCCCTGGACGTCGTTAAGGAGAGGAGTTCTCGTCACCAGATCCACGGTGTGGAAATATTCTGTCACGACACACTTCCTACGGCTGATTTATATATTCCGTGCAATTCAACCCAGGAATGTTCGAAAAAAAACTTCTGGAAACTTGATCAGCTTAACTCGTTTGACTGCTAGTGGTATGACTACATTTTTATGGATGTAGGTACGAGTATATCGTATAAAATCTCCCGCCAGTTATTTAATGAGTTCTCAAAATTTTCTTTCATGGGAAATTGTGCATAGTGATATATTCTATTGTTTATACGTAATTACAGATGCGATATAATTTAAATTGTATTTCTAATTAACTATTAACAGATCGGCAGGATTTTTACCCACGCACTGATTCGACTAAGAACTAGCTCTCAATCGGCTCCGAGCAAATCAGTGTCTAGAAAGCAAAATGAGTTCATCTGGTACATTATCGGATTCTGAGGAGGATATTATTATAGCTCTATCTTGTGAAGAAATCGACCATAAAACTCCTAAAATTTGGCTCTTATATTATTTGTCTATGCTACCGTACATGCTGGTAGTGATGGAAGCTTTCATGCAAATAACTCCGATGAGCGGAATGTCGACGTTCTCACGTCTTCCGTAAAATCTCACTGTTCGGTAATCTCAAAAGATTGTGTGCTTTTGACAACTGCTGTTGTAAAGGCGTTTGACAAAAATGGAGAGGCACATTTTTGTCTGATATTGTTGGATAGCGGATCCCAATGCAATTTAATAACATCAGATCTTTGTAAGAAACTCAAAATAAAACCGGAATAAATAAAAACTTCCATTTCAGGAATACATCAAGTTTCCTCAAATATAAATTCTAAAACACGTGTTAAAATACAATCTCTTCAAATATAAACTGTTTGGTAATCGAAAATATTACTGGTAATGTGCCATGTAAGTCCTTTGACAAAGCCCAGTTAAACATTCCAAACAATATGATTCTTGCTGATCCAACTTTCGATATCAGTGCATCAATAGATATATTAATAGGTGCTGAGACTTTTTGGGATCTTCTTTGTGAGGGACAACACAAATTAGGAAAAAATGCTCCATTTCTACAAAAAACCCATTTCGGTTGGGCAATAGCCGGTATTAGTGATGTAACACTAATTAATACATATTCTAATAAGCCTTATTGTCACATAAATATTACCAATGATGAATGCATAATCAAATCGAGAACTTTTGGAAAATAGAAATTATCTCTAATAAGCCTCATATTTCGAAAGAAGAAACTTTTTGTGATTATCACTTCCAAAATAATACGGTTGGAGATGAAACGGGTCGATTTATTGTAAAAATGCCTTTTAAAGCTGATATATATCTGTTCTTGGTGATTCTAAACAATGCGCGGCAAAAAGATTCTACTCTCTTGAACGAAAAATGTCTAAAAATAATGACTTAAGGCTTGATTATCAATTTTCATTCTTTTAATCAATTCTATTTTAGGACAATATCTTCAGTTAATGTTATGAATCATACAGATCTGGCAAAGAGAAACCTCATCTCTCTCTCTCTCTCTCTCACAAGACCGATGCAAAAGTATATATTTTTTCTGAATAACAGGGCGATTGCTCATTTGGTGTTTTCAGTCCTTGACTATATCTCAAACTCAAAAACTTATAAATGGAGCATGTAATAATCCTTAATGTAGTATAAATATATCATTTTGTTCAGCATTTTTATTGCTTTGTCTTGTTATAGAAAAGAAGGACCATCCAAATGTCTTGGAAAAAGAAATCTCCACAACTTTAAAAGATACCAAGCCACCAGATGGAGTCGATGGGTTCCTAATACAATTGGGGGAGAGCTTTAGAAGAATGCCACATAGGGAACGGTTTAAGTTGGAGCTCAATATTATGAATTTAGTATATGAGACAGAATGTAATTTCGATACTCAATAAAAGTTAATTTAATATTAAATAAATGTATTGTTTCATGAAAAATTAATAATAATTATTCAATGCTTTCTCTCATTGTCATTCAGTAGCACCAGGGACGCAAAAATAATCTTTAAATTTATTTCCAAGATTTCCAACTACTTGCGAAAACGTGTTTGATCCAGAGTACTTCTAATATCAAGTAAACCTTCAGTTGTTGAAACTAATTCTTTCTCAGGTTGATAATATCGTTCTCAGTTTTTTGAGAGAACAAAGAAGTATGCAAGCAAATACAAGCCTGCACAGTTTTTCTTATTGTGGCTTTACTTGCATTAATTGGTTTCCGAAAAATCCGCCATTTAGCCACTAAAATCCCAAAAGTATTCTCTACAACTCTTCGACCTATACTAAGTCTATAATTAAATCGTTTTTGAGTCAAATCAAGATTGCCTCTACGAGAGTATGGCCGTATTAGGTAATATGTGAGGGGAAATGCATCATCGCCTACAAGTACATAAAGGCATGTTATCTTCAGGTGGTGGCAGATTAAAAATATTTTGCTCGAAACCTTGAGCCATTGGACTTCGCCCAAAAGCACCACTGTCGCTTAATCTCCTAGGTGCACCAATATCCACCATAATAAATTTATAATGTGCCTCTGCAATTGCCATAAGATTTATGGAATGCATTCCCCTTTAAAGTTGTAATATTTAGGTAACAAAATAAAAATAGTATATCACCTGTATTATGACACGTTTACCGTCAATTGAACCAAGGCAATTTTTGAAGTGCCATTTCAGCTCAAAGTTCCTGGCTGTTTCTTTCCAGTTTTTAACGTTAGGTTCAACAAAAACTTCATCTTTCGGACTCCTCCAAATGGCCTCACATGTTTCTGCTATAATTGTAGACACAGTCTGTTTTCCTGATCTGAAATAATAGGATAGGGATACCATAGTGTCTCCAGACGCCAAATAACG
This sequence comes from Galeruca laticollis, assembly GCA_963921935.1. Classification (NCBI taxonomy): domain Eukaryota; kingdom Metazoa; phylum Arthropoda; class Insecta; order Coleoptera; family Chrysomelidae; genus Galeruca; species Galeruca laticollis. The sequence continues at coordinate 55,502,414 of OY998177.1, forward strand.
TAAAGTTATTTCCAGTCGCAGCTTGGGTCAAGTGGTTCTCTGATGATAGTCCGTTTTTTAATTAAATGTTCAACTTTGCACAAACGATTCTGGTGACATTCTTAGAAAATTAAAAAAAATATCTCCATCAAATCTTCAAATTAACTCTATTAAATTATTGCTTCATCCTTGAAGCCATCTTTGTTCTTCTGTAAATATTTCTCTTACCCAAAATCTCTTTCATCTACTAATTGGTGTTGCTTCTTTTTCATTTTTAAATTTATAAATTAAATGTAACTTTACCAGATTCTGCTTGATTGCAGGCCTTGCCACGAAGGACATTTCGATAATTTTATTGCCAATGCACCCATTGCACACAAAAATTGTTTCACTATTAGGTACATCGCTTTCCATTTTATAAGTATTCAACTGAAGACGTAATAAAAAATACAATAATAATCAACTATTAACGAAGACTTTACCCACGCTCTATTTGTAAACAAACTGTCTAACGCTGTAACGGAATAAACAGAGATCGTCAGGATCCAGTATGCTAGAACGAGCATATTGCGTTGTCAAATAGTCCGCTTCAAATCTGCCCATGAGGACCCACCTTGAGTGAATATCATTATTCCATCTAGGAACAAGTTATGCACTCGGGTAACCTGGATACATCATCTGGTTTACCGATGGCTCTAAAACAAACCACGGCACTGGGGCTGGTATAAATGGACCTAGAAAGAGAATGTTCTTCTGCCTTGGTCAATATACGTCTGTATTTTAGGCAGAAACGATTGCTGCTATTGCCTGCATTGATAAAAACATCAGGAGAGGTTATAATGAACAAAAAATTAAAATATATAGGTACTAACAGCCAGGCTTTGCTTAAAGCTATCAGCAATCCAACCATTAAACTAGACTGGTAAAAGTCACTTGATAGACTGGCAAGAGACAACAAAGTGTCTCCAGTGTGGGTACCGGGACAAGAAGGGGTTGCAGGTAATGAATTGGCGGACCAGCTAGCTAAACAAGGCTCTAAAGGCCACTTCATAGGTCCGGGACCTTCCTGTGGAATCACAATGGATTGCATAAGAGGGGAAATCTGGAACTGACTAGGTAAATCAAATGGAGGGTGACAGAAGGTCACCTTCATACAAAAAGCTTACTGAAAAATGTAAACAAAGAACTCTCAACCAGGTTAATGAAGCAAGAGACATTTGAAGGCAGTTACCGATTTGGTTACTCGACACAGTGCCCTAAGGAAACACCTATAAAAGATGGGAAAAGTTAGTGAACCTATCCCGAGCTGTTGAGCACAACCCAAACGAATCAATGAATGAATTAATGAATGACGTGCATCAATTTGAACTGTATTGTCATTTGTCACTGTTTGATTTGAAACTTTCCGTTCAAGTATAGTTCATTATATGTCAAAAGTTCAACAACAATTTGTTATATTGCAGCCACTGAATGAGTTATCCTCACAAAATAGCCAAACTCACAAACGTAGAATCAGACTCAACAAGCTATGAAGAAGATTCGTTGGAAGATTTAACTATCATAGATTTTGATGAACTGATACAATTATACCAGCAAAGACTCGCTGATAAGCGTATGTTAAAGGACAGTTTTTGCAATTTTGTAGAACAAACACATTTACTTTACGAAGAATGGATAAAAAAGATGAAAGAATACGATAGTCTTAAAAATGAAATTGATAAAAAAAATGAAGAAATAAATGAGTATGCCAAATGTCTTGGCTGCGCTAAGAAATTATTTAATGAAGAAAACAGGAAAAGAAAATTAGCGGAAAATGAAAGTGCTGTACTTAAGGATCAAATTACCAAATTTTTAATTTCACTAGTTAAGGATGGTACTAGCATACTTGCAGATGACACTAAAGAACAAATTAGTAATCTTTACCCTGGTAAATCTGAGTATAAATTTTAATAACATTTAAATAATGAATTTTATTAATTTATAGGTAGATTGAGTTTTGAAGATGCAGAACGTCTTAATGCTATTAAAGAAGCTGATTCAACAGGTTCAATACTTTCTGAATTTAGTTATTCTTGTTCTGAAGATGATTTAGACTATTCTAGATATATCAACAGGTTCATTAAAGACAGAAAACTTCAATTGTAGTGGATAGTAGCACAGATTGGATAGTAGCACAGTAAAGTAGCAGTGCTTATGTAACATTTGTAATGTTTGTTAAATATACATTAATTACAGTCGATCTAATTGACCTTCACCCTGACGTCACTAACATGAAACATTAGTAAACACAAACTTTGTGCATTCTGTCCTTTTCTACTTGTAATGTTCTGTACTTTATGAAGAACAAATATTAATAATAATAATAATAAGAGGCCATACTTTCGCAAGTTATAATTTAATAACAAAGTAGTACAATACTGAAAAGGAAGGTCACTTCCACGTTGCTGTTGCTCTTGTTTCTTTGTATTATATCTGTATTGCCGGTTACCTACCTTGTAGCTATATGCAATACATTACACTACTGATAGTAGAAACATATTTTACAATACGTACATTTGTATTTCAAGTAAAATGGCATACGTTCTTTTGGATGCCTAATTACGACCTCATAATGTTGAAAAGACATAGCGATAAATAACATTAATGAGGTTCTATTCATAACAGTGTTACCAACTCGAAGTTTGTCTCGGAGGTAAATATGATTTCTGAAGTTGGTGTAATTGCCTACAAATCCTACTTTGAAAAATTGGTAGATTTATCACCTATATTTTTTTAAGTTTTCTAGAGGATGAAGGTTGGGATCGAGGTGAAATCTTACGTCGATTGAGTGAATTTAACTGTGAATACGGATTTATCGTTGAATATAAGTGTGATTTAGTCGTTTATAGTAGATAGGGTGAGTTACTAACCACTTTTTGTGTCAAATCCTTTTCCTTTGACCTAAGTAAGTAAATTCCAACTTATTTCTATTAGATATATACAAAACCCATACTAAGAAAAAAAAGGGGAAAAAAGTAAGTCAAAAGGCGGGAGATAAACCTCCCGAACCTCCTGACAAATATAATGACAAACACCAAAATATATCACAAATTAATAGAACAAAAATCTTATACACTTCACATAGCTCTCCCCCGTTTGAAGTATATATTCAGGGAAAGTCAAGTAATGTGGGTAATTTACATATTATGAGTATAGCCAAAACTATCTTTAACTTGAAACTACAAGATGTTATAAAATTCACCAGAAAGGGTAAAAACAGAATGGGAGTCACTTTCAAGAATGTTGAAGCTACTAACAACTTTATTAATAAGCAAGACTGGGAAAATTTGGGTTATGAAGTATATGTACCAAGTCCTAATGTATCAAGCAAAGGTATTGTAAGATTTGTAGATATGACCCTTACAGAACAAGAAATAATTCAGTTTACAACAACAAACATCAATAATTGTAAGGTGCCACATGCCAAGAGAATGAATAGAAGAGCGATCGTTGATGGAAATATAAAGTACATCCCCACAGGCACAGTGTGTTTAACTTTTGCAGGAAAAATCATCCCACGAGAAGTGGAAGTATATGGCCTTCCAACCCTGGTAACTCCATATATAAGCCCTGTAATTCAATGCTATAACTGCTTACTTTATGGACATAGCACAAATCAATGCAGAGGCAAAGTAAAATGCAAAACTTGCAGTAAAAGCCATGACAATGCCTCAAGCTGCAATTTATATTGTATCTACTGCAAAAATAATGATCACTCATCAGTTGATAAAATATGCAAAGAACAAAAAAGACGTTAAACAACTAATGGCATTCTCAAATATCTCATATTACGAAGCTAGCCAACAAATACCATCCAATTCTCCCACCAGCCCACCAAAAAATGACCTAGAAAACTTTCCAACTCTAAGAAAAAAAAACTCAAAAGAACAGGCCAACTCAATTCAAGTACATGAAAGGAGATTAGCAACAATATCCACAACTTCCGAAGTAGCATCTTATGTACAAGTAGCCACAACACCCCAAAACAGCAAAAGACAAACAGGCTACGACAAAGCCGCACATACCAAATTCCTAAGTAATCCAAATGGCAGATCAGAGATATGAAACAAAACGACAACACATAGTGAACAGCCCCAACAATTAGCAAGAAAAGAGGAAGAAGAAAAACTCCAACTCGATGTAGTACAAGCAATATCATTCTTATCAGAATCCCACAGAGAGCTTGTGTTAACGTTTATAGGAAATTTGATTTCAAATACTTATCTTAGACCCCAGCAAGAAGTGGGTCAGCTAACAGAAATAAACACAGCACAAACATGTACACCTCTATCACCATACACCAAAAAACAAAATACCTCAGGGGACTATATGGACCTGTCCGTCACGGACATGTTCTGATCTCCTGTGTAATATTTGAATTCTATTCGCATTCACTCCACTAACTGTAATCCAGTGGAATATACGTTCATACAACTCCAACACAGATAATTTGAAAGTAATCATTAGAAACCATAATCCTGATATAATCCTACTAAATGAAACATGGTTAAAACAAAACTATAATATCTCATGCAGAAACTTTCAAATTCTTATAAACGACAGAGCCGATGGCTACGGTGGAACAGCTATTCTAATAAAAAATACCATCAAATTCATCCCAATAACCTACCAAAGTAACTTTGACAATATAAATATTCCAACACAGGCAATACACCTACCACAACATAACATTAATATTCTAAATATATACTGCCCATCAAGCTCAATACTCAGAGTAAATAATTGGATCAATTTTATTCAGCAATTCAAGAAACCCTTACTTATTATGGGAGTTCTAAATTGCAACCACCCCGCATGGGGAAGCAAGAAAATAAGTATTAATGGTCGAAACATTATTGACTCCTTAGAGTCACTCCAATTAGTATATCTAAATGATGGACAGGCTATCAGATTGTCTTCACCGAGTGAGGATAAATCTGTGGTGGATGTTACCCTTATATCTTCTGAGTTAACTCCATATGCTACCTGGGAAGTCCTCCTAGACCCTGGAAGTAGTGATCACTACCCAACCATCTGCAAACTTTATTCCAATAATGAAGACAACCTCAATCAGATAGTAACCACAAAAAGAAACTATAAAAAAGCTAACTGGAACACCTCTGTACAACCCCCCACCCCCTAACCCACTTTCAATATGAAACATTCCAAGATAATATTATAAAAGCAGCAAATGCGGCAATACCATTTTACAAAATCAAACACAACCAAAAATACAATATCCCTTGGTGGGATAACTCCTGTCAAGTATCCATCATTTGCAGAATATCTGCAATTAAAACATTTACCAACTCCCCTACGATAGAAAACTTTATAGCAGTTAAAAGGACCATTGCTTCTACGAGAAAACTTCTCAAGTCCAAAAGAAAGAACAGTTTTCGCAACATCTGTGCAAAAATAAACCGTAACTTAAAAATTATTTAGAATAAAATCAATAAAGCTTCAAATCGTACACCTCACAACAACCTATCAAATCAACTTCTACCTGGCATTCTGGCTCAAGAAATTTTATCCTCCTTATGCCCACCTATCATTACCGAAAACATACAAACATTCATATCGACAGAAATTGAACCATTCTCCTATCAGGAATATAAATTCACAATAGAGTCAAAAAAAGACTCCGCACCAGGTATGGACAGAATTTCATACTCTATGATTAAGCACATGCCAACATCTTTGTCTAAGGATCTACTACAATTTTTTAATGATTGCATGCAGACTGCTACCATTCCACACACATGGAAGCAAACAATTATTCTTCCTCTGATAAAGCCCTACAAAGACAAATCAGTAGCAACGAACTATAGACCAATTGTTCTAACTTCATGTGAGGGTAAACTTCTAGAATCATTAATAAAAAACAGGCTGGAATGGTATGTAGAAAACAAAAAATTACTCAATCCCCTACAGTTTGGATTTAGAAGGAATAAAAGTTGTATGGACTAGTGTTTTTAAATGAAACTCAAGGTCTCTAGTTAATTCCACAACTAGAGACCTTGAGTTTCATTTAAAAACACTAATATGAGTATATTCCACGAAGTAAGGGTCGAGACAGTCAATTTCGTTGTATGGACTGTTTAACGTTTCTAACCTCTCATATCCTTATAAATTATTCAGCCACTGAATATACCATAGGCGTTTTCTTAGACCTCTCAGCTGCATATGACACAGTTAATATCCAACTTCTGTACAAAACTTTAATAAACCTAGCCCTACCTAAATATATAATAAACTTAATTTACGCTTTTATAAATAACAGAGCCATATTCGTCCAAAACAACTTAGGACAAACAATAGGACCTTTGCCAGCTAATCAAGGTCTAGTCCAAGGATCTCCCCTTAGTCCAATCCTGTTTAATCTCTATACCCTACCTATTTATGATATCCTCCCTAAAAATGTTAATCTTATTCAATATGCAGATGACATGGTACTGATAGTTGGTGGATCAAATGTGAGCCAAATGGTAAATAATTTAAATACATTTTTAGAAAAACTCAACACATGGTTAGACACACATAATCTCAAACTATCAACCAATAAATCTCATGCAGTAATGTTTAGTAAAGGAATCATAAAAAGATCTATCGCCAAAATAAAAATAAACTCTGAAACTATTGAATGGGTGGATAAAGTTAAATACCTAGATATGTACATTCATCAAAACCTTAAATAGAATGCATATATACAATACATAGAAACAAAAATATGTAAAGGACTAAACGTTATGCGAGCTCTCTGCGGCTGTGATCCCCTCACACTGAGAATACTTTACAAAGCAATAGTACTAAGTCACATGGACTATGGTAGCCAGATTTTCACCCTCACAAAAAAGATTAAAACAACGTTGGACAAACTTCAAAACCAGGGATTGAGAATAGTTACAGGCAACATGAATTCAACACCAATCCCAGCCTTATTATCAGAAAATGGTGAAATGCCTCTCAAATATCGGAGGGAATGGCTGAGCTACAAATACTTAATAAAAAACCTGGCAATATCCAATAACCCTATAATCAATATTCTAAAGAAGCTTAATAACATAAGCAAAAACTCAAGATATTGGACTAACAAAGAAAAACCAACTCTAATACAAATCCTTGACCGGCTACAACCATCTACTAATATGATGTACACAAAAAAAATATTGCCTTGCTATGAATTTGACCTAACTCCATTAAATGTGGCAAATCTTCAATCTAATAAAACTGATGAACTAGCACAAATTCAGTACCAAAAAATTATATCCAAATTTCCGGATCATACAAGAATATTTACAGAGGGTTACAGGGTTTGGAGTTTACAGTGAAGAACTCAACTATGCATTTTCATCTAGACTACCAAAATTCACACAAATGGTTAGGAGAAATTACTGCTATCAACCATGCACTTCAAATCATCTTAAAAACTAACACCACGAAAGCCATAATCTTCTCAGACTCTAAAACTGCAACACAAAAAATATGTAAACCAACTTTCTCCAAAGAAACAGAGCATTCATAAATATTAACTAAACAAGGAATTATACTAGCAAATACTAACGGCTTTAATATCGTACTAGCATGGATCCCAGGTCACTCTGAAATCAAAGGAAACCATAAAGCTGATCATCTAGCTAAAACAGGTTGTTCCCTTACAGTAACAGATAAAACTGAATTATCAAAACTACCTCCCAGATATCAAGAACAGCATATGGGCTGAATGGAACAATGAATGGAACCTCATAAAACAGAATAAAAAATCGTTCTATTACAAAGTTGTCGAACAATTACCAAAATCTCCCTGGTTTAACCAATATCAATACAAAAACAGAGGACATTTAACAACAGTTATAAGAATGAAAACAGGACACTGTTTAACTCCTTTCCATATGTTTAGAATTGGAATTAAAGACGATCCACTATGTGAATGTGGGCAAATAGGATCACTTAACCACATAATACTAGAATGTCCAGTTAATATATCAAACCAATTCAACCTTTACATAGAGCTATGCAAAACTAAACTTAGTGCGCCATTTGATATATGTACAATTTTAGCCAATTTAAATGATGAACGATTATCAATAATACACCAATTTATAACTATGTTTAAAATATCCCTTTAACTTAATCTTCTCTTTTATAGACCTGTGTTTCTCCACCTATATCCGAGGTAGCATTTCTGGGTGTGTCCAAGCTTGGCCGCTACCCCCAAGCGAGAAAAGTTAATTTCCTGTGTTGTGAAGTCTTACCTTACTAATACCCCAATACTCACCATAAGTAATATAAAAGTGCAATAAATCATAGTACCTATGCTAAACAGTAGTGAAGTTTTGTTTAAGGAAGATATCCATTCTAGGGGGAGGTAAATATTGCCAAGAGCAAGACTTTTGCCCCCCACATGTATAAAACTGGGTAAATTATCCCACAGGATATAGCCCAAAAAAGGAACGAGAAGAAGAAGAAGTTTTCTAGAGATCGCACAATAATAATATGATAGTCATAATTGATGTTTCTATTGGGTAACAACTATTTTATCTCTTTTTATAAGAAACCCCCTGTATAAGCAGAATCATTGATCATCAATTCCCTAAAAATTGAATAAAGAATCGTGGTAAGTTTAGTACATCCTGATTTAATAGATTTTAATTATAAATATTTAATTGACAATGATGGACGAGAAAATCAAGGAGTTAGAAAAAAAGATGACAGATATAAGAACTCAAGACACGCCAGCGGAAGAAAAGAAGACCGAGCAAACGAAACCTTGCAAGACAGAAACACACCCTAAGTTAGAAGACATTGGCAATTTTACCCGGGTCAAGGCCCCAACGTTCGATGGAAAAATGTCGTGGACCAATTATGTGAAACAGTTTGAAGCAGCCGCTAGAGTGAATAATTGGTCCGATAAAAAGAAAGCAGTGAACCTAACTATAGCTCTTCGGAAAGATGCCTTAGATGTACTTCAGACGATACCTTTGGAAGAAACGGATGACTTCGAGCAGCTGAAGAAAAGGTTGGACATGCGATATGGTCATGAACATCTAGAACATTTGTATCAATCCCAGCTGAAGAACCGAAGGCAGAAACGTGATGAATCCCTTCAAGAGTATGAAGTGGAAATTGCCGGACTAGTTCGATTTTCTTATCCGTCAGCACCATATAACATGATGGAATGTCTGGGCATCCATTGATGGCTTACGTGACCCCGATATGCAAAGGACGCTTCGTTTAGCCCATCCGAAAACATTAGTCGACGCATTGACAGTTGCTCTTGAATATGAACCAGTAACGAAGGCTTCAGGATATAACAAAATTAGGACCATCCAAGAAGAAGGTGACGAAGACAGATTTGACCAGTTCGTCAGTTTAATAAAAAGTATGATGAATAAGAAGCCGAGAAAGATCAGATGTTGGAATTGTGGCGAGCTAGGGCATGTACGTAGTTCGTGTAAGCGCCTCAAGCCTCCTGCAAACCAAGAACCCCAGTCACAGGAAAACTAGAACGGGTCGGCTGCGAGGGGGCAGCACCGACCCAAAATCGTTCCAAAGACCCTCTCATACTGATAGCTTCGCTCAGATGTCTCAACGACAGTGTATATGTATGTGGCGAAGTGAATGGCAAGAGATATACTCTGCTAGTGGACACTGGAGCAGCTAGAACCATTATACGACCAGAGATAATAAACTCCAAAAAGAAGCTTTTACCAACTAGACTGCGACTGCGGACCACCACACGTGATGAGAGTTCCAACGTTCACGGTGAGACAGAAATCCAATTGGAAATGGGTGCAGAAAAGTTCACGCATACGGTAATCGTAGCTGACATTGAAGAAGACGTGATTCTGGAAATGGACGTAATGAATGTACATGGTTTCCAATTAGACTTTAGAAACAGAACCGTTAAAGTGGGTTCCGAGTAGGTATTCCTTCATCCATATGAAGGCAGCGCGGTGTTGGCAGCTGTACAGGAAGATATCGTTCAACCTGCACGAAGCGGAAACATGATAGTAGCACGGCTACAGGGAATCATTGAGGAAGGTACACCGGTTATGATGGAGCCAAGGAACCACGACGAAGAGGTTGGCAAAGGATTACTAATTGGAAAAGGATTGGTTACGTCGGCGAAGGAGATCCCTGTACAACTGATAAACGTGAACGATTACACAATTACCATCAAGAAGGAAACCAAGATTGGATTCTGCGTACCAGTGACGTCTATAGTTCGTAAAACAACGACCACTGACAATTTTAATGCCAGATTGGCACAAATGTTATCAGTAGCTGGTCAATCCCTGAATCGAGCTGAAAAAAAGAGAGTAAGAGAATTTCTCTTGCAGTATTGAGACCTATTCGTACCAAAAGGAAGAGAGACTGGTAGAACATCAGCCGTCAAACACAAACTCGATACTGGTAATGCTAAGCCAATTAGGCAATCAACTCGAAGACTTCCACGAGCGAAGAGAGAGGAAGCTGAAAGAATAATTCGAGAGATGGCAGAAGAAAAAGTAATAGAACCATCTACTAGTCCATGGATATCTCAAGTAGTGCTCGTCAAGAAAAAGGATGGAACTATGAGATTCTGCGTGGATTATCGCCAGCTAAACAACGTGACGAAGAAAGACAGCTATCCTCTGCCTCGAATTGACGATACCCTAGATACTTTGGCCGGCAGCAAACTGTTTTTCACCTTGGACCTGAAGTCTGGTTATTGACGAAGGCAGTCGTAGACTGACTTCAGAACAGGTCCTCACCAGACTGAGGAAAATGAACCACGGTCTGTTTACCTTGGAGTGGACTGTCCTACACAAGGAAATTACAGGCCCTGGTCAAACATGGACTTTTGCCATTGACGATCGATCCATGGCCACGTTGGAGAGGATCGGATTCAAACCATACCTTGGTTTTGGACAGGTTGTTTTCCGACCTAACGCCCGGCCCTCCCAACTGGCATCAAAACCGGGTCCCTCGAAGAGATCCGAGAAAAGCCGCGGCCCGGGGCCGAGTGGAAAACCTCCTGTTACAGTGAGGAGGACCGACCCTCCTCACATGAACAGGGGGAGTGTACCGCCGGCACGTAGCCGGGGCACCAGCCATCCCAAAGGGAGAGCTGGCTTCCCCAAAAAGAAGACGGGTAACGTCTCTTCAACGGAACGAGAAAAAGGAACTGGACCCGCTGAAATCGAAGACTAGTATGGCCTCGACTAAAGGACCAAAGCAATCAGCTGGATCTGCCGTGGCGAAAGGTGACCAAGCCTCGTCAATGGCACCAACTACAGCCTCACCCCTGGGAGGATCAGATGGTGGCGCCTCAATTGACCCACCGTGTGATCTCCCCTAGGGATCTGAGGAGACACAAGTTTGCCTGCGGCTACCTGTATTCGACACTTTCAACTGTTTACAGGCAAACTTACAGCATGCCAAGGCCGCTTCATACATTCTTGGTAAAAGGTTCAAGGACGAATCAATCGACCTTGCCTTCCTGCAAGAACCATGGACAGGAAACACAGACCGAGTAACTGGTCTCAGTAATATTCCTGGTGAGGTAGTAGTCTGTCCTGGGGTGAAACCCAGGGCTTTTTTCCTCATTAGGAAAAATATTAATTATTTTTTGCTTACAGGCTTTTGCACTCCTGATGTAGTAGCCATCCAAGTGTCCCTACCGGAGAAGAATGGTATGACTAACATAGTCGCCTGCTCAGCATACTTCCCAAGGGACACGGATACTGTACCTCCTCTCGCTATACGTCGGCTAGTCGACTATAGCAAGAAGAACAGACTCCAGTTAGTCAAGGACTGTGACGCCAATTCACACCATACATCGTGGGGTAGCACGGATATAAATCAAAGAGGTGAGTTACTTTTTGATTATATACTAGGGGAAGGGCTATCTGTTATTAATAAGGGCTCTGAACCAACTTTTGTAACTAGAAATAGATCAGAGGTGCTAGATTTAACAATCAGCTCAAACTTTTTGAGCAATAAGATACGGCATTGGGCAGTATCTACTGAGCCTTCGTGTTCAAATCACAGACCAACGGAACATTGAGGAAGGCTTCACTACAATAAAAAGTTGTGATGGGATATATACTGCGGCAGACAAGCTTCGGGAAGCAGTGATTTCCTCCTATCATGAAAACTGTCCACTCAAGAGAAAAAGAGACATTCGCAACTCTACTAGGTGTAACAAAAGCCTAGATAAGCGAATTTAAAGAAGTTCGACGACTATTCAATCGATCTAAAGAGTCAGGCAACTGGGAACCTTATAGAACTGCTCTAACAACTAAAATCATTTCAGCCCTTCAAATCTCCCGGTGAGGATGGCATCTTTCCAGCTCTGCTACAAAACGGACTGGAATTACTTATATCCATCCTCATTAAATTGTATAGAGCTAGTCTGGCGTGGAATTATATACCACCCAGTTGGTTGGCGGCTAGGGTAGTATATATACCGAAAGTGGGCCGCACAGACCCACACCCTAAATCTGTCAGACCAATTAGCCTAACACCTTTCCTGCTTAAAGGACTTGAAAGAGTACTGGACTGCCATATCAGGCAGGTAGCTTTATACAGCTCCCCCCTGAGCATCCACCAGTACGCTTATCAAACAGGCAAATCAACAGATTTAGCATTACATAACCTTGTTGAGAAAATCACACAATCCCTTAACAATAAGGAGATTGCGGTGGCCATTTTTCTCGACATCGAAGGAGCATTCGACAATGCACTACCAGCTTCCATTGGTTCACTTTGACTGAAAAGGGCATTAAACCAACGATTACCGGCTGGACATATGCCATACTCACTAATAGAACAGCCACTACATCTATTCAAGACGAGGCCATCAGCTTTAAGGTTTCCAGGGGCTGTCCGCAGGGTGGAGTGTTATCTCCCCTTTTGTGGTCACTCCTCATGGATGACCTGCTTGGTACTCTCGTGGGTAGAGGGGTAGAACTGCAAGCGTATGCAGACGACCTTGTCATTCTGGCAAGAACCAAGTCAGGACGGGTTGCACATAATACCCTCCAAAGGACTTTGGACGATGTCTACAGTTGGTGCCAGAGGGAACAGATGTCTGTTAACCCTGGCAAAACTGTAATAGTTCCCTTCACCAGGAGAAGGAATTTGGCGGACCTTCCGCCACTTTCCTATAATGGTGAGGCTATTCCATTTGCAGCGGAAGTAAAATATTTGGGGATCATCCTAGATAAAAAACTTACTTGGAACGCGCACTTGGAAAAAGTCATCCATAAGGCCAGACGTTCCTTGAGGACATGTCGCAGGATCTGCGGAAAATCTTGGGGCTTGGGTCCGAAACAAATCCATTGGATATATGTGATGATTGTTAGACCAATGATCACATACGGAGCCATTGCTTGGTGGTCAAAATCTTTACAGAAAACGGCCCAAGCAAAGCTCTCTGGCATACAGAGACAGGCTAGTTTGGCTATAACTGGTGCTATCAGCACCACACCGTCAGCAGCCATGGAAGTCCTCCTGGACCTTCCTCCTCTCCACATACTTCTGGAAAAGGAGGCCAGATGGACAGCATATAGAATTGTGCATATTTCTAAATGCACGAAACAGGCTTATACAGAGCAAAGTAGAATGTTAGCGGCAACCGAAAGTCATAGTATTATATAATGCCCCCAACAGTAAACTATAATCTGCCTTATACCGTCCTATTTCCAAATAGAGATGAATGGGTCCTCCGCAAAGATGAACTCTCGAGAGCAGACATCTGTTGGTACACTGATGGATCAAAGACACCCTCAGGCTCTGGTGCGGGTGTATACGGTCGAAGACCTAGGACAGAAATCTCAACATCTCTGGGATCCTATGCAACCGTATTTCAGGCGGAAATGTATGACATTGCTTCATGTGTGGAGAGTTTGGGGCAATACAACCTGACACACAGATCAATAAAAAATTTCACGGACAGCCAAGCGGCCTTGAAAGCACTTAGCTCGTACCGTGTAACGTCGAAATTGGTTCTAGACTGCCAAAAAAATACTCGCCTCAAAAGGAGAACGCAACAGGGTATCGCTGGTTTGGATCCCTGGCCACTCTGGTATGGATGGTAATAAGAAGGCTGACTCTCTTGCAAGAGAGGGTGCCGCTCATGACTTTATCGGACCAGAACCTACAATTGGCATCGCAACAAGTGTTGTCAAACAAACACTAAATACTTGGACTGCAAGAAGAGTTTGAGACTTCTGGCATAATATACCAGGATTGGTTCATTCAAAGGCCTTCATACATCCTTCGAATAATGTATCCAAACAAATGTTAGGCTACAATAGACACGATCTACGGTGCCTAACAGGCCTTCTAACAGGCCACTGTCGTTTGAATCATCATATGCTGAAACTTGGACTGTCGGACGATCCGATTTGCCGTCTTTGTTTGGAAGATGATGAAACAGCAGAGCATATAATTTGTGCCTGCCCCGCCGCGGCGCAAATCAGGTATCTGATGTTTGGCAGGGCCACTCTCTTGCCCTCGGACCTGAAATATCATTCACTGAACAAATTAATCGGCTTCGTCAAGAAGCTGAATTTGTTTGGTGAAATTTGAATAGGTATGAGCCACAATAGACTCTCACGAGTCGCAGTGGAGGGCCTCATTGACCCACTCATTATAAACCTAACCTAACCTAACCTGGTTATTGGCAAGTGGAAATGACCCAGAAGACAAAGAGAAGACTGCTTTTACCACCGGATATGAATTATGGCAATTCAACGTCATGCCATTCGGGGTCTGTAATGCGCCTGCGACATTTGAAAGACTCATAGAAAATGTCTTGAGGGGGTTGTATTGGAATACATGCCTGGTCTATTTGGACGACATCGTAGTACTGGGGAAGACATTTAACGAACACCTGAAGAATTTGGAAGACGTATTCAAGCGACTTCAAGCTGCCCAGCTCATCTTAAACCCGAAGAAATGTCAAGAAGGGGACAAAGTTTGGTTACACAACGACGACGAGGAGAAAAGGATTTTCTCCAAAATTATAAAAATCCTGGGAAGGTCCTTATTTAATCAAGAAAAGGATCAATGATGTTATATATCGCATAAGCAAGATCCTCAACGGAAAACCAATAGTAGTTCACTAAAATCGACTAGCGTCATTCGAAGGAGGCCATGACCTAGAGAAAGGAGTAAACCATATTCGACAAGAGTCTGACCCTACCTTCGATAAATTTATGGGCGCGTATGGAGGTACCGGGAAAGCTAGATATGGAGTCACTTCAGAACAACGACAAGATTTGTTCACTCTCCCGGAAGATTATTCACTGGCATACAACCTCCCCGCCCGTCACAAGAACGCACGAGGGTTGGCATCCGTCTTTCGAAAGAAGCTCGGGCAATTAGAAAAACCTGAAGACCAGATTCCAGCCCCTGGCAAGACACTGAAACTGAAACATAATTCGCGGTATGTCTTCTACGTGGTAACTAAAAATGAATTTCAAGATCGATCTACCTACCGCGATGTGTGGGAAGCACTTCGAAACCTACGAGACCATGTGTTGGAATCCAGAGTGAAGAAACTGGCTATGCCTAAGATAGCGAGTAACCAGTTGGATTGGCGAGTTATCAGGAACATGGTAGAGATATCTTTCGAGATACCGGTGTCCAGATATTAATTTGTAGCTACAACCCCCGTTATCAGTATCCGATTAAGACGTTGCCCTGATATTTCCATAAGACCGGAAAGTATAGAAATGGGGCCAGTTGCCGATTCAAACATCCAGTCTCAGCTACACAAAAGTTCCAGGGGGAACTGCCATTTAAGGAGGGGGTAATATTACGAAACAGCGCACTGGTATAGTCCCTGAATCCGACTCTGTCTATGTAATGTATGAAAGTTAAAATTATGGCGGATGCGCAGGGATTTCTTAGAATTGTTTACGATTGTGACTATCTTATCTAGACATAGTTTTTGTGACCAGTCTTATCTAGAAAATGCCAATCGTTTTTGTGTAAGCCGCAATCTAGAATTATCTAGTAAAAAAGACACTAATATATACAAAGGACCGACCAGCGGAGAAGTTCAGTTTAGTTGATAAAGTGATCTCGAGAAATAAACAAGAATACACCGAAATAGCGAACAGTAAAGTGTTGATATAAATTAATAATTAAGGTTGTCTGTATATAAATTAAATTTAAGTGAATAGTTGAGTGTATATAAATTAAGTGGTAGTGAGTAGTTTACTGTTTAAATAAATTCGTAAGTAGCCATACCGTGTGTTTAAAGTTTATCCCACCCGTAATAAAAACGTTTTAATAAATAAGAAAAACATATTACAATATTTTACAATACGAATAACATTTGTATTTCAAGTAATGACATACGTTCTTTTGGATGCCTTATTACGACCTCCTCTAATGTTGAAAAGACATAGCGATAAACAACATTAATGAGGTTCTATTCAGTGTTACCAACTCGAAGTTTGTCTCGAAGGTAAATATGATTTCTGAAGTTGGTGTAGTTGCCTACCAATCATACTTTGAAAAGTTGGTAGATCTATCACCTATATTTTTTTAAGTTTTCTAGCGATCGCACAATAATAATATGATAGTCATAATTGATGTTTCTATTGGGTAACAAATAGGTATTTCACCTCTTTTTATATGGAACCTCCTGTATAAGCAGAACCATTGATCATCAATTCCCAAAATAAAACCTGAAACAAATTAAAAATTGAATAACGATTCGAGGTAAGTTTAGTATATCATGATTTAATAGATTTGAATTATAAATATTTAATTCCTTTATTCGCATGAATATACTTAATTGAACCTGAAGACATAACAGTGATTCAATATTCTATGGTATATTATTATCAGTCCAAAAACCTCTTGACGAGGTTAGAATAGGTGACGCAAGTGTACCTCTTATAAAAGATGTGATATCAAATCATACGATGTATAGAGTGACACACAAGTACAATATATACTTATAATTTTTTTTAAATGAAGGTAATCTATGGCTACATTATGAGTTGAAAGAACTGATATTGGTGAAAATCGAAAGAGCACCGTTCATACCATTATAAAAAAAATACAGCAACTTTCCACCGATATTACAAACCAAGTTATAAAACATCAAAGTTGACATTTTTTATGCAAAATCACAATTTCTTTTTGGAATGAAATTTAAAAAAAATTTAGATTCCAGTTCCGATGATATTTTGCAAATATGGGCTTTTTGATATGAGGATTTCAAAAAATTGGTCAGTTGTTTGAAAAACAAATTATCTCGGGTGAAAAGTTGAGGAAATTTAAGTAAATGGGATTTTCCAGAAAACTATACATCAAAATCGAAAACTGACATATTTTCTGGATCCTACGACACGAAAAATATTTTTCTCATACATTCACTGAAAACCAAAACTTTTGGAAATTTTTTGATATGCTTCCATAAAAAATTCAATATTTCTGAAACTATGCAAGGTGTCGTCTTTATTCTTACACCATTTGATAGAGGAAAGATGGATTTCAATTTCTGATTATATTTAGTTTCTTCCATTTAATATTTGTAGTGTAGCAGATGAACCGTCACCACTGTCTGCCCCTGCCATCCGCGCAACTACCCTTACATATTACTACATAGGCACCGCTCACACCATTGAGATATTAGGTGCGCTCTTTTTGACTGAGAACTCACTTAATCTCAGCTCACATCAGTAATGAGAGCGTTCTTTTTGTTTTACTCACTTTAAGTGAGCTGAGATTTTTCCTCCCCCTTCACCGATGCTGAATGTGTTGTAAGGTGGTTTCAGTTGGAATTGAGTCGGAAATAAAGTGGAGGGGATGAAGAAATATTTGATTAGCTTGGTTTATTTGTAGTTTTAACCAATGTTATCTAAAGTTTTAACCATTGATATATAAACAATAAACAAACATAATCTATTTTCTTTTTGTTACAAATTATGGATACATTAATTAACATTATTAGATGCTGATACGAATCTGTCGTATAGTCTAAATCTATCGACAGATCGCGCGCTTCAAATGAGATGTTCTTTTTGGTGCTTACTCACATCACTTTATCTCAGATCACCTTAACTGAAGTGATCTGAGATCTCAGTCAAAAAGAACGCACCAATTATACTTAATATGTCAATGAACCTTTACAACACATTCAGCATCGGTGAAGGGGGAGGAAAAATCACAGCTCACTTAGAAGTGAGTAAAACAAAAAGAACGCTCACATTACTGATGTGAGCAGAGATTATTTGAGTTCTCAGGCACCTAGTATTATTATTAATTTTCTATTGGCGACCTTGCGGAGTCTATTCCTATATTTATCTTTTGAACAGTATTAGCAAGTTGTCATTTGTCATAATTCGATTTGAATTTACCGTTTAAAATAGTTGTTTAAATGCCGTTGAATTAAATTTGTTATATTGAAGTTTAAAAATGTGTGATACTCCATTTAAATCTCCTTACCCCCACAAAAAACCTAAACTAACAAATTCAGAGAGTGAAGAAAGTGTAATTTCAGATACAGGCTCGACAAACTCTGATCAAGGCTCGACAGCAAATTTAACAATCGTAGCGTTTTATGATGAAGTCTTACGATTATATCAGCAAAAAGTCGAAGATAGAGATACTCTACAAGAGAGCTTCTATAATTTTGCAGAACAAACCCATCTACTTTACGAAGAATGGAGGAGAAAGATAGCAGAATGCGATAGGCTCAGAAGCGAAATAGATCAAAAAAATGAAGAATTAAACGAATATAACAGGCGTCTTAAAAGTGCTAGGAAATTGTTGGATGAAGAAAGCAGGAAAAGAAAAATTTCTGATAACGAATGTGCCGTACTCAAGCATCAAATTGGCAAATTTTGTAACTCGCTAATTAAAGATGGAAGAAATAAACTTGCTGATGATACTAAAGAACAAATTAGTAATCTTTACCCAGGTAACACTAAGTTTTTATCTCAATCACATTGTTAAATACATAAATGTTTAGGTAAAATGAGCTTCGGAGACGCAGAACGTCTTAGTGCTATCAAAGAAGTCAATTCAACAGGTTCGATACTCTCAGACTTTAGTTATTCTCGATCCGAGGATGATTTAGATTCTTCTAGAGTCAGTAAAGAATGGAAGCGCCAGAGAAGTGATAAACCTGAAGAACCAGCAAGCAAAAAGCGAAGGTATGTAATACAAAATCTACAACTTTATATACAAAGTTCTACTGTTAAGTTCATAGGATATAATTACAGCATTTGATCTTAACTGTGAAATGACTAGGTCATCTCGATTAATTTAAGCACTTTGTATGTTGCACTTTTTTTCAGTCTTCTTTTATTTTGAAGTTATAAAAGCAGATGTAGTAACGTATTTTCATGGCAAATTGACTATTTGGGGTTCGTTAATTTGTTGCTCTCTTTTTTGGCCCTGGTTTGCAACCAATAAGCCAGCTCAAATAATTTTTTTTTCAATATAAGTATTGTTTTTTTTTAATTTTTTTAGTCTCATATGATTATTCCTGATCCTATTGATTTGCAATTAGAGTATATAGTTTTAGTCATTTCATTTGCTCTTTCTCGCTACATTTTATTATGAAATTTTTTATTTGTTCATTTGTTTGTTTTAGCATAATATATATTATTTTTTTATTATTAATTCTCTTTGCTTTCTTTTCATATGTTTATATATAATATAACACATATTAAAATGTTTTTATTATACATTAAGGTTTCTAGATTGTTGGGTTATGTGACTGCAAATGTTATTAGTTCCTTCATGAACTTTTGATTTTGTCTTCCAAACAATCTACATTCCCATATCACATGACTTAGTGAACCTATTTCTGCACATTTACATTTTGGAGAGTTCTCTAATCCTATCTTGTATTTATACTCCGGGTATAAGCCATGTCCAGACCGGATTATGTTTATTGTATTTATAAAATGTGCGTTTGGAGTATTTTAAAACCATGGCTTTCAATATACTTGCGCTTGTGTTTTCTGAAATTATTCAGCTTTCCTTTACCCTGCATACTTTTCTTGCCACTTCTGCATCTACTTATCCTTCAATGTAGAGTATAAATCTGAGACTGGGATCTTTATTTTCTTCTCCCCTCTCCTTCTGTGGTTTGTTTTGCCAATTTGTCAGTCGAAGTCCAATAGGCTTGAACTGCAGCTCCCTTGAATACAATCAAACATGGTATTAAATAACGATCAGCTGATACGCGTAGCAATACAATTGTGGATTCCCAACCAGATACACCGTATACTCTCGAAAGTGGCTTGCCTTTCTCACTTATAGCTCTAAGTCTACTTGGGTCTCTGGCTAAGCTGCTTTTGTCACAGTTAAAAACGAACTGAGCTTGGTCTGGTGATCGTAGATCAGATTCATCATACATCTCAAGCTTAGCCTATATCCAGATTTCATGCCAGAGTCTGAGTTTTCTGATGATGTTCCAGTTTTTTCAATGAACTTTGGAGATTTCGTTTCATCAAGTACTGATACCAATCTTCTTCAGGTAGTTATGTCATTTTTAAAACTACGTGTATAATTTTTTAGTTGTCACTATTGGCTCCATATAATGCTTTTTACAAAAATAGGTAGGGACTCATAAATCTTGATTTTATCGCAATTTATACAAGCTTAGTGCGCGACCTTTCACTGCAGATGGCGTAATGAGCTCCTATGTATATATGCTAGATATATTTTACGGTTGTTGGGAGGCCAAGAGATTTCACTATAAATACGAGGTCTCAGATTTGGCAACAACGAATACGAAATATAGCCATTTAAGGTTTTCTTGACTCTTCACTTTTAAAGTTTAATTTCGGTTTTTCGTGAAAGAAAAAATTCGTTCCCTAGGCCTGGATAAATTTTGAATCTATGTTCCTATGGAGGAGCTATTTTTATAAAATTTTAATAAGTTTTTATGGAGAAAAATTTAGTTTCTTAACAGTTTTCTTAATATTGATAAACATATCACATAAATGTAATAATACCTAATATGATATTATAAAAATAACATAATTTTAAAAAAAGTTTGCTTACCAGTTAGATATAGGCAATTATTACCAAAGTAAATTTTCCTCTTATCTTCCTTTTTTATCGAAATTAGAAAAATAAGTTTTTACTATAAATTTTAATATGTTCAAGGTAATAAAAACTAAAGAAGCTATGAACTGAAGTTTTAATGTATTAAAAATAACAAATATTCAACTTATTCAGATAGTTATATAGCAGGTTGCAAGAATGATCATTGAATTTGATGGTCTCCAAAGATGTTTAAACTGAGGTTATATTGAAGTTTACGTCATTTAGGCAAAATATATTGTAAAGATCTATTGACCCATATATTTTAATGACATTTTTGCAATTTTCTGCTTTGATGCTTTTAAAATGATGAAAACTTATCCTAACCTAAAAGAATTATAAACCAAAGTTTTAACTTTGACCAAATCCTTATCTTATTTTCCGCCCAACCTTTCAATATGCGAGAAAAGTATTAGTTTACCCCAAAAAAAGTTGGAATTTTGAAAATTTTTTTTGAGTTTTTTTTACGTTTTCCATCAACAACAACACGAAAAAACGGTTTTTGAAAAAAAATCCTGTGTATATGTCGTCGTCGCCGTTGTCGTCGGCCACTTTTCCTTACAATTCTTGTTAGCACGATACAGCCTCCGGAGTGCAATAAGTCAGCAATTTTATGATTGAATATTGTTAGGGAGATGTCACAGATGAACCCTATTGATTTTCAGTTCACCAGAGCCAGTACAACGGGTGCTATGGTACTTGAAGTACGACATTTTGTCATTTTTTGCGAAATTTCAGTTGGTTAGCACGATACAGCCTCCGGAGTTCAACAAGTCACCAATTGCATGATTGAATATTGTTAAGGACATCTCACTGATGAACCCTATTGATTTTCAGCTCACCAGAGCCAATACAACAGGTGCTACAGTACTTTAAGTATGATATTTTTGTCATTTTTAGAGAAGTTTCAGTTTGTTAGCAAGATACTGCATCTGGAGTATATACAAGTGATCAGTTTTATGATTGAATATTATTCAGAGCGTTTCAAAGATGAACACTATTGATATTCAGCTCACTAAATCCAATACAACGGGTGCTATGGTACTTGAAGTACCAGATTTTTGTCATTTTTGGAGAATTTTCAGTTTGTTAGCACAATACAGCCTCCAGAGAGTATACGATTGATCAATTTTATGATTGAATATTGTTCAAAGTGTCTCACAGATGTACCCTATTGATTTTCAGTTGACTGGAGCGAGTACAGCGGGTCCTATAAATCCAGATATACTAAATTTTTGGTTATTTTTGGAGAAATTTCGGTTTGTTAGCACAATACATCCCCCGAAGTGTACACAAGTAACAATTTTATGATAGAATATTGTTAAGGGTCACAGATGCGGAAAAGTTAGTTTTAATCTTTAAAACCGTTTATTTTGACAATTGATTACCAAATTGTTTGAGAAACTGTTCGCATTCGTGTTTTTTGGAGCTACTCTATTTTCAAAATGGTTACGAAAATAATTTAAAACAACCTTTTTTTCCTGATTGTTCCAAGAAGCCCGATTATGCTTTGGGTTTCTGTTTTGGTGCGTTTGAAATTTTCTTTATCTTCTCAGATTACAACTTTGCTACATCGTTTAAGCATTCATTGAAATTACTTTCTCCTTCTGTATCATTTACAACACTTTTTTTTTCTTTGATTTTGCTTCGATGATTTCAATGTCCTCCGAAATGTGTGTGTTTCCTTTTGCCCATTAGTGCGAACATCCCCTTCAAATCCGTCTTCTCGCACTTCTGAGCAATTTTGTTTTTGAGTTTCTGTAGCTTCAAGAATCACATTTTTTTTTAATTTGCTATCTCAAAACTTTCTCTGCAAGTGGGTTCTTCTTATCGTCATCAATTTCTGATTCGTCAGTACTTTCGGAGCTGTAGTATATGCTTTGTTCAAGTTCAAAATCATTTAGATTTTTGCCTTTAAATTCTTTTCCTCTTCCCTTTTCCAATAAAAGCAAGACCTTGGCAACCTTAGCTGTTTGGTAACTGTTTTGGGGCAATCTAAAATAAGTGCACAATGAATGAGAAAACTCAACAGATAGGAGATTTCAAGAACAATAAAAATATTTACCTATAAAACTCAGCATGGGTTTTCTTAGTATGCCCCATAAACGTAGCAATTTGCTCCATTTCGTATGGTTCCATATTCATTAACTGCAAAGTCGTAGCAATATGCTTCCTAAATTTCGTCGACGTCAATAAACTTGGTTTTTCAGCTGCACAATTTTTAGCCAAACGTCCGATGATATTTGTTTCTGCCATCCATCTATTTTCAGAACCTGAGTTCGCAAATAGATAAGGGTTGGATTTAGGTACTACACAATAAGTTTCCCTGATCTTTAAGATGCAATCTATGTATTTTTGAGTACGTTTTGTAAAAAGGATCGGAACTGGCCGAGAACCTTTTCCATCTGTGATAACTCGCTTAAACCGTTTAGATATTATTTTTTCAACAGATGTTAATGATTTTGCAAAAGCATTTAAGTTATTTTCAGAATCTTCTTTTTTATATGTAATAATTTGCAAATATTGAACATCGCCAACTCTTTTACGATTGAATATGACGGTTTGAGCTAATATGCATTCAGTTAAAACTTTATAGTTAAATGTAATTTTAATACCACTATTTAGAAAATTTTACGCGTTTTCGGCTTGTTCGTTGAGATAAGTCTGGAATTTTAATATCTCTTCAGAAAGTGGCAACTCAGTAGGTTTTTTCCATTTTTTTCTTTAAGGCTTCTCAATGCTAAACTCGGTAATTTCCCTCTATGAGTTTTTTCAAATCTTTTATTTCAGATTTTTTTCATCTCTGTCATCCCATGTCAAATTAGGTAGCTTTCTTTTTCAATCACAAGTTTATATGCAACATCACATAAAGTTTTTAAATGTGTGCCCATATGTTATGCTAATGAAGGTGATTTAAACATTTTGTCATTCTCGCTATACCCACTTACGATCTTTGGTGCCAATATTAAAGTATTAAACTTTTCGGGTTTGAGCAACTCAAACATTCCATGAACATCACTATCCATTGTCCACTTGAATCAGAAGTCGAAATAGACGTATTAGATTGAACATACTGAGAAGAGCCTTCGTAGCCGTTTTGTTCTGACTCAGAACTGGATGAAATTGCAGTAGATTCCGAATTTTTCGTTCCAAAACAAAACTGCGAAGGTTCTTCATTTGAATTATTAGTAATCAAGAAACTGTCATACATTTTGTAACATGGATTAACTTTTGAAACTGGATACATATATATATTTCAGAGCTAACTGTATCAAGAGTAGTATTTTTTTCAGACAATCACTAATTTCTTTATTTTCTAGTTGATTGTTAAACTGCTTTAATAAATTTGGATCTACAGGTTCCAAAGGAGTTAAATTAAGTATGTCCAATCGATTATCCTCTACTGAAGACTGGTATATTTCTTTCTGAAGCTCAGCATGCAGTATTGGGAGACAAACAATCCTTAGATATTTGCAAGCTAACTGAATCATGAGAAGTAGTTTTTCCTGTAAAAATTTCCGGTTCATAAGTAAACTGCGTTAACAAATTGGGATCTAATGGTTCCAGATTTGTTATGTTATATCTGTTATCATCTACT
Source organism: Galeruca laticollis (assembly GCA_963921935.1). Lineage (NCBI taxonomy): Eukaryota > Metazoa > Arthropoda > Insecta > Coleoptera > Chrysomelidae > Galeruca > Galeruca laticollis. The sequence continues at coordinate 55,527,102 of OY998177.1, forward strand.
GAATATTGGTATAATACTTCTTTTAGAAGCTCAGCAGATGTAGACGTATTGATAGACATACATTCCTTATATATTTCTGAGCCATCTGGATAAAGAGTAGTTTTTTCTGGAAAATCACCATTTTCTTTATTCTCCAGTTGATGAGTAAACTGCGTTAATACATTTGAATCTACTGGTTCAAGGGGATTATCTTCAATTAAAGATGGGTAGATTTCTTTATTTTGACGCGTAGCAGATATAGGTGCCTGGCGAGACATGATATTTCCGAGCTAACTGGATTAATAGGAATAATGTTTTTCAGACAATCATTTTCTTTATCTTCAAGTTCCAAAAATACTGTTGGATCCGCTGGTTCACGAGGAGTTAAATTATATGATCCATTCTTTTCTACAGATTGGTAAGACACATTCTCATGAGATATAGAACTATCATAGTCTGAACTTGAATCAAAACTGGAATCCAAAGGCACATTTATGACTTCAATATTTTCGGAAACACAAGCGAGTTTATTCTGTAGAGAAAGTCTACACAAAAATTCGGAGCGCTTAATCTTATTTTTCTTTCGATGATATAAAAAGCACAATAACTGTTTCAACACTGAATTTATAATATTTTAACGGCAACACTGTAGGGACTCGTAAGTACCGTAGAGTTCGAATATACTAAGACGACTGGAGAATTAAAATAATTCAGTAAAATGTGGAAAACACCTTCCTCACCCCTCTCGGTAAGGCTTCAGTAGACCAGGAGTTTGTATCGGGCTTCGCATGACTAGTAAGGCATCACTTAGGAAGCCCAAAACTTTACAAATCGCAGTTCGTCCGAAGCCCTAGATGGTTTTACGAAGCCCAAAACGGGCTTCGCAAAAACTACGTGTGTATAACTTCTTAGTTGCCACTATTGGCTCCATATAATGCTTTTTACAAAAATAGGTAGGGACTCATAAATCTTGATTTTATCGCAATTTATACAAGCTTAGTGCGCGACTTTTCACTGCAGATGGCGTAATGAGCTCCTATGTATATACGCTAGATATATTTTACGGTTGTTGGGAGGCCAAGAGATTTTACTATAAATACGAGGCCTCAGATTTGGCAAGAACGAATACGAAATATGGCCATTTAAGGTTTTATTGACTCTTCATGTTTAAAGTTTAATTTCGGTTTTTAGTGAAAGAAAAAATTCATTCCCTTGGCCTGGATAAATTTTGAATCTATATTCCTATAGAGGAGCTATTTTTATAAAATTTTAATAAGTTTTTATGGAGAAAAATTTAGTTTCTTAACAATTTTCTTAATATTGATAAAAATACCACATAAATGTAATAATAGCTAATATGATATAAAAATAACATAATTTTAAAAAAAGTTTGTTTACTAGTTAGATATAGGCAATTATTGCGAAAGTAAATTTTCCTCTTATCTGAAATTGTTACTTCTTCATCGAAATTAGAAAAATAAGTTTTAAATATAAATTTTAATATGTTCGAAGTAATAAAAACTAAAGAAGCTATGAACTGAAGTTTTAATGTATTAAAAATAACAAATATTCAACTTATTCAGAGAGTTATATAGCAGGTTGCAAGAATGATCTTTGATTTTGATGGTCTCGAAAGATGTTTAAACTGAGATTATCTTGAAGTTTACGTCATTTAGGCAAAATATATTGTAAACATCTATTGATCCATATATTTTAATGACTTTTTTGCAATTTTCTGCTTTAATGCTTTTAAAATGATGAAAACTTATCCTAACGTAAAAGAATTATAAACCAAAGTTTTAACTTTGGCCAAATCCTTATTTTTTGACAATTGATTACCAAATTCTTTGAGAAACTGTTCGCATTCGAATTTTTTTGGAGTTACTCTATTTTCAATATGGTTACGAAAATAATTTAAAACAACATTTTTTTCCTGATTTTTCCAAGAAGCCCGATTAGATATTGCTTTGGATTTCTGTTTTGGTGCGTTTGAAATTTTCTTTATCTTCTTAGATTCCAAGCATTCATTAAAATTACTTTCTCCTTCTGTATTATTTACAACACTTTTTCTCTTCTTTGATTTTGCTTCGATGATTTCAATGTCCTCCGAAATGTGTGTGTTTCCTTTTACCTTTCGCCCTTTAGTTTGATCATCCCCTTTAAGTCCGTCTTCTCGCACTTCTGAGCAATTTGGTTTTTGAATTTCTGTACCTTCAAGAAATACTTTTTTTTTTATTTGCTTTCTCAAAACTTTCTCTGCAAGTGGGTTCTTCTTATCGTCATCAATTTCTGATTCGTCAGTACTTTCGGAGCTGTAGTATATGCTTTGTTCAAGTTCAAAATCATTTAGATTTTTGCCTTTAAATTCTTTTCCTCTTCCCTTTTCCAATAAAAGCAAGACCTTGGCAACCTTAGCTGTTTGGTAAATGTTTTGGGGCAATCTAAAATAAGTGCACCATGAATGAGAAAACTCAACAGATAGGAGATTTCAAGAACAATTAAAATATTCACCTATAAAACTCAGCATGGGTTTTCTTAGTATGCCCCATAAACGTAGCAATTTGCTCCATTTCGTATGGTTCCATATTCATTAACTGCAAAGTCGTACCAATATGTTTCCTAAATTTCGTCGACGTCAATAAACTTGGTTTTTCAGCTCCACAATTTTTAGCCAAACGTCCGATGATATTTGTTTCTGCCATCCATCTATTTTCAGAACCTGCGTTCGCAAATAGATAAGGGTTGGATTTCGGTACTACACAATAAGTTTCTCTGATCTTTAAGATGCAATCTATGAATTTTTGAGTACGTTTTGTAAAAAGGATCGGAACTGGCCGAGAACCTTTTCCATCTGTGATAACTCGCTAAACCGTTTAGATATTATTTTTTCAACAGATGTTAATGATTTTGCAAAAGCATTTAAGTTATTTTCATAATCTTCTTTTTTATATGTAATAATTTGCAAATATTGAACATCGCAAACTCTTTTACGATTGAATATGACAGTTTGAGCTAATATATGCATTCAGTTAAAACTTTATAGTTAAATGTAATTTTAATACCACTATTTAGAAAATTGTACGCTTTTTCGGCTCGTTCGTTGAGATACGTCTGGAATTTTAATATATCTTCAGAAAGTGGCAACTCGGTAGGTTTTTTCCATTTTTTTCTTTAAGGCTTTTCAATGCTAAACTCGATAATTCGTTACACCAATGTCCCTCTATGAGTTTTTTCAAATCTTTTATTTCAGATTTTTTTTCATCTCTGTCATCCCATGTCAAATTAGGAAGCTTTTTTTTCAATAACAAGTTTACATGCAACATCACATAAAGTTTTTAAATTTGTGCCCATATGTAAGGCTAATGAAGGTGATTTAAACATTTTGTCATTCTCGCTATACCCACTTACGATCTTTGCTGCCAATATTAAAGTATTAAACTTTTCGGGGTTCTTCATTTGAATTATTAGTAATCAAGAAACTGTCATATATTTTTGAACATGGATTTACTTTTGAAACTGGATACATATATATTTCATAGCTAACTGTATCAAGAGTAGTATTTTTTTTCAGACAATCACTAATTTCTTTATTTTCTAGTTGATTGTTAAACCGCTTTAATAAATTCATATCTACAGGTTCCAAAGGAGTTAAATTAAGTATGTCCAATCGATTATCCTCTACTGTAGACTGGTATATTTCTTTCTAAAGCTCAGCAGGCAGTATTGGGAGACAAACAATCCTTAGATATTTGCGAGCTTACTGAATCATGAGAAGTAGTTTTTCCTGTAAAAATTTCCGTTTCGTAAGTAAACTGCGTTAACAAATTGGGATCTACTGGTTCAAGATTTGTTATGTTATGTATGACCAATCTGTTATCATCTACTGAATATTGGTATAATACTTCTTTTGGAAGCTCAGCAGATGTAGACGTATTGATAGACATACATTCCTTATATATTTATGAGCCATCTGGGTAAAGAGTAGTTTTTTCTGGAAAATCACCATTTTCTTTATTTTCCAGTTGATAAGTAAACTGCGTTAATACATTTGAATCTACTGGTTCTAGGGGATTATCTTCAATTAAAGATGGGTAGATTTCTTTATTTTGACGCTTAGCAGATATAGACGCCTGGCGAGACATGATATCCTTAGATATTTCCGAGCTAACTGGATTAATAGGAATATTGTTTTTCAGACAATAATTTTCTTTATCTTCAAGTTGAAAAAATACTTTTGGATCCGCTGGTTCACGAGGAGTTAAATTATATGACTCATTTTTTTCTACAAATTGGTGAGACACATTCTCCTGAGATATAGAACTATTATAGTTTGAACTTAAATCAAAACTGGAATCGAAAGGCACTTTTATTACTTCAATATTTTCGGAAACATAAGCGAGTTTATTCTGTAGAGAAAGTCTAGACAAAAATTCGGAGCGCTTCATCTCATTTTTCTTTGGATGATATAAAAAGCAAAATAACTGTTTCAACACTAAATTTATAAAATTTTAACGGCACCACTGTAGGGACTCGTAAGTACCGTAGTGTTCGAATATACTAAGATGACTGGAGAATTAAAACAATTCAGTTAAATGTGAAAAACACCTTCCTCACCCCTCTTGGTGAGGCTTCAGTAGACCAGGAGTTTGTATCGGGCTTCGCATGACTAGTAAGGTATGTATATATATATATATATATATATATATATATATATATATATATATATATATATATATATATATATATATATATCATTTTGAGCCCAAACAATTAAACATAAAACTATTTGTTGTTCAATATTCTCGTTCAGTACTGGCTTCCTTCCAGCTTCCACTTTTGCAAATTGATATCTTTCTGTCATTAATCCAGTGACACAGTTTTTATTTTGAACGCTTCCCACGGCATTAACATCTTCTTGAGTATAGCTGGGTGCCGCTCTTTTCTGCTCATATACTCTAGGCATATTTAATTTTAAAAATAAAAAAAACGCATTACCTTGAATATCTTGCCCTAAATTGGTGTTTATGTTAACCCTATAGTAATTGTTTACATTTACCTTAGTACAATATATTTAAGGGATAAAGTCTATCCCAATGGAGTTGTTAGCACGGATGGGGAGTTTGGACCATAAAATAGTTGTAAACCATAGATCCTAGAAAGATTCTTCGATACGAATCAGGTAAATTTTTTTGTTTCCCTGCTTTTAGAATTGGGATAACAGAATATTTCTTCCTATCTTCTGGTATAGGAGAGGGATATTGTTATACATGTTCAACAACCATCTTGTTGTCACTTCTGGAAGTTCTGAGATCATTTGGTCGTGAATGTTATCTATTCCTGGTGCTGTATTACTATAGTTCTTCGTGGTTATCTGTAGTTGGAACATTGAGAACAGTCTGATTAGTATATGGTCATTTGATTGTGTGCACATGGAGTAAGGTTCTTCATGGAGATATATTATGATGAAAATGAATGAACGCATTTTTATTTATCACTTTTATACAATAATAATTTGTGACAAGTCAGTAACAGATAAATACAATGAAGCTAAGATTCAATAAAACATATACATAGACAATACAATAGAGTACAGACACAATTGAGTACAAAATTTAAAATCGTGTATGTATCTTGGGATACCATAAATGCCAGTACACAACGCTCAAATTTATACAACTTTTATATATTCTTTGATAATACTAGATATTCTTCAACATCGTAAAAGCAGTTTGATGATAGCCCTAAACTGAGTATATGGTCTATTTCTAACTGTAACCGGTAAAACATTGTACAGATAGTAGTCAAGTGACTTCACTTTTGCTACATTCAATCTGAATCTCTGTGGCCTTACCATTGCTGCAGTATGCGTATTATAGTTATGCACATCAGACTGCAAGTAGTGGGAGTTTTTCTGTTTATGTATCTCCAGTAAAGTATTGAAAATATAAAGTGTGGGTAATGGCATAATACAAAATCTTTTAAATAATGGTCTACAATGTTCAAAGTAGCTAACCTATTATTTCTAATATATTTTTTTTGAAGTCTGAATATTTTGACAGATTCAGAGGAGTTCCCCCAAAGTACTACCCCATATGATATAACCGAGAGAAATAATGAGAAATAAATAATCCTTTGTGTAGTTATGTTGGTTAATCTACTCAAGCACCACAGCAAAAAAAGAACGCTAAATAATTTACCCATAGTGCAGTGGACGTGACTGGCTCATGAAAGTTTACTGTCCACCATAATACCAAGAATCGCATGTGATAAATCTGCGATTTTAGAATGTGTTGAAAATTCTAGGTTTTTAGTTTTTTCAGGATTAAGGGTAAGCTTGTTAGCCGTAAGCCAAGTTTCTGCCTTTTTAGATGTACTGTTGCTTCGACAAATCACATTAGTGTCATCAGCATATATAATGTACCCATTTGGTGTTAAATAATTAGGCAAATTGTTTATGTATATAATGAACAGGAGTGGTCCTAGTACAGAGTCTTGCGGGACACCATGTTTCACAGAATTAACATGATATTTCAGGTTATTACTCTGAACATATTGACATCTGTCCTTCAAATATGAGCCCATAAATGACGGAAGAATTACCCTAATCCCGTAGTAAGTGAGTTTCTCAATCAGAATTTCATGAGAAACACAGTCAAACGCTTTCGTAAGTTCTCATAAGGTTATTGAATTGTTTTCCCCATGTTCCAAGCCTTCAACTATATTTTCCACTACTCAAAGCACAGCCTGTACAGTATCTCTTTTTAAACAGTATCCAAATTGATTGTTATTCAAAAAAAATTTGTTTTCAAAATATTTATATAGTCATTTTTCATGAGTTTCTCAACACTTTTTGGGAATATAGATACTATACTTATAGGTCTGTAGTTACCAGGAAATGAGGAATCGCCTCTATTTTTATACACAGCAACCACCTTAGACACATTAAGGACATCTGAAAAGTGACCTGAGGTAAACATATAATTAATTGAAGTAATTAAAGAATCAATAATTATATCCGCAGACTTTTAAAATATTAGAGTGCAAACCGTGACAATCTATGGATTGTGAGTTTTTAGATTCTGAATTTCTATGAGTAACTCTCGCTTTAAGACTGGTTCTAAAAAGAAGGAATCACATGGTGCAGGGAATTGCTCAAAACCCCCCAGAGCACACAAATCAACCCTATATAATCTTTTTATATCATTCGCTACATTACCAAAAAAATCATTGAACAAATCAGGTGTTATGTCTGGAACTTTGTTTATTGGATTCTTGTCTTTCAGTGTTTATTATGTATGCTCCATGTTGCTCTGGAGAAATTGCTTGAATTCAAAATGTAGTTATAGGCGTTTTCCTTTTTTCAATCTCTATCCAATATTACGTTTTGAGTATTTTAAATATGCTAAAAAAATTTCTGCCATTACTCACTTTCGCAGTTAACTTATAAGTATCCAGCTCATCTTTTAACTTCTCGAGTTCAGCATTATACCATCTGATTTTAGGTTTGGAGGACCTCGTTTCTATCACTACTCACAACAGAAATAACTGATTTATTGGAAATTCAAATGTATGCATCAAGTTGGCTGTTTTAGAATTCACAGATAATTCATTGTCCTTGAGCACTGGCCAATTAACCTTTGATAGACTATCTCTGAATTTAGACATAGCTGTTTTAGTGTACTGCCCCTTATGATCGGAAAAAACTGGTTCCAGGATACCAAAGATAAAAACATTTGTATAATTTGTTGCTATATTATCTAGGCATGTTGCTGAAAACTCTGTAACTCTGGTGGGTGCTGATATAAGATGTGTCAAATTAAAAGATTGAAAAAACATGCTGTAACTCTTGTAACCAATTGGACTTCCTCATGAACTCTACATTAAAGTCACCTAGTATTATGATATTTTTGGAATTGGTACATAACTTATTGAGCAGTCTATCCAGATGATCACAAAATATACCAAACTCTCCATAGCCCGTTCTATACAAAGCTAGTACCACACTGTTTTTATACACCACAAAATTTAGCGTTGATTTCAGTACTGAATTCATTTAAAGCCAGATGTTTGAAATATATATGATTTTTAATAAAAATAGCTGATCCCCATGTGCACGGAATTGTTTCCTACAAAAATATGAAGCCAGAGTATAACCATGTATGTTAATCATCTTAAGGCTATCATCATTAAGAAAAGTTCTATCTGTTCAATTCTATTTGATATACATTGAATGTTTACATGAAATATACTAAAATTATTATTAAAGTAAGTTCTATTATCATTCTTGCTTGTACTAATACTTGAGGAACCACCTAATTCAACAGTGTCTTCCTCGTCCTAAAATCCGAGACATATGCTCCACGTGGCCAGATTTTCCGCTTCCATGCCTTTTTCAGTAAATCTCTTCTGATGCACATATATCAGGTTTTTTTGATTTATTGAGTTCACATTTTACACCATCTAAATTATTTTCGAGAAACTCCTCTGGTTTTGTTTCTGGCTTTAGTAGAGTCACACGTAGGTTGATAATTTGTGGAACAGCCTCAATGTTACAAGACAATTTAGTATTTCCAACTAGGAACTTCCTCTTTTTCCTATGAGCTACCTGGGTTCACGCAGCATTGCTTGAAGATTCTGAATGTACCAGAGCTGTATTTTCAGCATATTATTCACAACTGACTGAGTTTTGGCTTCTTCCATGGCGGCATTCATTTGTCTTGATGTAATGTATTGATGTTGGTTGTTTTCGTTTTGAACTACACTTGTAAAGTTTTTCTACGTTGATGACTAGCGTTCCATCTGCAGAATTATTAGACCCAACCAGTTCACTTTGATTAAAATTTTGAAGGAAATTCCCTTGTGTTTGAAGTTGTGATTCATTTTCTTTACTAGTGCCAGTTTTTTCTGTTATTATTTATTGCGGGCTCATTTGTTTTTTGTCTCACTTTTTCTTCTAGTTGATTATTATCAGATAAAATATTTATCTTATTTTTCTTTTAAAATTGTTTTAAGGAAATCATTTTCTAATTTTAGGATTTCTGTATTTACCTCTTGTGAGTATTGTGTTAGACCGGCTGAGTTTCCATTAGGATTCAGATTTTACACATGTCTCGCACACAATTCTAGTATCACATAACTTAAGACATTTTTGTTTTTTCTTTGACGAGCAGGATACATGAAATATACCTTCACATTTCGTGCACACTATTACGTTAGTAGTTTTACTTTGAATGCCTTTTCTGTAAAATTTTCCTCATTAACGGAGTAGAGAACTTTTACGTGTGCATCATTCAGTGCCATTTCTCAATGATATGTCCATGCTTCCCATTCTGCTTGGAATGTGTTTGATTGCTTTCTATTTAAACAGATGCAATACTCTCTCCAATTCTGCCTTTTCACTGTATTCCTCAATTTTTTAACTCTTGCATCTTGTTCTTGATATTTAATAAGGTTTGATAAGTTGCGATTGGCTTTGTACTTTTTATATAGTTCTCTTCTCTTCAATGTTGCATTCTTCTATCTACCAAGGTTTGCATTTTCTTGAAGAGTGTGATTTGGCTTGCTAAATTTTGAGAATTGCCAGGTTAGTTCGGTGATGTCGGCTATTGATTTGACAAAAGTATTCTGAGAAGCTTCTCGAGATTTCATATTTAGATATTGGCTATATTTATCCCAATCTGCTTTTATTTAAGTTCCAAATTTTATGTGTCTTCATTGGTACCACAATATTTACAAAGCTACACGTTATGATGATAGGCAAATGGTCCTAGCCATGTTGGTCTTCTATCACTTTCCATTCAAATAATTGACTGATGTCCAGTGAGCATATAGTAATTTCTACTATGCTTTTTCTCTGTCTTTGTCTTGTTATTAATGTCGGTTTTATGTATTCAAAAGGACTAAATTTGCTTTAATAATTGCTTCTAGTAAGTTTCTTCCTGTTTAAGTCTTTAGCTTCAGATTCCCAGACTGAATGATGTGCGTTAAAGTCCCCACTAATTAGAGATAGTTTTGGAATTACATTGAAAATATCTAAATACTGTTTTACAGTTAACCTGGATAATGGTTTGATATAGAGAGATACTAGATAAAGTTTGACAAATGCATATTTAATTTGAGTATTTTGGAATGTAGTTAATGGAATGCCGCCATATAAAAGTTATTTTTTATCATCATTGCAACTCCCCCCCTTCCCATCTTTTCTATTTACTCACGACAATTGAAACCTGTAAAATTATAATACACATTTGTTTTTAACCAAGTTTCGGACAATAAATGTATAATAATTTTGTTTTGGAATAGATATTCTAGATTATTTTTATTCACTACTGCTGATCTAGAATTCCACTGCATGATTTTAGTAATCATTTTTATTATCTAAATTTTAATATGAACTTGAGAATATTTACAGTTTTAGTTAATTCTAACTGATTTAATTGAGATGTGTTAGTATTGTTTATTGTGTTTAATAATATTGTTGTAACCAATTCTATTAATGAATCAACCAATTCCTCTTGTGTATCCTTATCAAAATGTTGATTCATTATATATTTATATTGATTTGATACTTTTGAGACTAGTTTTATAATATTGTTGTCTTCTAACTCCGAATTAGGTGGTGAAGATCTCATACGTTTTCTTGGAGTTTTCAGAATCGTATATTTACTAGGAGCATTAGTGCTAAGGCTTGTTCTATTTAGATTACTGCAGTTAGGTACATTATATGATAAGGTGTTTGGAAGTGTGGAAGTTGAAGGGTATGCTGGAGGTTGGTTTAAAGTGTTAGAAACTGTTAGGTGTGAATTTGTCGAGTTTCAGTATGTGTTTTTTGTTGTAAAAGCGAATTAGCTTCATTATATGTGATGTTTTTTCTGACATTAAATTTCTTATATTTTTTGCATTTTAAACTCCACTTATCAATGTCAACAGAAAATGATTGCCTCCACATTGTATACATTGCTGTTTTTCAATACCTGTACACTGGTCTGATTTATGTTCCTGTCAACATTTATAACCCCTAGGGTTTACTTCGGCACTGATTTCCAGGATGTCCATACTGTTAACAATTGTAACATAATATTACTTTTTGCTTGTAAATGTCGACTTCCAACCTAAATTTATTTAATAAAATCACATATTTGGGTAAATTTTAATGATAATACTTTTAGTGGGAGCTTATTTTACCACGCCATTTCCTAAAAATGTTTCTAATAATTTCTTGATGGTGTACAAAGAACTTCGGAATATATGCTTTGATTCATTATTTACAAAAATTTGAGATTTATTGTGTTCTACTAAATAATTTGCCCATTTACATTCATTAAACATAATTTTCACTCTGCTTTTTCCCGCTTGATAAATTTTTATTTTATTTTATAGTCTAATTCTTGATTTGACATAATATCAAATCACCAATTTTGATTATGCTGAGTCGTGTATCTGCTTTCAACTTATAATTAATACTACTGAGGGGCCTGAATTCATTCGTTCATATTTAAATTGTTGTCTTTCAGTTATCTCAATACTTGTTTTTTCTCCGTTTTTGTCGACTAGAAACTTGATAGTTCTCAACCTTAGTTTCCAAATATTGGTTATTTTTATTACCCAATTTGTTATTATTTCGCATTAAATTACTGAAAAATGTACTTATGTTTGCATTGATTTGGTCATTTACTTTTACTTTCCCACCCTGACGATTACTCATATTATTTATATTTTTCTTAGTTTTGATTTCCGAAAAGATTCTTCTCAATTTAAACACGACTTAAATACCCGTACCATTCGAAATTGTTCATTAATTTGAATTTTTTCCCAAACGATCATAAGTGTTTTGTTTTCAAGTCCACTTGTTCCAGCTTTTTAATTATACAAGCCTTGTGTCTAGGTGTACGCCTAAATATTTCATGTTTGTAGATTGTGTTATTTGCACGATTTTTCAAATTAAAATGCTAACAATGTTTTTTTCTTAGAGTGTAAGTCAGTTTGGCAGAATTTGTGAAGTTTATATTGATTTTCAATTTACTCATCCATGTTTGAATATCATTTGAATGTGTCTTGACTGAGGCAAAGTCGAAGGTGTCCACAATGGTTGTAGTAATGGTGCCTCCATGTGCGAGATTTTATTTATTTTTCTTTTCTGAATACTTTATCACTTAGAATTTCTTTGTGTTAAAATATTATTTAAATTTTCATTAAATAACAATCAGAACTAGCAATTGTATAGGTTATTGTGCTACTTTAGCAACTGCTTAGTAAACTTTGCTCATGTCCTGATGATACTTATTCTGTTAGAAGATCTTCCTACCTTACTTTAGGTCAATTGGCTTGTTCTTTTTAGTCTTCCTCTCTTGTTTGAAGGATTTGGGCTTTTCATTTTGCGGTTTTTAGACATTTTCCTGTGTCGCGCCCTTATATAGGATTATTTCCCTTTGCGTGGCTCTTTGTCTGTCATTGTAGTAACGGTTAGGGAAAGCAATTGAAAACGTGTTAGTCTTCTCCTTCTCTTTTGTATTATTTCTTGTACCTTCTTCTCTTATTCAATGAGTTTTTCTTTAATGTTTTTATTTTGAAATTTTTGCATATTTTCCTGTGCTGGTCCCTGATATAGAATATTTTCCCTCTGCGTGGCTTTAGTTGTCTGTCACTTATAGTAATGGTTAAAGTAAGCAATTTGTGTGTGATTACCTGATTACAGCTTTTGAAAACGCGTTTAGCTTCTCTATTGTATTATATTTTATGCCTTCTCATATTCGTGGGTTTTTCTGTAATGTGGTTTTTATTTTGGTATTTTTGGATATATTCCTGTATTGGACCCTGATATAGAATCTTTACACTCTGCATGGCTTTTTTTGTGTATCTTGTTTTGTAGTAATGGTTAGGGAATGCGATTGGTGTGTGATTACAGCCTTTGAAAACGTGATTGGCTTCCCTGTTGTATTATTTCTAACACCTTCTTCTCATATTTGAAGGGTTCTTCTTTAATTTGGTTTTTATTTTGGTTAGGTTAGGTTGGGATTTTTATATTTTCCTGTGACAAGTTTTGATCTTGGATCTTATCCCTCTGTAATCAGCTCCAATGGCTTAAGGTTATTTCTTTTTCAAACAAAGATAATAATGAGTACAAGAAAACTCGCTGTTATCACTGTAATAATTCCTAAATACTTTAGGCACAAAACGATTTAACTTCTGGAAGAATGGATCGATCAACAGCTGCTGTCACCAGTGCCTAACGGCATAAGGGGAATTGAAATACTCTTATAAGAGATTTCAGCCTACAGGCCCGAGCGGGAAAGGGTTTTTGTGAGGGAGTACCCCCACAAAACGAGGTTTATCGTCGGGGCTTATAATATGCCCGAACTCTATTCCATGTCAGATAACTCGGTTGATTAGCCAAATACGTTTCCGAGTATCTGCCAACCTTGAATAATAGAACTTCCATAGTCGGGTGTGCACCTGTTTCGTAGAGGGGATTAGGGCGTTCGAAAGAAATAACCCTTTCAACAAAACAATCTAACTATATTGACTAAAGTTAATGTAAAGGAGAATAACGAAAAAAATAATTAAGCTATGTAACATATAATAAAAAAGAAACGAAATCGATTAAGTTACAGACTTTCAAAATTTGTTTTTGAGAAACAAAAACGCAATATTTAAACATTTACTGAACTGAAACGGCCTCTAAGGCTATTCGCTTGAATTTAACAAATGGCTTTTCACTTTCTACAATGAACAAAAATACTGACGTGTGAATAACTTGGATAATAACAAAATAATTAAACGGTTTTAAAGATTAAAACTAACTTTTCTGCTCTCCGAATGCTGTATCGTGCTAACATACCGAAATTCCTCCAAAAATGTGGTATATATGGATATAGGTCCGGTTGTACGGACTCTGGTGGGCAGAAAATCAATAGGGTTCATCTGTGAGATGCCCTGAATAATATCCAATCATGAAATTGGTTACTTGCTTACACTCCGAAGACTGTATTATGCTAACAAAGCTAAATTTCTCCAAAAATTACAAAATATGTGGTTCTTCAGGTACCATAGCACCCGCTGTACTGGCTTTGGTGAGCTGAAAATCAATTAGGTTCTTCTACGAGATGCCCTGAACAATACCCAATATAAAATTGGTGACTGTATGCACTCCGGAGGCTGTATCGTGGTAATAAGACGTGTTACAAAAAGTGGCCGACTACTTACACGCAGGATTTTTTTTCTAAAAACCCGTTTTTAGTGTAGCTGAAAAACGTAGAAATAATTGAAAGAGAAATAAAAAACTCCAACTTTTTTTTGGGGTAAACCAATACTTTCGGTCTTTTGAGAAATTTCGGGTTGTTAGCACGATACAGCCTCCGGAGAGTATACAAGTGACCAATTTTATATTGGATATTTTCAAGGGTGTCTCACAGATGAACCGTACTGATTTTCAGCTCTCTAGAGTGAGTACAACGGGTTCTATAAATACAGATATACTACATTTTTGGTTATTTTTGGAGAAATTTCGTTTTGTTAACACGATACAGCCTCCAATGTGTATACAAGTGACAATTTTTTGATGGGATATTGTTCAGGGCGTCTCACAGGTGCGGAAAAGTCAATTTTAATCTTTACAGCCGTTTATTTTTGTTTCAGTTTTGACGCAGTGAGATTTCATCAAAATAATGTTTGTTTTTAAATCATGTCGAAATTGGTACAGTTGTTCCAATTTTTTGTTGTAAAATTAAAAATAATTTGTTTATGAACGTGCTCAAATTAAAGAAATTATGTTATTCAATTACTGTATGTTTGTATAATCATATTTTTTTTAGTTATGAAATCTTAACTGACTTATATTTTATACGATTACAGGGTGTTGTTTCCATAATCGTTGTTTTAATTGATTATTTGGTAACTGCTCGTTATTACTTATTTAAATAATCCTCCATTATATCCGTAATGTAATGTTTTTCTTATTTATTTAAAAGTTTTTATTAAGACGCAGGGCTAAATTTATACACACGCTATGTCTACTCCCTTAATTTATTTATTCACTAAACTATTCACTAATTTATATTATTTACACAGTATATTCACTTACACTAGTTTATATAAACAATTCACTATTTACTTGTTCACTGTTTATCTCACGAGATGAAATTATAAACTCCGTTGGTAGGTAGTCTCTCTTATATTAAGAGCCTTTTATTCTGGAAGCTTCTCGATTGCGGCTCACAAAAACAATCCACCTTCCTGGAAGTCTCTAGATAAGACAATAAATAATGGCAAACAGTTCGAAGAAATCCCTGCGCCTTTTTCAAAATTTTTACTTTTATATCTAGTATATGACAGAGTCGGATTCAGGCACTACACCAGTGTGCGATCTCGCAACAGTATTTATTACACGTCTGCGTGGATTTCTTCGTCTCTCATTTGTAGTAACGATTAGGGAAAGCGATTGGTTTGTGATTATAGCCTTTGAAAACGCGTTAGGCTTCTCTGTTGTATTATATTTTAAACTTTGTTCTCCTATTCGATGTGTTTTTCATTAATATGGTTTTTGTTTTGGGATTTTTGTATATAGGATATTCTCCCTCTGCGTGGTAATTGATTACGGTTTTTTGTTTTCTCAATCCGAAAAAACCCAGGATGCGCAACAGATAGTCCAAACAATTTGCATTTAATCTTATAGCTTGTCTGAATAGTACTAATGTAATTCTTTAGATCTTCAACGAAAGCAGTTGAAATTGGAAGTAAAGATACAGTTAGAGCCACCACAACTCTAACTATAAATAAAGACGGTCCCATAACCGCAACGTCGATAATCGAATCTGTCCCAAAATCTGACGAGGAATGTGTAGTTTCAGCGGTTCCTCCAAATTTGGTTTTTGAATCATGGAATCAACAAGGTATACACATATGACGCTTTAAAAATACTATTGTCAAGTTTCATACATTTATACATATTTCAGAGAAAAAATTGAGCTACCCGCAAATAGACACAGGCGGTAACTACCGACAACATCATTTCCAACAAAAAACAGTCGTGATGCCGAACGTATGTTCAGTTTGCGAAAAACACATCCGTTTTGGCAAAACGGGTTATAAATGTAAGGAATGCAAAATGTTTTGCCATTCGGAATGTAAAGATATGTTGCCTACGCCTTGCGTACCTGTAGTAAACACGCCGACTTCGAAGAAATTCACAGGAACGGTTTCGGATTATACGCCTACAAGTCCTCCGATGGTACCGTCTTTGATTGTCCATTGCGTCAACGAAATTGAGAATAGGGGATTGACGGAATTGGGGATTTACAGGATTCCAGGATCCGAGAAGGATGTTAAAGGTTGGTATTGATATTTTTGTGGTAAGTTTATAATTAGTTTAACGTTTTCTCTTAATTTAAAAAATAATAATAATAATATGATCGGATTAATTTTTAGTTAATTAAATATTGAAATACCTCCCTATTTCATGATTATTATTTTAATAATTAATTACTATTTTAAAAAGATAATTAAAGAAATGTGTAGTTGATAATTTGACTAAATTTCCCGCGAACTTTTTATCTTTTTATCTGTAAATTTTTGAAAAATACAATTAATATACCGCATAATCAGCTTATATTCCGGAGTTCAATTCAATAATTCCGTTGTCTTAGAGATAAAAGTTTTATAAAAAATGTAGGGAGACAAAAGTTTTCTGCTTTAAAATTATTTTTTAATATACAGGGTGTTTCATAAATTTATATCAAAGTCATGTTTTTTCTACAGCAACACCATATATATTATTTTGAATTTGAATTCTACAGGGTATTTTTACGTAAAAATCTTATTTAAAATCAACAACTGAGGGATGATTTCTTAATGCCAAATTAAAAAAAACATTTTAATAAAAAAATTTTGTAACAAAAATTTGATTATAAAATTTTGAAAAAAACCTTTTAATAAAAAAATTTGAAACAGAATTTAAAAAAAACTGAAAATACATTTTAATAAAAAACGTTTAAAAAAAATATGAAAGAAATATTTTAAAAAAATTGGTAAAAACTTTTTTCTTAAATTATGAAAAACAAATTTTGAAAAAAACATTTCTATAAAAAATTCTGATAGAAACATTTAAATAAAAAGAATTTTGAAACAATACAAAAAATTGAAATCATTTGAATACAAAATTTTGAGAGAAAAAATTTGAAAAAAAAGTTTATATCAAAAAAATTTGGAACAAAAATTCAAGAAACATTTTGATAAAAAATTTTTTAAACAGAATATAAAAAAAGTTAAATAGAATCATTTTAATAAAAAAATGAGGCAAAATTCTTTAAAAAATTGAAAAAAATAAATTTTGACAAAAACATTTCTATAAAAAAATTTAAAAACTTGGAAAAAAACATTCTAATAAAAAATTGAGAAACAAAATGTTTTTGTTGATACTTGATAAGGAGTTTGAAGAACAATTTGACTATCAAAAATTTAAAATCAAAATTTTGGAAAAATTTGAATAAGAAAAATTAGAAACAAAATATAAAAATCTTGAGCAAAGAATTTGGAAAAAAAGAAATTAAGGCAAAATTTATAAAAAACATTGAAAAAAAAACATTTAATAAAAAATTATGAAAAACAAATTTGGAAAAAAATTATTAAAATGAGATTTTGTTGAAAACATTTCTATAAAAGAATTCCAAACAAAACATTTTGATAAAAAATTTTTTGAAACAAAACAAAAACACTGACGAAATTATGAAAAAAGTTGGTGATAATGATTTGGAAAAAAATTAAAAACAAATTTTGAAAAAAAAAACATTTCTATAATTTTTTTTAAACTCGAAAAAAACTTTTCAATAGGAAAATTTGGAAACAAAATTATAAAGAAAATTTTAATAAAATTTACGAAAAACTTTTTTTTAAAACATATTTTGAAAAAAATTGTTTTTTTCAAAATTCTTCCAAGGGGGATCATTAACTGAGGGATGATTTCTCAATGCCAAAAATTAATATCGTATTAGACTAATTATTTTGTAACTTATCACGCATTTGATAAATTTCATTTCGTATATGTAAATTTTCTCTTCTCGCCAAATTGTTGGCTTCTTCCTTCCCCTGTATACCCCTTTGTGCTGGCTCCCAGATTAGGAGAACTTTGTTTTGTTTGCTCAATTTATTTAGGCATTTCCTGACCTACTTCGACTTGATTATTTGTGAGTTGATCGCTCTTATGGCCGCTTGACTGTCGGAAAAGATTTTTATGACTCTTCCGATTTTTAGATTTTTAACGGAGTTGCTGCAATCTTAAGGTTTATTGTGCCCCCTCCCCTCTCAGAGCTATTCTCGCTACTACTACAGCTCGCCTTTCAGTTGCAGGTCTCTAACGAACTCTAGTATTTGGGACGGGTTCAAGGATGTTAAATCCTTGCTCCTTCAAATTTCTTGTCCGAAGCATTTTTTGCAATGGCGAGGCATTCTATAACTATGTGATCCGGAGTTTCTTCTCTTTCTCTTCTCATTAGGTGCTTTCTAAGGCGGCAGTGCCCTGTAAGGAAGCCAGTGAGGAGATGTAGCTTATTTTTTACTGAGAACCAAGTACTCTTTGGATCTAGCAGTATCAAAGTTCCGGAGAAACTTTTTGGAGTTATCCAGTTTGGGAAGGCAGCGCCAGAGTGCTTATCTTTCAGTTTCCCCTTTTTTGGAATTTCTGGATGTGGAGGGCATCTCCATGTCCTTAAGATCCTTCGCGAGGTTCTATTTTTTTCCTAACCAAGAGACAGGGATATGCTCAAAACAGAAATTTAGCGCGTAACCTCCTGCATTCAGGGCCTTCCAGATTGGTGATCGATCGTGAAGATACTTCTGTTTCCCTCTTTTAGAGTTTAGGATCTTCCAAGTGCCAGTAGTGTTTGAGTTCTGAACCTCGACAAGTTGGAATATCTCAATTTTATGTCGTAGCTGCTTGGGAACAAAACCGTTATGGTGACCGGCTTTGGGATGCCGTCTCTACTCCGAGCCACCAATTCGTCTTCTTTCCAAGGTTTTAATTTCGGCGCTGATCTCATGAGCCAGTCTGGGAGTTCTAGGAAGGGGATTTTTGCTACCAGGTCCTTCCATTCTCCGTTTTCAATCCGCCTTTGACCATAATGACCATAGACTCGTTGGCATGTCTTTCTATGACAATGTAAATATGAGTTAAGTGTAGGATAACTTCCATTGCTGCTGTTCGACAGGTCTTCATTGCCCCTGTAATGCAGATACACGCTAGCTTCTGCACCTTGTTCAAGTGATGTTTTCGTCTATTGTTGCTTGAGTTTTCTCTGCCAGGCGATTGCTCCATAGGTCATTATTGGCCTCACAATCATGGTGTACATCCATCGCAGTATGCGTGAACTGCATCCTCACCTCTTACCTGCGATTTTTGGCACACCATGATGGCTGTTGTGGCCTTCCTATTGATATTCTTGTTGTAATATAGACGTAAGATTTATATGCCTGCATTTTTAGTATACCTTAAAATGACAATTTTTTTGTAGTTTTGTTACAACCCCTAGCAGACATTTTACAATAATTTTCAGCAATTTCCATGTAAAACTTAAATACAAAATTTTGAAAAAAAACATTTTAGTAAAAAATTTTGAAGCAAAACAAAAAAATTTTATTACAAAATTTTGAAATTCTAAAAAAGAATTCGAAAAAAACATTTTAATAGAAAAATTGATTACAAGATTAAAAAAAGTTGAAAAAACATTTCAATAAAAATTTGAAACAAAGTTATGAAAAAATTTATTTAAAAAAAATTTGTAGACAAAATAATTTTGAAAAAAGAAATTAAAAAAAAATGCAAAAAATGAAACTGAAAAACAAAATTTTTCAAAATAAGTGGAAAATAGTTTTTTTAAAATTATTCCAAGTGGACCATTGGCTGAAAATTTTTCGAAAAATTTGAAAATTTTCATAAAAAGTAAATTTTAGGCCCGCTTTGGGCCTAATAAAAAATGGGTTCATGGGATTTTCACAAGGTTTCTACAACTTAATGTTTCACATCAAGCAATAATTTTTACCGAAAGATCGTAAGTTGAGCGGTGAGGTAAGCGACTGTATCGCTTTCCTCGCTTATTTGGCCACCCGGTACAGTAGACATATAATTTTGAGCAAGTTCTGAATTAAATTTGAAAAATCTATTTTATGTTGTGGTTAATTCTTCCTATCTTTATTACAGGCCTAAAAGAAAAGTTTCTAACCAACCGGATACCGCCTAACCTCAAAGAAATAGACGTACACGTAATTTGTGGATGCATAAAAGATTTCCTACGTTCCCTTGCCGAACCTCTATTAACTTATACCCTTTGGCATGATTTCGTGACAGCTGTCAGATCAAAAGACCCTAACGACATCGCTCCGGCGTTGTACGAAACAATCTCGAAATTGCCTCAACCTAATAGAGATACACTAGCATTCGTAATGTTACATTTACAAAAAGTCGCGCAAAGTCCCGATTGTAAAATGCCGGCTGATAATTTATCCAAAGTTTTCGGTCCTACTATAGTCGGTTATTCATCCACTTATCCCGAGTCTAATAAGTTAATCGAAGAAACTAAATATATAGTTAACGTTATGTCGCATCTTTTGAAGATACCTTCCGATTTTTGGATGAATTTTATTAATGTGTGTCTCACTCCGTCAACGAATAGGTTGCAACAGACGCCGAGTACGGATTCTTTGTTGAGACCGACTGCTGGTAGATTTTTCACTCCGGTTACCAGAAGCGAAGGTAAATTTAGGAGGAAGAGGGAGGGGAAATTTTTCGGAACACCGCCAGCTTATAAATAATTTTTTTTGTAATACAAAGTTTATATTTTTAATATTTTTTTGAGTACTTAATTTTTTATTTTATAAGTTTTTATTTGATCATTGTTCAAATAAAATAAATAAAAAATGCTTTTGTTTTATTTCTAAACAGTGATGCAACGAAAATCGATTTTTATTTTTTTAAATATATTTTTTAATTAAATCAAAATTGGGGTGGAAATAAAAAAATGGGCCTTATCATAGGTTCTGAGGTCGAGTTTACACAAATTTCTTTTCAAAAATAGCATTTTTTTTCTGAAAAATCGCAAGTATGTAAAGTATATTTGTGTTGTATATATATATTTGTGAAGCAGGACATGACAGGATAGCCATGTGTTGTATGTAGTGTTGATATATATGGATATAAGTCTCAGGATGATGCCATGTATTAAAGTAATTCTCGACTTACCCAATTCTGGATTATAGGGAGAAAAGTAAACATTTCGATAAGTAGTACTGAGATTTTATTTGAACACTAAATAACACTTAATTAATTGGACATAACCTACAATTTACTAAGGACGGTGAAGTTCAACTTCTTACCAACAACATACACTAGTTGTTATCGATAAACACGACAGAGTATCAATTCCTTGACTATTTATATTTCTTGTTTATAGTAAATAATATGTTTACAGTTATGCTTATACTTAATATCAAAATATCTCTTGCTAACATATGTTTGATATTATATTTAATTAAACGATCCTCGACATGATCTAAGTTCATATTAGTTCGCTTGAATTGTATACAGTGTTGGGAACATTACGAGGGAACATACGTTTTACCGTCAATGTGTTAGAAAGAGACAAATACATATAAATTCAGTGTATTATTCTGTTTCGCTAACAGGATATCATAAAGTCGAAAACGTGCAACAACTGTATGTGTAAAGGCGTGATGGGAGTACACTCCCACCACGTGTAAAGGTATGTCTGGTAGGCACCGCATTCGAGAAGCGTGCAAATACAGATGTGTAATGTGAACAGTTTAGTTTATTAATTGATTAATAATAAGATTGTACTAAACTGATAGCTTAATGCAATGAACAAAAAAAATCAACATTACTTTCGTTTATACCTTCATTTACAAAGAATTAATTCAGTAGTAATAATCTAATTCACTATATTAGTTCGATTAGTATACGCTAATATGATTTGAACAATAAATTAAAACCTACCTAGTAAGTATTTGAAATAAGTGCCACTAAAAATCAGTGGAGGATAGCGTTGATTGATGACATATCAATCAACGGCGAAAAGCTAAAAAAATTACTTTCGTCGATATTGAGGGTACAATTAATGAATATAAGCATAATGATTGTCATTAACATCATAAGGAATATTCTATGGCAACAAATACAGAGTCCAAAAGCGACAATATGTTGTAAGAAAACAAATGTATTCAGTGTATCACCGTTTTCTTTAACAGGGTATCATAAAATGAGAAATAAGTCGTATGCTAATATTTGTTTATAACTGTCTTCTAGTTACAAAAATATCTCAATATAAACCGCCTGTTTCCTACGCTCCTGATAAAACGATTTCGTTTACAGCTGTAATTATTCTATTTTTATCTACCCCCTCATCATTTTCAATCCACGCTGTAGAATTGTAAGTGCCCTTAAAATTTTCCTTTTTGTTTGTGCGAGAAATCAGTCACATTTAATTTCAACGTAAAACTATAATCCCTTCACGGCCAACGGGAAATTATAACGGTAACATGGCGTTACCAGTGTGTTAGAGAAAGACAATCGTGAGACAGAGAATCAAAAGCCAGCGTACATTATTATACCAGACGAATACGAATCTCGCGTGCGCCCCTTGAAGATGTTTAACTGTACAATCTGGGTACTTCACTAAACGTAAATGAGTAACGATCTTTTGCAAATCTTATAAAATGAGTATGCAAGTACAACATAAAGTGAAAATTGTAAAATGAATGGTACTACCAGGGTCATTCATATCGAGAAATAACAGAAAATTTGTTTATTGTGGCATTCGAAAATGCCCAACCAATTATCATAAAACAAGTGAGAACGGTTATAAAAAACTTTGAAGAGCATGGATGTGTCAATCCTACTAAATATGGACTGCGCACACAAAATCGTCAAACCCAACCCGAAAAAGAAGAAAGATATTTTAATTTGTGCCAGTGTGAAAAATAATCCCTTACAATCGTCCACTCATTTAGCAAAGGATTTTGATGTTGATCCGAAAACGATTCGGACTGTATTAAAAAAAATGGTTATCGTAGTTTCAAATTGAAAAAGAGCCATAAAATTTTTATAGACGATCAATGTCGTAGAATGGAATTTTGTGAAATAGTTATGGAACAAATACAATTGGACGCAAACTTTTCGAAAAATATTTTGTTCACAGATGAATCGACTTTTCCCATACACGGTGCACTTAATTCATCCGTTATTCGATATGGGTCAAGGACAAATCTACACAAACATTACAACAGTAGAACTCAATACCTCCAAAAGTTAAATGTTTGGGCTGAAATATTAGGTGAACATTTAATTGGACCATTTTTTATTGACGCCAACTTAACCGGACAAAAATATTTGGACATGCTGGAAAATCAAATTACTCCTGCCCTTATACAATTAGGTGTCAATTTCAATGATATCTGGTACCAACATGACGGTTGTTCATCACATAATTATCGACTAGCAATAAATTTTTTAAATACACAATTTCCCAATCGGATAATCTCCACGAATGGTAACATTAGATGGCCTGCGAGATCTCCAGATCTGGCTCCCAACGATTTCTTTTTCTGGGGTTATGTAAAATCGAGAATTTATGGATTCCAAGAAAGCAGAGCCACTTCTCTAAATGAACTTAAGGAACAAATTTGTATGCAAATAACACCTGAAATGCTCATACGTGTTCGTCAAGAATTTTATAACCGTCTCGGTTACTGTTTAGCTCAAAACGGGGGTTTAGTCGAACATTTGATTTAAGCTCATTGAAGAATTAAGAAGTTTTATTTTTTAATTTATTACATATCAGAATATTACTTTTATTTAAAAATTGTAGGCATTTTCATTAGAATTCGATATTATGTTTATTTTCAAAAAACGTTTTTTAATTTGTACTGTGTGTGTTTACACAGAGAATTCGTTCTCATTTGCATACAAACGATAAAGATATACGAAAAAAAATTTTACTAACATATTCGAACCACAGCAGATATTCAGAGACCAATTTCACGTTGCCAAATCTGAAAAAAAGTAAAGGTTTTAGCCGCTTTCACACTGAAAACTAGAACAATTTCCAGCATTACAATAAAATGTTCAACGAATAGATGAAATTAATTATATCTTTATCTGTTACAACCTCTTGAATTATCATAATTAAAAGCTTCTTATAACTTGTTCTCATGTTAGAACAATGCATTTTACAATTAATATAAATATACAATGCAAATTGGCGACACTGTTAGTTGGGCTGGCGTTGTGGGTTTGTGCATGTATTTTCCACTTTATGAGATCCTGTTAGCGAAAAATAAGAATTGAGATATTTGGAAACACATATTATTAATACAAATTAATATACGACTTATTTCGCATGTTATGTTATGTTATCCTGTTAGTGAAGAAGAGTAATACACTGAGTTTATGTATGTATTTTGTTTCTTTCTAACACATTGACGGTAAAACGTATGTTCCCTCGTAATGTTCCCAATACTGTATAACCTTCGGAGCTAATAACCACTACATATTGTTGCATCTTGACTGCCCATCGCGTTAGCCGACAGTGCAAAATGCGTTTCCTGGAAAAATTCATAACTTGGTTATAAATACCTGGAATGGGCTCAAATCGTGTCTCCGGGGGTTATCGTGGTCGCTGATCCTAAATATGGCCTCTAAATTGAACCGGTACCCACCTAGAGCTCAGATTTTCTGATAAGGTCATCTCCGAGCCTTCTTTGAAATTCATTCTCGAAGGAAACTACTACCACCCCTCGGATACCTGGTGCCCGGAACAAAGACGTTATCTCTGAGAGTTTTCCTGTAAATTTGGAGGAGCAAACGAACTGAAAATCATATCAAGAGGGTTTTGGGGGGCGTTCGTCTCAAATCTGACATCGAGGACCACCCCCCGGATACCTGGTGCCCCGTAACATGATGTCATCTCGAGAGTATTCCGGTAAATTTCGTGGAAACGAACCGAAAATCTTATTTCGGCGGTTTTCGGGGCGATCATCATTGCAAATCTGGCATCTACGACCAACCCCGGAACATTGACGTCATCTCGGAGAGTTTACCGGTAAATTTCGAGCAAACGAACCGAAAATCTTATCAGCGGAGCGTTGGGAGGCATTTGTTCCAGATCTGGAATCGACGAGCACCTCCGAATACCTGGCGAGTCGGAACATGGACGTCATCTAGTAGAGTTTTCCGGTAAATTTCGAGAAAACAAATCGTAAATCTTATCAGCGAGGTTTGGTGGGGGGGGGGCATTCTTTTCAAATCTGGCATCGACGATCCCCCCAGATACTTGGTGTCCCGGAACTTGGACATGGACGTCATCTAGGATTTTCCGGTAAATTCCGAGCAAATGATCCGAAAATCTTATCAGCTGGGTTTCGGGAGGCATTCGTTCCAAATCTGGCATCGACGACCCCTCCCCAGATATTTGGTGCCCCGAAACTTGGACATGGACGTCATCTCTGAGAGTTTTCCGGCAAATTTCGATCAAACGAACCGAAAATCTTATCAACTAGATTTTAGGTGGCATCCGTTCCATCGCCGACTACCCGCCGGGTACCGGGTGCACCGAAACTTGGAGACATTAACATCTTCTCCGGGAGTTTTCCTTCAAATTTCAGACAAACTAACCAAAAATTGTCTTGTGGTACATCATTTAATGTATATTCCCAACCCGTGGCTCCCAAAAATCTTAATTCACCCCTGTGCTTCATTTCCTCTCTTTTGCAGTATTAATTATAGTCTCAACCATATTAAAAATTCAGTTTTTATCGATATTCCTGGGGGTGGGGTCTATAGCCAGGTTCCGGTACACAAGGTATTCGAGGAGTGGTCGTCGATGCTAGATTTGGAACGAAGACCCCCCAAAAATCCCCGATAAGATTTTTGGTTCATTTATTGGAAGTTTGCTGGAAAACACTCGGAGATGACGTCCGTGTCCAAATTCCGGCGCACTAAATATCCGGCGGGGGGGTCGTCGATGCCAGATTTGGAACAAACGCCTCCAATAAGATTTTCGGTTCATTCGCTCGAAATTTACTGGAAAACTCTCCGAGATAACGTCCAGGTATTCGGGGGGGGGGAGGGGTGGTCGCCGATGCTAGATTTGGGATTGGCTACCCGGAAAGCACCCGTTGGAGTAGTTTCATTCGATAGTGTATTTCAGGGGAAGTCTCAGAGATGACGTTCATAACCAATCCTGAGCTCCAGGTGGGTGCGGTTCAATTTGGAGACCATATTCAGGATTAGCGACATCGAAAACCCCCGGAAACACGATTTGAGCCCATTCTAGGGGTTTACAACCAAGTTCCGAATTTTTCTGATTTTGATAGGGTACAAAGCAGGTACATTTTTTCTAGGTGATTTTAGGAAGCAAATGCTAAAAACACCATCTCAATCCGCCTTTACTTAATTTTAGAACCCTTATATAAACTATTAAGAAAAGTTGTAGAATTCATATGGTCAAAAGATTGTGAGAGGGCTTTCGTAGATTCTATAAAAAAATCATGTTATCGGAACAAAATCTAGCTCATTTTAATCCATCCATTCCTATTAAATTAAGTTGTGATGCTTCGAAAGTGGGAGTAGGGGCAGTATTATTACATGTATATCCTCATGGTACCGAAAAGCCAATCAGCTTTGTTTTAAATAAGTCTGAATTAGGATATTCAGTTATTCATAAAGAGGCCTTGGCTATATATTGGGAAGTGCGGAAGTTTTACCAATACTTGATGGGTAACAGGTTTATTTTGTGCTTAGATCACTTGCCCTTAAATGCACTCTTTGGGGAGAACAAGGGTATTACACAAATGGCAGCAGGTCGATTGCAGAGATGGGCCTTATTTTTGAGTGGGTTTAGTTACACATTTCAATCTATTAGAGGGACAGATAATGGGGGAGCAGATGGATTATCTAGAATGCCAGTAAGTTCAAATGTTAGCATAGAAGGGGATTATGATTATTTAAATTTTTTAATTGATCAAATTCCAATTTCAGCGGATCATATTAGAAAAGAGATTAGAACAGACCCCATTTTGAGTAAAGTTTTTTTATATGCCAGGGAGGGCTGGGCAGAAGTAGTAACTGAAGAAATAAAACCATACTCTAGGACAGGGGTTCTCAAACTTTTTGACACTGCGACCCCCTTTTTAGACCTAGTATTTCGGCGACCCCCCTATTTTTAAATATAAACAAAAATGAAAAAAAAACATAAAAATACTATTAACTAGTAAAAATAAATACAAATTGTTGTCACTTGAATTGTTTTATAATAATGCTGAAAATTACTGCAACCCTCTGTCGAGCAGTTTAAGGTAAAATTAATGAGCAGTGGTTTTCTGCAATTGTTTACCGAGGAAACTGTCAGATGCTTTTAATTCTGCTATGACTAACATTTTCAATACAAATGTAGTCTTGTTGCAATTCAACTTAATTGAATGCTAGTTAAAATAAAAATAAACTCTGTTTATTATTTATTTATAATCTTTATTTATTCTGTAAATATTTATTATTTATACACTGACAAAAATTGTATTTTTGAATGTCCAACTCCAACAATTTACAACAATTCACATAAACGATTAACAAAACTATATGACCATATGGAGAAAACACAAACTTCAAATAATGTCAAATTGCTCGACACAGGATTGCAGTAACTTTCCGCACACCAATTTTGGACATAAGAGAAAGTGGGATAACTCACTTCGTGGCACGAACAAGGACTAAGCAATTATGACTCATGGGGCCTAGAATAGACTGCAGTCACAGCTGTCTGCGCGCGCGCACTCTGTCAGCCGGTGCCCGGCATACGACACGACAGTCTGGCTTCTTGAGTCGATCACTCAACACTGTGTGTACATTGTGAGTAGTATTGCGAGCAAATACAGTTGGAAAAAGTAGCAATGGATACGTTTTTGAAAAGACCGTCGTCAAGTAGTGATGCTAGTGCTAGTGAGTGCGGAAAGACAAAATTCCGCAAATATGACCAGTCGTACATACAATTCGGTTTCACTGAACTGGCAAACAAACCTCAATGTGTGGTGTGTAGTGAAGTGTTGTCAGCTGAAAGCATGAAACCTTCGAAAATGAAACGCCATCTTGAAACTAAACATTTTGCTTTGAAAGACAAACCAGTGGAATTTTTCCAAAGAAAACTGTTATCCCTTCAAAGTCAACAGGTAAACATTACAGATCTTGCTAATGTTAATAAAAATGCTCTTAAAGCTTCATACGAGGTAGCACTCAAGATTGCTAAAAAAGGGAAACCCCATACAATTGCTGAGGAATTAATTCTTCCTGCTGCAATTGATATGGTTTCAAATATAATCAGTCCTCAAGATGCTGAAAAATTGAAAAAAATCCCGTTATCAAATGATACTATTTCAAGAAGAATATGTGACATGGCTGAAGATGTTCAGAACCAGCTAAAGAAGCAAATAAAAGACAGTACTTTTTTTGCAATTCAGTTGGATGAGTCATCAAATGTTGCCAACTGTGCTCAGTTTTTATGCTTCATCCGGTACGATTACGGTGATGCTATTCATGAAAATATTTTGTTTTGTAAGCCCCTGCCGAATAATACAGCAGGTGAAAGTTTTTATAAGGTGTTTGTCGAAGCAACTGAACCAATTAGATTGGAAGAAATGTGTGTCAATTTGTAGTGATGGAGCAATGGCCCTTACGGGAAAGAAGAGTGGCTTGATTGCCAGGTTGAAATCATTTATACCGAATGCAAGCTGGGTCCACTGTTTTTTACATAGGCAAGCTTTGGCAGCTAAGAAAATGCCAGATGAATTACGGCAAGTGTTAAATGAAGCTGTCAAGATAGTGAACTACATCAAAAGTCGCCCGCTGCAAAGTAGGTTGTTTAATAACTTGTGTGAAGAGGTAGGAGCCTTGCATAAACATCTTTTATTTCACACTGAAGTACGGTGGCTATCCCGTGGTAATGTATTAAGCAGGCTGTTTGGATTAAAGTCAGAAATGTTGTTATTTTTGGTTGATAGTAAACCCGAACTTTCCACTTTTTTCAGTGATGAAAAGTGGTTGGTTAAGCTTGCTTATTTGGCTGACATCTTCTCTCACCTTAATATTTTGAACTTATCCCTACAAGGACCAGACAAAAATATGCTATATGCTCAAGACAGAGTAAATGCATTTGTAAAAAAACTCAGTGTTTGGAACGCAAGAATTAAGAAAGAAGATTTTGAAAATTTTACACTAACTCAAGAGTTTATAGAGTATCTGTCAAGTATTAACGCTACATCCCCTGACACTTCATCTCTCTCCTTACTAGTATCTTCTCATCTCGAATGTTTGATTGATCAGCTGACAGATTACATTCCAAATAAGGATACGAGTGGGGTTTTGTGGGTAGTCAATCCGTTCAGTGATCAAGTCGTAACAAAAGCTGAGCTAACTGCTCGTCAACATGATCAACTGATCGAAATTTCAAGTGATCAGTCAGCAAAACTCACTTTTAACAGTGCTTGTATCGACAAATTTTGGATAGGTATTAAAAATGAATACCCAGAACTGTCCACAAAACATTACAGACTTTGATGCCATTTTCTACGTCTTATAACTGTGAACAAGGTTTCTCCATAATGGTGAATATCAAAACAAAATCAAGAAATCGTTTGACCCTGGAAAATGACATTCTTTTGTGTATAACAAAACTCAATCCGGACATAAAAAATTGGTTAATCCCAAACAAGCTCATGTTTCCCATTAAATAGTATTAGGCCTTTTTCAACTTGTATGTGTATAACAAATTTGTGTAGCCTATAAATTTTGTTATTAATAAAAACTTCAGCTATGACTGATTTGTTTTTTTCCTCCTTATCCCGCGACCCCCCTGGACACATCACGCGACCCCCTGGGAGTCGCGACCCACAGTTTGAGAACCCCAGCTCTAGGAGGTCTTTAGAAATAAGTATAGAAAATAACATATTGATGTAGGGTTACAGGGTTTTGATTCCTACAAAATTTAGGAATCAACTATTAGATGAAGTACATGGTTCACACAATGGTGTGGGGTCCGAATGAAGGCTCTAGCTAGACAATACTTCTGGTGGCCAAATTTAGATGCAGACATTGAGAACTATGTAAAAAGTTGTAATGCGTGCATGACACATTCGAAAACTCCCAATAAATCAATCTTAATTCCATTTGAAACGGGAAAATACGTTTTTGATCGCATACATATTGATTCTTTAGGTCCATTTAAAGGAAAATCTTTTTTAATAATTACAGATGCATTTTCGAAGATGCCTAGAGTAGATACTCGTATTTACAGAAAAATATAGTGGAATATTTAATAAAATAGTGTTTAAATGAATATATACTAACCAGTTTCATACAAGCACCTTGATACAGGATACAATTTCCATTTTTCAATATCCTCATTAGTTTCGCTTTGAAGGATTCCATCAAAGACCTTCTGGTTTTTTATTGGTGGCCAGAAAACATCTTGTTTTCGTGGTAAAAGCCAGGCTTTTCCGGACAATCGCCACACTGTTAACCCCGGCGTCATTGATTTCCTTAAATTCTATTACGACGTACGCCATTTCTATAAAATTTGGTTTTATCTCATTTAAATTTTAAATTGTCGACTGCTCACGTTTACTAACAACAAATTAACACGTTTAGTTAGCTTGGAGGGAAAGTAGTGAGTGAAGTGAGTCATGTCATGATCATGACGCCTAGCGCTTGACCGAGAACACGGACAAGAAACGGTGAACAAACATTATGGGACGTAAAGTTGAGAACACCTCATATGACCAATCTGCATTTGCGGCGCGCTTTTATTCGGACTAAACATCTGAAATCGCAGCTATATTAAGTCTGAAGTTTTATCCCTTAATTATAAAAGGCATCATAGAACGATTCATAAAATAAAAATTGATGATTTCAACATTAATATATATCCTTTTATATTTCATCGTCGATTACGATAATAAACCTGAAAACTATATTGCATATTAACTTTCTGTTTCTAATGTATCATATGAAAAGTGATATTTAACATCATGATACGATCTGTTGAGCTTTTCCATAAAGTGTACTTTTTGTATAGTATAGTTTTTGAAAAATGTCGAAGCAATATAAGAGATAACATTCGAAATATAGGTAATAAAAATTTTATAAGACCATTTGACGTCTGATAGACGTCAAAATTAATGACGTCTTATATAAGTCATATATTGTGACGTACTTTATAGGTCATATATTGGTCCGAGACGTCGTGGACCAAATATGACGAAAAATTAACGTCAATATGACGACATCTTAGGTCACTTTGCTACTTGGGACTACATTAAATAAATTAAGGGAATGTTTTGCCCGATAAGGGTTACCCAATGTAATAGTTTCCGATAATGGCTTACCTTTTGTGTCGGCAGAATTGGAAAAATTCTGCAAAAATAATGGCATAGTGCATTTAACATCTGCGCCTTATCATCCTTCAACTAATGGAGCCGCTGAAAATAGTGTCATTTAAACAAGCTTTAAATAAAATGTTAAACGATGCAACAACGGCTTCAGATGAATTATCGACCTTGATTAGTAAGTACCTATTTTCTTACCGAAATACTCCACATTGTGTGACTAATGAAACTCCTTCAAAATTAATGTTTTCGAGAAAAATTAAAACTAGATTTCATTTTTTAAATAAATCAGTTGTTGACAAAGCAAAACAAAAACAAATGAAGTACCACCAAGGTAATCGATAAATTTACAAGAGGGGGAGATTGTTTATGTTAGAGACTATCGCTATAACCCAAACAAACCAACCTGGACAAAAGTTGTAGTTGTAAAAAAATTGGGGCTTGAAACATATCTCTGTAAACCTATGCTTGAACAAAATTTACAGTGGCGAAGGCATCTTGATCAAATTATCCGAGTTGGTAAGTTTTATGAGTCCACAAACGATTATTTTGCAAAACAGTCTAATATTGTAAATAATAATGTTAGCATAGAGTTGGATACACCAGATTTGGTTGATATTGAAAATGGCAATGAAGGCAATCTAGAACAGGCAAGGGAAATAAACAAAAATTCCCTTCAGAACAGTCTTAGGGAAAAATCGGAAGTGTTGGAGGTGCAGGAAAATGAGGTAAGTAGGGAAAATAAGAAACTAGAAGAAAAGACAGTGGAATCCGGAAGTTTTGGAAGCACCAGACCCCGACGAGTCATTAAGCCACCTGATCGTCTAAATTTGTAAATTCGTAACTTGCGAGGAAGGGAATGTAATGTATTGAGTCAACCCCTGCAAGTAGATAACCTTGGCTTGTCAACTATCATATATGTCAGAACCATATATGTTACTAACCTAGCCATAAGATGTAAGTTATGTTATAAACACTTAAACACATACCTCATAAATTGTATTCTTCAAATTACAATAGTTGTTACAAATAAAGACCATAGTGTAGGAAGGTAGTGTTTCCATATACCTCTAAAGTGTCCGACATCGCAAAACTCATTTAGTAGCCTTTGATATCTAATAATGAAAAATAATATTATTTACACTCTAGTGTTACTATCATTTGAATATTTGACAAACTATCCAATTTTTCCCGGAAACGGAAAAGTCACAGTCACACTAGGCAACAACAACTGTCCCATTTTTTTGGCCGCAACAAGTATGGTTGATATTTGTTCATTAAGATTTTATGATAAGCGTTACCAAATGTAAATGTCTTCTCTTTTCCATGCTTAACCAATTAGCGTTCCTCAATTTGTGACTTATCCTCTGAAATTTCCGCAAAGAATCAATATTGTTCAAACAGGGACCATATACTGTGTCACAATAATTGAAATGACTAAGCACCATAATATCGCAGTGTATTTTTGTCTTTTGGTCCAATATATGTCGAGGGGGGTAAAGGGTTTTCAAGTTGGTATATGCTCGTTTCATACATTTGTTAACTTGCGCTTTGAATTTTGAATCAGTGCCCAGCTCGAGGTCTCTACAGACTGGAGAAACGTACCTTCAATAGATAATGAAATATGTTCCTGTAATTTATTTTTACTTTTTCCAAAAAGCGATATTTTTGTTTTGCTTGGATTTATTTTTAACTAATGTCTTTTTGAAATTTATAAAATCTTGGATAATTCCTCATTAATTATATTTGAAACATTTTCATCGAATGTAGAAAAACTAAACCGCAATTATTATGTATCATCGGCATACATGTATGCTTTACTGTTCCTCAAACTAATGCATGTATTGCTTGTGTATACACTAAATAAAATTGGACCCAACACAGAACCTTGAGGAACCCCACAGAATACATTTTTCATAGTCAAAAAACTGAAAAAGGTCGATCAAATAATTTTCTATTAACTGAATTGCAAGATTTGATAATCCTGCATAATGAAGAATACCACACAAAAGTTTATGATTAATTGTATCAAAAGCATTTTAATAGTCCAGCAACAATAAGGCAATCGTTTCCTGTCCCTTATCAATATCGTGGAAAATATCATCCGTAACCTCCAGTACGGCAGTTGTACAAATAAAGCCGGGCTGAAAACCTAATTGACTAATGGGCAAAATGTCTGTTTAATTGCTTACTCCAAAATCTTCGACATAATTGGTAGGATAGAGATATATTGAAGATCACTGTTAGTATGTACATTTGCTTTTTTTGGAATAGGAGAAACTTACGAAACCTTCCAAATATCTAGAATTGTTGACTGGATAATGCTATATATATAGTATTAATTATATATGTGACAGGGCAATATGTAAGAACATCTTAAATGTAACATATCAACCCGTATATAATCCATACCTGCAGCTTTGGTTTTAATTGCAAGTAGATATTCAAAATTATTTTGTTGACTTATAGGTTTAAATCGTAACAATTCCTCATTGTTGAACGTAGTTATTGCTATAAAATTGCATTAGGTCTTCATCAGCATCTGTAGAATTTCCGGACGCTATAAGGAAGTGATTATTCATTTCATTCGAGAATATTTAAATGATTTGGTATAGTTTTATTTGTTTGTTTACTACTCCTACCAAAATTAGCTACGCAATATTTGACCAACCCTCGTTTCATTTTTAGTGGCAACAGTAGTAAATTTTTTCAACTTTTTGTAATACTCATAGTGTAACGAAGTGTTTTTTTTTCGTTACTAATCATTTTAAGTTTCCGAATTACTTTTATTTAATACTATTTATAACCCGTAATATATGTAGAAATTAGTTTGATATAAAATATTCATTCCGGATTTTTATTTAAAAATTTCAAATTTTGACCGCGATCCCATGGTAGAATTTATGTTTACCCCTATGGCGGATTACAGAGTAAGGAGCGCGCAGGTCGAACTAGCGGAGAGAGGGGGAAAGCAGTTTGAAACCTGGTAGGTGCTAGCGTCGATAGTTGAGAGAAGATTGGTATCGAGTCCCGAGTTCCGATCTCCAGCATTATAACAACGCTCCGACTGTAAGCATTCATTAAATTTGTTAACCTTTTCTTGTGGTTGTTTTTAAGTATTTTTTTGAGTTTTGACAAAAGTTGAAGCGATAACTGTGAAGGTAAGAATATTTGGAAATTATAACGTAAATGGTCTTTTCAATAGATATTTGAATTTATTCGAATATTAGATATTTCATTTTACTATAAGCATTAGTGGTTTTGTGATATACCAGAAATCGAACTGTTATCCGTTTCTTTTGAATGTTTTGAGTAATTTTTTCCCTGTTTTTTTTTAAAATAAAAAAGATTGAAGCGATAACCGTGAAGGTAAGAATATTTGAAAATTATAATAAAAGTGGTCTTTTCAATAGGTATTTGATTTTCTATTTTGAATTTATTTGAATATTAGACATTTCATTTAACTGCAAGCGTAAGTGGTTTCGTGATATATCAAAAATATAACGAGAAACAGCACATTAAAAATTTCGAAAATATTTTATTGAGTGTCAACCCGATTCCCTAATTTGCGTTTCGGTTGAAATATCGAAGACTTCTAGGTGTCTAGCCAGGCTCTTTTGATATTTTAATTAGAATGCGTATATTCCGTTCAAATTGAAATCTTGAGGACTTCCAGGTGTCTAGCCAGGGCTCATTGATATTTTAATTCCCGGATTTCAACCGTCAGTATCCCGTACCGATTCCCTAATTTGCGTTTCGGTTGAAATATCGAAGACTTCCAGGTGTCTAACCAGGGCTCCTTGATATTTTAATTCCCGGATTTCAACCGTCAGTATCCCGTCCCGATTCCTTAATTTGCGTTTCGGTTGAAATATCGAAGACTTCCAGGTGTCTAGCCAGGGCTCTTTTGATATTTTAATTAGAAGGCGTATATTCCGTCCAAATTGAAATCTTGAGGACTTCCAGGTGTCTAGCCAGGGCTCCTTGATATTTTAATTCCCGGATTTCAACCGTCAGTATCCCGTCCACATTCCCTAATTTGCGTTTCGGTTGAAATATCGGAGACTTCCAGGTGTCTAGCCAGGGCTCTTTTGATATTTTAATTAGAAGGCGTATATTCCGTTCAAATTGAAATCTTGAGGACTTCCAGGTGCCTAGCCAGGACTCCTTGATATTTTAATTCCCGGATTCCAACCGTCAGTATCCCGTCCCGATTCCCTAATTTGCGTTTCGGTTGAAATATCGGAGACTTCCACGTGTCTAGCCAGGGCTCTTTTGATATTTTAATTAGAAGTCGTAAATTCCGTTCGAATTGAAATCTTGAGGACTTCCAGGTGTCTAGCCAGAACTCCTTGATATTTTAATTCCCGGATCTCAACCGTTAATATCTAGTCCCGATTCCCCAAAATTCCCGAAAGTGGTCCCACCACTTGGCCTTAGCTTTCGACAGTTTTATTCAAGAACCGAACCCCTTTTCGTATTTCCTTTCCCGATCTCTAGAAGCATCGTGTACTCAATACTCACATTTATTCTACATACCGGGTGCATCGATAGTGATTGGACACTTTGCTAGCATCAATGTAGACTCCGTTTTATTAATTTTAATTTATTAACCTATATATTGAAAAGACCTGTGAAATAGGAGCTTGGTTTTAATGCTTTTATATTAAACATTGCTTTTGCTGATAAAAACCCTCTCGCTTATGTCCTGCCCGCTTCGTCTCTAATGACCGCATGTTAAATGTATATAGTTCGCTAACATTTCTCTGCTTTTCTGGGGATACTAGAGTATGGGTTACTTTTATGTATGATAAGGTTTTTTTAAAAAAGATAACGATTTGAGTAGCTACAGAGCCTGTATTTATTGTTAAATAAAGACATTGTTGTAATATAACCTAACCGAACCTCTGTGTTTTACTGACATACTATAGACTAAAATAACCCTATGGTAGAGTATTTGTTTAGTTGCACGAATTTAGATTCTCCGTAGTGTAGGCCAGGAGAATAACTTTCATTTTAGGACCAGTGAGGAAGTTTCTGGATACAATCCTGCCGGATGAGATACAATAAGACCCCTGGAACCGTCTGTACCTCCATCTGAGGCTACCTGAAACTCCTGACGAGTGAAGTCGGGGGGCCGTGGAGATAACCACGATAATAATCTGGCGCCCGAGCACTAATTCCGAACGTGTTGCATCGAGGGTGTCCAAAGTGACGTGCTGAGGTGGCAAGAGCCGCGTAAGAAGCCAAGGAAAGAGCGTCACAATAGTGAGTAGGGTTTTTAGTTTTTTTATATTTTTTAGTGATTTATCTCTCTATTTTATTAACAAGTTGATATTATCTGTTAGCCATGGCGGCTTAGGTTTGTAGACAATGTAGACGTTTATTAAATTCTCCGCAATGGTGCAATTACATCTAATATATTCGATATCAACGCATTAAAATGGTTCACTTTATCATTTATATTATCCAACCAGAGTATTTCATCGAATAGAGAAGCTGTTGTAGGCCTAATAGCAATCTTTGTCTACATTAGTTAAGTTTATTATATATATTGTCTTATTATTATTGTGGTTAACTTCAAAATTTAATTTGCTATAAACCAATGATCCAATGTGATATACAAGTCTCTGCTACCATAGTTATATGCCGTGTACATATTTGAAATCAAAATTATGTCAATAAGCGATTCACTGGTAGCTGTAATTCGAGTTGGTTCTGTAATAATGTGTTTTAAATGAAATAACTGTACACAGTGTCAGTGTAGAGTTAATATAAATTGCCGTTACACGCCTCCTATACCAATTCTATAGTTTCTAATGAGATTATAATCAGCTATCAGTACAAGATTATTATGAACATTATTGTTAAACCAGGTCTCACCAACTCCTATAACATCATATTTTTCATGCAAAATGAAGGTTTCGAATGATTGAAACTCATTAAATAGGAGAGTTCTCGTTGAAAAATTCAAAAGAGAATTGTTTCTTACACAAACAAGAAAAAAAACAATTAGGGAATTATTTTAGTGATACAAAATATATATTTATATAATGGTGGACAGCTCAAATTTCTCAGTTTCCTGGTGTCTGCATTTCCGTTTATATGCAATTTGGGTGTATATTGTATGACATTGTTTTGATTTTTCCTTTTGCAATCGCTCCTAACAAAAGTTTCCAAGTCGGAACTGGGAGTGGATGGTTCACTGCTTGGACGTTTGATTTTGATATCAGATATGTCACTGTTTAAAAGATCCTCAAGTCGTTTGCCAACAAGTTTCTTACCGCGGCTTCTTACCGCGGATATAACAATTGGCGCTCTGATCGTTTGTCCTAAAATCACGGACTACCTAACTGTCAAGCCGAAACTACTGTAGATGTGGTAATACTGTTTGTTTATGTGGTGTTACCAGGTTTAGTGTTTTACACCTTTTTTTGCACTATATTTTTTTATAAATAATTAACCTTCCGTTGGTCGCGCCCGGTCTCAGGGACCGGGGCATAATAAACTAATGCCTATTTTTCTAAATATCGGAGTGAGAGATAGCGGGGATCGTCTACCTTCCTAACGCAGCTTTCTTTTAGCGGTAGTACGTAAGTGAGCGCCGTGGGAGTAAGGTGGTATGTGTTAGGGCGTTTCCCGGAATCTCAGACCGGCGCGACTATTAGTGATACATTATTTATGTGTACTCTGAAAGCGAATTTTCAAAAGAATGGCGAGTTATGAGCAAGAAGAAGCCCGTCTTAGGCAGTTGATGGAAGGAGCGTTTGACGAGGAAAGTGTGGCAGATGTTTGCGATGACCAATCCGATTGTGATGAATCTGATCACGAGCAGCAATCAGATCATGACACGGATACCGAACAAGAAATTAGCGACACGGAAGAAGCAGAGTATAGTGAACCTTTGCCATATTATAAGGGTATTAATTTTAAAATATATTCTTAGTTAAGTTTCTACTATATTTTGTTTTTAGGAAAGGATGGATCGGTATGGAAGAAACATCCAGCAAGTCGTAAAACTGTGAGAACAAGAAAAGAGAACATAATAAAAAGATTACCCGGATGTACTTCAGTAACTAAACCTCTAAAAGAAATTTTTGATATATTTAACTACTTCATAAATGGTTCAATTAATTGTAGATTCAACAAACACGTTCATTGAGTCGATCAGATCAAACTATGCCAGAGATAGAGATGCGCTTCCCACCAATTCCGTAGAAATACGAGCCTTATTTGGCTTAGTATACTTGGCTGGAATTACAGGCTCAAACAAGACAAATACCGCCGATTTGTGGGACAGGAATGGTTATGGCGTGGAAATGTTACATCTTGGAATGTCACTGCAAAGGTTCCGATTTTTACTAAGGTGCCTCAGATTCGACGATAAAAATACACGTGAAGAACGGCGAAAAACTGATAAACTAGCTCCGATCCGTAGTCTGTTTGATATGTTTGTAGAAAACTGTCAAAACGGATATCACTTGTCTGAGTATGTTACGATTGATGAAATGTTGCCTGGTTTTAGAGGGCGATGTAGCTTTAGGCAATACATACCATCAAAGCCCAATAAATATGGCATAAAGTTATTCGCCTTATGTGATGCTAAGATGTTTTATACATCAAAACTCGAAGTTTATGTTGGAAAGCAGCCAGAAGGGCCATATGAAATGTCTAATAAGCCAGAAGATATAGTACTTAGAACATGTCAACACCTTTCGGGCTCCAATCGAAACATAACCATGGACAACTGGTTCACTTCGGTCCCTTTAGCTCGAAAATTACTTACAGACTATAAACTGACTTCC
Source organism: Galeruca laticollis (assembly GCA_963921935.1). NCBI lineage: Eukaryota > Metazoa > Arthropoda > Insecta > Coleoptera > Chrysomelidae > Galeruca > Galeruca laticollis. The sequence continues at coordinate 55,566,314 of OY998177.1, forward strand.
ATTGGAACCCTTAGAAAAAACAAAAGGGAATTACCCGATGAATTTTCAAAGCCTGCAAAAACACCCGAACATACTAGCATGTTTGGTTTTACTGAAGACTGTACCATCGTCTCATATATACCTAAAAAAAAGAAGAATGTCATTATGCTCTCTACTATGCATCACCACGATGATATAGATGAAAGTACACGAGACCATCAGAAACCGGTTATTATCACTACGTATAACTCAACAAAAGGAGGTGTGGACGTCGTGGACAAACTCATCGCGACTTATAATTGTTCAAGAACTACGCGGAGATGGCCAATGGTTTTACTCTATCTGATTCTAAATGTCACTGGGATTAACTCGCAAGTAATTTACTTCTCCAATAATCCAGATACCAAATATGCCAGAAGATTTTTTTTGAAAATGTTGTCCGAAGAACTTATTCGCCCCCATTTGAAAGTCCGTGCTCTCCAGACTAATCTTCCGCGAAGTTTAAGGGCCCGTTTGCTAGATTTTTCCGACCCACCAGCCGACGTACCAGTAGAAAATGTTAGACCAGGTAGATGCGCTTATTGCGATTGGAGAAAAAACCGAAAAACCAAGTATTGTTGTTTTAAATGCAGTACTTATATGTGTTTAGAGCACATTGTCGCTATTTGTCAAACTTGCCGCGACAATGTAGTTTAGTTGTTTTTGTACCATGTATTCAACATTTATTTATATAAAATGGAAAGTTCATATTATTTTTGTACTAATTAAGGTCCATGTAGTTTATTTTATGTTACGTTACTTAAATATGTAATACCTGCAATGTTTCTTTGTAACAACATAATACTTTTATTTGATTTATATTAAAAAATCTAAATATAGCATGTTTTTCTATAACTCACATGAAAAATCACATTTATTTTCACTAATTCCCAATTTAACTAAACCCGATCTAGGAGACCGGCGCGACTATTTGACTCATAAATTAAGGCGCGACCAACGGAAGGTTAAGAGACTTTTCTTAGACAATATCAAAGACAATATTCTTATTAAATTTAAAACGCCTTCCTATGTGTTGTTAAACGCACTTATTATGTCAGATGTTCTTTTTAAAGTTTAAGCTAGATTTTAATTTAGAATTTTAATGTATTTTATGCTGTTGCAAATAATTGTTATAAGGTGAGTTAGATAAATTTCGTACTCTGCTACATAAACGCTTTGGTTTTTGTAGTTATTTCTGTAAAATCCAAAATTATTCTCACATCTTTGAAGTCTGAAGATCAAATAATGTTTTTGCTTATCACTGTTGAATCTGGAAACGGAATTTTACTTTCAATTTTTTTCCTAAAATAGGCATTTAATTGCAAAAATAAGTCTTTGATAAGCTTTCGGCAATACCTAATAGAATAGATAAAGCATTATAAAAGACAAAGTAAGTTTCAATTTCACAAATACTAGAAGGATTCTGTCCTTTTTAGTAATAGATAATGTAAGTAAGCGAAACATCTAAAATTTTAAAATTACGTATTCCTGTGCTCCTGCGAAGGAACTTAAGTCTCTATTTGTTTTTAAAGGTTCACGTAATGTTCCAATTTTATGAGTATTTACTTGCTAGCATCAATGCTTAGTAATCTTTTATTATGTAACATCAATAAAAAAGCACCTGCAATTTCAAAGTTTTGCTTACGCGTCCATTAAAATTCATTATAAAATAGAACAATATCCAAAACACTCGTAACACATAAAACGAATAGTAAACAAGCATCTAATCCAATCTAATCAAACATCTAGAGAAGTTCACTTTAACGCTCTGAGGTGGCGTATCGCCCAATAGAACTCAATTAGTGTTGCTGATATTTTCACAAAAGTGACCACTTTCTTGAGGGTCAATGCGACTTCGCTGCCAATACAACGGTCAATTTATATATGTCTATGTTTATTGATTTAAACTAAGCAATTTATTAAATAAACAAATAAAAGGTCAGAAAGTAAATTTTTCCTCCAATGAATAGGTTTATCAGACTATGCTGATTCCAAATCCGTTTATACCTAAGCTTTGGCTTACCGTTCATCCGCTGATGTTTAAAACGGACGGACGGACACCAGAAGCCAGAAAATTACTTTTTTCATCGACTTGTGTTCAGAGCCACTTGCACCGTACTAGTGCAAGACTTCTGTTAACAAAACCAGGTTTAACGTATAAAATCTTAGAAATAACTGTTTGGCTTGCACCGTCATTTATTTAAACTGAATTAAAATTAAGCCACAGTTCTGGTAATTTTTCTATAGGTTGGTAATGTGATGTGTGATTATCATCACTTTGATCATTCTTAGCCTAGATTCTACTTGTTTGTCCAACAAATAAGTGTTTTTTTTGTGGGGTATAATCTCAGTGGCCTTTTAATTAGTATTTTACTTTGTGCAATAATCCTGGGATTCTAAAATCTTCTGTCGATAATTTATTATAGTAGTATGCTGAGCAATAACATAAATCATAAACCCTGGACATGCGAAGTCATGGTTTAGTCAAAAATACCATTAAAAATTCCGAAATTTGTTAACTGAATACCTAATAAATATTTTTTAATTATTAATTATTTTTTATGACCACTGATACCTATCAAATTTTATTTTCTGGCTTGGATAAACTAGAAACATGTTTGTTATTTTGTTTAAATTTTTTTGTATATTTCCTCTGAACAGGTTCTCAAAGGTGACCTAAAATCAGTGCGATAAATTTAGGCTTAACAATAAAAATTAAACTCGAAAAGTTAAAAGTTCCGAAAAATGGCTAAATAAGTTCTTGAACTAAAAATGAGGAGAAAAAGCACCTCACAAAACGAAGGATCCTTATTTTGTGTACGTCTAGATTTCTGAACTTGCATAAAATCTTAGTGTTGTTAGGAGCTGATTGATTGGTGATACGCTATTGTTTCTAAGAAATGACGAAGTAGTAATTATCTACTTTTATTTTTCCCTTTTTCTTTATCACTGACCAAAAAATAATGATTCTATGATAAACTTACCAGTCATGAGGATACTCTAGTTGATCTTCTATTATTTCCAGAAGTCGTAGAACTGTCCGTTTTAATAATCTGAATTTTCTAAAAAACTCAACTCATCCAAGTCATCAAAATAATTTGTCATAGGTACGCCTAGGAAAGCCGAAATATATAATTTCGAAAGTATCGAAATCATCCTCTAAGAAAATTTCTTCTTCCAATTCCAAATAATCCATATTTTTATACAAAAAATATCACTTGTAGGCAGCGTAGGCGTACACACACACAAAATGTATGGCTAGGATTCAAAGCTTAGCCTTAAACTTTGTATAATCCGTAGAATTCGGAAGATTTAATTTAACACCTAGTTAAAGCAATTAAACTCGTTTTACGTGACGGTGGAAGATAATCATTTACTTAAAGTTTGGTTTAGTTCATAAACCATAAATAATTACTATGGTGCAAATGGCCCTTAGACGTCTAAAAGGGTAAAAGGTAATTTTTTTGTTTTTCCTGAGATCCTGGATGAAAATTATGTTCGCAAATCTGAAATTATGAGATCGCAAGAACCATCAGAACTTCATAGGGATATTATGTTTTCAAAGGAGTTTGACAATTTGTAGAGAGCTAAAGAGCCAGTTTTATATCCTTCTCGTTTTGCTACCGATAACAGTTTTTTAGGTCCTATATTTGCTACAAAGCAAATTAATATCTAGTTCAAGTTATTCGTTTTGAGTCTATTTTTTTAATCTTTAGACAAAAAAAATTGTTAGTTTGAAGGTTTCAGTCGCTTGTTACTTTTTATAATTTTGTAATGGAAAATATAAATTATTAAAATACAAATCATATTAATTACTGGTTGTTTTCTACACAAACCTGTTATTTTTTATGTTGACTTGATTATAAAGTGAAAATCAAAAAACAAGAAGGTAGTGGTGCTTTCTTTCAAAATTTCATTATTGTTCTTTACCAACCAGTTGAATCTATTAGATTCTTATTTTTCAAGTTAATTATGAAACTTTTTCTTTAATTTAAATTATTAAATGAACCGGGTTCCATTGATTTTAAGAGCAAAATACATACATTTATTTTCTGATTCTATTGAGGTTTACTGAATGCCAAATGACTTTTTAGATTAAATATATAAATGTATGATTTTCCCTTTATTTTTATTTCCAAATATCTCTACTGGTCCGTTAATTATACAATAAAAAATAAAAAAATTACTGATCAAAGAAGATACAGTTTACGGTACAAGTTTTTCCCATCCAAGTAGATATATAGTAAAGTTTCGGCTCATCCTTTGATTTGAATTCTGTCATAGTCCAGTCAATATTATAATTTAAAATGCTTATTAGACGATATATTCATTTAATATTATAATTTTAAATAACAATCCATTAAATATATTTAATAATTTTATCATTATTGAATACATCTTAAACATAACACCAGACAATAAACATTACCTTATATCTCGTTTCATTAACAAGAATTAGTAATATAATTTTCTAATAACTTATTATTTTTCCCATATTTTACTGAACTTTAAGTATATTTTGAGATAGCAATTTTTTCGAACGCAGCAGGTGTCCACCAGCGATAAGCAACGCTCACTATTTAGTTGGTGCGCTAGCATCAAGATAGAGTTTAGTGTGTAAGTCGTATTGGTAAAAGTAAACAAAATATTAATACCTTTCAGAGTCTAGTTCCGCAACATAACTTAAAGGGGATATACCATTACATTTCTGCACTATATGTTTTGCGCGTACTACACCTATAATATAATAGACATAAAGTCTACATTATTATACAATGGATATTCTGAAAGTTTTTTTCAGATCTTTTCGATATTCACAATACATTCAATTTTATTGAATTATATTGTATTTGGAACGACGTTTTTAAATTTTGCTCATTTACCGAGTGTTATTCTTGAAAATTAGTTTCATTAAACTGCCCTGAAAATACGTAACAATGACTATACAAAGTTAATTGCTTAAATGGCCAGAAATTCACCATAAACGGCCCTACAGAAACACGAAAACACCTTGCATTCAATTTCAGAATATCATAGTCATTTGAAGGTAAATTTTAAAACAAGTCTTAGATATTTTTGAGTCATTTGGTGGCCGAACCTTTTTTTTCACGTCAATTCACTAACGGGGTATTATTTGAATTTGATTCAACAAATTCAAGGTTTCGTCTCATTTGGAGGTACAAGCGTCCTTAAGTGTTTTGGAAACTTGATGTATGTTTTTCCGGAACTTTGCTATGCCGTTGACAACTAAGTTCTAACCAATGAAGAAACAACAACAATTTAAAACGTTTAATCAAAACTGATACAATGTTGAGCTTAAACTTTTAAACTAGTAGAAAATTATATGTAAACGAAAAAGTATAAAATACAATGAACAAAGATAAAACTTTCTCCTACAGTTCGAGATCCAGACTGCGATAATGTCAGTGTGGTAACCATATTTTTCTATATACATTAACATCATGGCCAAGATCTTTTTGAATCTACGACAAATATATAGTGAAATATTAAAAAATTAGAACAACATTTCAGTCCAAATAGAAGTTGTTTTTTTTCTGTCAAATAAACTATCATCATTGTGCCCAGTTCCATTGTATTAGCAAAATATTTGAAGATTGTATCATCGTAGAACTCGCTACATCTTCGACTCTGATTCCGTTAAAATTAATAACTAGATAAAATAAATGATGTTACTAAAAATAGAGATGAAGTACGCACTGTAACAGTGGAATCCGATACTTCTTTTCGAGCCTTCACCTCGCATATTTCTAACAAATACATCTTTTGTCTCTCCTGAAAGCACCCACATACAACTTACCCACAAAATACGGACGCGTTTTCTGTGAACTTACCTCAATTCTCATAAATTTGAATGCCCCTGCACTTGACAGTGAAGTACATCGCACGTCGTTGTTACAGCTTTTCTGTCGTTTCTCTGCAGCAAAGCAGAACCGACGAAAGGGAGAGGTAGCAATCCACTTCGTATACAAATTATCACCGCTCACATCCTGTGAACTCTCAGTCCTGTAGAGGACGTAATCGCAATCAAGGCCATTCGGAATACTGTTTTCACTACAACTACATCAGAGCTGGGTATTTAATATACAAACATGGTCTAAAGCCTGTGAGGACATGCGGGGCATACAACTCTGAGAGTTTGTCATACCAAATTAACAACGTAACTATAAAGCTAAAATCTTTCAAATCTTCAAAATCAACATAAATTTTATTTATGGAGAAGTTGTAGATTCATCTTGAGTAGTGTCACCAGTTTGACGCTTAACACATCGTATTCTTGTTGTGGCCCTAAACACAGGCTCAATTTCTAATGCGCTACCTAATTCCTTCGCAGTTAAAATTGCGGTCTTAAAGCCAGTACCTCTACGTACATATTTCTAAGACGTGCAGCATTTTTTTGAACTTTTCTGTGCATTTACAGAAATCTATGTCTGCTGATTGGAGATATTTACTAACGACATTAATTTGATAAAGTAGGTATGTCACAACAAACAACCAACGAAACTATAAATCTGAAATCTTTCAACTGTTCGACTAGAATAGTAGCTTCATGAGAGTATTGAACATTAGTTTCAATAGCCAAATAAAGCATAAAAGGTAGCCTTAATTCGATAATGGACTGCTTTAAACAGAGGCGCGCCCACTATATGGCGAATGTAGGCAAAAGCAACGGGCGGCAAAATCATAGGGCAGCTATTCGGCTAAATAAATCGTCTAACAACCTCTTCTTTCTATCGTTGCGCGTCGGCTACAATTCATCTTTAATGCGTGATTCTTTTTTATATTAGCAATGATTGCGGCTAACTTAAAAAGTCCGAGTATCACAGGTAGCTTAGACGTAACAGTAAGTATAAAAAACAAAGAGAACAATTAAGTGTAGTTTTGAGGTTTGTTTTATTAATGGGAAAAAATTGAAATACGTGAATATTTTATCTTATTCTGCCCTATAGTTGATTCCACCAGTGCTGGCTTGTATAACTATGTGACAAATTTATTAGTAGAATTAAATTTAGTTAAATATACAGGGTGTCCCGCATAAGAACCGACACTGAGCAGAGGCGTAAAGAGGAGCCGAAAATATGACGATTGGGGGCAGTTTACTTCTATACCAAGTTGCATTCCTGAGGAGTTATAGGGCCTCAAAGTAGGGCCCAAAATTTCGAAAAAAATTAATTTCTTTGCAACCCTTTAACTTAAAAATACCAAATTTGGTACACTGTGTGAGACTGTTGAGGGCATTGAGTGATGGTAAGTAGATGGCGATCGAACCATTCTGGGGGGTTAATTAGGGGTGACCTAACCTTAAAATTTTACAGAAGTTTTCTGTCGCTTGATTTGAAAATTTTGATTTTTGTACCATGGGCAATTTGGATCTAAAACTTGTTTTACTCTTGTAATTTTGCATAAAACTTTGTAGTTTTCAAGGGAAAGTCGAATAACTATTAGACGTAATTTACTCCATCCATATCATGAATTTAATTTCAGATTTAACAAATTAATAGATACATTTCAATAAGTACAATTTAATGGAAATTAATAATATTGTAGAAAGAACATGAACACTTTAATTTAAAGAAATTAATGAAAATGATCACCATTTTCTCTTAGACACAAAATTATTCTTCGCCGAAAATTGAAGTCGACTTTGGCCAGTAGCTGATGATCATTTTTTTATTATATTGCATTTGTCTGCAATGCGATTCCACAATTCTTCTGGAGAAGAAAAAACAGATTCCTTTAACGCCCCCCAAAGAAAGTAATCACATTTATTGAGGTCGCCCGAGCGGGGAGGCTAATCTTGAGGACAATTATTTCCTCGCCCAATCCACTTATTTGAATATTAGCAGATTAAAAAGTCTCTTACATTGACACATCAAAATGAGGTACTGCTCCATCATGCATAAACCAAAATTCCAATCTCAATCATAATAGCAAATCGTCAAATCCGGAAGAGTATTTTGGAGAAAATCTAAATAAGTTTCGCCAGTTAGCCGGTTTGGTAAAATAGTTGGTCCAATCAAATAATGATTGATAAGGCCGACCGAAACATTAATATTAAACTCACGTTGGAAATTTCGAGGAGTTATTACATGCTACGCGTCGGGCAGTAATCATTCGAGGGAGGGAAAGGCACTTTACACCCATGTTATATATATGATTTTTCCGCCTCCCTCAAATAACAAGACATTTTCATTAATTTATTTATGAAACTAACAAACAAAATTAATAGATACTACTTAGGATGAACTTTTACGAAACTTAGCTGGGCATCGAGGATGGACTTCTAAAACGCTTGGCTGGGCATCGAGGACGGACTTCTAAGATGCTTGGCTAGGCATCGGGGATGTACGTTTTTATTTGTACTTTAAATCTCTTGGGATTTTAACTGTCCCTTTATATGCCTTGGGTCTAAAAGTGACACTTTAGTCTCGGAATTGCAAAAATTATTTCATTGATAACGTACTATGACGTCACTTTTACTTTTCCTCCCTAGGGAGGAAATAGTATATTACGTAAAGAGTGCGGAAAGTGACATTTTTCACACGAGTGGGAAGTATTGTCTCAGGAGGCGCAAGCCGAGTGAGATAATCCCCCGAGTGTGAAAAATCACTTTCGCATAAGTTATGTACACTATTTTTCCTACGACCACGCGATATACTTTTATCGAATCAGGCATGTACAATCTTGCGTTTTTATGTAGATGTGAGAGGTTTTATATATGTGTATTTGTAATTACTTTATATAGTTTTGATTACTTACCTTTGAAAGTGGCCCTGAAAATTGTGATTTTTATGCGATGAAAAAGAGTGCCTTCAAAAAAAAGTTAGAATAAATATTGGTGCACAAAATATTACGAACATTTATTTTAACAACTAACAACAATTGGAAACAGAACATCAGAAATAAAACTGTTTTTGTTACATAAATATTGCGATTCATAATTAATTATTTATTTGAATCACTGTAAAAATTAAGAGAATAAATAAACTGTTGTGTATATTTTCTTAGCGCTATAAGTATCTTTGATAAGAACACAACGTAACAGCGATGGAATGGCCGAGCGGATTAAGCGTCCGTACACTCGATTTCTGACAAACAGTAAAGTGGTTCGAACACGGGATCGGTGGTTTTTTTAAATTTTAAATGAAATAAATAAATTATATTATATGGACAAATCAACTTAGGAAATACGCATTTGACATGTACATAAATTTGCGGGGTAAATAGACTAGCATTTCCACATTCAATTTGACAGCTTTTTTATCCGTACACGTATGGATAAGTTTTTTTCCGTACGCGTATGAATAAAGGCCACTTTCCATAGAACTAGATAGTGCGATATATGTCACTTTCCTATGTGGTCGTAGTTAAAGTACTCTTCCTCTCTAGGGAGGAAAAGTACCACTTTGCTCCCTACAATGAGTCCATGAAATGTATACTTTGGCTAGAGGAAGGCGGAAAAAGAATTTTCTTTTGAAAGAGAATAAATATCTTGACATAAAATAAATCGACAGAAATTCACTCGCTGAACCAAGTCTTGAAACAACTATCGCACACTCATTTGAACAGTCCATTCTCTATTAACACTATAAAACTTTCCTGTTTCTCGAGCCCCTCTTTCAACATTAAAATATGTTTCTCTGTGAGGAACCATGCGATTAGGAAACCTCCTCCGGTGTTCTTCCACGCTTCTTCTACAGTTTCCTTTACAAAAACCTAACACCAATAACATATCCACTTGCTGAGAATTTTCCACTCATTTTAAAAAAAATACAACAATCTACTTACTACAAGAACTGAATTGCAAATTGTAAAATTGTCTCTTGACTTTTTTGTAACTTTAATAACATTGTTGAAAACATGTCTTTGGTTATTCGACTTTTCCTTGAAAATTACAAAGTTTTATGCAAAATTACAAGAGTAATAAAAGTTTAGAATTAAAGTTTCCATGGCATGAAAATAAATTTTTTCACATATATATATATATATATATATATATATATATATATATATATATATATATATAAAACTTTTGTGAAATTTTAAGGTTGTGTCACCTCTAATTAACCGCCCAGAAATGTTCGGTCGCCTTCTACTTACCATTACTTGATGCCCTTAATAGTCTCATACAGTGTGCCAAATTTGGTATTTTTAAGTTAAAGGGTTGCAAAGATTATTTTTTTCGAAATTTTGTGCCCCACTTTGAGGCCCTATAACTCCTCAGGGATGCAACTTGGTATAGAGGTAAATTGCCCCCAATTGTCATGTTTTGGGCTCCCCTATACGCGTCTGTTCTGTGACGATTCTTATGCGGGACACCCTGTATATGATTTGCGAGGACAAGGATATTATAAAAGTTTAAACGAGCCGAGGTCAAATACCTATATAGCTCGAATAGAAAATAAACGTTACCTATAATTGGAAAGAAATGAAGTAAACAAAATAGATGTACAAAAGAAGTAGGTACTTAGTTTAGCACAGTTAATATGTAGGCATCATAATTGTTTTTGAAAGAGTTTACTGTTAAATCGTTAACAATGTTTAATGGGAGAGAGTTCCAGATATATCGATTTGATAGAAAAACTTCGCGGCATATGGTACGAAATTGCTGCTTTTTTAATTTGAAGCGATGTCCACAAAGCTTGGTATCGGTATTCAGAGAAAAAATATGTGACAAGTCACAGCCGAACTTATTATTTAAAGCTCTGTAGACTATTATTAAATCGACGCGAAGCCTTCTATCCCCGAATGCCGAACAGTTTATCAGTCTTAGACGTTCTTCGTAAGAAGGACGACGTAGTTCATATGGAATTTTTGTTGTCTATCTATGCATCGATTCAAGACGGTTGGAATCTCGTACCCAGTCGATATTCCACACAGGACCAGCAAACTCTAAGGTTGGTCTCACATAGGTATTATAAATTTTTACAAAATCTCGAGGTGAAATTTTACCAAGATGAAGCACTGATCACACCGGATATCTACCCATTCCAACACTTGATTCAAATCAGCTTTCAGGTGGTCGTATTCTACTATAGGATTGGCGTATAGTTTGGTGTCATAAGCAATGAGCGGGATGTTGCTTTCAACGTAGAGTGGTAGATCTGCTACGTAGACTAAAAACAGAACTGGTACCGAAACCGAACCTTGTGGAACCCCACTAAGCTCATTGCGCATTGTAGAGAAATGATCACTAATCCGAACACAAAACTTGAAACCAATCAAGAAAACTTCAATCCAATTAAACAGATTACCCCTAACCCCGTTATGCTCGAGTTAAAATAGTAGACGTTTATGAGAGACTCGATCGAACGCTTTGCAAAAGTTTAAATATATAATATCCACCGGTTGTTTATTGTCTAGAGCTAGAGACCAATCATTTACATACAACAACATATTTGTCACAACGGACGGGCGATTTTAATAGAGAAGCATTGCTCGTTAATTTTGTTTCTAGATTAGTTGTAATTGAATTCCATATAAAAAAAGCCGAAACGAAAAATACTAACCTCAGAATGTAGTATCGCCATAATTTGCTAGTGTGGGACTGTTGACAAAACTATCCACTTTGAAAGATACTATTTCAGATTGATCTCCGAACATTTTGTTGGGTCCTGGGTTAACAACGGATAATGATAATTCACCTGCATGGTCGTTTTGCTGTATTACAGTCGCCACTATGGGTATCTTTACTTGTAATCTATCACCGAATAGTTTTCCAACTTCTGCAACTATTTCTATTGGAGTTTAAGACTATGTTGAATAATGAAAACTTACCGGCAGTAGCAGAGAGGCTCTTTAAATCTTCTACAGAAGCGGGAACTAACATTTGTTTTTCACCGGCAGGTACGACTGTTACCAATACAGGTACTCCGCTCGCAGGACAAAAAAGTGCGAATGGTGTCAGGTTAGATTCAATGGCAAGACGCATGGCTTCGGTTTTTATTGGTTCAACAAAGAGGGCGTTTGTATTACTAAATTAAAAAACAACAATCTAGGTAATCACTTTTAAGATGTCTTTGGAAACAACCAGAAAAGTTGTCATGGTGGAAGATGTTGAACAAAAATAAAAAACTTCAATGGTGTTCAGAAACTTGTAAAAAAATTAACGTTAACCAAAAGCTCTGCCTGAGTAATCTTTGGTTAGCATGGATAAGTAGAGGTATCAAAAGAACCAAACGTTCAAAAATGCAAAGATTTAATTGGGTATGAATAATGGACTGATAGCAAACAAAAGAATGACGTCTCCACCCGCTAATCTGAATAATACCCAAAAACCAAAAAAAAATATATCATAACACGACTTTAGGGAGAGCCTACAACTTATAACCTCAAAGGAAGCATTGTTCAATGATTGTAGTATGTGTAACGTAGACCCAAAGTCTTGAAGAGAGTGGAAAACTAGGATAAATGCTTACTTATTAATGAAACGAGGTAAAAAGAATAGGACTTTGGCACTAATAAACTACTAGAATCATCCCAGGTTCTGAAATTATATGAAAATGTTATGTAAAATTAAATTAATCATTTACGAAAAGCAATATTGATCTCACTTGAATAGGCATGATGACAGATTTTGAAAAACTGTCCTATAATGTTCGCAAACTTATGTTATGTGCAATGGTTAACATATTTCTGCAAATAATAAAGATTTTGTATGAAAAAATGACATTTACATTTAAAATTCGCATCAATACCAGTTTCATGGCGTCGCTAGTGATATCATGTTTGTGTAAACTAAACGTAAACAGAAGACGTTCCTTAGATGCTTCGAGCGGTCCGTGAAGTTAGCCCCCAAAGTTTTCACGATTTAACTAAATTTAGTGTCATCGTTTAGTGCATCGTTAGTGCCTCTTAGTGCTTTTATAATTTTCGTTAGTGTTTCCGTGGTTTGGTAGATATTGAATAGTCATTTATTTCAAGGTCAGCCCCCAAAGTTTTTAGAATTAATTCCAAATTAGTGACATTCGTCAGTGCTTCGTAAGTGCACTTTAGTGCTTCAATTATTTTCGTGCTTACTTGGTTTTCGAGATATTTGACTTTATATTTTCAAGTTCAGCCCCCAAAGGATTTACGATTAATTCCAATTTAGTGTCATTCTTTAGTGCTTCGTTAGTGAACTTTAGTGCTTCGATAATATTCGCTAGTACTTTATTGGGTATCGATATATTTGACTTTATATTTTCAAGGTCAACCCCCAAAGAGTTTACGATTAATTCCAAATTAGTGTCATTCGTTAGTGCACTTTAGTGCTTCAAGAGTTTTCGCTTGTACTTTTTTGGTTTTCGAGATATTTCATGTTCTTTTTTTGAGGTCAGCCTCCAAAGCATTCACGATTCGATTAAATTTAGTGTCATTCGTTAGTGCACTTTAGTGCTTGAATACTTTATGCTAGTACTTAATTGGTTTTCCAGATATTTCATGTTCTTTTGTTGAGGCGAGCCCCCAAAGTATTCACGATTCGATTAAATTCAGTGTCATCCTTTAGTGCTTCGTTAGTGCTTCAATAATTATCTCTAGTACTTTATTGGTTTTCCAGATATTTCATGTTTTTTTTTGAGGTCAGCTCCCAAATTATTTACGATTCGACTAAATTAAGTGTCATTCGTTAGTGCTCTTTAGTTCTTCAGTAATTTTCGTCAGTACTATCTTGATTTTCGAGATATCTGATATTAATTTATTGGCACTTCCGCGAAGTTTGCCCCCAAAATGTTCATGATTTAGTTACAGTTAGTGTTATTCGTTAGTGCTTCCATAAATTTCGTTAGTGCGTTCCTTGTTTTCTAGTAATTTTCTATTTTTTATTTTAATATCAGCTTATAAAATTGTTTACGATTGATTCCAAATTAGTGTCATGTATTCGTTAGTGCTATTTAGTTCTTCAATTATTATATTCAATTATATTCAATAATTATATTCCTAAGTGTTTTGTTGCTTTAAAGATATTTGTTTTTTAGCAAATCCCCGAGTTTTCCAGGATCGAATATGTTTAGAGCCATTAATTTCGTTTCAAGGTGTCCAGTTTTTGTGTATTTTCATATACCAGCTTCCTTATTATAAAAGATAAAAAGATGGGGTTCGCGGCTTACCGCTTTATTTTTTATGAAACTTACATTGCCGCTAATTAAAATTTCAATAGTCCTCTCGGTTTATGACTTACAGGGCAATTTTGAAAATTTGGAATTTGTGACGCCATCCTGTATTTCCGAATAATTCTACTAAAACCATGCATCAATATCGTATACAGGCTATTTTTTTACATCGGTAGAAATGCATCAGTCTTTAAATAAATATTACTCGTTTTTTCCAAATGTACCTCCCGGTACATTATTATATTAGTTGACATATAATTTAACCTCTTTAAATACGCAATTTTACAGGGTTGACATTATGTGGGGAAACGGTCTTATACCTCGGAACTGGCTTTGAAAAATTACAAAATTTACTACTTGGGGTTTTTTGGGGATGTCCGAATCAATGCTAATATTTGCAATGTTGCCAAGTTAACCGCTTCTGAGAGGCTGTATACTCTAGTTATAGAATTAATATAATAAACTCAGGGATTTACTAAAAAAACATATATTTTTAAACCAACAAAGAATTTTGGAATATAATTATTGAAGTACTGAATAGCACTAACGAATGCATAAACAAAAAAGCACTAACGAAATTTATGGAAGCACCAAGAAGCACTAACGAATCCCTAACGAATGATACTAACTTTAACTAAATCGTGATCATTTTGTGGGCTAACTTCACGGAAGTGCCAACAAATTAATATCAAATATATCGAAAAAGAAGATAGCACTAATGGAAATTATTAAAGCACTAAAGAGTACTAACGAAGTACTATCGAATGACACTAAATTTAATCGAATCGTGAATACTTTGGGTGCTGACCTCAAAAAAAGAAAATTAAATATCCCGAAAACCAATAAAGTACTAGCGAAAATTATTGAAGCACTAACGAATGACACTAATTTGGAATTACTTCTAAAAACTTTGGGGGCTGACCTTGAAATAAAGGACTATTCAATATCTACCAAACCACGGAAGCACTAACGAAATCTATAGAAGCACTAAGAGCCACTAACGATGCACTAACCGATGACACTAAATTTAGTTAAATGGTGAAAACTTTGGGGAATAACTTCACGGACGAGGGCCAATTATATTAAGAAATTGAGAAGAAAGAGACAAATACACAATTTTTTTTAATCCGAACCTGAAACTGCAGTAGTAGCAGTATGGATGGTAGAGCTGATATGTAGAGGCGGTATACGAAATTGTAGAGGCGGTATACGAAATTATAATGGCATCTTTTTTACTTACTTCTGTATATCCAAAAGCTGCTTGTCTTCCGATGGAAGTAGCAATGAACTAACCAACTTGTGGCAATATTGTTCGTGTAATTTAAGAATAACATGTTTGGCGAAACGTTTTTTACACACTTGGCATATGTATTTGGGTTTTTCCGATACCTGATGAGCCTGAAAATCACAAAATTCTAAAATATAACAAAAAAACCACTCTGTGAACAAAATTAAGATTAATTTTGAATGGAAATAATTAATCTTATATCATTGACATCCATGTCATTACAAATTTTTAATTTTATTACAAATTTTCAATACAAATACCGCTGCTCTTTATTATAAATTAAAATTGTAATCAAATGATGGTGATTTGTTGTTTAATCAGATATAAATCAATCATTTCTTAATAATTATTAATAAAAATTTTATTAATGAATTAAAAGAATGACAATCTATAATATTAAGTATTTTGCATATTTGCGTAGATAATAATTAGTTAGGTTACACAATTATTATTACCTAGGTTTTTTTAAATTAATTTAACATATAAAAATAGCATGCTCGTGTGCATATTACTTTTATTTTGAAACGAGTAATTGATACATTTTTAATTACCATTAATCAACTGAAAAAGACCTAACAAAAGTAAATATAATCATTTTTAAACAAACAAATTATTATTTACGTAAGTATGCAAAAAAATTGGAAAATACTCAATATTATAGATTGCGGCTAACGTCATGATAATTTCTTTAATTATTCGATTAAAATTTCATTAATTACTAACAAATGTTTGATTACCTATTATCAATACTGAACCCCAAATTTCCGGAGTATGTAAACCACATAATATAAAAATTGCGAATAAACAATGTGTTACAATAAATTCAATTTTTAGTAAGATCAAAGACAAGACTCGCACTAACAAATTAAGTAATATGAGATTCCTGGCAATATCTGTAATAAGAAATACATTGGTCACAGCAAAAGATGGCTAACCAATCGAATCGCCTCTCATAAAAGGGACAGTAGATTATATCCTGACAGATGTGCTTTAGCTGAACACGTGTTTTATGAAGGCCCTTCTATGGATTATCAATCTGCCAAAGTTGTGGCAATAGAAGGTAATTATAGAAAACGTTTTTTTTTTGGAAACAGCGTATATTCCTGAACAAAATTATTGCATAAATAAAAGATCAGACTTAAATAACCTTAGTGTTATCTATGCCTATCTTTTATATTTTGAAAATAGAACACAATCTTTAATTTTGCGACAAATAAATCAAAATTATATTAGTTCAAGATAATATAGTTTATTTATTGTCATATTGTTATTTGAGTTTTTCGTTGATTTATGTTTAAAAGAATTTATTATAAAAATTTACAACTTTACCAAAATTCTCGATAGATTTTATGTAAGTATTTATCATTTTATTTAATTGTTAATAATGATAACATTCACCAATCAATTTTAGCCCTTGAATATGAATAAAAGTTATTCGAAAGCTCGAGAATAAATATCTGAAAGACTTTACTCTGGTGTCTTATTGCCACATCCCCACCAAAATATCCGTTACAAATAAGTTGGCAGATATATTTCTTCGAATTATTTATTATATATATATATATATATATATATATATATATATATATAATAAACAACGAATAGATTAATGGGTATTGCACGCAAATAGAAGAAGGGGCAATACCCACTAATCTATTCGTTGTTTATTGTTCATATGTCACGCACTATTCGTACATCTTGTTGTTATATATATATATATATATATATATATATATATATTTATATATATAAAAGAAGATGTAGGAATATATATATATATATATATATATATATATATATATATATATATATATATATATATAACAACAAGATGTTTTTAATTATAATATATTATATTCTATATTGTTTTATCGTTGAATTTATTTGTAGCTGTAACTACACTAATATGAAAACACCTTTAGCTAAATATAACCTATAAAATTTTTAATGACAGCAGTTGTCAAATTAATATGCCCGGCTAAATAAATATTAAATTTTATATCCTGAAAGATAAATTAATACACAATATCAATCAACTCACTCTTTTCTCAGGGAGGGATCAAAGATTTCAAAGCATAATTCAAAATTTATAAATTTCCAAATCATGTATTATACTATTCAAATCGAAAGTAACTGTTTGTCCAATACACTATAAGACAATTAAATTATCTTATGACACATATGAAATTACTGTCAGAAATTAAACCAAATGTCACTTCTTGTACTAAATTTTCTAAAGGATGAAATTATCAAATGTAATGAGAATGATTATGAAAAGAGAGCCAAAAGGTGATTAGAATCTAAATTTATATATTATATATCAAATAAACACTTACAAAAATTAAAACTTTTCAAAAAATATCACAAACGAATACGCAAAAATAGAATTTTCTATCAAAACCTTAATATTATAAACAATCTAAAATTAGAAATTCTTATCTAAATACTTTAACAACTAAAAGTCCAAAATGACTTATATGTCATTTCCTTCTAAATTGTCTTTTTCAACATTTGTCTTGAGTTTACGTACAATGATATATCAATAATGTTACTATAATTTGATCAAATATTTAATTCATCAGATGCATCTACTTTCGAAATATTTTTTACTAAAGGCCTATTAATTATCGAGAAATAATATATAATATGGACTGGACTCACCAAACTGGATACAGATAGACTTGTTTGTATTCTAAAAACGTTTTAGAATATCTGGAACAATTTTCTAAATGACTTATTTAGAAACTGGAACAACACTCCCACTTTACCGCTGTAATTCTCTGCGAATAATACACGCACTGGCTTTCAAAGGCAAATTGTGTTAATTTGATAATAATGCTACAAATTATTCTGATATTCTCAAATAAATTTGAGACAACTCTTATTCCGATGTTGTCTCTCGAGATATTAAAATTCAACTCTTTTTAAAAAATTCTGAGACAACTCTTATTTCGATGTTGTCTCTCGCGATGTTATGAATCAACTAAATAAACTGTTTCCATAAATAACTCTCTTCTCCTTTGGTTACCAAGAATTCTTTTTTTTTTAAAAAATACAAATTTACGTTTTTATATACCAAGAGAGATTTTCATTATTTTTTATAAGTGCCATTTTGCCAATAGAGACATCTGCATTCTGGTTTTTCAAATCGTTTTAAAATATATCTGTCATTAAGTCTATTCTGCAGTAATGTCATATGAAATTGAAATGTCAAATTTTATTGGTATATAGAACCTTCCAAATTATTGATAATACAGTGTGTGTCACTAGTATTACATCTAAATATGCATATTTTCTTTATTTCAATGTTTTCTTTAGAATTTAGATAGAGGATATGTATTAAATCCCCCTAATAAAAGAATGATGAATCGATTCTTGTATATAATAAAATTTATCTTTCACAATTGCCAAATATAATACTAATATCTTAGTAACATAGTAATATCGTTCAAATAATTATCTTCAATCAAATTAAACTATTATTCCTAATTCCCATAAAACTTCTTAAATCTATTATATCTTTTAAAATTTTACGTAACATAATATTATTTGTTATTCTAAAATTCCCTATATACATGTTGATAATTTCTTCTATGATCTGTAATATTTCCAACTCTTTTTTATTCTACACTCTGCCTAAACAACTTACATGGAACTGGATATGATTTTACTTTAACATTTCTCAGTATTCTTCTCCTTTATTATATCCATATTTTCATTAAGCAACCCTTAGTTCCTTCGAAATTCTCTTCTCATACGTCTTTAATAATTCATTTATAACTTCATAATATTCTTCATTACAATCTGTCCAATTACCATTACTTTTTACATCTTCTATTTATTCTATCTCACACTCATAATAGTTAGCCAGTCTAATTTCTTTTTCAATCAATCCTTCATATTTCATCATCAAACTCTTCACTTTGTCTTCATATTCCTTATTTCCATTCATTAACTCCAATTCTACCACAATTCCATTCCTCTTAATATTCCATAACTTCCTATTATCCTCTTCAATTGCCAATACTTCCATATTTACCTCCTTAAATTCAATTATTTTACCATTTAATTCTATCTATCTATTCAAAATCAATTATTTCCTTATATTTCATCAATTCATCAATAACTATGTCTGTTTCTAACTTCTTTATCGACTATGCTTTGTAACGAAGTTTTCGTTACTACAAGGTTATTTTGTGTAACTGAGTGTATTTTCATTTTGTATTTTCTGCCGCTGAGTATAATTGTTTTATATTACATATCACCCGTCACGTATTCGTTTCTTTGTTATATTTTCATTTGATGGTTTATGTCACCGAGTATATATTTGAGTTAAATTATTTGATAGTTTATGTCACCGAGTATATATTCATTTTCATTATGTATCACTCATTGCATATTCGTTTCTTTGTTATACTTTCATTTGATGTTTTATGTCACCGAGTATATATTTGAGTTAAATCATTTGATAGTTTATGTCACCGAATATATATTTAATTTAAATTATTTCATTGTATATATTTAATTGATATTATGTATCACCCGTCACATATTCGTTTCTTTATTTATAATTCATTTAATATTTTATGAGCCGAATATATTTTCATTTTACAATTTATGTCGACGAGTGTATCTAATCATTTGTATATTGACTTACAATTAGGGTAAAGTATTGTGAATCTTCGTGAACATTTTATTTTATTTTATCCCCTGGTTTCGGGGTAGAACCAAATGTTATAATAGGTTAATATTTATCCAAATTCCGATATTTTTATTTTCTTCCTAGTTGCGATGGAGGGATCAATTTTTTTTCGGGAGTAAAGTATTTACTTCAATTTTAAAATTCAACATTTGAAGGTACTGGTCGCCCCACTGCAACAAGGTAGATATGGATAGAAGCGCGCAGGTCGAGAGGGAGGTGGAACCGTGAGGTTAGACGGCTGATATATTTTAAAAATAGAGAGTATCGAAGTGCCGGCCGACCGAGCCAGAAGTGCAACTTATTCATCGTCCGCTGTGAATTATTTTAACTTTTCTTTTGCCGATTTACTTTTGAGTTTTTTTTACGTTGGAAAAAAATTTCCGTGATAACTTATTGCTGTGAAGGTAAGAACTTTAAACAATAATAATTCCGAAAATATGTGGTCTTTTCAATGATAATTTAAAACATTTAGATAGTTGACTTTCATTTTAAAATACGTTGATATATCTAGTACATTAGAGTGTGGTAAACCATTTATATATCGTATCTGATTTAATACTTTTTCCGATTTTCCTTTTTCGTAGTTTTCTTAATATTAGTATATTATTCTTCTATTTTGCAAGGAAAATTCCTGATTCAAATATCCGTCTGCGCCAGGCATACACAAGCTAGGGCTCCCGGATATTTTAAATCTTGAGTTCCCATTTGCAATACTTTTCCGAGTCTCCTTTTGTGAATTTAGTTGATATCCGCCCCGTGTTTTAACACGAATTTGGTTTATATTAGTCCCGTTTCGAATATATTATTCTTTTATTTTGCAAGGAAAATTCCTGATTGAAATATCCGTCTGCGCCAGGCATACACAAGCTAGGGCTCCCGGATATTTTAAATCTTAAGTTCCCAATTGCAATACTTTTTCCGAGTCTCCTTTGTGTGAATTTACTTGATATCCGCCCCGTGTTTTAACACGAATTTGGCTTATATTAGTTCCGTTTCGAATATTTTATTCTTCTATTTTGCAAGGAAAATTCCTGATTGAAATATCCGTCTGCGCCAGGCATACCCAAGCTAGGGCTCCCGGATATTTTAAATCTTGAGTTCCCATTTGCAATACTTTTCCGAGTCTCCTTTTGTGAATTTAGTTGATATCCGCCCCGTATTTTAACACGAATTTGGTTTATATTAGTCCCGTTTCGAATATATTATTCTTTTATTTTGCAAGGAAAATTCCTGATTGGAATATCCGTCTGCGCCAGGCATACACAAGCTAGGGCTCCCGGATATTTTAAATCTTGAGTTCCCAATTGCAATACTTTTTCCGAGTCTCCTTTTTGTGAATTTAGTTGATATTCGCCCCGTGTTTTGACACGAATTTGGCTTATATTAGTTCCGTTTCGAATATATTATTCTTCTATTTTGCAAGGAAAATTCCTGATTGAAATATCCGTCTGCGCCAGGCATACACAAGCTAGGGCTCCCGGATATTTTAAATCTTGAGTTCCCAATTGCAATACTTTTTCCGAGTCTCCTTTGTGTGAATTTAGTTGATATTCGCCCCGTGTTTTGACACGAATTTGGCTTATATTAGTCCCGTTTCGAATATATTATTCTTCTATTTTGCAAGGAAAATTCCTGATTGAAATATCCGTCTGCGCCAGGCATACACAAGCTAGGGCTCCCGGATATTTTAAATCTTGAGTTCCCAATTGCAATACTTTTTCCGAGTCTCCTTTTGTGAATTTAGTTGATATCCGCCCCGTGTTTTAACACGAATTTGGCTTATATTAGTTGCGTTTCGAATATATTATTCTTCGATTTTGCAAGGAAAATTCCTGATTGAAATATCCGTCTGCGACAGGCATACACAAGCTAGGGCTCCCGGATATTTTAAATCTTGAGTTCCCAATTGCAATACTTTTTCCGAATCTCCTTTTTGGTGAATTTAGTTGATATTCGCCCCGTGTTTTGACACTAATTTGGCTTATATTAGTTCCGTTTCGAATGTTTCATTCTTCTATTTTGCAAGGAAAATTCCTGATTGAAATATCCGTCTGCGCCAGGCATACACAAGCTAGGGCTCCCGGATATTTTAAATCTTGAGTTCCCAATTGCAATACTTTTTCCGAGTCTCCTTTTTGTGAATTTAGTTGATATCCGCCCCGTGCTTTAATACGAATTGGGATTGTATTAGTCCCGTTTCGAATATATTATTCTTCTATTTTGCAAGGAAAATTCCTGATTGAAATATCCGTCTGCGCCAGGCATACACAAGCTAGGGCTCCCGGATATTTTAAATCTTGAGTTCCCAATTGCAATACTTTTCCGAGTTTCATTTATTTGAATTTGGTTGATAGTCGCCCGTTCTTTAACACAAATTTGGTTTATATTTAAATCTGGTTAACTCTAGAATTGCCTTCCGTTTTCATTACCTTCCCCGAATTTTCTTTTAGTGGGATTTCGTGATATTAGTTCTGCCCTTTTGATACCCTTCTCGATTTTGTTCAAAGCTTAGGGAGATGTCTGACGAGTAGATATAGAGTTCCCGATCTATAGTATTGTTTTCCCGATTGGATAGTTTTGTTTTAGTAGCACCGGACCCGTTCGTTATATAAGGGTCTATCAAATACATGAATGAAAAGACCACCAAGCTTAACATAGTTTTGCTTGCCTTTTTTTTAACCGCTTCTTTTATTTGCATGAACGCTATTTTATAATTACAAACCACTCTCGCTTATGTCCTGCCTGCTTCGTCGCTAATAATACATATGTGCTTTTGGAGTATTGTTTATTTTGTATGTATATAACAACTTAGAAGGTATTATTGTAATAAAACTGAAATAAACCTGTGTTGTGTTTTATTGACCTATTATAGACTAGTATTTCCTTATGGTAGCGTAGTTGTTTGGCAGCACGAATTTTAGCTTCTCCGTAGTGTGGATCAGGATAATAACAATTATTTCAGGACTAGCGAGAACATTTGTTTTATATATTCAGCAACATCCCGAATTTTCACGACAATAGACCCCTGGAATTTA
The DNA here is from genome assembly GCA_963921935.1 of Galeruca laticollis. NCBI lineage: Eukaryota > Metazoa > Arthropoda > Insecta > Coleoptera > Chrysomelidae > Galeruca > Galeruca laticollis. Next base: position 55,589,468 of record OY998177.1, read on the forward strand.
CCGTACCTCCATCTGAGGCTACCTGGAACTCTCGACGAGGGAAGTCGAGGGGCCGTGGAGACAACCACGTTAAAAAGCGTAAGTAAAGTGTAAGGTTTCAAAGGTGTCAGAAGTGACGTTTCCGAGGCGTTCCACGCGCAGTGCAGCGCGCAGTCATCGCCTCTTGGGGAGGAAAACGCGTCACATCTTGGCGCCCGAGCAGGGACCTTAATTTGTTGTTTAAGTAGGAACTGTTTTATTTTTTTTTTCAGGTTATCCGTATTCTTGATTAGTGAAGAATATTTTTTTTTCCGTATTGGTGATTTATTGATTGAACAAGGACCTTAATTTGTTGTTTAAGTAGGAACTGTTTTATTTTTTTTTTCAGGTTATCCGTATTCTTGATTAGTGAAGAATATTTTTTTCCCGTATTGCTGATTTATTGATTGAACAAGGACCTTAAATTGTTGTTTAAGTACGAACTGTTTTATTCTTTTTCAGGTTTTCCGTATTTTTGATTATTAAATAATATTTTTTCCCGTATTGCCGATTTATTGGTTGAGCAGAGATCTTGAATTGTTGTTTGATGCTGATTAAGCAGGGATCTTGAATTTTTGGTTGAATACGAACTGTTTTATTATTTTTCAGGTTTTGCGTATTCTTGATTATTGAATAATATTCTTTTCCCGTATTGTCGATTCACTAGTTTAGCAGGGACACTGGCTGTTTGTTAAAACCGGAACCGTTGTATTTGGTTGTGGAATTTTATTGTTTCAGTGTGAAGATTTGTGTAGGGACCTTGAGATTATCGAAGGAGTCCGGTGATAATTTGGTTTCCACGGCGTACCGTTATATACTGTTTTGACTGTTTTCCGTCTTATTGTTGAGTGTTTATTAAAACAAGGATTTTATATCTCGTTTCGAATTATCTTGTCGTTGCTGTGAAGGTTGAGGAAGAGGCTTCGTTGCTGTAAAGGTTGAGGAAGAGGCTTCGTTGCTGTGAAGGTTGGAGAAGAAGCTTTATTGCTGTAAAGGGAAAAGAAGAGCAGTTACTGTGAAGGGACTGTTGCGTTCCGTCTTCGATTGTGAAGGTGGAAGAAGAAGCGCAGTTGCTGTGAAGGTGGAAGAAGAGGAGCAGTTGCTGTGAAGGTTGAAGAAGAAGCTTAGTTGCTGTGAAGGCGGGAGCCGTTCTGCCTTGCTGTGGCTGTAAAGAGGCGAAGGAGGGACGAGAAGTTGCGACTACGAGGGATACAGAAAGAAGAGATAAAAGTAGATGTCAAGAGGAAGTACCGAGGAATTGGACATTGCTTTACCATTTGAACGTGAAGTTGCAGAGGAAACATTACCCGTTCCGTCAGCATCGACCCAATTACCCGTCGTAAATTCCATAGAAGAAACTACAGACCATCGCGTAAATTGGGTATATCTACTGAAAAACGAGGGTCTTACTGCCCAACTACAAAAGAGGAATTTATCGACTGCTGGAACCGTTCCTGACAAACGAAGAAGGCTCGTTAACTTTTTGAGACGAAGAAATATTTCTCCACCACCCGCTAGAAACCAAGGAGATCCTGTGGATTATCCGACCGATATGGCGACCCAACCGATAAATGTACACGATTGGAAGGTGTCTTTTGGTAACCGAGGAGATCCTGCCGCTTTCATAGAAAGAATCGAAGAAATCTGCACAGCAAAGAATGTTCAGAAAGACAACTTGCTCCCGGTATTACCGGAATTATTATCAGATGAACCCGCATCTTGGTACCGCAACAACCGAAGTCGGTTCACAACCTGGGACGAATTCGAGGCTGAATTCAGAATTTTCTTTTATCCAATCAACTATGAAGTCGATTTGGAAGCCGAGATAGGAAGACGTCTTCAAAGACGAAATGAATCCGCTGCAACGTACATGACCGAGCTACAGACCCTGATGAGGAGGCATGGGAAGCTAACTTCCGAACAACAGCTAGCATGGCTGTACCGAAATCTTTTACCCGAGTACCGGCTGCAGATCCGAAAAGTAGACTTCAAGGACTTTCCTACGTTCTGTCAAGTGGTGAGGGAATATGAGCTCCTGAGGAAGGAACTCCAAAACGCACCCAACCCCAGTGGACCGAACCGTGGACCAGCCCGTCCGCAGCCAGTGAGTACCCCTAGATATGGACAGTCCCACAATCCGCCGTCCGATCCAGTAAGAGAAGCCATCCCTGGTACCAGCCGTCCGTTACCGAACGATACTCATCACGGTCCGACACGTGATAATACTCAACGACCGTCTGGCTCGTCTTCACGTCCACCAACCTGTTTCCGCTGCGGTGAATCCGGACACTACCGAAACAATTGCCCGAACCCTCAGAAGATATTCTGTTCCCGTTGTCATAAGGAGGGAGTATTTTCCCGAGACTGTTCCTGCAGGAGGCAGGAAAACTAATCCGAAGCTGTCCCGAGGAGAGGCCGACACAGCTTCCGCAGATATTTGCCTCTCATGCCGAAACGCCAGAAGAAATGACCGATTCCCGACTGCACATCGACGTTGAAATTGAAAACCGTAAGTTCAGAGCCCTATTGAATACTGGAGCTGCTAAATCATACATCGGTGATCAGATAGCTAGGACATTTTCCCAAAGAAAGCAAACCATAGCCCGTCAAGCTGCGAGAGCCCGTTTAGCTAATGGAATTTTAGTCCCTATCACCGACACATACAAGCTAAAACTGAACATCCATGACGTCATTATGGAAGGGCCATTCGAACATTTTCCTGGTCTGATAACTGATATTGTGTTAGGACACGATGTCCTTCAAAAGTATAATTTCCGGTTGGAGCTAGGAAGCGGGAAAATATACATGGAAGACAAACTAGTGATGCACTCACCATCAACCAGTCCTGTTGAGATGTTGGAAGTAGTGAGCCCGCTCACTAAAGAATCCGATGCTGCTAAACCGACACTAAGTATGGACAATACCGACAAGTGTCTCTCAGAAGACCGTGTTTCTGAAGTCTCCGCGTCCTCCCCGGTGTTGTTAGGGGTTGACAAAGAGCAATCCGTTTCTGAAGTCTCTGCGTCTTCCCTGGTGTTAGGGGTTGACAAAGAGCAGTCTGTATCTGAAGTCTCTGCGTCTTCCCTGGAGTTAGGGGTTGACAAAGAGCAGTCTGTTTCTGAAGTCTCTGCGTCTTCCCTGGAGTTAGGGGTTGACAAAGAGCAGTCTGTTTCTGAAGTCTCTGCGTCTTCCCTGGAGTTAGGGGTTGACAAAGAGCAGTCTGTTTCTGAAGTCTCTGCGTCTTCCCTGGTGTTAGGGGTTGACAAAGAGCAGTCTGTTTCTGAAGTCTCTGCGTCTTCCCTGGTGTTAGGGGTTGACAAGGAGCAGTCTGTTTCTGAAGTCTATGCGTCTTCCCTGGTGTTAAGGGTTGACAAAGAGCAATCCGTTTCTGAAGTCTCTGCGTCTTCCCTGGTGTTAGGGGTTGACAAAGAGCAGTCTTTTTCTGAAGTCTCTGCGTCTTCCCTGGTGTTAGGGGTTGATCAAGAGCAAGCTGTTTCTGAAGTCTCTGCGTCTTCCCCGGTGTTGTTAGGGGTTGGCAAGGAGCAAGCTATTTCCGATGTCTCTGCGTCCACCCTGGGTGGTTTAGGGGTTGACAAAGAGCAGTCTTTTTCTGAAGTCTCTGCGTCTTCCCTGGTGTTAGGGGTTGATCAAGAGCAAGCTGGTTCTGAAGTCTCTGCATCCTCCCCGGTGTTGTTAGGGGTTGGCAAGGAGCAAGCTATTTCCGATGTCTCTGAGTCCACCCTGGGTGGTTTAGGGGTTGACAAGGAGCAATCTAATACTGAAGTCCTTTCGTCGTCTCTGATAAGGGTTAGAGAAAATGAAGATGATATTAAACCTGGAAGATTGAAGTTATCTCCGGAGGAGTTAGGAGATAACACCAATTATGGCTACATAGGATGCCCGTTCGAAACAATCATTCCGAGTGAAGAAATCAATTTGACGAAAAATCAAAAAGAAAAGTTGAATACATTTTTGAACCAGGAACTTCCGCTGTTCGAGAAGATTAGAGGTCCGACTACGCTTATTGAGCATGAAATCCGTCTGCTACAGTCCCGTCCGATTAAACAAAGACACCGACCGCAAAATCCAAAGATGCAGGAAGTGTGCAATACCGAGATAGACGCGATGTTAGATGAAGGAGTGATAGAACCTTCTACCAGTCCTTGGAGCTCTCCAATTGTAATTGTGAAGAAGAAAGATGGAAAGAACCGTTTCTGCATCGACTTCCGCAAAGTGAACGAAGTTACGATGAAGGACGCTTACCCGCTTCCATTTATTAATGCTATACTGGATAAACTGCGAAAAGCCAAATATATTTCCAGTTTAGATTTGAAGAGTGGGTATTGGCAAGTTCCATTAACACCGGAGAGCAAACCCATTACCGCGTTTACCGTACCGGGACGTGGATTGTTCCAATTCACGGTCCTTCCATTTGGTTTACATTCCGCACCTGCCACTTTCCAGAGATTGGTTGACAGACTAATAGGCCCAGAGTTAGATCCATACGCCTTTGCTTATCTGGATGACATTATAGTTCTAGGGGAAACGTTCGAACAGCATTCGAAAAATCTGTCTGAGGTGTTCCGTCGATTACGAGGAGCACGGTTGAAACTGAATCCGGAGAAATGCCACTTCTGTTTACCGTCCATGAAATATTTAGGCCATGTAGTCACTGGAGATGGAATCCGTGCCGATCCAGAAAAAGTCGAGAGCATAATTAAATTTGCAGCGCCGAGAAATATCCGAGAGTTACGAAGATTTTTGGGAGTCGCATCCTGGTATAGGAGATTCGTGCCATCGTTTTCACAAAAGGTGGCCCCGTTAACGAAATTACTCCGCAAATCCCAGCGATGGAAGTGGGCTGAAGAGCAAGAAGCTGCCTTTGCTGAGATTAAAACATGTCTGTCAGAATCCCCTGTTTTAAGTTGTCCTGATTTTTCCGTACCGTTCACCCTACAGACCGACGCCTCCGAATATGGTTTGGGAATAGCCCTTACCCAACAGAAGAGTGGCCAGGAACATGTGGTAGCATATGCAAGTCGCACGCTAAGTCCTGCCGAGAAGAATTACTCCGTCACTGAGAAAGAATGTCTTGCCATTGTTTGGGGAATTGAAAAGATGCGTCCTTATTTAGAGGGCTACCATTTCACGGTTGTTACCGATCATTAATCTCTTAGATGGCTGCATTCCATAGTGAGTCCGTCCGGACGTTTAGCCCGATGGAGTATTTTTCTGCAGCAATATGATTTCGAGATACAGTACCGTAAAGGTGCTCTAAATCGCGTGGCTGACGCGTTGTCCAGAAATCCGCTACCAATGACAGCAGAAACCAATCCACCATCGATACTTTGTGTGGCCGAGGTAACCGCCGAATGTTCATGGTACCGTAACAAGAAGGAAGAAGTCCTGAAGGATCCAGAAAAGTTCCCTGACTACTGCATCAAAGAAGGCCGTTTGTACCGTCATTTTTGGGATATAAATGACTTAAGAGAACCAGAGATGAGTGATCCATGGAAACTATGCATAGCGAAATCCGACCGAACCCGAGTTCTCGAAGAAAACCATGATGCCCCTCATGCTGGACATCTGGGAACCGCCAAGACCATTACTCGTATAGCCAGATCTTACTATTGGCCGGGAATGTTCCGAGACATCACCAAGTACGTTCGCAGATGTTCACAATACCAGAAGTACAAACCATCCCAACAAAAGCCTCCTGGAAAAATGCAGCCATCTCCAAATCAACGACACTGTTAGTTCCGATATCATTGGACCATTGCCGAGGAGCAAGAAGGAGAACTGCTATATTGTAATTTTCCAGGACCGATTTACCAAGTGGGTACAGTGCAAACCATTGAGGAGTGCCACTGCCAGTAGTATCGGTACCGCATTTCACGAAGAGATACTGACCGTATTTGGATGTCCCCGTACCGTTTTAACCGATAACGGATCCCAGTATACTAGTACGTTGTTTAAGAATATGTTGAAAGAATTAGGAATCCGACACCGCTTCACACCCCCGTACACGCCGCAAGCTAACCCGGTAGAGAGAGCCAATCGCACTTTGAAGACGATGATTGCGCAATATTGCGAGCAAGATCACCGAGATTGGGACATCAGACTAGCCGACTTGAAGTTTGCGATGAACAACTCCAAACACGATTCGACTGGGTTTTCGCCGGCCTTTTTGAATTTTGGACGAGACCCCAACATTCCGAAATCCCTTAGGAGGGAAACTGAAGACAACCCGGAGAGCACTACGAAAGAAGATACCGTAACCGAAAATCCTAAGGAGAAAGATACAATACCGCACCGCACGAGACTGGATCAATTACAAGAGTGTTTTGACCTCGTCCGTTTAAATCTGTCCAGAGCATTTACCAGTCAAAGCCATTATTATAATCTACGCCGTCGTGACTGGAAATGCAAGCTGGGGGAAAAGGTTATGAAAAGAGAGTATACTTTGTCTTCAGCCGTTGATCATGTCGCCGCGAAATTAGCTCCAAAATACTCTGGGCCCTACGAAGTGGTCCGAGTCGTCTCCCCGGTAGTGTATGACTTAAGAGACGAAACCGGCAAGCGACATAACCGAATCCACAATAAGGATTTAAAACCGTTGAATGATTAATTCCGCCTACAGGAGAGATGTTCCCGTCTGCGCCGATACACCAGAGCCCGAGGATTTAGGCCTTGCTTCAGCATCCGTAGCAGAGGCTACAGACTCAAAAAGACCAGACCTTAGTAGGTAGCACCATAGAAGACAAGTTTGGACTATGGAAAGAAGACTGTAATAGAGTTAAGTAAATTGTAGTTGAGATAGGTTGTTTAAGAAAAAAAATTTAAAGCACGCGAGCGATGCTCGCGTTCTTTAATTTTTTTTACCGAAGTAAGGGGGGGATGTAACGAAGTTTTCGTTACTACAAGGTTATTTTGTGTAACTGAGTGTATTTTCATTTTGTATTTTCTGCCGCTGAGTATAATTGTTTTATATTACATATCACCCGTCACGTATTCGTTTCTTTGTTATATTTTCATTTGATGGTTTATGTCACCGAGTATATATTTGAGTTAAATTATTTGATAGTTTATGTCACCGAGTATATATTCATTTTCATTATGTATCACTCATTGCATATTCGTTTCTTTGTTATACTTTCATTTGATGGTTTATGTCACCGAGTATATATTTGAGTTAAATCATTTGATAGTTTATGTCACCGAATATATATTTAATTTAAATTATTTCATTGTATATATTTAATTGATATTATGTATCACCCGTCACATATTCGTTTCTTTATTTATAATTCATTTAATATTTTATGAGCCGAATATATTTTCATTTTACAATTTATGTCGACGAGTGTATCTAATCATTTGTATATTGACTTACAATTAGGGTAAAGTATTGTGAATCTTCGTGAACATTTTATTTTATTTTATCCCCTGGTTTCGGGGTAGAACCAAATGTTATAATAGGTTAATATTTATCCAAATTCCGATATTTTTATTTTCTTCCTAGTTGCGATGGAGGGATCAATTTTTTTTCGGGAGTAAAGTATTTACTTCAATTTTAAAATTCAACATTTGAAGGTACTGGTCGCCCCACTGCAACAAGGTAGATATGGATAGAAGCGCGCAGGTCGAGAGGGAGGTGGAACCGTGAGGTTAGACGGCTGATATATTTTAAAAATAGAGAGTATCGAAGTGCCGGCCGACCGAGCCAGAAGTGCAACTTATTCATCGTCCGCTGTAAATTATTTTAACTTTTCTTTTGCCGATTTACTTTTGAGTTTTTTTTTACGTTGGAAAAAAATTTCCGTGATAACTTATTGCTGTGAAGGTAAGAACTTTAAACAATAATAATTCCGAAAATATGTGGTCTTTTCAATGATAATTTAAAACATTTAGATAGTTGACTTTCATTTTAAAATACGTTGATATATCTAGTACATTAGAGTGTGGTAAACCATTTATATATCGTATCTGATTTAATACTTTTTCCGATTTTCCTTTTTCGTAGTTTTCTTAATATTAGTATATTATTCTTCTATTTTGCAAGGAAAATTCCTGATTGAAATATCCGTCTGGGCCAGGCATACACAAGCTAGGGCTCCCGGATATTTTAAATCTTGAGTTCCCATTTGCAATACTTTTCCGAGTCTCCTTTTGTGAATTTAGTTGATATCCGCCCCGTGTTTTAACACGAATTTGGCTTATATTAGTTCCGTTTCGAATATTTTATTCTTCTATTTTGCAAGGAAAATTCCTGATTGAAATATCCGTCTGCGCCAGGCATACCCAAGCTAGGGCTCCCGGATATTTTAAATCTTGAGTTCCCAATTGCAATACTTTTTCCGAGTCTCCTTTTTGTGAATTTAGTTGATATTCGCCCCGTGTTTTGACACGAATTTGGCTTATATTAGTTCCGTTTCGAATATATTATTCTTCTATTTTGCAAGGAAAATTCCTGATTGAAATATCCGTCTGCGCCAGGCATACACAAGCTAGGGCTCCCGGATATTTTAAATCTTGAGTTCCCAATTGCAATACTTTTTCCGAGTCTCCTTTGCGTGAATTTAGTTGATATTCGCCCCGTGTATTGACACGAATTTGGCTTATATTAGTCCCGTTTCGAATATATTATTCTTCTATTTTGCAAGGAAAATTCCTGATTGAAATATCCGTCTGCGCCAGGCATACACAAGCTATGGCTCCCGGATATTTTAAATCTTGAGTTCCCAATTGCAATACTTTTTCCGAGTCTCCTTTTGTGAATTTAGTTGATATCCGCCCCGTGTTTTAACACGAATTTGGCTTATATTAGTTCCGTTTCGAATATATTATTCTTCGATTTTGCAAGGAAAATTCCTGATTGAAATATCCGTCTGCGCCAGGCATACACAAGCTAGGGCTCCCGGATATTTTAAATCTTGAGTTCCCAATTGCAATACTTTTTCCGAGTCTCCTTTTTGGTGAATTTAGTTGATATTCGCCCCGTGTTTTGACACGAATTTGGCTTATATTAGTTCCGTTTCGAATGTTTTATTCTTCTATTTTGCAAGGAAAATTCCTGATTGAAATATCCGTCTGCGCCAGCCATACACAAGCTAGGGCTCCCGGATATTTTAAATCTTGAGTTCCCAATTGCAATACTTTTTCCGAGTCTCCTTTGTGTGAATTCAGTTGATATTCGCCCCGTGTTTTGACACGAATTTGGCTTATATTAGTCCCGTTACGAATATATTATTCTTCTATTTGGCAAGGAAAATTCCTGATTGAAATATCCGTCTGCGCCAGGCATACACAAGCTAGGGCTCCCGGATATTTTAAATCTTGAGTTCCCAATTGCAATACTTTTTCCGAGTCTCCTTTTTGTGAATTTAGTTGATATCCGCCCCGTGCTTTAATACGAATTGGGATTGTATTAGTCCCGTTTCGAATATATTATTCTTCTATTTTGCAAGGAAAATTCCTGATTGAAATATCCGTCTGCGCCAGGCATACACAAGCTAGGGCTCCCGGATATTTTAAATCTTGAGTTCCCAATTGCAATACTTTTCCGAGTTTCATTTATTTGAATTTGGTTGATAGTCGCCCGTTCTTTAACACAAATTTGGTTTATATTTAAATCTGGTTAACTCTAGAATTGCCTTCCGTTTTCATTACCTTCCCCGAATTTTCTTTTAGTGGGATTTCGTGATATTAGTTCCGCCCTTATGATACCCTTCTCGATTTTGTTCAAAGCTTAGGGAGATGTCTGACGAGTAGATATAGAGTTCCCGATCTATAGTATTGTTTTCCCGATTGGATAGTTTTTTTTTTAGTAGCACCGGACCCGTTCGTTATATAAGGGTCTATCAAATACATGAATGAAAAGACCACCAAGCTTAACATAGTTTTGCTTGCCTTTTTTTAACCGCTCCTTTTATTTGCATGAACGCTATTTTATAATTACAAACCACTCTCGCTTATGTCCTGCCTGCTTCGTCGCTAATAATACATATGTGCTTTTGGAGTATTGTTTATTTTGTATGTATATAACAACTTAGGAGGTATTAATGTAATAAAACTGAAATAAACCTGTGTTGTGTTTTATTGACCTATTATAGACTAGTATTTCCTTATGGTAGCGTAGTTGTTTGGCAGCACGAATTTTAGCTTCTCCGTAGTGTGGATCAGGGTAATAACAATTATTTCAGGACTAGCGAGAACATTTGTTTTATATATTCAGCAACATCCCGAATTTTGACGACAATAGACCCCTGGAATTTACCGTACCTCCATCTGAGGCTACCTGGAACTCTCGACGAGGGAAGTCGAGGGGCCGTGGAGACAACCACGTTAAAAATCTGGCGCCCGAGAAAGTGTAAGGTTTCAAAGGTGTCAGAAGTGACGTTTCCGAGGCGTTCCACGCGCAGTGCAGCGCGCAGTCATCGCCTCTTGGGGAGGAAAACGCGTCACAGCTTACATATCAACTTCTTTTTCATCCTTTAATTCAATCTTTTGTATCATATATTTGCTTAGTTCATATAACTTCCGTCCGTTTGTTCCTATAAATGTAATTATTTTATCCTGTCCATCTATTTTGTTGCTTAATTTCATTTCTATTTTCATTTATCATTTCTTCTATCAAAGTTTCTAAAATCTCTTCTATTCTCACCATACTTGTTGTCATAAATTTTACCTCCATTTCCGTATATTCGTTTTTCATTTCTGTAACTTCTATTTTCATTTCCATAATTCATATCAACATGTCTATCATTTCTTCTATTATCAATCCATGTTTATATAATTTCTATTTAAATATGTTTTTAAATATTACTTGTTAATCATAAACCTTTTATTTACATATCGTTTTTATATCCATTCTTTACCATGTACAATTCCTTTTCGTTTTCTAGATTTCATTCCTATAATCCTGTCATATAATTCAATTTTATTTTCTTTTCCTGAACTTTGTCTTATTCTCTTCTCTTATTGTTTGATTCTCTATGAGTTTCTGTAACTTCTTTCTGTTCACCACCATAATTTTTTTAATTTTGAAGTCCCATATCTCATAAATTTCTTCCCATAAATGCATTGAAATTTGCATCTCAAATTCTTCCATCTCATTGAAGTTGCTTTTTATTATTTTCATATCCATCATAATCTCAATTCGATTTCGTTCATTTCCAATTCTCTTAATAAATATTCGTGGATCAATTATTTTCATGTTTCTCTTAAGTTTCACTCTGATTTCGCCATTTTTTGTGTAAATTATTGGTTCTTCAATTTGTCTTATGGTTTAATCTATTTCTTCCTTAGTTTCTTGTAATATCTTATTCATTTCCTCTAACTCCCAATTAGGTTTTATCCCCCTATTATAATTATTATTTCTTTCATCATATATCACGATTTGTTTTTCTGTATTACCATCTAAGTCTTTTATTTTCCAATACATATTTTTCTCATAAATTTGCATTACTGTTTCATTTGTTTGTCCTTGTACTTTAATAACCTGTATTTATTCAATTATATTCTCATTTTGTTTCTTTACTTCTACTTGAATTACTCCAGATAAATTTTCTTCTATACATCTTCCTATTTCTTGAACTTCTTTTTCCACCTGCTTGTTAATATCTTCCCTGATTTTAATGCAATTTTCTTGAATTTCCATGCGTAAATTTTCATTCTGGCCCTTCATATCTTCATTCACCTTTTCAATATGCTTCCTAAATTGCTCATTCTCTTCCCTAACTTTCTTAATCTCATTCAAACTTTCCATTTTCATCTCATCAATTTTCTTTTCTAAGTGATTCATGTTCCCCTTTATATCATTCATATTCTCATTCATTTCTTCCCTCATATTATTCATATTCTCATCTTGTTTATCCATTTTTCCATTAATATTATTTATATCCCCCCTAATATTATTCATATTCTCATTCAGTTTATCCATGTCCGCCTTCCTATTTTCCTCCATTTTCATAAAAAAATGTTGCATCCACAAAAACGTTTTAGAATATCTGGAACAATTTTCTAAATGACTTATTTAGAAACTGGAACAACACTCGCACTTCACCGCTGTAATTATCTGCGAATAATACACCCACTGGCTTTCAAAGGCAAATTGTGTTAATTTGATAATAATGCTACAAATTATTCTGATATTCTCAAATAAATTTGAGACGACTCTTATTCCGATGTTGTCTCTCGAGATATTAAAATTCAACTCTATTTAAAAAATTCTGAGACAACTCTTATTTCGATGTTGTCTCTCGCGATGTTATGAATCAACTAACTAAACTGTTTCCATAAATAACTCTCTTCTCCTTTGGTTACCAAGAATTCTTTTTTTTTTTAAAAAATACAAATTTACGTTTTTATATACCAAGAGAGATTTTCATTATTTTTTATAAGTGCCATTTTGCCAATAGAGACATCTGTATTCTGGTTTTTCAAATCGTTTTAAAATCTATCTGTCATTAAGTCTATTCTGCAGTAATGTCATATGAAATTGAAGTGTCAAATTTTATTGGTATATTGAACCTTCCAAATTATTGATAATACAGTGTGTATCACTAGTATTACATCTAAATATGCATATTTTCTTTATTTCAATGTTTTCTTTAGAATTTAGAGAGAGGATATGTATTAATATATAGTCACATATAGGGTGTCCCACCATATTAGTGACGTGCTCATCATACTTATAAATACTTACTTAAAAGAAAGAAAGAACAAAATGGACACTATTTGTTTACAATTTATACAGTTGTCAATCATAATATATGTCAAAAGTGCTGTGTAAAACTGGCGGCGATTTGACCAATCAGGAATCTACTGAATTGCCAACTTAAATTCAAATTAGTCCTCCTAGTTTAAAAATAGGGAATACCTAGAACCACGCTAGACCATTTTATAATTTGTTTTAAGTTAAGGTTGATGTTATATGTCAAATAAAAATACAGACAATAACCAACCGTATGGCACTAAAAGTTACTAACAAAGCGTTCAAAGATTTCATTGTGACACTGTAAGCAATATTATACTGAAGTCTCTTTTCTACGCGAATTATAAAATAGTTATTTGTAAAACAAGTGGCACAATGACTCGTTTTGTAGTACGAGTGAAGCGGTGAGTTGCGCAAATCACGAGTACTACAGAAAGTAATTGTGACACAAGTTTTACACAATATTTTTCATAATTCGCATTTATTTATTTAAATAAAATAGAATTACATAATCCCTATTTTAAACTAGGAGGAGTGCGTTGAATTGAAGTTGGCAATTCTGTAAATTCCTGACTGGTCAGGTCACAAATGGTTTTATTCAGCACTTTTGTCTTTTGACATATTAAGATCGAATAATTGTGTAAATTGTAAACAAACTTTCATTTAAGCAAACATAGGATGGTTATTTGATCAAAAAAGAGCTTCTTCGTATATGCTTGCGATATATTTATATTATATCAGGAACAGAATTATTTCTATAATACATCTTCACATAGATATCTGGTAATTTATCCAAAAAATCGAACGTTATGTATACCTATATATTGATCCTATACAATATAAAAATAAACAATTGACAAATCATTGATGAATAAACGTTAGCATACTTTAATATCTTTAATATATAGTTTATTCAAATTTATCTTTAAGACCATTTAATATAATAATTTGCTAGCTTGAACAACGCTAGACCATTTCATAATTTGTTTCAAGGTTAAAGTCAAATGTCAAATAAAAATACATACTACATAGGGGAGATGTGGGTATAGTGGACACCCGAGGTAAAGTGGCCACAAGTAATTTCTATTTATCCTACTAGCGTCACCTGTGCGGTAAAGCGCTGAACTGTCACGGGCGTCATTACAGTAAACTGTAATACAAATACGGAACCATACGTTCTACAGATCAGATGGGATCTGCATAATTGTGTTTTTGCACGAGGTTGATGTAGTGTTGAGTTCAATTAGCTGTACAACAAAATTAATAAGTGTGAGAGTGCTACGTTTTTGCAGAGCCTTAAACATATGGTATAAGGTATGTATTGATGTAATATAATTGATAAATATGCGAACTACATTTTGTAGGTTATCACATTTCTCATGAGGTGGAAGATGGGGTAAAGTGGCCAACAAGTGTCCACTATACCCCGTGTAAATTTTGGAGTGGCCAATTTAATCCAGCTCATTTTATATTGAGTGTAAACTTGAAAATTTCTTTTCAGAAAATGCCAAGGAAGTACACAAGAACGTCACACCAAGGATTATGGGATCCTAAAGCCATGGCACACGCAAACAAAGCCGTAAAGAAACAGCATATGCCATTCCAAACAGCCAGTAAAACTTTTAATGTTCCGCGAAATACTCTTAACAGAAGAGTCCTAAATAAAAATAGAGATGCTAAAGGGAATATTAAAGTCTTAGGCGCTATCCGCCCAGTTTTTACTTTGGACCAAGAAGTAGAAATTGTCCAACATATCCAGGAACTGAAAACTCACTAAAAAAGACGTTAGATCCCTTGCATATCAATTAGCTGCAAAAAACGGCTTGAAGCATACTTTCAACAGACCAACCGAGCTTGCTGGGGAAGACTGGTTAAAATGGTTCCGTGACAGACATCCGGAAATTAGCCTTCGCACACATGAAGCCACTAGTGCGGCCTGAGCTAGAGCCTTCAATAAGCCTAGCGTTGACAAGTTTTTTAGTCTCTTAGACAATTGCCTTAATCCGTTACCATGAGAATTTTTAATGTGCAGTCTAAATCAAGTAAAAGTTTTGCACAAAAAGGTCGGAAACAATTAGGTAGCCTCACATCTGCTGAAAGAGGAGTTTTATCAACAATTGTTGTTGTTTGCATGTCTGCTGGTGGTTCATTCATTCCCCCAATGATAATTTTTCCTAGAGTGCGAGTGAAGGAAGAGTTAATGGACGGGGCTCCACCTGGTACTGGATTTGCCTGTCATAAATCAGGATGGATGCAGCTGGAAGTTTTCACTAAATGGTTTGAACATTTTCTGAAGCATGCGAAGCCCACAGCCGAATACCCTTGCTTGTTAATACTAGATGGGCATGTTACGCATACAAAAAACCTAGATTTCATCAATATGGCACGTGATAATTTCGTGACTGGTCTTGTGTCTACCGCCCCATTGCAGTCACAAATTACAGCCGCTTGATGTGGCATTTGTGGGGACCTTGAATACGTTTTATGTTCAAGAGATTGAAAAATATCTTAAGAATAACGCAGGAAGAACCGTATCACAATTTCAAGTTTGCAAATTGATTGGTGCTGCATATCTTCTAGCAGCAGTGCCTACGGCAGCTATTAATGGGTTCAGACATTGTGGAATTGTTCCGTATAATCCACATATGTTCAGTGATGCAGATTTTGCTGCGGCTGAAGTTACTGATAGAGATGTTGCAGTTAGGGCAGATCATGCGGAAAACGAAAATTTCAATGATGAAGGCAACAAAGCGAATGATATAGCAGATCTAGTTCCTTCAATTTCTCAAACTAACAAACAACCTGTTGATGAAAGCATAATTAATATTCAGAATAGTGAACCAAGCTGCTAAAGTTTACTCGTCAGTCCAAAAGAGATCGTTCCGATTCCAAAATGTAAAACGGAAACTCAGAGAAATGGTAGAAAAAGAGGTTCAAGCGCAATAATCACAGACATTCCTTATAAAAATGAGCTAGAAATAGCAAAGGAATCTCAAAAACCAGCAGCAGTTAAGAAACAAGATGGGCCCGTGAAGAATGTGGTGGCTGGGATGAAGACGACGATGTGTTTACATGTGAACTATGTTCTTAAGCTGTATATTTATGTGTAATTAGCTAATAAATGCTAAATTACTGTTGAACCACATGGGATGTTTATTTACAATACATTTTATCGTGGTCACTATGCCATAAAATATGGGTGGCCACTTGGCCCCGCTGTGTGAGGTGAAGTGGCTATTTGCACATATTTTGCAAAATAATTTGTAAATAAAAAAATATTAAATTGAGGCTGTAGCTTTTTTAATATGACTATAATAATAGTTGAGCTGTATTGGGTACTTGATTTCATAATCATATTTCTCTTTATTTCAAATCAGAATATTTTTGAACCTTAGGGTGGCCACTATGCCCACATTTCCCCTACAATAACCAACTGCATGACATTAAAAATTACTAAAAACGTGTTCAAAGAGACTTCATTGTGACACTGTAAACAATGTTATAATGAAGTCTCTTTTATACGCGAATTATGAAAAGGATTTTGTTATACCAAATAAAAATGAACATTTTTTTCTTTCTTTGTCAAGCCTAATAAAGTATGGTATTATATTTTGTATTAAAAAATTGGTAAAAAGTAGTGAAATGAATTCATAAATCATGAGACTAAAAATTATTTATCAAATATACCGTATGGAAATAAAAAAACTCTCTATTTTTTTCCGTCGACCGTCCATATACGATCTATTTAAACGCACTCAAAGTCGTTGATTAATGAACCTAATTAATGAATGATTTTGTAATAATCGACGATTTTATTATATGGAACCCAACGTACAACGTTCTTATACATTTATATTGTGATCTGTGGCACACTAGGCTCACCTATTAGACGGAGAGCTGGCTACAGGGGGTGCAACATACATATGACCATGAAGACTGTTACGTGGAAAAGGTTCGATTTCTGCCGGCAAACCGAAAGCCCGACCGTCAGAACGTGCGTTAGAAGCTGAGAGCGAGTAAAAGTCTGAAAAAAGAACAGTAAGTAGAAGCTAAAGTGTTGTCTGAAGATGCTAAAGTTGCGAAAAATGAATAAAAATTAACATACTAAGCGGCACTTCTGACAATTTGCATTTTTATTGTTTCAGTATAAAATGAGCTAGTTGCAAAGTGTCAGAAGTCAAAATAGAAGCGTTCCTGAGAAATTCGAGTGCAAAGGGACATAGCGTATTTCGGCGAGCGGCGCAGCGCTTACCAGTAAACCAATCGCTTTCTTTTTTTTTCACATCGTATACATATATATGAAAGCACTTAAGATGATTTATATTAATAGTAATAAATGACTGAAGGAAATTTGTGTGAAAATATCAGAACTCAATTAAGAATATATTCATTTTATGAGAAATTTAAAAAAAATGTATTTGCTGCCAAGTTAATAATCAAAATACCAATTAATTTCATTTTATATATCTTGTTTATTTTCTTCACATTCAGCATATTCATCGCTATCGTATTCGGACTCCACCGTATCATCAACTAAAAATAATAAATTATTAAATAAAATTCACGTGTCCAATGAAGTGTCGAGAATTGAAAATTACATTCGGAATCTTCGTTGTCTAATATGATATATTCAACAGATGGTGGCAACTGTAGGCATTGAAACCATAGAAAGTCATATTTATTTTCTGTTAACATCCATCCTGAGGATTCAGACTCGAATTGGATTGGATCCGCTGATGTAGCATTGTTCCACAAGTGTGCAATTTAGTGTGCCCTTTTAATTTGCTGTAGAAGCTCCGTGCAGCAAGGTGGCAAGCAGGAAGCGTCGAAATGTTTTATATTTTTTTTAGAAAAGCTTCTGTAGTATTTTTCATTTTATAATTTCGAATGAATATTTGGATCCGAACGTTATCAATTTTGTTATTTGATTCATACCCGTACATACTACAAACGAATGATTCTATTTTCGAAAAAGTATCATCGGTATCTATTGACGTATCTCCTAAGCTAGTGAACGCTTTCTGAAACTTATCTTTGCTTGCTAGCAATTTAAACGGACGCTGTTTCCCTTTCCTAAATAGTGCAGGGTTATAATCGCAACCGGTAAACGCATGAAATCCCGGCAATGCTTTGCATAGATCTAAGCCTAAAAGTCCGTGAAGCGCATTTACATTTATGATATGTCGATTATTGGAGACTCCACATTCAATATAAATGTTCGCTGTTATTTTGTGTAAAATACCTAACATAATTACAACAATATCTGTATCAGAGTACTTGACTACAACATTAGAACCAGCATTTATTTTGGACGCATGATACACAATTTAAGTGTCAGCCTCTTCGTGCCATGGACAAAAAGTCGGGATTTTCCGCTCGTACAACATTACCATTTACAACACTGCACGTGTAACAATGAGTAAAATTTAATACAACAGTCTTATTTCCTATAAAAGGGGCTACATCATTACTTTGCCAGTGCGAAATTATAAAAAGGACAAGCGCTCCTTTAAATTTATCGTTCCTAAGTTCTTTTGCAAAATCATATGTCCTAGTTTGTTCCGGACCAGAGGTGACTTATTCATTGTAACTGTTGATACCTCCCCTCAACGAACGTTCATAACTTTTAATAGATGGTGACCAGTACCGAACAAAAACTATATGCACACATGAAGAATTATAACTCATTAAAATCTGCAACATTTCTTAAGAAATGTTGCCGAACGATTGTGGCACATATTTCATACAATGAATTGAAAAAAAAAACATCAACAATGACAACGTCGATGTTGTTCGGTGAAGTACTATAGTTTCGCAAAATTCTCATCATAGCTGATTTTTCAGTTTTACAAATCGTGCCGTCGGAATGACATAATGAAGTAGGCATCGGAGTAATCGGGAATGAAAATACTTTTTCTATATCTGTCGCCTGCTCCATCGAAATCGCCAACATTCAACCAAATAATTCGCGTTGCATGCGAACTTCCAGCACTTTATGGTTGATCGTTAATTTTTGTTTTTTATTACAAGTTGTAAAATTGATTATTTTTTTTTCAATACAGATTGAAATCATGTTCACCGACCGATACTACACGTAAACCGCTGTCAAGTGGTAATAATTTCTCAAGAAAAACCTGGGCGCGTATTCTGTATCGTCTCGGAGAAAGAAATTTCTTTCTATGAGTATAGAGAGGAAATTTCTTTCTATTTCGTGAACCTATTCTGTACCATTCTTTCTATACCTATTCGGCAATGCTCGGCTATAGAGAACTGATAATTAGCGGATGTAAAACCATTGACCTGTTTTTAGGGGAATTTGGGATATCTTTTGATTAAGTCGGCAACAATAGCAACATTTGTTGGTTTATTTCTCAGGAGATAATAATTGTTACAAGAATTATTTCATATTTCATTGTGGGAGTCAATTATTATTATAATCATTATAACTGTTATTATAGTGTATGGTGTAAATATTATAAACTATAGCATAGCATATTATCTGTTCTTAGTTTTCGTTTTTCTAATCTTCATTGCGAGTACATTATAAATTATGGAACCAATTCATTTGCTACAAGTAGAAGATGAAGTACGACAAAACCAATTACGTTTAGAGAGAAGAATTCATTAATCCTTAAAATCACCAATGTTAAATATATTGAACTTTTGAAGATTTGGACTAATGACAAAAATTAAGAAGTTTAGTAATTAATTTAACACAACGTTCAGCACATAAATATTTCACATTCACAAGTAACACCGTAAATGGCCATAAATACGTATTATTTAGGTACCCTTTGCACTTGTTTACGTATTAAATTGCAATAATATTAATAATACTCAATTATTCCAAAAATTATTTTTCCAACATATATAAACTTGTATTTATAAACCACAAAACACCATAAACATAACATAACCGATATGCACCTTTCCTTTGAAGAAAAGTGAACATGCCAATAAAGATAAATCTAATGATTGTGTGTTAAAAAGAGACAGGGATACTCAAAACATCATAGCAAGACCTAAAATGGTCTTTCTATTACTTTCTACCGTACGAAGCGTTCGTGATACACGAGCAATGCCGAAGTAGCTTACAGAATAAGGTAAAGTGGTATAGAGAAATTATTGAAAGAAGTTTCCTTTCTATGACGATACAGAATATGCGCACATTTTCTTTGTATACTGTGGTAATTCCGATACAATCGGGTCGAAGCTGTTTCTCCTCTTGGCAGCTGGTTGACCCTGTACATTATTTATACGATCGCGACTTTCATTCAGTGTAGACCGATCGATCTCGTTAAAATTTTGATAGAAAATACCGACCGCGTGTCGTGAAGAGTATCTTTGCCATTATTCGTTTCAACGAAACGATCGAAATTGTCAAACGCAACTCCTGTACACTGATTTTGATCTAGTAAAGAATCTTCTGGAGAAACGTTGAATTCGCCGCATGTCGAAGACGTAGCTTCTGTATCAAGTTCCTCGACAACATTGTAACTACAGCAATGCCCCAGCTTGTTCATGAGATCGACGACTTTTTTACTACTTGTTATACTTTGAAGCGCCATTCCTACAGTCATGTGTTTCGAGGTTTACATAAAATTTATTAAGCTTTACGCACATTCATCTGTAAATAAACCAAATAAAAAATAAAACACACACCAACACCGTTAAACGCCATTATAAAACTGACTGTTGCTGCGAAATTTGTCTCAGAGTGACGTCAGGCGTGCGAGAGAAATGGGCTTATACATGCGCGTGGGTTTATCTTCTCAGTTATAGCAACGATATAAGGTTTGTTCTCACAGGAATCACAAACCATCAGGATTCTGCGCAATACATTTCTCTGTGTTGATACATAAGTTTCTGATTGTTTGAAAACAGCTAGACGATGTTCACACAGGTTTCATTAATGGTTGTCCAACTGTCCAACGTCCAGCTGTTTTCAAACAATTATAAACTTATTTATGAGCGTGGAGAAATGGATTGCGCAGAATCCTGACTGTTTCTGATGGTTTGAAACTCGTGTGAGAACAAACCTATAGTATCATGCTGCTTTATCAACTCCGATAGCGTCCTTCTCCCCTGGCCTTGCTTTTCAAATAGTAAACGGTCAATTCACAGCGAAGAATCGAAAGAGAGGGGGAACGAGCAGATGTTCGCAAGAGCTCCGAAATATACGGCGCGCGCTTTGTATACCTGCAACGCAGGTCAATGGTTGGAGGATATTCATAGATATCCGTGTTATAGTTCTTCATAAAACTTTCTCTTCGTATATTTCATACTATTAGTACTTAAAATTCAGAAATTTATTTTTCATTCATATTTGAACATTTGAATATGCTTTTATTAAAATGAAATAATCACGCACAATGTTAACTTTACGATATAAAATTATTGAAATTGACATTTTTTATATTCACAACATTTACATCAGTCATTTATTACTATTTAGATAAATCATCAAAAGTAGTTTTATATATGTATACGATGTGAAAAAAAAGAAAGCGATCGGTTTACTGGTAAGCGCTGCGCCGCTCGCCGAAATACGCTATGTCCCTTTGCACTCGAATTTCTCAGGAACGCTTCTATTTTGACTTCTGATACTTTGCAACTAGCTTATTCTATACTTAAACAATAAAAATGCAAATTGTCAGAAGTGCCGCTTAGTATGTTAATTTTCATTCATTTTTTGCAGCCTAAGCATCTTCTGACAACACTTTAGCTTCTACTTACTGTTCTGACAATTTTTTCCCGGCTTTTACTGGTGTTACTCGATACGTGTGCCAATTTTCAGCCGTGCCGATCGACAGTTTTTTTTTCTCGGAAAATCTACACGTTCAATAGACCGCCCACGCTCTCAGCCTCCAACGCACCTTCTGACGGTCGGGCTTTCGGTTTGCCGGCACTAATCGAACCTTTTTCACGTAACAGTTTTCATGGTCATATGTTTGTTGCACCCCCTGTAGCCAGCTCTTAGACTATATTAAAACAGTCGAAATCAAGTAGCTGTATTACTACTGTCCTTGTATGTCATTATTTATTTTACTGTTTAATTTCTTAAAATTCTATGTATTTTTTAAAATCAAAAGTATAGGGTCGACGGAAAAGTTTTGTAACGAACTCGTGAGTTAAAATGGCGATTAACAATCTCGAACATTAACAAGCTTGCTCGTTAAAGTATCTCAATTGTTAATCGCCCTTAATAATACACTTATTCTTTAAATAACTATTAACCAATTTGAGTGTCTTGTTTCGATTTTTTAACTCACCTTAATTTTGTGACACATCAAATTTGACATTTGATTAAATCCCTTCTCGCAAATATCACATTTGTGTGGTCTGGCGTTAGTATGAGTGAAAATATGGTTTCTTAAATTTCCTACAATAATATTTAGAGAAAAGCAAACACATTATTAACAAGGCAAAAACAATTTTCATCCTAAAATATATTCGAAAATGGGTAAACTTACCTTTCTGGTGGAATGCTTTATTACACAAATGACATGCATGGGGTTTGAGGCCGGTATGGGTTTTTCTATGGGAAATCAAGGTAGAAACGCGGTTAAAAGTCTTTTTGCAAACTTCGCATATGTAAGGTCTCTCCGTGGAATGGACAGCTCGGTGTTGACATAAAGTTGACATCTGGTTGAATGCTGAAAGAATTGAAAAAGGATTTGAAGGATAAGAAGTAAACCGATACAATCTTGTAAAAATGTAACTAAAAACATTTGTGTGTATTATATGCATCTTGTTGTCCGGTTTTCTTCCTGTTACTATATTATAAATTTTTCCGGAGCATCCTATACCTATTTCATGACTTCTTATATCATCTTCTATTTCTTCTACTGTGTTTCTTAATCTTCGGTGCATCTCTTAGATTTCTTTGTTATATCGTCTATCCATTATTCCATTTTTTCCAGCACATTTACCTGTTGACCTTTTTATTCTACCATCTAAATCCTTGAATTGTTTATTTACATTCTCTTTTATAGTTTCAACTTCATTTGTTATATGATAATTTTCTGGTAGATTTTCTTCAATATCTCTTCTGAATTCCTGTACCTTTTCTACTATCTGCTTTTCTATTTCCTCTCGAATTTTTAATCCATTTTCTTGTATTTCTATTCTCAGAATTTTATTGTTTCCTCCATATCTTCTTTTACATTGTCAATTTTATTTTTAAATTCTTCTTGGTTCTCCTTGAGTTCCTTAATCTCCTTACAATTTTCAAATTTAACTTCATCTATTTTCTTTTCTAATCTTTTCATATTTCCATGAATGTTGTGGATGTCTCCTCTAATTTCTTCTTTCATATTATTCATGTCTCCCCTCATGCTATTCATATTTCCATTCAAGTTCTGCTCCATTTTTTTCATATCTGTCTTCCTATTTTCATCCATTTTGTTCATGTCTGCTCTCATACTAATCAAGAATTGTTGCATCCATTGTTCATTGGTATTTGTTCCTCTTTGTGTTTCCCTTCTATCTTGTCTCTGGCCTTCTTGTTCCACGTCTTCTTCATCTCCTGTTGTACTTTCTTCAGGTTCACCTCCTTCTGATTGTCCCTGGATCAAATATTGGACCTGGAAATCTCCCATTCCATGACTCCTTTCGTCTCTTTCCTCTTCTGATCCGCTATCGTTTCCGACCTGTTTCTCATCTCTCAATACCATTTTCTTGTCCATGATTTATTTGTTTAATTTTATTTTTAATAATGTGTTAATATTGAATCCAGCCCCACGTTGCGGGCGTCAAATTATAATTATTTAATTTTTTTACTTTTACTGA
Source organism: Galeruca laticollis (assembly GCA_963921935.1). NCBI lineage: Eukaryota > Metazoa > Arthropoda > Insecta > Coleoptera > Chrysomelidae > Galeruca > Galeruca laticollis. Next base: position 55,612,992 of record OY998177.1, read on the forward strand.
TGCTGAATTTTATGTATTATTATTTGTTTTTATTGTATTATATAATTTACCTTTTTTACTTTACCTTCAGCTAGCTCCTGATGATAATCTGTGAAATTTAATTTTTATTTATAATTTATATGATAGTCGGCAGCACGAGACTCCTCCCTTTGAGTTCTGGACGCATATGTATAACTTTGATACACATTTAAATATTGAATTCTGAAATTTTTCTAATATGTTTTATTCCTGAATAAAATATATACCTTTGTTTTTATTGACTCCAAATATTATCATAGAATGAATGAATTAAACACTATTTTCTAAATGTATTATGAATATTAAATAAAATGATAAAAAAAATACCAACACTTTAATGAAGTGATTTAATAGATTGTTGAGATTATATTCAAATTCTTTTTACATAAATTTTCTTTACACCGCTCCTGCATTCTTGACTGGTCATGCGCACTGAATGATTAGATTGACTGCGTCGGCGCATAGGAGAAACACATCCTCGTATATCGTTTCACAACGACATAAAACGTATAGTTCACAGACGACGTTGTACATATGAATGTTTTTATAAATTTAACGTTCTTAAATTCATTGCAATCATCAATATATTATTGGAACTTACACTATACAGTTACATACATATTTCAAAATGCGAGTAAAGTGGATGATAAATAGTTATAGGAATAGTTAAGCATGCATAAGAAGAAATAGAAGTAAAATGGTACTTTACGTGCAATATAAACAATGATGATGTGAAATAAAACTTTTTACAAGTACAAATTATAACTATTAATAAAGTTACATGCTAATCAAAATTACATGGATATCCATGGATATGAAAAGATATTCATCATTTTATTGTTTTTGGCCTTTTTTTAGAAATGTTTAATTTAAACGTTCAAATAATATTTTTATTGTTCACTATTTCTTTCTCTTTGGAATTCCAAATTAAAAAAACTTAAAAACCACCGACCTTATTTCCAATTCTCGGCACTGTGGAACTGCTGCAAAGCGTCTCCTTTTCTTGAGAATTTCTTATCAAAGAAATACTCTTTCTGCACACTGCACTTTATCACACGGTTTAAACAAAATTGCTATTATGATTTTATAATGGTTTTGAACTTAAAATTATTTACTTTTACATAGTTTTCTCAAAAATTTTGTAGAGGAGAGCTACATAGATGTTCACTATTCTTCCACCAACGCCCGACTCTCAATTTTTTTTAAATCAACAAACTTTTTCCCATATCAAAAACACAGTCTCCTTATATTGTTTTTTTTATTCGACAATTGTCAATTTGAGTGTTTTTCATGAAAATACAAAATTCTTTAATTAAAATTGTCCTGGAGGATAATAACACTTATATGAATGGGTTTATAATGTCTTAGGGAATATATAAAATGCCTTTTACATGTATTACAATCCCAAAATTTGTTGTAATTCCCTTTTTATGGTATTTTTATTTACAATTAAATATACAATTTCTACAACCTAAAATGATTATTTATATATATATGGAACTGTTTAGTTTTCAATTTATGAATTTATACTAATTTTATTTTATATTTTATATAAACTTTTATTTATTTCCAAATTTACCTTTTATGTTTTATATTCAATTCCAAAGCAATGATTTTAGGTTGGCAAGAAAATCACTAGATTTTATTACTTCCTGTTCATTAAATTTTATTTAGTTAACAGATTTCCATGACATATAACATGGCTCTGGTCCGTATGTCATCTTTCATAAAGTTATTCTTTTTTTACAAATTCTTTTTCAAATTGTAAACTTTTACTACCATCGTCTGTGAATATGTTAATCAATTAGTAATTTGAGTATTAATTCTTGTTATTTTAGGTTTCAAACAAAACAACATTCTACTTCATCCAGATGGCAGTGTTCAGATGATTTTGAAAATTGTTGACATTGACTTGACCTTAGGATTGAATTGTGAAGGTAAAATTTTTATACTTAATTATAATGTTATCATTAAAATTTTATTCCTTATCCTTTAATCCTTTCTTTATAATTGGTTTTCTCAATATTTGATAATACATTTGCTTACTTCATTCATTCGTTTATGTTAAATTTAGTTTTTAACCAGGTAGTGTCTAAAGGTACACCCTACGTATTAATAAAAAATTCTTTTTAATATTCAATCTCATACGTGAATTATTTATATATATTAGAGGACTGGTTCAACATATATATATATATATATATATATATATATATATATATATATATATATATATATATATATATATATATATATATTGTGGAAGAGATCAGTGGCGCACTAAACTTTTTTTATGGGCTCTCACTAAGGAAATATAATACCAATTTTTTTTTTATATGGGGCACTATATATTTTAACATATTTTGTTTCCATTTTTAATTCTCTTTCACATGATATGATATACGACTATCTATTTTCAGTGGTTCGAGCTACAGGGCGAATAAAATGTTTGCAGTTGACACAACGCTAAAGACACTTAAAAATTAAATAGCTAGTAACCCTATTTAACTTTTTATTATGAGAATATAAACCATGACAGTTTCATTTGCTTAAAATTAAATCGAGCAACTCAAAAAATAGGAATAAAAAACTTACAAACAAATTAATTTTACAAAATTATAATAAATGAGCTTAAGTGACAGTTACAACCCCAAATTTTTAAATGGAAAGTAGGGACATTGATACTGATATATCTTTTCAGAATATTGTCGTTTTCAAATTTGTTACAAAAATCAACACAAAAAAAAATTAAATTATCCGATGAGTGAAATTATGTCCCGTTTAGGTCTTGCAGTTATCAACTGTTTTAATTTTGATAATAATTAAGATTATCAGAAACGTATAAAATGACAATTTTATAAATGAAAAGTCAAGCATCCGCAACATTGAATGATAGAGCCACACATCGGCTGTAAACATACTAAAATAAATATAAATACCTTACCTTTACCACAGGTTACGCACTGGTACTTCCTTTCATCTTTGTGCGTTGTCAAATGTCTCATTAAAGTATAATGATGAATAAACACCTTCTGACCTAAAAAATACAGGCTTTGTTCATAAATGCGCGATAGCAGTGTCCTATTTTTCAATGTGGAGAAGGGCAGGTTAGCTGATTACTAAGATCCATGTGATTAACATAAGATTATTATCGCAACGAGAAACCTCAACTACTTTTGTGATTCCCCTGGTAATATAGTCATTTTCGGATATTCTGTAAGCGAAGGTTAAGGGAATTTTCCAGAAGTGGGGATACAAAAGTAGATAGTGGAAAACGAGTTAAGCTATGACCTTGAAAATTGTTGCGCAGAACTAACCGGCAACGATGCACAGGATTATTGAAGTAGAGACCTGAAAAAGTCTGCTCGATGATATAGTTCACGTAAGAACTATAGTGCGAACTTCAAAGTTTCGGCTCATCCCTTGAATTGAATACTGTCATAGTCCAGTCAATATTATATTTTAAATTGCTTATAAGACGATATATTCATTTAATATTATAACTTCAACTAACAATCGTTAAAATGTATTTAATAATTTTATAATTATTAAATACATCTTAAACATAACACCAGACAATTAACACTACCTTATATCTCGTTTTATTACCAAGAATTAGTAATATAATTATCAAATAACATATTATTTTCCCCATATTTTACTGAACTATAGGTATATTTTGAGATAACAATTTTTCGAACACGCACGTGTCCGCCAGCGATAAGCAACGCTTACTATTCAGTGGGTAGGCTAGCATCAAGATAGAGTGTAGTGTGTAAGTGGTAATGGTAAAAATAAACAATAGTATATTGTGCAACATGTGGGAAAAGTTCAACTTTTCTCACGAGTGTGGAAGCTTGTGGCACGAGCCAAGGGCGTGCCGCAAACACACGAGTGAGAAAAGTACTTTTCCCACATGTTGCACACTATTCTTTTTCTACAACTGCACATATTTAAAGAATACAAGTAAATAGTTTTGTAGAAAAAGTTTAAGCATCGAGGACCACCCACCGAAAACGGCTGAGCATCGAGTATAAGTTTCTGAAATTGGCTGGGCATCGAGGATCCCCTTACTGGAGTCTCCATATTTATAAATGTATGTAGTGCGGCCAAAGTGCCGTGAGAAATAATATTTCTCACACTATGTGCAATATATGGTTTTGAAATTGAGTAAGCTATGAGAAATAGCAGTTCATAGCAGTTATAGAAAAAAATACTTTTTCTACAACTGCCATGAAAAGTAGCGTATTTCTCATAGCTTACTTAATTTCAAAACCATATATTGCTCACACTGTGAGAAATACTATTTTTAGACGACGCCATCTAAAAGTTGCTCGTTCTGTATTCGTTTAGATACCGAAAGTTACGTTTTGAGTGTTCCATGTAGTGAATGTGACAATTCCGTACTGCAAAACACTTTCGGGACGCTCTGGAGTAGACAACTTCCTCAAATGTAACTCCAGCCACTTCAATGTTGACAGTTGACATCTAGTAGAGATATACATATTCCATCTGCATCTAATCCAATAAACATTAATACTTGTTCTGGAGGTACAATCAACATTACTTTTTGCAAATAATTAATAAATTACTATTGACATTGCAAATATCATTAAGTACATTATATTGTTCAATAAATAAAATGATTATATTTCTCTATTATTTATTTTCTCACCTCAGTGTAATTGAATAAGTTTTGGATCTTATGCGTCGTCTAAAAACTGTTGTGTACGCCGCAGCTGAAATACTACTTTGTTGGACTCGTCTGTTACTCGCCTCGCTTCGCTCGTCTCGCAATTCTCAGACTCGTCCAACAAAGTAGCACTTTCAGTCCTTGGCATACAAATAACTATTCTCACGGCACTTTGCCCAGCCAATTTCAGAAAGTTATACTCGATGCCACGCCGTTTTCAGTGGGGGGTCCTCGATGCTTAGACTTTTTCTACAAAACTATTTACTTGTTCGTTTATTTACGATAAAAAGAGGATGATGTCATTTTTAGTTACTTTCCTGCTTATCAGAATAAATATTTATTTACCAACCGTGAATACAATTTATCCTAAACAGCCAGGGCAATTTACAGCTAACGGGTTGGCAAAACTTCAAGACGTTGTCAAATCAACTGGTAAAATTCCCCAGTTTGTTTTGACGTTTATTGACATTCGATCATCGTCTAATATTTACAAGTATTTTTGGTGCTTTTAAGTTCATTGCTTCTTTAAGATTAAAAAAACAGTTATTTTCATAACTAATTATTTAGGCAAATCTGCAGTGTGTGGTTAATAAAATTCTGAAGCAGCTGAACAGTAAATGCCAAGAGATGTAACATCTTTGTTGAGCTATTTTGAACGATAATGCCGAAATGGGGGCCCGCTTCTCCTGCTCACTGCTGTAAGAGACGTAAGTAATAGTATTCGCTATTTGTATTCATCATTATTAATGTTACTGTTACATATTTAGATGTAAATGATTAAATAATTTTAATGTTAGGTTCAATTCAATGATTTTAGGAACGGTGCTCGAGAATATCATTTTTAGGAACTATTCGCAAATAGAGCATTCACAGGCTTCCGTATACATGACGTTGGGAACGATGTCAGGAATAGCGCCCCGATTTCGAGATTCAGGGCGGATGAAACTCAATCATCGACCACAACACCTGCAAGAAATGAATCACCGGTGGCAACAATGATTTTCTTACCGAAAATCAATACCACACCTGTCGAATGTTCAACTTTAGAAATATTTTTACAAAATCTACATCTTTTATTTTTTAGTACTGAATACCTATCTGTTTAATAAATTCATGGAAAATTATCATTGATGCTGCAAATGGAAGATCATATATGAATTATATGGCAAATGTATGCATAATTTGCCCGTAGATAATATACTTTTCAATTAATTAAAAAATATAGAATTGTGGGGAGAGGAAAAAGACGAAATTTTCGGCATAAGAGTGTCTGCCGTCTAGCGCAAAAATATATTAAAGAGGGCGGAGTCGAGACGTAACATGGCGCTAGTGACGAGCAGTCACTCTCGATTTACCAAACTCGTTATTGCATAGTTCGCACATTATTGCGACTCATATTTAGAACCTATCTGGGGAGTGAAAGTCTTGCATAATAGAAATTTTAAAAGTTTAGAATGCAATATTTGAGTTGTCCACTGTTTAATGAGTTCTGTCACTGCAAATTTAGTTTTTATTACTACCACATTAGTAAACATCCCATTGTCACGAGACCAATTTTAAGTAACATTTTTGCATCAAAATGAAAACAGAAAAAAATTCTTTCGGCAAATTTGTGAATTTTCTCAAATAAATGTTTTCATGTAAGTTCTAGAAAAAAGTGGTAAGTATAAAAGTTGTATAACGTGGTAAGTCCTATAAAAATATAAGCAACTTTCTTGAGTCAGACCAAAAATAAAGGAAATACATTTTTTTCAACTTTGACAGGCCGTCATTTTGCTTCTACTGGGCCGATTTGGACCGTTAACGAACTCGTCCGTCTATCTCCCTCATCCCCCCCCCTCTCTCTCAGTGTCCCAATTTGATTTTTACACTTTTTAAATTGGAAAAGTGGTACGCTAATTATCAGGTTACGTTCACATACGTACACATCTTTATAAAATTGATAATAATTGAAGTTGAAAAGAGAGGGCTGAAGGTAAATCAAGAGAAAACAAATTAAGGGATGCACTTACAAATTTTACATATCCACGATTTGACGTGTTTTCCATCTTGTATTTTATACCATACTTGATACAGATTACTATTTTCGTCTAGAAGTTTCTGTGTTATATTTTGATTAACATTGTTTATACCATTTTGTACATCATCACTGTTGGAAGCTTCTGGTATGGGTGTAGGTAAATCAAGGTCTTGAACATAATTCAAAGTGATATTTTCATCGAGAAGTAGTTGATCTGGTGAAAATTCCTCATTGCTCTGCGGTTCTGGTGATATTATATCTTCCTTAATGTAGTCTATGGAAGTTTCCGTTATACTCGAAGGTAAATCTAGTTTCTGAAGCATTGGTATGTCATAAGTATCGGCAGCTAATTGGTTAGTTAAATTATCCAGTTGGGCCAACAGGAAGAGATCATATTCGGTCATCGCGTCTTCTCTCTGGATACTACTGCAAATTGATTCACAAACATTTTTTTTAAGTTTAATACATTCCTATTGAATAATATTGGTGTAAGTATTTGGGCTCCAGCAGATTTGAATGTAGTTAATCACTGAACCAAAAAGGTACGTAATATTAATAGTAAAAACATTGGCTCAACGAACTCCGTTTATCGTTTTTCGTCCGATGAATGAGTTCTTTGGGCCAATGAATACTTACTACATTAGTCGAAGTTTATAATTTTATCACCTACTGAACCGTTTTAAAGGAGTTGATGAAAATGTTTAGTGATCTAATAAAATATTATTATCGAATTGATGTAGATGTTCGTAAAATAAATTAACATTTTTATTGTGGCTATAAAAATATTCGGTAATTCAATCAAAACGTTTATTGATTATATGAAAATATTAATTGATCCAATAAACATGTTTATTAATCTATGATCGTATTCCTAAACTCTATCATTTTTGTTTATGAAACCTACGAACGCATTAATTGATCCAATAAATGGTATAATGGATCCATTTAACACATTCATTAGCTCTATAATTTTTGTTCGTAAAACCAGCGAACATGTTCATTGATCTAATAACCAGGTTTATAAATCCAATGAACACGTTCATTGGTCCCAACATCCATGTTTGATAAAACAATGAACGTATTTATTAATTCAGTAAAGATGTTCGTTGGTTCAATTAACGCGTTCATCAATCTAACGAAACTACAATGTACCAATCCGGTATACATAAATATAAACTGTATACAGGACTACTTCGAAAATGTCATCAATAAAAAAGTGTAATGAAAAACAAGCGTTTATTGTCAAAAATTATGAAGAAAGCGACAATACACCCTCACTTATTTGATATTTTGATACGTCAATGTGTGTTAGTTTTATTCAACCTTTCTTTGAGTGCATCACTGAGAATGAATACTTTCGAAGATGAATAAGCACTATTCATTTTGAAAAAATAATTTTCGAAGAAACTCTAAAACAATTGACTCTCCAGTGCAAAGTCTGGGTTGAATAAATAAATAATCTTTTAGTAAATATCCACAGCTCTTATAATATTATTCATGTTGTATCGTATATAGTCAAAATAAATAATTATTTCTTCAATTTTGAATATACTTTCGTCTATACAGATAATGAAAGGATGAGTTGAAGAGTTTTTGGATTTTAAAACCTCAGGTGATCCTCAAGATTTTGTTGGTTACTGGCTATATAAAGAAAGGCTTCTTGGGTTTTGAAAGTGTATTTCATGACACTGTGCTTTCCGTGAGGGTTCTTTTTAATCTCTTTATTGGTAAACACAAGGTAACCATGTAGGATGTAGGGCCCATAATACTGCCGCATGACGCCCATCTGAAAATATTAAAACAGTATAAAAGCAGCACTGTTCAGAGACAGTACAAAGTTTCCATCACATCCAATCCATTTTCAATGACACAAGTTATGTTTAGTAGACTAAATCGCCATTTGAATGCTTGTATTGTAACCCGAACTAATGGACCTAAATTTCGAATAGGTACCAGCAAATGTTTCATTAATCTTAGTTTTCTGTTTTCTATATATTGATAGTTAGGGTGCCCGCCGGGAAAAATTTTTGTGATACATACTCTCACCAAACTTCGTGTATGGCTTCATTGGACCTAGTCTGACAACCAATTCCTCTATGACTTTTTTTGTTTTTAGGGCGTTTGTCCGCTAATTTCCTCTAAACATGTCGTCTTTACGACATATAGAAAATTTATAGATACTGTTTTTTTTTCAAACAGAATAACTTAAAAACATTATTTGAAACGTGAAAATAAAATTGTCTGATAATAAATGTGGTTTATTGGTTGTGTCCGCCATCTTAAACATGTCGGAAAAACGACTATAAGAAAATTTATTAATAACCACCTGATTTTCCCTGTATCCGTTTATTAAAAAATACAAAAAAAATCTTATTATATTGTCTGACAAAAATTCTTTCCCGATTTCCCAGTCTAACGCGTCAAAGTTGTCGATTTCCTGCCAACAATAAATTTATTAATAACCTGAAAATTATGTTAAGAAAACAAATATTTTTTGATTTTTGGTATAAGTGTCTGATAAATATAGTGGGGCGTAACTAGAGTCTGTCGAAAAAACATCATTTTTTAATAGTTGCAGGATCATCATATCTCAAGTGAGCAAAGTAAGTATATTTTACCACTTTTGATGTACATACCTGCAAATATCGGAATCTCCGAGTTATGCCAAATGGCAGTATCTAGGTAAAAAATTTACTACCCCTGAATTTGCCTATAGGAGATTTAAAGGTTAAGATGGAAGTAGCTTAATAAAGGTTAAATTATAAAACACTAAATATTTACTTGTTCTCTAAAGAAAGGTGTACATTTCCATTCTCCGCCCTTTAGGGACGCCTACAAGAGCCCGTCCCTGGGGGTTTGGTACACATTTATTTATTTAATAAATTCTGAAAATTTTATTAAAAAAAACTTTGAAAAAACGTAAAAAATTAAATAAAAACAAATTAATTCTCTTCATCTTCGTCTGATGAGTCTGATGTTGATTCATCAGGTACCGAATCATTTTCACTTTCATACAATGAATCTGAAAAAGTAATGAAGTGGTGCTAAGATTGAATTTTTTAAAGCCGATTTTACAAAGATTTGGTTTTTTAATTTATTGTGAAGTATAAAATTTAGAAGACTATAAAAAAAATTGGGGAAAATTACTAACTTGTCTTTTACTCAGTAAATGGTTGATGAAAAAAAAACTGTTAAAAAAATTCTGGCTTTTTGGTAGGTAATAATTGTTGATTATTACACAGTTATAATTGAAATCTTTTACCAGGTACTTCCCTCCGCTACATTTAACAGGTCAAGACATGAAGCGTTTAATCGCGAAATATAGGAAATTCAAAATCGGAAAATAGTTATTTATATCACTAGTCCAGAAAATGACCTTTTGCGAGTATGAGAGTGATATTGTGTAGCCTAGATGTGGTCCGACCACTTTTTAAATTGATCAAAAGTTTATAAATTTTCTACTAAAAACTAAAATATCTGAAAATCGACTAAAATGACATTTACTATATGATTAATAAAATTAGTAATGAATGATTCTCTATCGAAATCTAACCACTTAATAATTAGATAATAATATGTAGGTATGTGCCTAATGTCGTATAAAGTAGCACAGTAAAGGTAATTTTAAGATAAAATTGATAAAAACTAATAATTATTAGGCATACATCATTTAATTTTAAATAAACACACCAAGATACAATCGATATATTTTTATAATCGAATGAAAGGTTGTTGTAAACAAACGCGTCATTTCACAAATGCCAAATTTAAAATTAAATCTCAAACTTTTATTTAATATAATTTTTATTTACAAACAATTTATTAGTTCTCTTTTTAATTCCAAAAAAGTCTTTACGCAAATATTGAGATTTATTTAATTAATTTATGAAGTGGTGTACCCAAAATTAACTGGCAAATGAGAAAAACAAAGTTTCATTTGATCATAAAGGTATGACATATAGTTTAAGTTACTATTTGATATAAGTAGTATAATCACTGTAGTGAGTAAGTTGGTAATATCTTAGTAACTTTATTGCCGGCCTAGTAAATAAATGAAGCTGTTTCCGGACGATTTTGAAGCATGAAATAGCATTGTTTCTGGTCGGAGGACCAAAATCATTTTTTTTTGAAATTAAAAATATTTATGATGTTTGAAGTTATAAACATTATTTTTTATTATAATTAAGAGAAAATCGTGTAATTATGAAAACAAAAAAAAACAGATAATAAGAATGATAACACTTTTTTAATTAAATTATCCACCTGTCTCTCCAGCATCCAAGGTGTAATAACCAGAGCAGCAACAAACTTTTTGGATAAAAGAACTAGTTTTAGTGCTATATCCCACCATGGTGGCGCAGCTAGCTTTCATATAATACTTTCATTTTTATATATGTACCTTTCTTTAATACCCGATTAATATTTTTAAATACTTTTAACTTTTCTTCCTCAAAATACTATGTAATTATAAACAAATATTTTATAATTTAATAGTAAACTTAACCCTGCGTTGGATGCCCCGGGTCTGACAGACCCAAAACCATTTCCAATTCCGTTTTCTATCTGAACTTCGATAAGTAAGGCAACTTATATTACATGTAATTAACTGTCTCGACCCTTACTTCGTGGAATCTATTCATATTAGTTTTAAATGAAACTCAACAATATAATGAAAAATATTGAAAATTCTAAAAAATTGACAATTGTTTCGATAACTGAATATCATCGTCAGAATGACAGAAGTTACATTTCATTTGATGCCTACCTGATGATTAGTAGTTATTTTTGGCTAGACCAAGAAGTGACCTACCTTATGATTGACTTAATATATGTTAATAGAAAAAAGAAGATGTGATATTACAAATATTGAAGCTTAGATATTATTAGCCCTATGGTGATATCCTGTATATCATTTTTCCAATTAAGATCAGTATAACTGTGCAATGATATAGAAAACCAGGAAAACTATATCTGCTGATCTTTACAATTATCACTTAAGAAGGCAGTTTAATAGTGGAGAACTCCCCTAGATTTATCTGTTCATTGACGACTTCGTATTGTGGGTTCCTTAAGTGTCTTCTAATTTCCAACTCTTCAAGGAAATCCAGTTCTTGTTTCTTATCACAAATATGTAGTACTTCTAGTTCTAGATCTTTTGCGTAATGGAATTTATCTAGTTGTTTTAATCTGTATCCTCGTAAGTGTTCACTGTATCGGATTTCAAAATTTCTTAGGGTCTGACCCATTACATTCTGGACATTTGAGTTTATATATAACTGATTTCTTTAATGTTGGTATATTTATGTAGCTACATAAACTTGAACACACACAACATAGAATTCAATACCCTAAACATCATGAAACTGTAAGTACCTACATACCAACACACTTTGCACCACGATTTGAAAACCTTTCAGATACTAATTTTGCAGATAGTGATATAAAATTTTTAAATAAAGGTTAAAAGTACAGCATACCACCAAAATTTACGAATAATATTAAACAAATTATAGCTACAGAGTCAGAAATAGCTTTAAAATCTAATTCAAATAATTTTCTTTATGAGAAATTAAAAATTGCCAATTTAATCAAAAATATTGAACCTTCAAAAGTTAAACGTCCAACAAAAAATAACATTACAGTTTTATATGCAATAAAAAAGAAAGTAGAAGATAATAACCTAACAGTTACAAAATCTGATAAGGGGAACACAATTGTCATATTGACAGCTGAAAATTATAATTCAAAAATATATAACTTTATAGAATCTAGCGATGTAAAAGTTCTTAGAGCAGACCCAACAAAGAAGTTTTCTAATAATGTAAGGGATATTGGTAATAATTCAAATTATCTTTTTAGTGATTAAGAAAAGAGGTCCATAATAAATAAGAATCCTCATTGTCCACAATTATATGGAACCGTTAAATTACATAAAATAACGGAACCAATTAGACCTGTAGTTTCTTATGTTAATACTCCTAATAATATATTCGCAAAGAAGCTTAACAATATACTCAATAGTTACGGATATGGGTCTAAATTCTCAATTAGAAATTCAATAGAACTAATCAAAAAATTAGAAGCATTCAAATTACAAGATGCTAACCTTATTTCATTTGACGTTACTAATATGTTCACTAAAATTCCTCCTAAAGAATGTCTAATACTTGTAAGAAAATTATTAGAAGATAAAAATATTAATCCAGGAATAATATCAGATATACTCAGTTTGTTTGATGTATGTATTAATCAGAATTATTTCACTTTTGACAATAACATATATATATTCAAAATGAAGGTTTACCAATGGGAAGCCCTATATCCCTATTTTGGCAAACATTTTTATGGACAGTTTACAAAGAAAAATCTTTGAAAGTAATATTTCAAAAAACGTTTTATTCTGGTATAGATATGTAGATGACATATTAGCTTGTTTTATAGGTAGTGAACGACAATTAGATATATTTTTCAACCACATTAATAATTTACACCCAAAAATCAAATTTACATTAGAAGTTGAAGAAAATAACTTAATCAATCAATTTTCTTGATTTCAAAATTCAAAGAGTTAATAATGTACTTGATTATGCAATTTACCGAAAACAACACACACTGATGTGACAATTCCATATAATTCCAATCACCCAATATCACATAAGCTAGCGGCATACAATTCAATGATATATATATATATATATATATATATATATATATATATATATATATATATATATATAGAGCATTATCAGTTCCTATGATGTAATGTAATTTTGATAGAGAGAAAAATACAATTAGACAAATAGCAACATCCAACGGTTATCCATTACATATGATAAATAAGCTAATTAATAAAAAAGAGGAAAAAGTGGCATTGCAACTAATATTTCCTAAACAAACTGAAGAAATAAAAACTTATAAAACCATCACATATACAGGAAATATTTCTAATAATATTTCAAAGATAATATCTTTAGCAACGAATACAACAATTTCTTTTAAAACAGAAAGTAACGTAAGTACAAAATTGTTAAATGTTAAAACAAAAATACCAACATTAAAGAAATCAGGTATATATAAACTCAAATGTCCAGAATGTAATGCTGTCTATTTGTGTCAGACCCTTAGAAATTTTGAAATCCGATACAGTGAACACTTACGAGTATACAAATTAAAACAACCAGATAAATCCCATTACGCAAAACATCTACTTGACACCAACCATTATCATTGACATCTAACACAGAACTAGAAGTACTACATATTTGTTATAAGAAACAAGAACTGGATTTCCTTGAAGAGTTGGATATTAGAAGACAATTAAGAAACCCAAAATATGAAGTCGTCAATGAACAGATAAATCTAGGGAGTTCTCCACTATTAAACTGTCTTCTTAAGTGATAATTGTAAAGATCAGCAGATATAGTTTTCCTGGTTATTTGTATCATTGCACAGTTGTACTGATCTTAATTGGAAAAATGATATCCATGATATCACCATAGGGCTAATAATATCTAAGCTTTAATATTTGTAATATCACATCTTAATAATTCACCAAATGATGTAGTGGAAAGAGTAAGTAGACCTTTACATGGAACCTGTAGAAATTTGACAATGGATAATTGGTTCATGGACATACCACTTGCAAAGTAAATGTTAGGACACAAGGTTACTGTTCAAGAACCGGGAAGTCTACTGTACACTTTTTGGCTTCACTGAAGACATCTATCTTACATTGCTACAAAAAAATGTGTAATCCTCTTATCAACTTTACATCACAATAATAAAATAGATGAGACATGGGAGATGAAAAAAACGGGAGGTCATAACATTCTATAATGTTACCAAAGCAGGTGTAGATACTGTTGACCAACTTTGTGGCACATATAAGGTAGCTAAAAATACTGGCGGGGACCAATGGTAATTCTTTAAGGCACTCTCAATATTGCAGTGTAAACTCTTATATTATTGACCTTGCAAATAATTATGAGGCAAATGACCCTCAGCAAGAACAGATAAATCAAAAAGACTTCCTAAAAAAACTTGGTTTGAACCTAATTAGGGAACAGCTACAGAATCGGGCACAGAATAAATTTCTCCCAAAAAAACTCAAGACACTGCAAGAAAGTATTTGGGAATATCATGAGCTCACGAAAATCAACGGCGTATTTGTACTGCTACTAATAAGAGAAGACGTTGCAAATACTGCAAGGATAGAAAAACAAAATATTTTTGTGAAAAATGCAAAGTGTACCTATGCATGGATCATTTTCATTTTCTATGTGATGAATGTATTACTTAAAATCCATGATTATATTTTTAGTACCATATTTCATTGTTTGATTCTGTTTATATTTTTTTATTAGCTTTTGTAAAGTTATATTACAATAAATAATATTTTAGAACTACATTATTTAATTACACACCGAGAAAATGTAATTTTATAGAAACATTTTAATAAGGAGTCTGACAGACCCAGGACATCCTTGAGTGTAATTATCTGAGGGCATCCAATACAGGGTTAATAGCAGGACATGTAAAAATGTAAAATGTAAAAATTTCAAGTTTTAAGCATAGATATTGTTAATTATAGAACTAATGTACTAACGTATGCATCTAAAGTTTTGGAGCTTTAATTACAGTTTCATGATGAGCACCAAACAACTTACCACTGCTCACAATTATTGGTTGCTAAGCAACCTTTATGTGTCAAAACACATTAGTTTCAAATTTCTCAAAAACATGTCATATAAATTGGAAATTCGAAAAAGTGTCTACAACCTTGCTGGACGGCTACAGAAACGTGAAATTGCAAATATATTTCGAAACGAAAATATGTGCAAAACAACGATCTACCGAACAATAGCTGAATGTGAACAAGGAATACCTTGTTTAAACTTACCAAAAAGTGGACGACCTAAGGTTCTAAGTGAAATTCGTGAAAATAGAGTGGTTGATAGCGCAAGACATCGGAAACTAGAGAGGAGATTTCTTGTATCCAGTTGATTTTATTAATGAACACCACCTTGCAGTCGAAATAATGTTTTGGTCTGACTTTGCATCTTGTCATTATGCTCGAATCACCAGAGATTGGTTAGGAGCACATAACATACCTTTTGTGCCTAAGGAAGACAATCCTCCAAACATACTCCAAGCTCGCCCAGTTGAAGCTTTTTGGTCCTTACTGAGCAGGAAGGTCTATGACAAAGGTTGGGAAACCGCAGACGAACAAATGTTGCGTCGAAGAATTTTTCAGAATATTCGAGAAGTAGATATAGCATCCGTCCAGAGATTAATGCGACAAGTTTGAACAAAGTTTCGCCAAATTCAAGACTATGGACCTTTGGCAGTTCGTTAAATGAGGTTATTTTTTTCTAATTTTAGATTATTACAATGTTACAAGTTGTTCTCTTAAATATATTTTTCAAAGTTGTTTTTTCGGCGTTTAATTTTTTCTCAAAACTTTAGATGCATACCGTATAAGAGATTTGGAAGTATATATAGCGAAAGTCTAAACTCCCAATTTTAAAACGGAAACATTAATATTGCGTAATTCTATCCACAAAAACGTTGTAATTCAAATTCAAATTTCGACACAACATAGCGGATAGACGGAGTTTCCTGCTTATTGTCGTCACTGTACAACAATGTAACAGTAGCTCTTTCCTTTTGACTAAGACCTGTAGGTACTTCTCGCGGAGTTACTTCTGCGAAGTACTTTTCGAAATTTGACCGAACTACATGTCTATACACTCACGCAACCTACTAAGACGCTTCATCAGCGTTGGGTTTTAAGTAACGGTACTTCGTACTAAAATTTAGTACGGAATTGTAACAGATCGTACTAGATTTGACAGGTGATTAAAAAAATATTAAGCTGCGTTTTTTTGTTTCCTTCCGTAGCAGCAGAATGACAAGTGACAGCTCCAGAATCAATCACAGTTGAGATGAGTTCCCAATGCCGCTTTTTTTGCTTTTCGCGTCACGCCTTCTAATTGACGAATGTCAATCTTGTCTGCAATTCGCCAATCAGAATGCATGACGCGAAAAGCAAAAAAGCGGCATTGTGAACTCAACTTCACCAGATTGGGAATTGGGAATAAAATTTCAATAAAACGATAAGAAAAAAACTTTATTTGGTTAGTTTATAGTTTAAATATAATAAATACTTCAAAATAAAACATAGGATGATGAATAACTTAACTAAACTCTTGATATAAAAAAATAAACAAAACAAATAACTTCTCAATGATAAAAATGTGAAATGAAACAAAATGAATACTCTGACAAAAATAAAAGGTGAATTCTTATTTCTTATATTATATAAATTGAAATGTGATGATGTCATTAGCATCATCTTCATCTATTAATTGTGAGTTAATGTTTAAATTTATCAGATGCTGAGATGGCTCAAAATTATAACATGATGCAAGTATTAGTGATTTGGTATGCAGCAGTGCTTCACATGTACTTATATGCAATTTATTTCTATTTTTTGTTTTGATTATATTGAGGCTTGAGAAAATTCTTTCTGCTGCTGCAGAAGAATGCGGTAGAGCAAAAAAACCTTGAACGAAAGGAGTCAAGTTGGGATACATTAAATTTCCTACTAAATCTCGCATTTCGAATACAATAGTACAAAACTCTTCGATCGGTTTATTAACATGTGACAATAAAACATCATTATTAGCGATACTCCTCCACTCGGAACTTAATTTTTCCACGTCCAGATTTTGAAATGTAGAATTAAATTTAAGATACATTGGCATAATAGGTGCTGGCGATACTGTTACTACTTTAGGATCCAGATTTTTTGCAAAATTTAACACAGGGTCATGAAATTTGAATCTATTTTTTATTTCCTTGCATAATTGGATATGAAAATCTAAGCAACATATCTTAAACTTTTTCAATTCATCGTCTGAAACAGACTGCTTCAATAGTATAAGTTCACATTTAGCACCAACATAAATCTCACTTAATTTTAAGTAGTTAGCAGGATGGAAGGATATCTGATCTAAATATAACATATGTCTATCAACATAATCTCGATGCATAAAATTCTTTAATACAGTTTTGTACATACCTGTAACTTTACTGAGTAGAATATGCATGGTATATCCCTCAGTCTGAAATTCTACGTTCAATTTATTGACTATATCTAGAATATACGATAAGAACAAAAAGTATATTTTAAAAATGTTGTTATTTAAAGCAGCTAAAATATGTTCGGCTTTTTTAATATTTTCTGCTAAAGCTTCATTGGTAAAAAATAATTGCAAAGCTGACCATTGCTCAAGAATCCTGCTAACAACTGACTGTAAGCTTAACCATCTTGTCTGTGAAGGTCTTAATATTTTATGTGTTTCAGTTTCCGTAAATAATTGGTATTCTGTGAATGACTCAATTCGTTTGCTGCTGTGTGAAAAATAAGAATAAATGTCTCTTGTCAATTCTTCAACTGCATTTGGAAGTTTGGTACAGGCAGCACTACTACATAAATTTAAAGAATGACATGTGCAACCTAATACATACAAATCAGGGTTGAATTCCAACAATTTTTGTTGTACCCCACTTTTGTTCCCCATCATGGTAGAGGCGTTGTCTGCTCCAAACCCAATTAAATTGTTTCCTGGAATTTTATTTTCCTCAAAACATTTGGAAATAGCTGCAAAAATTCCATTTGCTGTTGCATTTTCAATCTTTATTAATGCCAAAAATTTATCACAACTTTTTCAGAAGACTCATCATAGAAACGTGCAACCAATGCCAAACTTTTTGAAGTTGAAACATCTGTGGTTTCATCTATAATTAATGAAAATTTCTTTTTTTGTAGTATTTTAGATAAGACAAACAAATGTTCCCGCTTCATTACTTCTTTGCAAATTTTTGTTCCTTTTTTCCTATCTAATTTCACTCTTCTTGCAATTTCAGAGTCAGGACAAATTGATGCTATTAATTTTGGCAGATGATCCAATACAGAGAAAGCCAAATTATGTTCAGCGATAAATGCTACCATTTTCAACTCTGCAGCTTTCACCTGAATAGCGATTTTCTCATCTTTTTTCTTAATATAAAACTCTGTTACCCGTGGAGTTGCTTTAGCAGATTTTTCTTTCTTCTTATGCAATGTAGTAGCTGCATGTCTATTAATATGACTGATTCCACCCATAATTGCCTTGGAACATAACACACAAAAAGGCTCATATTGTTGTCTTGGATTTTTTATCAACCATGTATTGAATTTTTGATCCTTAAGCCAGGATTCTGTAAACTTTTGTTTGTAACATTTCTTTTTCTTTCTAGTCGATTCTCTCTGGGATGGAACACTATCATCTCTGTCACTTGAAATCACAGGGACAGGTTTTTTTTCTAGTCTCTCTTCTTTAGATGTTGAGGGTTGTGTTATTTCCATAGGTTCATTTTTATCTTCGACTGTCTCTTTTGGCTTTGAAGTTTTCATTAAAAATCTAAGAAAATATTTATTATTGAAATACAATTCTCAAAAACTTAACCAAAACATACTTATCCATTATTTTCCGGTATTTATTATTTCTCACTTGCAAGCTTACAACTTGCAACATAACACACACAACTGTCAACTGTCATAGACATCAATGACAAATGTCATCTGTCATCATACAAATCGGTGATCCAGGCCACAGAACACCTAGTTGAGGTGTTCTGTGGCAGGGATTTTCTCAGGGGCAAATCTTCGAATCGCAAATCAAGAACGTACTAGATTATTGAGGTTTTATCTGTTGTCGTAATAGCGTACTAATCAAGGTGTAATAGTAATAGATTTAGTACAATTGTAATAGCAAACCCAACACTGCGCTCCATGTTCAAGAATACTAGAGTAGGTTGTCTGGTAACTATTGGCCAATGAGAGAACAGCGCGCGAATGCGTCACAAGTTGGCCAAATTTTGAATTTACAGATGGAGTAATCATGCATTGAACATTTAAGATAATAGTTCTTAAAATTTTCAATATTCAGTTTTTTATTTTAAACATATAGATGGACACATAAATCTCATACCAAACCAAATTAAATGTTTGATTAAGTTAAACTGTAGTAAAATATATATTCCTTCACGCACGTTGACTCCCAGTGTATCAGCTGTAGGATATTTAATTATTTGAAGTCATTTAAGGATACCCATACTGGAAACATAGTAATAATAAGTAAATTATGTTATGTATTTTATGGATAGGTATATTTATTTGAACAAATATAAAACGGTTAGTTTATAATAATTATTATTCTTGCAATTTCTAATATGATTGTTTTCAACAAGATAAACCAAAATTTGAATAGAAAATGTTCTTCTTATATCAAGCAGAACAATTCAATAATTAAATAAACGTTTTCTTATATTCTTTTTTTGTACAATCAAAATTAGGCGATACTAATAATTAGCATTAATGCAAATGATAAAGTTCATAGAAACAAAAAGCAAAATTTTAGGAATTTATTTATCAATGAGAGTGTAAGCATTAAAATTATAATATTAATCAAATAAATGTAATAGCGATATCAACAATTTTTTTAAATTATACAGGGCGTAGCTTAAAGGTACCACCAACGTTCTACCACAGACTCCCGAGTAAAAATATGACGATGAAACTGAAATTATCCATATCCAAAGTTGCACCCTGTTCAAGATACAACCCTTGAAAGGGGGTCAACCGAGTAATTTTATGGCCTCATAATAGATCAGTTGCGGATGAATGTATTTTACCACAATTATTTCATTACCAATGTTCTTAATTTTTTTCGTAAAATCTCAGAAGATGCTTTTCTTTCTTTCTGCTTACTTTTCTTCTTGTTTTATATTAAGGTACTTAATCCTTACAAAATTTCTTTTTCTGCAAAATGAAGGCACAAGGTTCCTTAGGTACATCGTCAACTTTGCTAAGTACATATTCTATAGTTCTTTTAAGCAAATTATTTTTTGAATTAAAATGATCCTTGTTTAATTTTTGAAAATGATGATCCATTTTGATAACTTGATGTAACCATTTATCTGACGGTTGGATCAAACCACCAAAAAGATAAATTTTGAATCCATGAAGGTAAACAGGTTTCGGGCTTCCGTTACCTTATATGTATATTCTCCCAAATCTGGGCGTTTTCCTCTATGTGTAAAACTTACTTGACGGAAAAAGTTCTCTAGAGAATCTTCGTTAAGTCTATGGGTTAGAATATATTCAACACCATACTCTTGCTTCATATTTACATACAAGCTTTGCAAAGCTCTTGAGGGCATAATTATTCCACGCTGAAACATTTGCATGCTCTTTTTACCTGTGCAAGTCATTCCACTGGCAGTGGAAACAATTCCATTACAGACTTCAATTTGTAGTGGTAAATTAGTACCATAGTCTCTTTGTTGGAATTGCGGCCGATGGTGAATAAGAATTCATTATACCAAACCAACTGTTAACTAGTTGAAAAAAATCACCGGTAGCAATACTTGCCTTTTTATCTTCCCCAGGAAGGTAATGCTCTTTAATGCTGTAGCATTTGTACTATAAAGTAATTATGTTGCCAATTTTACATTTTGTCGTTGAGCACGTTTGCCATTCAAATGTAGTGGTGTTAACTTGAAGCAAGCATTAATTTCTGATCGTGATAATAGTATCATCTTTCAACACAAAATCAGTATCAAGAAACCAGTTTCTTAGCAGCTGTAGGACATGAGGAACATCAGCAAAAAAATTAACAGGCTTTTTTGTTATTGGATGTTCAGAAGACACCTTTTGTTCATTATTATCCATTGTTTTCGATAAAGCTTGATTTACACCACCATAATCTGAGAGGCATGCAACAACGTTATATGTTTTGTTGTGTAACCTGATAATATTTTCAAGCAGCTCCTTGGTAATTTTTTGATCGAACCCTGCATAAACCGGTTGCTTCCAGTTATCAAAAAGTCCTAGTGTCATGATCACCTACAGAAAAAAGTACCAACCTCGATATTTTGTTGACAATAATAATGATGATTATGATGATTATATGTTGTGAACATCTTGGCATATTCATTGATCAAAGAAAACTTTTGAAAAAAATATTATACACCTACTTGCATGTAAGAATGTGGTCCCATTATTTGATTTCCTTTTTGGTTGTACTCATAAAGTTAAGAAACTTTAACTTCATCATATGATAATACAGTAGCTTTGAAACGATGTGATTTTGTCTTTCCTGACATCTCCATAACATTTAAGACATCTTCAAGGATGTCACAGGGTAAATTATTATTTGCAGCCCACTGCTGAAGTGTTGTGATAAGCCAGGCAAAGGGTAAGGTAGGGTGTTTCTTGAATAAATATATGCCCTCTTGCTCAATTGCCTAAAATCACTTTCATTAAGTATTCAAAATACATTAAAGAAAATGATATTAAGGGCTACTTTAGAGCACTGGATAATACGTCTTAGTTCCAACGAGCATTGTCTTTACTTTTTAAAGCAATTTCAATTTGGTTAGATGTCGTAAAACCCGTGAATGCTGTTTTTACTTCCTCTTCAAACTCTATGCCATCTTTGTTTAGTTGTTCCTTTAAATTAGAAATATGTTGCTGTAGTAATTTTAGTTAATTCTCATTACCATCAATTTTGTTTCTTAAAAACCGGGTTCCGTTATGTAATTATTCGTTTTCTTCTTCCAATATTTCTTATTCTGTCTTTTGCGAGACCAAGGTAGTACTGAGAATGTTCGTTGTTTCCATATGAGGCTGAGTTCCATCAGCTGGTTCTTCGGTGCTCGTTTCACAATTAGTTTATTTTGTTTAAGCATTATTTTTTCCTCCATCCAACAGAAATAATGAAGGAACAGCTACAAATATAAATTTCTTGTTAAAAGGATGTATTACAAGTTTAAACAGTATTTTATTTTAAGAGGGATGATTCTTGGAAAAATCAAGAACTGCGCACCTGATTTTTTAAGACACTTTGGTACTGTATTTAAAGCCTAGTTCGCACTAGGCTAGTAATTTAGTAGAGTAGCGAGTAATTTAGTGGCTAAATGTGTGCGAACCACAAAAAATTAGTGAAGTAGTTTAGCAAATGATTTAGTCGAGTCGATCCATTTTACTGTATTTTTCGGGCGAGTAGCGCCTTCCACCACGCGTCCGTGCTCACTGGTTCACCGGCTAAACAAGTCCGAACCTGTTGATTTAGTCAAGTTCATTAGTGGCCGCAAAAATGTCGTTTCGCTGGAGCGAAGAAACAACTTTAAAATTTGTTTCCAAATATGTACAACATGAATGCTTGTGGAATATGAAGTCCCCGCATTATAAAAACAAACAAATGAAACAATTCGCATACTTGGATTTAGAAAATATAATGAATATATCCGGATTTGGTGAAAAGGAAATTAAATTGAAAATAAAAAACATCAGGTTAGTGCATACTTTTATTAATTTAAGTATTTCTAAAGCATATTTATTACAACCTATTGTTTTTAAAAGTAGTTTTACCTTACGAGATCCATTCCTTTTTAGATCGACCTACTCGCAGGAGTTAAAAAAAATAAAGGACTCCAAAAGTTCAGGCGCTGGGACTGACACGATTTATATACCTTCAGTAAAATGGTTCAGTTTATTGGATGCATCCCTGTGAGATTTAACCTCAATACTGACACAAAGTGAAAGTAATTTGGTAAGTACCTACTTATCTATTTATACACATTGTTACAATACAATAATTGGTACCTGGAAGATTTTTTTTTATCTCGGTATATTTTTTATTTTATTTTTTTCAATGAAACCTAGCTAGATCGATTTATCGCCCTTGAAACCCCCTGCATACAAAATTTCATGAAAATCGTTGCAGCACAAATTGTTGAGTATACACGTAGGACATAATTTTAGTGTATTTTTATTGTACATACGTTTTAAAAATAAAAGGATACAATGAGGCAAAAAAACAATTTTACATAATGAATAAATTATGTTAACACAATTAAACTGAAGGTACACAATAACTAAAGTATAAAGGGTTGCTCGTTTAAAGGTATTAGAGCTCGTTTAAAGGTATTAGATTAGATTAGATATATAGATTAGATTAGATATGATTATAGATACTGTAGTGTTGGTGGACCGGTTGTTTTCAATGTATCATTCTTGTCTGCCAAGGGACAGATCCGCATCCGACAAAATAATTTGCATATCTCTACCGACGATCTGTAGACCTTTGGGATGAACGGTGACTTAAAGAAATAGGTAGCGGTTGCATTCCGAGAGACTGTGGCTCATTTCTCCAATTATCAGGAACGATAGTTCCTGCTTCACCATGTTCTGAGTCTACTGTGTATTCATACTGTCTGTTCTGTAGTTTTGTTTGTCGGAGCCAATTATCGGTTTCTCAAACACTCTGAATCTGGCAGCTAGTATACCGAAGGCATTTTCAACTATTCTTCTAGCCCGAGATAAACGATAGTTAAAAATTTTTTGCTGTAGCGTTAATCGATTTCCTGGAAAAGGTTTCAATAAATATTCTTTCAAGGGAAACGCATTGTCGCCTACTAGGACATGATCCTCTAGTAGAAAACCGTTTTCTAATTCTTGGTACAAACTACAGTTCCGAAATACGCCTCCATCAGAAACCCTTCCATTACACCCAACGTCTATATAACTAAAGCAATATTTATGATCTACAACAGCCATTAAGATAATGCTGTTTGTATCTTTGTAATTATAGTATAAGCTTCCTGACTCAGGGGGTGCCTTAATGACGATATGTTTGCCGTCGATTGCTCCACAGCACCCTGGAAAGTTCCACTGTTCTCGAAAACCATTTTCAATCATTTTCCAGTCTGCAATAGTAGGAATCTGAAAAAAAAGTTATGTTCATGAATAGGTACTCTTTGATACGAATAACATTTCATTTGTTTCAGGCTTCCAATAGTTCACACACTGATGATATAGATACTGAGCAAAATAGTACTTTAGTGGATACATTTCGTGAACCTACACCTCCTCCACCTCCGACAAAAAAGAGAAAAATTGCCCAGCTCTCGAGCATGGTTGGCCAATTAAAAGAAATAGCTGATGGTACTAACTTGACAGTCGAAGAAAATGAGTTTGACGTCTTCGGTAAACACGTCGGTCTTCAACTAAAATCTTTGCCCTTACTATTGGCATTAGAAGCACAAGAGCACATTCAACTTTACATAAATAGAATTCGACGTCAGCACATTCAAAACGCGTCTGTACTAAACAGAATCACCAGAACGCCACAGTCGTCGTATACTACTGAATCACCATATAGCAATTCTTCAGTATATGATAATGACACCAGTAACTATAATTTGGAAGAGCAAGCAACTGAATGTATTTCCTCGTCCATTTTACCTACACATCATTCTGAACACGTTGCGGATTATCAGCTTTCCTCAAATATGTTTCCATCTGGCCATATAAACAAAAATGAAACGCAGAGTAATGTAACAATTATATCAGATGACTTAATTTTCACAGCAATGCAGAACGCTAATGTTGATAATCAAAAGTGATGGGAGCAAACAAAATACCTACTCCTGTAATGAAAGTTATACCTAACATTGTTAAAAATGATTCTCTTAATAAATAAATATTTCATAATCAATCTGTTACAGTTACTTAATCTTACCTTGATAAATTCCATTAATGATTCATAGATTGCTTCACATACTTCGATGATGAATTTGGAAATAGTTGATTTTCCGAGTCTAAATATATGTGTGAGTGTCCTTAAACTACACCCAGTAGCAAGAAAGTGTAGAACTGCTTGTAATTTTGTAATTGCAGGAATCGCACTTCTCAAAAGGGTATCTTTACGCTGAATTTGAGAGTGTATTTTCGTTAACAGAAAATTCACACAACTTTCGGACATTCTCAAACTATCGAAGTATTCTTTGGGATCCTCCAATGCTAATTCCTTCAAAAGACAATTAGTAGCTCCTAGTTTTTCTCGTCTATCAATCCATTTTCGTACTCATAACTTATTTTTCTTAATTACACAAATTTCCTCATCCACCTCTTCTAAAATAGCCATTACGATTAGCTTAATCAGTTTATTCACTCTATGACGTTGCAGCCCGTTCATCTTGAAAAACACCACTCACTTGTGTATTGTACTGTGCCGTAATGCGAACGATTTCTGTGCAGTAGCGAGTAGTTTACCACTAAATTACTCGCTACTCTACTAAATTACTAGCCTAGTGCGAACTAGGCTTAATATCTGACCAGCAACTCACCTTCCTAATCCTCTGTGGTTTGAAACATTTGCGCGAATCCTCTTATTTACAACATTCCAATCACCTTTGCGATACCATTTTCTTACCCATTCTTTTTTTATCTTGGGGTTTTTTGGAAAATAAAAGAGAGAAAGTTTCCATTTTCCATCGCTTTTTTTGAATTACTATTGCATGTTGTAACTCTGCAAACAACTCCTCCAGGCATCTAAAAATAATGATTAACATTAAGTTACTTTTATTTAACAATAAGTTTTATGTTTTAGAACGTGGACCCCTTCGCTTCTGACCCCTTCAATTATTGTTCGTTTTATACCCAGGTACTTACACTGATTACTTTGTATTGTTGACTATTTTTTCAACACTTTATTGTTTATAGTTTATAACTAACACTGCAACACCGTAAACCACAATCGATAAGTATAACTCAAAACATTCAAACGCAAATAAAAGCAAAAAAACGGCGTCTTATCTACATCTGACAGTATTGGCCACCACAATGACGCGGTACCCTCCTCTCGCGTTTTTCCCCTCGCCGAATTACCAAACAACCTACTCTTTCTAGTAATGTTAGAACTGCTAGTCCTTTGTATCGGGCTCAAAACCGTCAACGATTGGAAGTCGCCCGATGGGAGCCAAGGTGGCACAAAGCGAACCGAAGTGGCCTCCTACAAATATCGTATTCGCTTAACATCGATGAACTACGCGAGTAGGGTAGTGCAGGTTTATAAAGTTTTGATTTATTTCGTGCGTTTGTTGGGTGTGATATGTCAGGTTAAAGGTTAATTTGATGAAGTATATATAGTTTTATTCTGAAATTTTTGCTATCCCTATGATTAAGTAAACCATTCATTAATAATTTGAATGAAGATTTTCATATCTGCTGAAGCCTATTATTCACAAATAAATATCATGAATTACAATAGGCCGACAACAACAATATATTTGCTTTTTCTATAATAATGTATAAGTTAACTCACCTTTCAGTTGGTAGGTCATTTAGCTCACCCAAATCTTGGTTTTCCATTCTAAATACTTCACAGATTCCACAATTTCACGAAAAAAATGTAAAATTGTCTGTAATTAATTAGTAGAAATACCGAGGTAACTAAATCTATGACTTGCGCTAACGTCAAATTAGAAAATGTCAAATCAAAACTGAGCAACTTGATTCTAATTGTGATAATTTTATCTCAGATCGTGACGTCATGATGCAGAACAGTCATTCAATGTTTTCTTATATACACCTAATTTGCACCTTTGACATATATATTGTCATATTGACTTAGCTCCTTTGTAATTTTTTCTTTTTATCATATGTAACCAAACAGATTCTTAAGTGAATAAAATGCTTATCTGAAACACGCATGTAATACAAGTTTTATTCACAATCACACTTATTTAGAATCAGAGTTACTGAAATGTCATCTGAAGTTATCAAAAATTTGTTCGACATTTCACTCTGGCAGCGACTGTTACCTCAAAAATCAATGAAATTTGACATTAACTAGAAAAACGGTTTACGAAGAAGTATTTGCCGATGCCAATAATTGGAGAGAAAGAGCGGTGTAAAAGGAGCAATACACAAGGAGGTACCATACTAGTTTTTTATGATGAAGATGGTGGATGACCGGCAATAAAATAAAACATCAATTAAAAGACTTTAAGACCCTAAGAAATTAAGGAAAATGAACAGTTTATGATCCAGTTAGGCATTTGTGTATGATTGTCTTACACACATATTTGTAAGGAACACTCTAAAAACTAAAGAACTAATATAATGGGATAGTTTCATGGGTATGAGTTAACAAGTGAAATCGTATCAGAAGGATTAAGAATAAAATATATTTTTGTATGATTTATATCAAAAAGTTATAAATATCTTCGAAAATTAGATTTAAATTTTTTATTAGATTTAAATAAACATCTGTAAGTCGACCAATGGCAGCAGCTCTTGTTGTCAGATTGACAGTACGTTCTGTTGACAAATCCTACTTGACTATCCAAGTTGATTTAGACAAAGTGAAAGTCGACTAGAAGAATTTGACACTTGATATCAATATCCACAACCAACCTCAAACATATATCATCCTCGCCGATTTTTTAGATGTTTGAGTTATATTATTTTATAGTAGAAAGTGTGATTCTGTTTGATCGCCTTTTTTTTAAAAGACATCTTTAAAATGGATCCAGGTTTCACCGAAGCTAATTCGACAAATCTCTCTCAAGTGGATGTGGACATGGTGTCTCAGTACACTCGAACTCTCCTAAACAGAAGAAGAATAAGCGATCCGGTACTAAATCGAGTTCGGAATTCTGGGGTAACGCAATTTGTGTATGTGTGTTACATCACATGTTTTACAATCAACTCAACCTCCATGGAGAACATTTAGTTTTCATTATACATACATTTTACATTATATTTTCTATTTTGAAAGCATCATCACTGCAGTTTAAAATATATATTTCCAAATTTCTTTGACTACGCGAGAGTTACCTTTTTAGTGTTTGAAATGAAACTCACTGTTTCTAACTAATTCCACAATATAATGAAAAATGTTGAAAATTCTAAAAAATTGACAATTGTTTCGATAACTAAATATCATCTTCCGAATGACAACAGTTACATTTCATTTGATGCCTACCTTGTGTTTAGTAGTTATTTTTGGCTAGACCAAGAAGTGACCTAACTTGTGATTGACTTAATATATGTTAATAGAAAAAAGAATAAGATGTGATATTACAAATATTGAAGCTTGGATATTATTATCCCTATGGTGATATCCTGGATATCATTTTTCCAATTAAGATCAGTATAACTGTGCAATGATATACAAAACCAGGAAAACTATATCTGCTGATCTTTACAATAATCACTTAAGAAGATGATTTAATAGTGGAGAACTCCCTAGATTTATCTGTTCATTGACGACTTCATATTGTGGGTTTCTTAAATGTCTTCTAGTTTCCAATTCTTCAAGGAAATCCAGTTCTTGTTTCTTATCACAAATATGTAGTACTTCTAGTTCTGTGTTAGGTGTCAATGAATGATTGTTGTCAAGTAGATGCTTTGCGTAGTGGGATTTATCTGGTTGCTTTAATCTGTATGCACGTAAGTGTTCACTGTATCGGATTTCAAAATTTCTAAGGGTCTAATATGAGTAGATTCCACGAGGTAAGGGTCGAGACAGTTATTTCGTTACCTTTTTTTATAAGAGGCATTATTTGAAAGAGTACGTTTTGACAGTACTTTGCATTTCTCTTCAACGGGTGTTGAAGAAAAAAGATAACTAGTCTACTTATAAAGTTTTCCCTCGTGACAACAACGCAGAATTTCTTTGTTTGCCATTGGCTCTAGCCTACCCCAGTCTACCACAAGTATTAAAACTTCAATATTTTTTTTTCATTTCTATTTGAAATAGTAGAGTGGCGTTATTAGTTCAGACCCATTATATCTTGTGACATTTTCATTGAAATTCATGAAACGATCCCATTAACATTAAATAATTACACAGGAATAATGAATAATATGAAATACCAAAAATAGCGAACTTTTCTTCTACTTCTTTTGTTTTGAGGCCTCAGCTGCCAGGGCTATTCGGCCTGTTTTTAGCGTCCGGAATGATTTATGATTGTCTATAATATAGTTTATACGAAAGTAAATACGAACAGAGTGATACCGCATTTATTGTTCAAAATTTTATCTGTAAACTGTTATATTTTGATGTTTGAAGCAATTAAAAATTTGGAGATGAGTTTAATGTTTTCACTGTTTGGGAATTTCAGCACTATGTCTTGCAGTGTGTAGGGGCCATAAACATTATTAGGAACCTTAGAAGATTTATGAAGAAAATCTGTATTAACACTATTTAACGAACAGTTGAAAAAGATGTGTGAGAGATCTTGTTTTTCACCACATGGGTATGAATCCGAAGGTACTAAGTTGAATTTGTGTAGATATGACAAAGTGGCACAATGGTTGGATCGAATTCTTGAAGACATGCAGATATCTCTTCTGGACAAATTAGAAAGTGAAGAAAACCATGGATTTTTTCTTGGATATTTTATGAATTGAGAGTATAGATTTCCTTTTGTCAAGCTGAGTGTAGAGAAAGTAGAATTGATTTCTTAATAGACTGCACCACATCCGAATGGGGACCAATTGGGAGGGTGGCACGATTGATAGTTATCCCAAGATTTGCAAGATCATCGGCTCTAACATTTCCTTGTATAAGACTGTGTCCGGGAATCCAGCCAATTCGTATGTCTTTCCCTTGCTGATTCAACTTGTGTAGTAGCTCTTTCATTTTTAGGACAAATGGATTAGAAGATGAGGAGAAGGATTTTTCAGAAATGCATTTTATGGCACTTTGGGAGTCAGAAAAAATTATAGCTTTGGAAAAGTCGAGTTTAGAAATTTTTTGTATCGCAATTAGTATAGCGTAACATTCTGCTGAAAAGATGGAAAAATGAGAGGGGAGTTTGTCACATAATGATAAGAGGTTAGGAGAATAAATTCCGTATCCTACATTACTGTCCGTCTTAGAGGCATTAGTGAAGAAAATGGGGCCAGAAAATTGATAGAATTCATTTTGGTCAGAAAGACTTGATTACAGTCCGAATCGAACGAGAAGTGATGACAAGGAAATTTGTTGAACGATTCAATGAAGGGAAGGAATTTAGTTACTGATTGAAAGGCAAATATAATAGGAGGGGTATTTCTCAGTCTCCAATATATGGGATCGGCAGTCCATTCTGTGAATAACTCTATAAGTGAGGTTTTTATTAGGTCTGTATATGCAACTGCTTTAGATACATATTTAACTGACAAGATTTCTCTACGTACCTCCAGGGGGGTCTGCCCACATTCAGATAACATGATGTTGATAGGAGTAGATTTTAGAAAGCCTACTATAACCCTTAGGGCTTGATATTGTAAACGATCTAATTTTTTAAGTAGGTATTTAGAACAGCCACCATATAGCATGCACGCATTGTCAAATAATGGAAGTATGGTCGCTTTGTATATGTTTAAAAGAGAGATTTGATGGCTACCCCACCATTTACCACATATAGACCTAATTAAATTAATAGCTTTTGATACTTTGCAGGAAATAAATTCAATATGTGGTTTCCAGTTAAGTTGGTCGTCAAACATAGCTCCTAAGTACTTGACTTGAGATTTCCAAGGGATAGGTTGACTATTAATGACTATGTAATGGACTGGACTAAGCTTATGGTTTTTCTGAAAAATCATGGCGGCACATTTTTGAGGGGCCAGTGTCAAACCCATAGACAATAAATGAAGATTCAGATTAGAAAGGAAGGTGTTGAGGGATGTTATAGACTCCTGGATGGTGTTTTCGGCACATATCACAGCAAGATCTGCATAACCACTAATTTTTATGGAGGGTGGAAGTATGTTCTGAAGAGAGTTGCACGATATATTCAATAACAGTGGACTGAGTGGAGAACCTTAGGGGACACCTCTACAAGAAACACCAGGGCCTATAAGTTCATTGTTGAGGGTGGATTTAATGAATAGATTTCGATCTGAAAGAAAGGATAAAATGAGGTCACAAATGTCATGAGGTAAATTAAGGGAACTTAGAGATGAATAAATAGAGGATAAAAGAAGATTATCATATGCACCTTTAATGTCGAGAAAAACAACAATTGGGTTTTTATTGGCAGACAATGCACATAATATTTCGGAATAGATGAAAATGTGGTTATCAGATATACTTCTGCCTTTCCTGACACCTTGTTGTGAGGGTTGCATTTTTAGGGAGTTTTCAAGAGACCAGTCAAGGCGATTTCTGATCATGCTTTCGAAAACTTTTCCTATGGTGCTGGATAAGGCTATGGGTCTCCAGCAGGAGGCATCGTTAAGATCCTGGTTTCTTTTGAGAATAGGAATTATTAGATGATGTTTCCACTCTGAAGGGATAGGATGAGATTTATTGAGGATTTTATTGAAAATAGAGAGAAGAGTTTCTAGGGCTATCTTGGGGAGATGATTGATAATTGAATATGTGATGGAATCCAATCCAGGACTTGAATCATTTTTGTTTAGTAAGCTGAAATTCAATTCTTCTATTGTGAAAGGGTGAGTAAAGGAGTCGTTAATGGCTTGGGGAATAGTGTTGAAGTCTTGAAAAGGGATTTGAGCTAACTTGTTTGAGAGACTTTGGAATATGGAACTGTCTAGGGGAGAGGTGTTTATTAAATTACGATTTTCAATGGATCTAGAGAAATTTTTTATTAATTGCCAAATCTTCTTAACAGGTGTTCCGGGGTTCAGTTCTTCAGTGAATTTACGAAAGCCTTCTGATCTTTTTGTTTCCAGAAAAAGTCTGGTTATAGCTCTTATTTTCTTGAAATTAATGAAATTTTCCATGGAGAGAGTTCTTAGATATAGTTTTAAAGCCTATTTTTTCTTTTGTACCATCTGGTAGCACTCTTTGTCCCACCAGGGAAGATGAGGTTTAGAAGGAGTGAAAGATTTCTTAAGTGGGATAAATAAAGAGATGGCTCTTTTTAAGACCTCCATGAACAAGGGATATTCCATATCATTATCATATATATTATTTTCAATATATGCTTGAAATGCATCCCAGTTGGATTTATTTGTGTTATATTTGACGTGAGTGGAATTCATATGGATGGGCACAGTATTTTGTTTTTTGTAGGAACAAAGGGTAGGAAAATGATCGCTGAAGCCTGATTCTTGGATCGTTCTCCAGGAGCAATCTAGAGATATGGCTGAGGAAGTAATTGTAATTTCCGGGCAGCTTTTATTGACATTGGGGTTGGGAATACGGGTTGGAGATCCGTCATTAAGGATGGTGAGATCATTATGCGAGATGAAGTCCCAGATTGCAATTCCTTTAGGGTTATTAATGGGTTATTATGTTTTATTTGTTGTAGGAGTTCATTAAACATTCTGTGAGGGAAGGGAATGTTGGGGTAGGGAGGAATATAGCTATTAATAATGAATAGATCTTGGAGTTCTACTACCAGCAAGTGTATTTTTGGAGGAACTGGAATTTTGCGTTCAAAATTTTTGCGAGGAATCGAGTTGTTGATGAAAGTGGCTACACCTCCATAGCCATCCTGTCGATCATGTCTAAAACAGCTAAAATTTTTAATATGTGCAGATCCACCTGGAGTCAACCAAGTTTCATTCAGTAATATAATGTTAATACTCTCATCTCCAATAATAGGAATAAGTAACTCTTTGTTAACATTAAAACTGCGAATATTCCATTGGAGTATGTTATATTTAAAGGTATTATCCTGAATACGATTGAATTTCAAGCAATAGTGTAAAAAATTAAATAATAAAAAAGGGGGGGCTAGGTACTTAGAGGGAGAAATTTAAGTTATATTATGATTGCTCATATCTTGAGGAGAGGTAAGCTGAGAAGTTGCGAAAGTTTGAAAGCTAGGGATAGAAAGGGAGTAATCAGACAAAAACGGAGTATCAGAAGGGGTGAAGTCAATATCAATTCTTTCAATGTGAGAGCAAGAGGGAGATGAAGCATTGTTTTGAAGTGCAGATTTATTTGTTATCGGAGACTGACAGAGTTCATTGCATGAGGAGGAAAATAGAGCTGCATCATGTGTATCTTTATCAAGTCCAGTTCTTTTTTTTAAGATGGTGGGACGTCTGCGTTTATGAGTAGTGAATTTGTTACTAAGGGGACTTCGTGTCACTTTTTGAGCATAAGAGATTGGGAAAAAGTTTGTAATTGAGGAAAGGATGTGGTCTATCAAGAAAGGAGGTTTAACAGAAGATTTAAGAGGAGGGAAAAGTTGAGAGGCTTCGAAGTAAGAATAGTCATGGAATGCCATTGCTTCATTAATGTTTTTTTGCCTATTAAATTCTTTGCAAGAGCGGTCAAAAGCTAGATGCTGTCCAGAGCAATAAAAACAGTCTAAGGAATTTGAACATGGGTCAGAATGGATTGTTCCACATCTACTACACCTTTTGGCACTGCGGCAAGAGTTGGCAGAGTGTCCGATTCTAAGGCAATTTTTGCATTGAGTAACAGGAGCAATATATTTATCAACCTGGACTGGAACTGAAAAAATTTCTAGGTCTTTGGGGCATGGACGTCCCTCAAAGGTTACAAGAATTGTTGTGGATGGAACATATTCATAAGATCCGTCATCTTTGGTTATTCTGCGGTTGAGTCTTCTAGCACCAATCACTTTTTTATTTTGCAAATAAGCTTCTTGAATAATATCATCTGGGGTAATAGAGAGTCCTACGTTTTTGACAATGCCTCTCGAGATGAGAAGGCGTTGTGGTATGTAAGCACAGTATCCTTCCCTTCTGAAAGCTTGGTTCATTAGGAAAGAATTAGCATCACGAGAAGTTTTGAAGGTAATTCCTATTTTCCTGGAACCTTTCTTTTGGATATTTTTAATGTTTTGGATGTTCAGTTTTTTTATAATTTTTCCAACATCCATAGGATTAATACTAGGGGGAGTGCCGCTACTTTTGATGGTTTCTACTATAACTAAATGGGGCCCAAAATCGATATCAGAGTACTTCAATATTCTCCCGTTAGAAGCCTTAACGCGTTGTTCCAATATTAAAATTTCCTTTATGACTCTGGAATCGTTTTGAAAACAGATTTTAATGGGAGCGAGTTTATCTTCCAAGTTTTTAATGTCTTTTTCTAATAGAGGAGAGAGTTGGTGCAAAGAATTTATTAAGTTTTTGGAAGATGGTGATAAAGCATTATGTAAGGAATCTGAGGAAGAGTTATTGGGGGCCTCATCCCCCATCTTGATGGTGGAAACTTAGACTAAAGCGTTTTTTGAAGAACATGTGGTAAAAAAAAATTAAGTTGGGTTAACTTACGGAGAATTATTCACAAATCACTAAAGTGAAGTCAATATAATGTCACTTAACTAAAAAACCAATGAATCTTCACTAAAAATAAAATTAACTAAACTTAGTGAACTTAATTAAATTCACAATCGACCAATTCGTGCAGTATTATCTCAAAAGGAATTCTTTTTAAAACCTTTTTGACAACTTGGATTTATTTTCATGGCGAACTTTTTAAGAATGACAATTGACAATATCTGCTCTTCTTCCATCTCTTTATCTTCTGCTGTCAGAGGCCTCGTCGACTAATTGTTACAATTCTCCAACTCTGCTCCACGAACCGTCTCGAGAGTAGAAGCAGGAATGTTGGAGGTCGTTAAAAAACAGAAGCAACTTTTGGGTTTAGCGATTCTTCTCTTTGGAGGACTTACGGGTTGGGTCTGAGCCTCTGCCTCCGAATTATCCTCTTGCGGCATATCTTCCGGAGCAGGGGTCGCTAAGGTAACTGGAGCTGTGGAAGAGGACATCTCAGTTTCGGGTATAGTCGTCTCTGATGTATCCAAAGGATTATTGCGTGGTCGACCTCTTTTTCGGATTGGTCGTACCGGCACTGAAGCATTAGCATTGGCGAGGTTGTGGTATGGAATCAACGCTGATGTATGATATATTCCAACCAATTCAAAAGGTTTGCTAATGGTACCAACCTCGTAAGTTGTCGGAGTAACCATACGGCGGATTTTGTATGGACCATCACGACGCGTAGCGAACTTACTAGTATATGAGTCCTTACTAAGTGCGTGTACGTCTACGAGCACAGTATCACCTACTTGGAATGGAGCGACAGGTCGGTGACTTTTATCGGTATAGTCTTTAGCACGATCTTGAGCTTTCTCGTGATTTTCCCAGGTTACACTTAAAGTTGTTGCTAACGTCTGTAGATAAGGTGATATCTCGGTGACAAAATTGTCACAATCCAGGATAGCACGAGGGTCGCAATAAGCGTCATCTGGCGTTCTTAATTGGTGCCCGAACGTAAGGTAAGCAGCACCGGTTGAATGCGACTGCATCGGTAATTTGTCTTTCCACTGAGTATGATCCTTTTTGTTGTGAAGGACATCTGTCGCGAAGAGCGGATTCAGCTTTTGTCCCTGTCAACAAAACAGTTAATTTTATTTAGTAGTATTTGTCTCTGGCAGTTGGTATCTGTCCGCTGTCAGAGCTAGCTTTTTGTATCGTCTGAGGATATAGATCGAAGTGTGTGTGTTTTGTGTCACTTTTGAGAAATATATATAAAAATTCAGAAACAGATTAGATTTTTATTTTTATAACCTATCAGTCAACAAGTTTACGAAGGATTGAAACTGCAGCAAGAGTTTTTACCAAAAGTACTCAAATCAGGGCAAGGGGCAAGCAAAGGTTTAATAATCAGCCCCAACATAGTGGTGCCGAAACCAGGAAAGAATGTCTCTAAGTCAACGTGAAGACGCCAGTTCCAACAGCCCGTTTCAACTAAGAGAAGATACGGAAGCAGCCAGCTTCAATTCTCCGTCGAAAAGACTGTTGAATGGACAGAACACCAGCTGTACAGTGAGGTCATGCCAGGACCAAAAAACTGATAGTTCAAGTTATCCACCAACTGTTCGTCAAAGTCTAAGGAAGAACAAGGGAATTCCTCCAGCAAGATTCATGATCGAGAATATGCCTCATCCAGTTGCCTTACGCAAAACTTCGAATAAAGCCTCAACAATCAGTAAGACATTTTCCATCCGACGCTGTGAGTTGGAAGCCGAAAGGGACAAGGCCCTACAGAAGCTGAAAGAAAATTAAGCCCTTACAAAGAAAAAACTGCGAACGGCAGAAGCAAGGCTGGAAACAAAATTACACAAGATGCAACGTCTTCAACAAAAAAAGACAAGTCCGAAGACGAAGAAGCTCTGGAGCAAGAGATAGAGGATAACATAACAGCTCTGAGAGAAGAAATAGCAATACTAATGGGAGAAGTCGAGTACGACGAGTCAACTTCTAGCAGTAAAGTTAATGCAATATTGAGTAAGCATGTCGCAGACTCAGAGAAGGTAGATTCCGAAGCAAGTTATTCGGGAGATGATAATTCATCATTTGAAAGAGAATGGGTTAAAAGTCAAGATAAGGAGATTGAGAACTCGATCAATGAAGCTACACAAAATCCTCGCATTCATCTACCAACCATGAATGAAAGTCAGGATGAATTTGAAGATGAGAGGAATGCAGCTGAGTTTGAAAACGGGAATCTCAATCAACAACCCAACAGTCAAGTTCACTTCGTTCCAATTATACCATCCATGTTTAAACGTGATTGTCCCTATGAAGGAGGAAGAAACCAGCCGGAAGGATTTCAACATCCTACGGAACTGTCAGGTTCCCATCTTCAACGCAGTCATATTCACAAAGTCACCTTTCAAAGTACAGATCATCGCGATTTTCCAAAACAAGTCTTTGCCAGTAGCGGAGGTCAAGATGCTTCAACTTTTGTGGGTCGAAAGCAGATGAGCGAGCTGATTGAACAAGGGAGTGTGCCAAATCCTCAGTTCCAGCCTTATCGTTTTGAACCTTCGTCATCTAATGGATCAACAATAGTCTTCCCAAAAACTGGAAATGCTTCATCT
Organism: Galeruca laticollis; assembly: GCA_963921935.1. Lineage (NCBI taxonomy): Eukaryota > Metazoa > Arthropoda > Insecta > Coleoptera > Chrysomelidae > Galeruca > Galeruca laticollis. The sequence continues at coordinate 55,650,449 of OY998177.1, forward strand.
TCTCATGGTCATCTACCTCAGTCACAAATCCAGTCAAGTTCCCAGCAGATTGAAGTCGATCAACTTTCATCAGCCTTGGAAAGAGCCTTCATAGCCGCAGCTGAAATAGGAAGAACCCCCAGTCCCAATCAAGTAGTGTAATTGACTCGAACTTACCATTCTTTGGGGGGAAGAAGCCAGAAGATTGGATGAATTTTAGGTCGCAGTACAACAGAACCAGGAACGCCGATGATGGGATAAACCTCAATCGGTTACGTCAGGCGTTGAAAGGTGAAGCATATGAATCAGTAAAATATTTGTTTTCCTGTCCTGCCAACGTTCCACAGATCATAGAAGTGCTGGAACTTGAATATGGAAGGCCGGAGCTTATCATTGAAAGTCTGATACGTCAAGCTGAGAACGCAAAGAATCCAGATCTGCAGAAGCCTGAAACCATTGTTGAATACGCCCATGCGGTACAGTGTCTTATCTCGAGTATCGTAAGTCATCAGCAGTACGACTACTTACATAACATCTACTTGCTAAACAAGTTGGTTGAGAAGTTGCCAAATGTGATGAAAAGAGAATGGATCACGTTTGTCGAATCCAGCGGAAGAACGAAGAATTTGGAGACCTTCAGTGACTGGATTTCCATACAAAAGAGGATGGCAGTCCAAATGGTGAAACCAAAAGGAATGGATTCCCTAGAAGAAAAGGAACGGCCGAGAAATTAGCATTCTAAACGGGGAACTGGAAATCTCCGAGTCACACGATTGGAGGAAGCTAAGTCCAAATGTCCTTTCTGTAAAAAATCTAATCACGCCAAAATAACGAAATGCTGGGCATTTGGGAAGAAAAATGTCGAGGAAATTTGTCAAAGAACAGAAGTTATGCTTTTCTTGTTTGATTGGAAAGCATCCAATGAAAGATTGCCCTCTCAAGGAAGAATGTTCTCATGAAGGATGTTCCAAATATCACCACCCCCTGCTCCACTTAAGTCAGAAGAAATCGCATCTCAATTCGCAGGAAGTAGATATCCCTTCAGGGACTGGAGAAATAAATGCAATCTCTACAATGAAGACAGATTCTTCCAAACCGCTTTCAATAGTTCCTATCATCGTAAAAGATCCAAATAAGTTCGTCCATACCTATGCTCTATTTGATTCTGGAGCGGATATCACAGCGATTGAAAAGAGTTTGGCTGATCAACTTGGCCTGGAAGGAGAAACTTTCAAGCACACATATAAGGAAGTAAGGGGGAAAATTTATTGACTTAGCTCGTCGAGTTCAGATTACAGTCCATGGAACTTTTCAGAAAGCCGAAAAGTACATTATAAATAATGCTGTGACGATGGATGGACTTGGACTTTCCCCATACACCATAAATACAGTGGGAGTAAAGAAAAACTGGCCTTTCCTTCGACGTGCAAAGCTGAGAAACATGGAAAAAGTCATTCCTCAACTCATCATTGGTGAGGATCATCCATACCTCACTGCGCATCGAGAAATCTTAGAAAGGCATCCGCACGAGCCAATAGCCAAGAGGACCAAGTTAGGATGAGTCCTAGGCGGTGATCGACAATCATCGCTCACGGAGGCGAATATTTCTGCAATGAATATCTTAACCGAATACAATACCTGTCGTCTCGACCAACTGCTGAAGGAACAGTTTAGTCTTGAAGCTTTCGGAGTCGTCCCACGTCCTAATAAAGGATCAGTTGAAGATCAGCGTGCTTTGAACATACTGGAGGAGACTACGAGGCTCAACGGGAACCGATGGGAATGTGGACTACTCTGGAAAGAAGACAATTTTTGTATGCCGGAAAGTAAATCTTATGCAATCAGTCGACTTTCATCTGTGGAGAAGAAAATGAAACGTGACCCAGAATATGCCAAGATCTATCACGCAAAAATCAAAGAGTACGAAACTAAGGGATTTATCAACAAGCTTTCTTCAGCCGAAGCGGAAGTGGTCACGGATGGGACATGGTTTACTACCAGCAACATCAACAAGCCAGGAAAAATAAGGATGGTTTTCGACGCTGCTGCTAAGACGAATGGTTACTGTCTGAACGACTTCCTTTTGACAGGTCCTGATTGAAATCAATCCTAGTTAAGTGTTTTGTGGAACTTTCGACTCCATAACATCGCGATCATGAGAGATATAGAGGATATGTTTCATCGTGTTAAAATCAGGAAGAGAGACAGAGCCAGTCAACGTTTCCTGTGGAAAAAACGAGAAGGGGAAATTTGAGACGTATGAGATGCAAGTCATGATATTTGGAGCGACTTCATCGCCATCATCCGCTATATTTGTAAAAAATAAAAATGCCGCTCGTTTCCAGGACGAGTACCCCGAAGCTTCTCGATCTACTCAACAGGATTTCTACGTCGATGATTGTTGTACTGCTGCCAGAACGGTAGAAGAAACTATTATGTTACGAAGGGACATCACTACTATCCTTGCTGCTGGTGGAATGTGTATCAGGAAGTGGACCAGCAATAGCCAACATGTTATTAAAAGCATTCCTGAAGAATTCAGAGCGTCCGGATCTCTTTCGTCGATGAAGCTGATGGAAGGGGAAAAGTCTAGCTTCTCCGGAGAACGAGTTCTCGGGTTGTGGTGGAATCCGGCAGACGACGAGTTTAGTTTTAAACTCAATTTCCACAAGGTTGACCAAGAAATAATTGAAGGCAGACATCCCACAAAGAGAGAAGTATGCAGCTTTGTTATGTCGGTCTATGATCCTATCGGCTTTCTTGGGAATTTCAAGATTAAAGGAATGATTTTATTACAATACACCTGGAAGTCTGGTGTGGGATGGGATGACCTAATACCTGATTCTGTCTTTGAAGAATGGAAGAAATGGATTGCCAACCTCAAGAGCATCGTGAATGTGAAAGTTCCAAGACACTACGTGTACGGAATTCATCTCGCTGAAGATCTCCAACTCCATGTTTTCGTAGACGCTAGCGAGGAAGCATATAGCGCAGCTTGTTATCTTCGAGCTGTTCTTGGTGGAGCCATCACTACTTCTTTCATGACTTCAAAAGTACGAGTAGCACCACAGAAGAACTAACTATTCCCCGACTGGAACTATTGGCAGCAGTACTTGGTACTCTCATAGCTACAAAAATTTGTGAGGAGCTACGCGTTAATTTTAATTCGCGGATTTTTTGGAGTGACTCGCAGACAGTGTTGAAATGGATTCGTTCTTTGAGCCTTCGTTATCGTGAGTGGGTAGCCAATCGGATTGGAGAAGTGCAGAAAAATACTTCACCCTCAGAATGGAAGTGGATTCCAACAGCACTCAATGTAGCCGATGAAGGGACAAGACTGAAGACAGAAATTGAGCTGACTAAGAACTCTCTTTGGTTATGTGGACCGTTTTTTCTCCTCAAGGATCCCTCAGCTTGGCCGGTCGAGACTTTGATAGACTCATTGGAAGGAAATGAGGAAGTAAAGAGCCAATTCTTTACATGTTCTTCGTTGCCGATAGATCCAGAACTCGACTCTGCTACGGAAATATGTGGATCGAGTTCGTGGAGTTAGGTGTTGATCAAATCCGAAATTTTTTTATCCTATCACCGAATGAAACGCGTAGCAGCTGGAGTCACTACAACAGTCAAATTCTGGATAAGCCGAATCAAACCAAAGGAGACGGGGATTGAAGCACCTTTGAGAAAAGAATAATGTAGAAATGATAACGTTTCGGGTCATGTAACCTGCCACGAATGTGTGACTTTTAGTCTTAAACCTATGGATTTGGAACAAGGAGAAAGACTGATTCTACGTCAAGTTCAGCAGAATTGCTTCACTAAGGAAAACTCTGCACTGGCGATGAATATGAAGATGAAAAATAGTTCTCTTTACAAACTTCAACCTTTTCTGGATACGGATGGACTTATGAGAGTGAATGGAAGGATTCCCGGTTTTAATCCAGTCATTTTGCCATCTCATGATCGTGCGGTTATGTTGTTAATTTTGAATGAACACGCGAAGAATGGTCATCAAGGAGAGTCGACAACCCTTAACAACCTGCGAAAATCATACTGGATTATGAATGGTCATACGGCAGTTCGCCGAGCCATCTCTTCGTGTCTTCTTTGCCAATTCCGAAATGTCAAACCAATTATTCCTGAGATGAGTGCATTACCTCACTTTCGATTAGCTGCGGGTCGTCCACCCTTTACCTTTACTGGAGTTTATTTCTTTGGTCCCATTGAGGTCACAGTTGGACGACATCGGGAAAAGCGTTGGATAGCCCTATTCACCTGCATGGTTACTCGGGCAATTCATTTGGAAGTCGCGTTTGAACTGAGCACGGATGAGATGCTGTTAGTTTTGTCACGCTTCATAGATTGCCGGGGAAGACCCACCCACATTTATAGTGATAACGACAAGAATTTCGTTAAGACCAGTTCAGAATTGAAGAAGCAATGAGCTAAATTGAACTGGGAAGAAATTAAATCAACTGGAAAATTCGAGATGATGGAGTGGCACTTCCAACGTCCAGGAGCTCCCCATATGTCTGGTGTCTGGGAAAGGTTAGTCCGATCCTTGAAGAAAATATTGAAGACTACATTAAAGGGAAAGTGTCCGAGAGATCAAACTCTGCTAACCATCATCAAAGGAGCCGAGAATATAGTAAATTCTCGTCCACTAACCTACGTAAAGTACAGGTAGACTTCGGGAGCAGTGGAAGAAATCCTTAACCTCTTCTGGACTAGATGGACAGAAGAATATCTACCCACTTTATTGCTACGTGAGAAATGGCATAAGCCTGTCGAGCCATTAAAAATGGGTGACATTGTCCTCATTGTGGATAAGCAGGTTCCAAGGAATTGCTGGAGAAAAGGTTTAATCTCTAACGTGTTTCCGGGAAAAGACGGTCAAGTCCGAGTTGTAGAACTTACAATTAGGAAGTGGAAAGTAAAAGAAATTATAATGAAGAGACCCGTGGCTATGGTGTGTCCAATCGGACTGAAGCAGGATTTCTCCCCAAATGGATTTGAAGAAGAAATGGGGGCCGGTATGCTGTGAAGGACATCTGTCGCGGAGAGTGGATTCAGCTTTTGTCGCTGTCAACAAGACAGTTAATTTTATTTAGTAGTATTTGTCTCTGGCAGTTGGTATCTGTCCGCTGTCAGAGATAGCTTTTTGTATCGTCTGAAGATAGAAATCGAAGTGTGTGTGTTTTGTGTCACTTTTGACAAATATTTATAAAAATTCAGAAAAAGATTAGATTTTTATTTTTATAACCTATCAGTCAACAAGTTTACGAAGGATTGAAACTGCAGCAAGAGTTTCTACCAAAAGTTTTTAAATCAGAGCAAGGGACAAGCAAAGGTTTAATAATCAGCCCCAACACTTTTCGTCCAACAATCTGCAAATATATTCGATAGGACGCTCATCTTCCAATGTCTCCCCCTGGAGTTAACACACTCCAAGTGCGTAGGCACTGGCATCTGTCCTTAAAATGAAAGGCTTTGATTGATCAGCTTGTCGCAAGATTGGACTGGTGGTTAACACAGCTTTTAGTTGATTGAATGCTTCTATTTGACGAGGAGCCCCAACCACTTTGCTTTCTTTTTAGTGAGCATGGACAATGGTTGGTGTTATATCAGCAAACTCAGGTATGAATCTTCGATACTATTAGCAGGTTTACAGAAATGAAATTAGATTCTGTACATTCTTAGGTTCTGGTAAATTAGATATGACACTAACTTTGTGATAAATTGGTGAAATTCCTGGAGGTAAAATGATATGACCTAAGTACAGGACAGAATCACATGAAAGAGAGCATTTATTTTGATTTAGGTGAAGTTTGAAATGACGAAGACGTTTAAATACTGCCTTTAGGTCTTTTAAGCGATTACTAAAAGAAGATGAAAGGACGATCAGATCATCCAAATATGCAAGGATATTAACGTATTAAAGGCCAGACCGGAAGCGGTCAATGAGACGTAGGAAAGTCACTGGCGCAGTGCAGAGAACGAATGACATTCTAGTGTACCTATAGGGACCATATGGACAAATGAAGGCAGTTTTATCTATCAGAAATTTTACAGGGACTTGATGATAACCAGCTTTTAAATCCGGCGTAGTTATATACTCGAGTTGTTTTGTACTGTGGAAAATATCATCAATCCGACGCAGAGGATATTTATCCTTGCGGGTAATTTTAAGTTTACGATAGTCTACGGTAAGCCTTACGCCACTATCCTTCTTGGGAACCAAAACCACTGGTGCTGCATACGGATGGTCGCACTCTTTGATAATATTCATGGACAGCAATTTATCGATTTCCTTTCGAAGTAAATCCGTCTTATATTCCGAGAGCCTATATGGAGGGACTGGAATAGGTGTATCATGTAATAATTGGATAGAATGTTCAGCGTATGGTGTAGACTCTAGAATTTCCTCAAAGATGTCGCTATTTTCCTGCAACATATTGTTAAAGTCAGTTCTTTGAGAAGCAGTTAAATAAGTCGCTTCGGAATCTCTTAGATTGACTTATGAGAGATTTATAGCATTCAACGTACAATACTGGTTGAGAGGTTCTTCTACAAAAAGATACAATATATCTGGACCATCCTCATAACTCCAACAACCACGTGGAGTATTCGAAACAATGCTGGCTAATTTTAAAAAGTCAGAGTCGAGTAGCGTCCTACTAGAAGTATGCTCAGGAATTGAAATTAGATTTAAATTATGTTGTCTGTCCTGAGGCTTACTTTTCCATCAGCTAGAATCATTTCCATGGGTCTAGTAGTATAAGGAATCTTGTCATTAAGTAAAATTTCCCATAGCTTTGCTCCTGCTATACTGGATTGAGCACCTGAGTCGAGATATGTCATGCCTGTATGACCTTCAACTGTAATATATGCTAAAGGACGCAAGTTACCTGAAGCTGGAGAAAACGAGCTGCACAAAAATGCAGCTGGTCGAGTTGACGTTGATTGTTTTGAACATTTCAGACTATTGCTTCGTATATACCCTGGTGATTGGAACCATAGCAAACTAAAACTTTGGATGAACCATTAGTATCAGAAATGGTTTGATTATTAGGAGTGTCAGTGGATGCTTTCTTCTCACGGATTAATAGCTTACGACACTCGTATTTATTATGTCCATAATTTTTACAATAAGAACAGTGTTTTTGTTTTCGAACATAATTGTGTGAGTTCTGATTTGAAGTAACAGGTTGTAAAGCACTGTTGTCTTGTAAAGACATTTCAGGTTTTCGAGGTGCTTCAATAAATTCGCGAAAACCATTAATTTGATCACGACAGATTTTACCTCTAATCAATGGATTTAGCAATCCATACAGCATATCTATCTGTACATGTTCAGAGACAACTGAATCACCTTGTAATCTTGAAAATAAGGCAGGTTTTTGACTCACAAATATATCTGTTATCTCGTTACCTTGAGCAGTGAAAAATATATCTCTAAATATTTGGTATGCGGGCTTAGCAAATCCATAAGCATGTAAAAGAGCCTTAGTTGCTTCATCAAAAGAAGTAATGGATCTCTTGCCACCATGTAGCTGCTGCATCACATAGTAACATACCTTTCATAGCATTATCATCTGAAATATTTAAACATTCTTTGTAGGTTGTGATTGCATCTATAAATGCATCCACATCCTCTCCTGAAGATCCGTCAAATCTAGCTTTGCATGCAGAGAAATTAGCAGTACTTACTGTTTGATTATCATCTTTTATGTTGATACAAATGCTTTCTATGAGATTTTTCAACATGTCGGGAGATGTTACTATCTGCTGAATCGAATCTGTCATGTTACTGTCTTGCTTCTTACGGCTTGATTTCATTACATAACATGCAGTTGACTATAAAAGTTATTAATAGCAATAGGGAATTCAATAGTAACTACCGAAAATTGTGACAAAATTATTTCCCGAAGTGATGAAATATGGAGTGTTAAGGAAACAACAAACGTTCTTAATAGTGAAATTGACTGTCTCGACCCTTACTTCGTGCAATATGCTCATATTAGTGTTTTTAAATGAAACTCAAGGTCTCTACTTAATTCCACAATATAATACAAGTTATTGAAAATTCTAAAAAATTGACAATTGTTTCGATAAATCAATATCATCGTCAGAATGACAGAAGTTACATTTCATTTTATGCCTACCTGATGTTTAGTAGTTATATTTTTGGCTACACCAAGAAGTAACCTAACATGTGATTGGCTTAATATATGTTTATAGAAAAAGAAGAAGATGTGATATTACAAATATTGAAGCTTAGATATTATTAGCCCTATGGTGATATCCTGGATATCATTTTTCCAATTAAGATCAGTATAACTGTGCAATGATATAGAAAACCAGGAAAACTATATCTGCTGATCTTTACAATTATCACTTAAGAAGACAGTTTATTAGTGGAGAATTCCCTAGATTTAACTGTTCATTGACAACTTCATATTGTGGGTTTCTTAAATGTCTTCTAATTTCCAGTTCTTCAAGGAAATCCAGTTCTTGTTTCTTTTCACAAATATGCAGCACTTCTAGTTCTGTGTTAGGTGTCAATGAATGATTGGTGTCAAGTAGATGTTTTGCGTAGTGGGATTTATCTGGTTGTTTTAATCTGTAAGCTCGTAAGTGCTCACTGTATCGTATTTCAAAATTCCTAAGGGTCTGACCCAAATAGACAGCATTACATTCTGGACATTTGAGTTTATATATACCTGACTTCTTTAAAGTAACGTTAGTACAAAATTGTTAAATGTAAAAACAAAAATACCACTATTAAAGAAGTCAGGTATATATAAACTCAAATGTCCAGAATGTAATGCTGTCTATTTGGGTCAGACCCTTAGGAATTTTGAAATACGATACAGTGAGCACTTACGAGCTTACAGATTAAAACAACCAGATAAATCCCACTACGCAAAACATCTACTTGACACCAATCATTCATTGACACCTAACACAGAACTAGAAGTGCTGCATATTTGTGAAAAGAAACAAGAACTGGATTTCCTTGAAGAACTGGAAATTAGAAGACATTTAAGAAACCCACAATATGAAGTTGTCAATGAACAGTTAAATCTAGGGAATTCTCCACTAATAAACTGTCTTCTTAAGTGATAATTGTAAAGATCAGCAGATATAGTTTTCCTGGTTTTCTATATCATTGCACAGTTATACTGATCTTAATTGGAAAAATGATATCCAGGATATCACCATAGGGCTAATAATATCTAAGCTTCAATATTTGTAATATCACATCTTCTTCTTTTTCTATAAACATATATTAAGCCAATCACAAGTTAGGTTACTTCTTGGTCTAGCCAAAAATATAACTACTAAACATCAGGTAGGCATAAAATGAAATGTAACTTCTGTCATTCTGAAGATGATATTGATTTATCGAAACAATTGTCAATTTTTTAGAATTTTCAATAACTTGTATTATATTGTGGAATTAAGTAGAGACCTTGAGTTTCATTTAAAAACACTAGTTCTTAATAGTACTGACGAGTCGATCAGTGTCTGTTTAGAATTTTAGAACCATTAGCACACGTTCCATACACGAATAATTCTTCTGGCCATATGTTGGGACGCCAAACTTGATGCGAAGATGTTAAGCACCGGGTTATTTTTGCCGACCAGAGGAGAAGTCGAGTGATTTGTGTTTAATTGCGGGTTCTCTTACAAACACATATTTGTAAGGAACACTTTGAACTAAAGAAATAATATAATTAACATGGAATAATTACACAGGAATAATGAGTAATATGATATACCAAAAATGGCGAACTTTCTTCTTCTTTTGTTTTAAGGCCTCAGCTGCTAGGGCTATTCGGCTTGTTTTTTTGCGTCCGGGATAATTTATGATTGTCTATAATATAGTTTATACGAAAGTAAATACGAACAGAGTGATACCGCACTTATTGTTCAAAATTTTATCTGTAAACTGTTATATTTTGATGTTTGAAGCACTTAAAAATTTGGAGATGAGTTTAATGTTTTCACTGTTTGGGAATTTCAGCACTATGTCTTGCAGTGTGTAGGGGCCATAAACATTATTAGGAACCTTAAAATATTTATGAAGAAAATCTGTATTAACACTATTTAAGGAACAGTTGAAAAAGATGTGTGAGATATCATGTTTTTCACCACATGGGCATGAATCCGAAGGTACTAAGTTGAATTTGTGTAGATATGACAAAGTGGCACAATGGTTGGATCGAATTCTTGAAGAAATGCAGATATCTCTTCTGGACAAATTAGAAAGTGAAGAAATCATGGATTTTTTCTTGGATATTTTATGAATTGAGAGTATAGATTTCCTTTTGTCAAGCTGAGTGTAGAGAAAGTAGAATTCCACTTATCTAAAATTGATTTCTTAATAGAATGCACCACATCCGAATGGGGACCAGTTGGGAGGGTGGCACGATTGATAGTTCTCCCAAGATTTGCAAGATCATCGTCTAACATTTCCTTGTATAAGACTGTGTCCGGGAATCCAGCCAATTCGTAGGTCTTTCCCTTGCTGATTCAACTTGTGTAGTAGCTCCTTTATTTTTAGGACAAATGGATCAGAAGATGAGGAGAAGGATTTTTTAGAAATGCATTTTATGGCACTTTGGGAATCAGAAAAAAATATAGCTTTTGAAAGGTCAAGTTTTGAAATTTTTTGGATCGCAATTAGTATAGCGTAACATTCTGCTGAGAAGATGGAAAAATGAGAGGGGAGTTTGTCAGAGGTTATGAGAATAAATTCCGTATCCTACATTACTGTCCGTCTTAGAGGCATCAGTGAAGAAAATGGGGCCAGAAAAGTTGATAGAATTCATTTTGGCCAGAAAGATTTGATTACAGTCCGAATCTTTTTTAATTTCCAGATCTATCGTGTTAGTTTGACTAATTTGAGATTCGAGCGAGAAGTGATGACAAGGAAATTTGTTGAACGATTCAATGAAGGGAAGGAATTTAGATACTGATTGAAAGGCAAATATAATAGGAGGAGTATTTCTCAGTCTCCAGTATATGGGATCGGCAGCCCATTCTGTGAATAATTCTATAAGTGAGGTTTTTATTAGGTCTTTATATGCAACTGCTTTAGATACATATTTAACTGACAAGATTTCTCTACGTACCTCCACTGGGGTCTGCCCACATTCAGATAACATGATGTTGATAGGAGTAGATTTTAGATAGCCTACTATAACCCTTAGGGCTTGATATTGTAAACGATCTAATTTTTTAAGTAGGTATTTAGAACAGCCACCATATAGCATGCACTCATTATCAAATAATGGAAGTATGGTCGCTTTGTATATGTTTAAAAGAGAGATTTGATGGCTACCCCACCATTTACGACATAGAGACCTAATTAAATTAATAGCTTTTGATACTATGCAGGAAATAAATTCAATATGTGGTTTCCAGTTAAGTTGGTCGTCAAATATAGCTCCCAAGTACTTGACTTGAGATTTCCAAGGGAAAGGTTGACCATTAATGACTATGGAATGGACTGGACTAAGCTTATAGTTTTTCTGAAAAATCATGGCGGCACATTTTTGAGGGGCCAGTGTCAAACCCATAGACAATAAATGAAGATTGAGATTAGAAAGGGAGGTGTTGAGGGATGTTATAGACTCCTGGTTGGTGTTTTCGGCACATATCACAGCAAGATCATCTGCATAACCACTAATTTTTATGGAGGGTGGAAGTATGTTCTGAAGATATATTCGATATATTCAACAGTGGACTGAGTGGAGAACCTTGGGGGACACCTCTACAAGGAACACCAGGGCCTATAAGTTCATTGTTGAGGGTGGATTTAATGAATAGATTTCGATCTGAAAGAAAGGATAAAATGAGGTCACAAATGTCATGATGTAAATTAAGGGAATTTAGAGATGAATAAATAGATGATGAAAGAAGATTATCATATGCACCTTTAATGTCGAGAAAAACAACAATTGGGATTTTATTGGCAGACAAGGCACATGATATTTTGGAAAAGATGAAAATGTGGTTATCAGATATACTTCTGCCCTTTCTGAAAACTTGTTGTGAGTGGTGAATTTCTAGGGAGTTTTCAAGAGACCAGTCAAGGCGATTTTTGATCATGCTTTCGAAAACTTTTCCTATGGTGCTGGATAAGGCTATGGGTCTCCAGCAGGAGGCATCGTTAAGATCCTGGTTTCGTTTGAGAATAGGAATTATTAGATGATTTTTCCACTCTGAAGGGATAGGATGAGATTTATTGAGGATTTTATTGAAAATAGAGAGAAGAGTTTCTAGGGCTATCTTGGGAAGATGATTGATAATTGAATATGTGATGGAATCCAATCCAGGACTTGAATCATTTTTGTTTAGTAAGCTGAAATTCAATTCTTCTATTGTAAAAGGGTGAGTAAAGGAGTCGTTAATGGCTTGGGGAATAGTGTTGAGGTCTTGAAAAGGGATTTGAGCTAACTTGTTTGAGAGACTTTGGAATATGGAACTGTCTAGGGGAGGGGTGTTTAGTAAATTACGATTTTCAATGGATCTAGAGAAATTTTTTATTAATTGCCAAATCTTCTTAACAGGTGTTCCGGGGATCAGTTCTTCCGTGAATTTACGAAAGCCTTCTGATCTCTTTGTTTTCAGAAAAAGTCGGGTTTTAGCTCTTATTTTCTTGAAATTAATGAAATTTTCCATGGAGAGTGTTCTTAGATATAGTTTAAAAGCCTCTTTTTTCTTTTGTACCATCTGGGAGCATTCTTTGTCCTACCAGGGAAGATAAGGTTCAGAAGGAGTGAAAGATTTCTTAAGTGGGATAAATAAAGAGATGGCTTTTTTTAAGACCTCCATGAACAAGGGATATTCCATATAATTATGATATATATATTATTTTCAATATATGCATGAAATGCATCCCAGTTGGCTTTATTTGTGTTATATTTGACGTGAGTGGAATTCATATGGATGGGCACAGTATTTTGTTTTTTGTAGGAACAAAGGGTAGGAAAATGATCGCTGAAGCCTGATTCTTGGATCGTTCTTCAGGAGCAATCTAGAGCTATGGCTGAGGAAGTAATTGTAATATCCGGGCAGCTTTTATTGACATTGGGGTTGGGAATACGGGTTGGAGATCCGTCATTAAGGATGGTGAGATCATTATGCGAGATGAAGTCCCAGATTGCAATTCCTTTAGGGTTATTAATGGGTTATTATGTTTTATTTGTTGTAGGAGTTGATTAAACATTCTGTGAGGGAAGGGAATGTTGGGGTCGGGAGGGATATAGCTAATAATAATGAATAGATCTTGGAGTTCTACTACCAGCAAGTGTATTTTTGAGGAACTGGAATTTTGTGTTCAAAATTTTTGCAAGGAATCGAGTTGTTGATGAAAGTGGCTACACCTCCGTAGCCATCCTGTCGATCATGTCTAAAACAGCTAAAAATTTTAACATGTGCAGATCCACCTGGAGTCAACCAAGTTTCATTTAGTAATATAATGTTATTATTCTCATCTCTAATAATAGGAATAAGTACCTCTTTGTTAACATTAAAACTGCGAATATTCCATTGGAGTATGTTATATTTAAAGGTATTATCCTGAATACGATTGAATTTTAAGCAATAGTGCAAAAATGAAATAATAAAAAAAGGGGGGGAGGTACTTAGAGGGAGAAATTTAAGTTATATTATGATTGCTCACCTCTTGAGGAGAGTTATGCTGAGAAGTTGCGAAAGTTTGAGAGCTAGGGATAGAAAGGGAGTAATCAGACAAAAACGGAGTATCAGAAGGGGTGAAGTCCATATCAATTCTTTCAATGTGAGAGCAAGAGGGAGATGAAGCATTGTTTTGAAGTGCAGATTTATTTGTTATCGGAGACTGACAGAGTTCATTGCATGAGGAGGAAAATAGAGCTGCAACATGTGTATCTTTATCAAGTCCAGTTCTTTTTTTTAAGATGGTGGGACGTCTGCGTTTATGAGTAGTGAATTTGTTACTAGGGGGACATTGTGTCACTTTTTGAGCATAAGAGATTCGAAAAGGGGAAGAAGTGTGTAATTGAGGAAAGGATGTGGTTGATCTATCAAAAGAGGTGTTTTTAACAGAAGATTTAAGAGGAGGGAAAAGTTGAGAGGCTTCGAAGTAAGAATAGTCATGGAATGCCATTGCTTCATTTATGTTTTTTTGCCTATTAAATTCTTTGCTAGAGCGGTAAAAAGCTAGGTGCTGTCCAGAGCAATAAAAACAGTCTAAGGAATTTGAACATGGGTCAGAATGGATTGTTCCACAGCTACTACACCTTTTGGAACTGCGGCAAGAGTTGGCAGAGTGTACGAATCTAAGGCAATTGTTGCATTGAGTAACAGGAGCAGTATATTTATCAACCTGGACTGGAACTGAAAAAATTTCTAGATCCTTGGGGCATGGACGTCCCTCAAAGGTTACAAGAATTGTTGTGGATGGAACATATTCATAAGATCCGTCATCTTTGGTTATTCTGCGGTTGAGTCTTCTAGCACCAATCACTTTTTTATTTTGCAAATAAGCTTCTTGAATAATATTATCTGGGGTAATAGAGAGTCCTACGTTTTTGACAATGCCTCTTGAGGTGAGAAGGAATTGTGGTATGTAAGCACAATATCTTTCCCTTCTGAAAGCTTGGTTCATTAGGAAAGAATTAGCATCACGAGAAGTTTTGAAGGTAATTCCTATTTTGCTGAAACCTTTCTTTTGGATATTTTTAATGTTTTGGATGTTCAGTTTTCGTATAATTTTTCCAACATCCATAGGATGAATACTAGGGGGAGTGCCGCTACTTTTGATGGGTTCTACTATAACTAAATGGGGCCCAAAATCGATATCAGAGTACTTCAATCTCCTCCCTTTAGAAGCCTTAACGCATTGTTCCAATATTAAAATTTCCTTTATGACTTCGGGATCGTTTTGAAAAAAGATTTAAGTGGAAGCGAATTCATCTTCCAAGTTTTTAATCTCTTTTTCCAATAGAGGAGAGAGTTGGTGCAAAGAATTTATAAGTTTTTGGAAGATGGCGATAAAGCATTATGTAAGGAATCTGAGGAAGAGTTATTGGGGGCCTCATCCCCCATCTTGATGGTGAAAACTTAGACTAAAGCGTTTTTTGAAGAACACGTGGCAAAAAAATTAAGTTAGGTTAACTTACGGAGAATTACTCACAAATCACTGAAGTGAAGTCAATATAATGTCACTTAACTAAAAAATCAATGAATCGTCACTAAAAATAAAACTAACTAAACTTAGTAAACTTAATTAAATTCACAATCGACCAATTCGTGCAGTATTATCTCAAAACGAATTCTTTTTAAAACCTTTTTGACAACTGTCCAAAGGCGAACTTTTATGAATGACAATTGACAATGTCAGCTCTTCTTCCCTTTCTTTATCTAATCGTTACACTGCTCAAATTTTCAGGATGTATTCGAAAGAGGAGATTGAGTCGGTGACGAAACTTACAGACGTCCAGTCATTCGCTTTATAGGAATTTGAAATAAAAATTCTTTTCGAAGCCAAGAATCTTCGCGGAATAGTGGATGGATAAGTGAAACTTCTAAACATTGATGCGAAGGCCATCGCAACACTCAAGATGCCATGGCGAAACATATCAAGAACCATTGATTCAGGTGTGAAAGCCCATGTGATGAGTGTTACATCAAAATAAATGTATGATGCAATTAGAAAAGTGTACAAGAGAGATACAGAGCAAATAAAAAATCATCTGTTATTAGAGTTTCCGAGTTTACAATATGATAGAAGTGAAGATGTTTTTGGAAATATAGGTCGACTTGAAACCCTTCGTTTCAATCTCAATAAGGTGGGCCTTGCAAATGAGAAAAAAAGGTTGATAACCAAAATACTCCTAACTCTGCCAAAGCAATACAAGCATTCTGATGTGGCATGGAACTCGACACCTGAGGACGAAAGAACCATGGACAATCTTCCAGCAATACTACTGAAAGAAGAGGAAAATATGAAAGGAGATAACAACAAATCAAAAGGGGTGTTTAAAGCTGAAAGTTTAGAGGTACATGCAACCACTAAAGTAGGTCATAAAATGAAAGAATGTAGATCAAACCCAAAAACAAAGACCAATCAAGATCAAAGGACTCAATCAACTAGTGGCCGGTTCAAGCGTTGTAATAAATGTAATAAATGTAACAAATATGCACACACAGAAAAAGGAGATGAGATGGACACTACATTTATAATTGGCAGTTATTCAACAAGTCATGTTATCCATGGATTGCATCTGCTGTATGACTTGGAGAAAGAAGAAATATTAAAAATGACACTGTTGCCCTGATAATTGTGTCTTATGCCCCATATTTGTCAAGGAGTCTCTTATCAATAGATATGGTAACAAACAAAGGTGGTACTGCGATATTTGATGGAAAAATAAAAAAATTATTCATGGAAAAGTAACATATAAAGAAGAAGATGCTGTACTTGTGGTGAAAAACAAAGAAATTGTTTGCACACTGTTGATTTGAATATCGAAGAAGAGGCCATACTAACTTAAGAGCAAAAGGCAATAGATTGGCATATAAAACTTGGACATATGAACTTTCAAGACTTGAGGAAAATTCCCAAATTGTGTGATGGAGTAAATGCTGTAACTGAAAAATGAAGAAATTTGTGAACCTTTTATCAGAGGGAAACTAAGAAGACAACCATACAACTCTGAAAGATCAAGAGCAACGAGATCTTTAGAATTAATCCACACTGATATTTGTGGGAAAGTATTTTCTGCAACATATAACGGTGAAGAATATATTATGTTATGTCTGAATAATTATACACAATTTTTGAAGGTGTATCTACTATGCGCCAACAATACATCAAATAATATATCTGTGAAGCTGAGGCGTAGTTCAATCTGAACACTCCAAAACTGAGACTAGACTACGAGGAGTACTTAAGTAATTATTTCAAGCTGTGGTGTTGAACAAGAGGAATACAACTAGACTGTACAATTCCACACTCACCAGAGATGGAAAAGCAGAAAGAGTAAACTTAACTCTCTTCAACAGAGTCCGAGCAATGTTGTTACATGCCAGGCTGGAGAATAAAATGTGGAGATTTGCTATATTGACTGCTGCATACCTATTCAATAGGAGCCCAATAACCACAATGGAGACCACATCAGCAGAAAAATGGTATAGGAGGAAACTAAACTTATTAAATTTGAGAGATTTTGTTCAGGTGGTCTACACGAAGAATTAGGGGTATCTAAAAAAAATTCAAGATAGAAGTGATAAAGAAATATTTGTTGGCTTTGCTCCCCACGGAGACAGTGTCTGGAACCCAGTGACAAGAAAAATCTATGAGTCAAGGGACATATTTACCAACCAACCAACCAACAAAATGAACAATATCAAGGAGCTCACTGCTTCGACCCTTACTCTGTGGAATCTACTCATATTACTTTTTTAAATGAAACTAATTGTTTCCATGTAATTCCACATTATAATGAAAAAATTGTGAAAATTCTAAGAAATTGACAATTGTTTCGATATTACTATCATCGCAAAAATGTCAGAAGCTACATTTCATGTGATGCCTACTCGTTGTTTAATTATTATTTTTGGCTTGACCAAAAGATGACCTACCTCTTGATTGACTTAGTATATATGAATAGAAAAAAAGAAGATATGATATTACAAATATCAAAGCTTAGATATTGGCCCTAAGGGGATATCCTGATTTCCCATTTGTGATCAGTATAACTGTGCAAAGATGTAGGAAACCAGGAAAACTATATCTGCCGATCTTCACAATTATTTTAAGAATATAGTGTAAAAGTGGAGAACTCTCTAGACTTATCTGTTCATTGACGACTTCATATTGTGGGTCTCTTAAGTGTCTTCTAATTTCTAATTCCTCAGGGAAATCAAGTACTTGTTTCTTATCACAAATATGTAGTACTTCTAGTTCTGTATTAGGTGTCAATGAATGTTTGGTGTCAAGTGGATGTTTTGCCTGATGAAATTTATCTGACTGTTTTAATCGTTAGGCTCGTAAGTGTTCACTGAGTCTAATTTCAAAATTTCAATGAGTTTGACACAAATAGACAGCATTACATACTGAACATTTAAGCTTATACATACCAGACTTTTCAATTGAAGATATTTTTGTTTTCACATCGGGTTTATATAAACTTAAATGTCCAGAATGTAGTGCTGTCTATTTGGGTCAAAAACCCTTAGACATTTTGAAATTAGATACAGTGATCACTTACAAGCATACAGATTAAGACAACCAGAATCTCCATGCGTAAAATATCTACTTGACACCGAACACAGAACTAGAAGTGCTACATATTTATGATAAGAAATAAGAACTGGATTTCCTTGAAGAATGAGAAATTAGAAGTCACTTAAGAGACCCATAATATGAAGTCGTCAATGAACACATAAATCTAGGGAGTTCTCCGCTTTTAAACGGTCTTCTTAAGTATTTCTGGTAAAGATCAGCAGATTTAGTTTTCCTGGTTTTCTATATCATTATATTATACTGATCTTTAATGGGAAACACATATCGAGAATATTGATATTACTAGCCCATTGGGCTAGTAATATCAATACTTGTAATATCATATCTTCTTCTTATATATATATATATATATATATATATATATATATATATATATTATATATATTAATTCAATCACATGGTAGGTCACTTCTTGGTCTAGCCAAAAATAATTTTGAAACGTCACAGGAAATGTAACTTCTGTCATTTTGACGATTATAGTAATATCGAAGCAATTGTCAATTTCTTAGAATTGTTACCATTTTTCATTATATTGTAGAATTATTTAGAAACAATTAGTTTCATTTAGAAAATAATATCTAGGAATGTCAATTGAAATAGACAGTCTACAAAGATTTGAGGATGAATACCAAGATGATGGTAATGCAAATAAACATGAAAAATAAATACCCAGAAATGTTGAAGAAGATTAGGAAAAGGAAAGAAATATACACAGAAATTAAGAAATACAATGATGAAGAACGAAGAGAAAGAAGGCTACCAACAAAATATAAAGATTACTAGATGAACTTCCAGAGTGAGGAATAGGATGAAGTACAAATTTCTGGTGAAAATGAGGCTCTGATGACATATGAGGAAGCAATAAAATCATTAGAGAAGCAGGCATTCTTTGTGGTTATGATCGTGCTCTATCTCTGTCTTCCATTCCTTTCGTCTAAGGTATGTGTCTTAACGTCTAATATGCTATATTCCATCCCCCCTGGCCTGAAACCAATGTTGTCATAATGCTTCTAGCATCGAACTGTGATCCAGTTTCTGTTCGGAATCCTGACCGGATTCATTCCCACCTGATGCATGCAAACATCGTATGCTCCGCATCATCTTGTTCTCCGCAATACGGACAATCCTCGGTAACCGATCTCATCCGGCTGTACAGATATTTTCTGACGCAACCGTGTCCAGAAATTGCTTGCGTGATATAGTAATATATCTCGCCAAAAGGTCTACTGATCCATTCTTCAATGTTGAAGTGATGAGTCCATCTTCCCCATTTTCCGGTTAACCAACGGTTTTGCCATCGCGTCATGAGGTTTGTCTTTGCGGTCGCGCTGCTAATCCCTAGGTATTTTTCCCGTCTTTCCCGTACGAGCAGATGTATTGGAGGTACCCCAGCTATCACCCCTACTGCCTCTGTTGATATCGTCCTATACGCCTATACGCCCTTCTGATACAGAGGTTGCGCTGGACGCTGGTAAGTTCAGAAACCAGTTTCTTGTTGCATGTCACTGAGTGCGAGTGTGCGATACTCATTAGTGCCCTTCTCTTGGAATATCTAGCTCCACCAATATTGGGTATAAGTATGGACAGGGCTGTCACTAGTTTCTCTACTTGTTCAGAAACTTTTGCAATATGCTCGGCAAAAGTCAGTTTTGTATCTAGCCAAACTCCTAGATATTTAACTGCTTTTTTGGGGATTACTATTACGCCCTGTACTTCGAATTGAACCGAATTAATCTTTTTCGTAAGTAGAGCTGCTTCTGTCTTTTCAGAGGCTAATTCTAGCCGTATATGCTCGAGCCGATACCTGTTGGCTGTGTTCATCAGGGTCTCTTCGGATTTTGTAGCATCATCAGCGAAGGCTATTAACGTAACACCTGCTGGTTGCACTACTCTCAATATTCCATCGTAGAGAATATTCCATAGATTTGGTTCGAAGACCCCTGTGGTACCCCACTATTTATTTCCCTTATTTTAACTTGTTGCTGTGTTTCCAGGATTATCTTCCGGTCTGAAGTAAGCCCTTATTAAACTGATGAGGCTTTTATCAATGAGTCTGCTTCTCAGCTCTTTAAGGATGTTTTGCCAGCTTCCAGAATTGAACGCATTTCTAACATCCTACGTTATTTTTACACTAATTCTTCGGTGTGCCCCAGAGTATTCTTCTGTCGCTGCCCTGGCAATTTTTAAAAATTATTATATAGCGCCCACCGCTTGTTTACTTCCAACGAATCCAAACTGTTGCTCTGATAAGCCGTCTGTTAGTACTATTTCTTTTTTTAGCCTGATAGGATCAGTTGCTCGTATAATTTTCCTCTATGTCGAGCAGGCATATAGGCCTCAGTTCCGAGGGATTCTCGATGGGTTTGTCCGTTTTCTTCAAAAGCAATAGTTTGGTTCGTTTCCATTCCGTAGGGAATTCTACTCAGCCAGCTAATCTATTATATACAGTGTTAATTCTGGCTTGTTCAAGGACAAAGCTTTAATTATTTCCGCTGGAATATGTCCAGGTCCAGGAGCCTTATTCACCTTCAATTTGGCGCATGCTATGCGTAATTCTTCTATGCTAAAATTTAAAAATAACGCATCTCTATCACAGTCAAAGTTCACTTCTTTATGCACTGGGAATAGGTGGTCAACAACCTTTTCCATTGTTGGCATCGCATTTCTTGTCTGGGTGGGTAACCAACTAGGCTCTTCATAACTATCTTGTAGCCATTCACCCAGATATCACAGTCTACTTCATCATATATTGTTTTCCAGTATTCTCTCTTGGATATTTTAATACTGTATTGTAGGGTTTTCTTGTTCTGTTTATACTCCCCCCACAGGCACAGTATTTCGACTGGTGTATTCCTTCTTACGCTTCTCGTGAGAAGGAGTTTCGTCTCCTCCGAGTGTATATTTTACGGTTCTGTGCGATTTCTTCGTTCCCCCTAACATGGGCACTCGCTTCCTTTTATCACCTCTCATGGGCATAGTTTTATTGCAGATCTGCTTCAGTGTACGAGTGAGATCTTCTGCTGAGGGGGTCAAGCTCTGCTGTGGGGCTGTCATACGTTGTTGGAGTTTCTGTTTGTCAAACTTCTTAACCGGCATCCTCCATTTCTGCTCGATGTCTCTGCTGCTCCAAGTTTTCGGCCAGCTACCTCAAATACTATGTAGTTGTGGTCACTTAGGGACTCGGTATCACTTACTTCCCAGTTTGTTATTCTATTCCTGATGTCAGTTGTAGTTAATGTCAGGTCATTCTGTGCTAACCATTCTGTGATCATTTGTCCCCCTGTATCTGTTATATTCATGCAACACTGAGGGGTTTTCGCGTTGAAATTGCCGACTGTGATTGCTTTTTCCTTATTCAGCCATATCAATCTCTCGATTTCCCACAAAATTTTCTCGAGGTCATCTAACTCATTATTTGAAGAAGCATAAGAATTGTACACCGTGAATTCAAGTGTTACGATGTACGAAAAACTGTGCCCATTGCCATATTTACTTACGGCGATACTATTGTCAATAATCTTGATAGCTGTATTCAGGTCTGCATCAGACCACCAGTCTTTTCTATCTTGAATGGCGTTGTGGTGTGGTTCACTCATAAGAATCATGCTGGCTCCTATTTCTTTGGCCATGGTTAATACTAGGTCATGGCACGGGCGTCTCCTGAAGGCGCCAATTTGCAGGAACTTGAGCTTCATTGTTCTGCTCACTATTCTGCTCTATTAACTGGGATACCTCCTGATTTTTCCCTCCCCTATTCTTGGGACACCCTGAGTTTCCATATTGCCCCTCTTTCTGACAATGTATGCAGAAGGGATTGTTAGTACAATCCACAACCTTATGCCCCTCCTGCGCACACATCAGACAACGGCTTTCTCTGTCTGGTCCTCTGCACTCTGCTTTTCTGTGCCCATATCTCCAGCGTTTGAAGCACTTTGTCGCTGTTTTCCTCACTAGTACCCTGCACTGCTTCCAACCAATCTTTATTTTACCCAGACTTGTGAGTTAGATAGCATCTGCTTCCGACAGTACCACAGTAACATTCTGCTTATTCTCAGAAGCAGGGCGAAATGCTTTTACTTCCACATCTTCTGGTCTCGATAACATGCATTTGGAGATAGCGTCTTTTATTTTGATGTCATCCGTGGACGTTACTTCATCCAATTCTTTGATATGGAGGACCTTTCTGCTCACACGAATGGATGCAGGTACATTCGGCATTTTCTCCTAGATCTTTTCACGTAGGGCTTCTAATTTTCCTGGACCATGCTGCACGGTGAGCAGGAGTTCGCCACCTCGCACTTCTAGTTTTTTTAGATCTTTTATTTCAACCCAATCTGCCCTGGATCAACTGTCTGTTTCACTCACTTGAGAAGATCTGCGTAACTGACGTTAGGCATTTTAACCCTTTCGTGGGCGCGAGCGAAATATTTTGGACATGTAATTATTTTTTGCTGCAATGGGCACTTAAAGATGTCCTTTTGACGTTCGACCCTTAAAATTTTTAGAAAAATCAACCCCCTCTTTTGTATTCTTAGTGGGAATTAATTATACTTCCCACCGCCCACCTAGATTGGCATATTTTTTTTATGAATTTAGTGAAAAAAAGACATAATATTAATTTATAAAATATTTGTATTTTTAAGAAAGTTATAATAAAAACAAAACTAAATCTCTTTCGCACAGTTTAAAATAGTTTTTATGGAAAACCTTCTATTTTCCATGGAATCTGTTGAAACACGGTTCAATACAAAAGGGTACTTGACAGAACGAACATATGTATCTTGTCCTTTTCTCATTCGCTTTCGTGCTACAAAGCCTGCACCTTTTGTATGTTGCTTGCTAATTAGGTAGGTGTTTACCAACTTCAGATAATCGAACTTCATCTGGCACAGCACGCTTATTCGATAGAAATATCACAGGTTTATTTCGGCGTTTCCTAGAAGTGAAACCATCTATGAGTTGTCTCGCCAAATTAATCCTAAATGACAGCTGATCAATTGCTCTCTTTTTGTTGGTATTCATAAGGATATAGGAATTAACAATAGCCATATCTATTAGATAGTATAAAATACAGTGCCACCATTTCGTTGATCTACGACCAATTGCATACCTCTCATGTAGCTGATCGAATTTGTCTACGCCACCCATTATCCGATTATATTCAGCTACCACTTTGGGGCAATAAACAGTCACCCTAGTACCGTCCTTGTTCTTCCGCATTACAGTTGCTGTATTTTTGGGAGAAAAGTAATTAGTAAGAACATGTACGTTTTTACTATCCATCCATTTCACTGCTGACAAAGTTCCTTTTGTTGCAAACATAAACTCTCCGCGTTGAAGTTTGGTTCTCTCTTTATACATATCTGGCAAATTTTTTCTGTTGGGTCGCACTGTACCTACAGCAAATATTCCATCATGAAGTAATTTCTCCATTAGAGCAACTGAAGTAAAGAAATTATCAAAAGCTACTAAAGTTTTCTTATTCTTCAGAGAAGAAGTGAGATTTATTACTACTCTTTCTCCTAAACCGTAATTATCTTTTTCTGCATCAAGAGATTTGCCTGTATATATATCAAATTTCCATATATAACCACTAACAGAGTCAGCCAAGCACCAAACTTGACGGGCTTCAAAGGCATATATTGTCTTAGAGATGATCGTCCTTTGAAGGCATTCATTGACTCATCCACAGCCAAAAAGGAGGAATGTTTGTATGGTTTGGTTATTGATTCATTGAGCATATAAATAAGTGGTCTCACTTTATGTAGCTTGTCATATCCTTTTTCGCCCTTCGACGCAGTCTTGGTATAATCATTTAGATGAATATTCTCAATAAGTTTTTTATACCTTTTAGATGACATGACTTGAGCCACGGAGGGAACTGCCAGAAATGGATCACTCGACCAATAGTTTGCTAATAGAGGTAGTTGATGTATTCCCATTATTATCATAATTCCTATGAGTGCTTTGATTTCTTCTTTGGAAGTATCTACCCAGATTTTAGATGGGCCTGGTATGTTAGTGCCACTCCGGAGAAGATTTTGTTTTGCGTATAAGTCTGTTTGTTCGATAATGAGATTTATAATATCGTCAATGAATATTTCGTTGAAATATTCAATTTCCTTAGCACGTTGAGGAATTTGGGTTGTAGCTTCTGGATTTTTATCAAATTCTGTATTCATATACTCTATATTCTCGTCGTTCTGCATCCAGATAAAGGGTTCTTCATCAATATCAATTTCGCTCTCTTCATTGACGTGCGATTATTCCGGTATGGGTATCAACTCTGGAGGAACCGCCCTGATGAGGTCATTTTTTGAATTAGGTGGAATGGGTGAAGATACGTGGCTAGTTAAGGGGGAATTAAAACTGGAATTTGGAGGAAGGGGTGAAGAAGCATGGCTAGTTGAGGGGGAATTGAAACTGCAAACAGTCGCTGTGGTGTCTAAAAAATCCAATTCTTCATTTGCTCCATCATCTGGTTCTCCGTCCGAGTTCTGTTCGTTGTCTGGAAGACTAAAGAGGTACTCAATGGCCTCGTTCTGATCCTCACGTTTATCAAAGTCCCACATAACTGCAAAAAATATTTAGATAATATGATTTTTTATGGGCAGTGGGAAGAATACTTCCCACCTACAAAAGTAATTTTTTTGACATTATGAAATTCTGAATAACGATAATATAGCGTTATATATGTTGTCAATATATAACTCCACCTATCTAATCACAAAAAAATCTTATATCTCACCTGATTGCAAAGATTGATCAAAATTCGTCGAAAAATCACAAAATTTGTATCTCAAAATGAGCCAAACACGTGTTCTCCTGTAGAAAGTCATAGAACAACTGAGGTATGTTACACTTTGACAATTATTCATAGTTTTTAAGCATTTCCACATATTATAGATAGATGGGGACACCAATACCGTTGCAAAATATTTAATACCGTCTTTCATATAAAATATTTTTGATGGTGGGAATTTATTTCCCCACCGCCGATGAAAGGGTTAACAAATAGTGCATGCTTCTCTCTTCTTTACGAGTGTTATTTCTATGTCTGTTTGGGCGAATAGGAATTCGAGGATTCTAGAGCCATTTTCCCAGTTATTCCCTCCATTTCGGATATTTTCAGATTCCTTTTTCCATGGATCGTCATCAAAGATTTGACGGCAGTGAGTGAACGCAGAATGGTCTCGTCTTCAGTCACTTCGTTAGCTCGTTCTTTCAAGAATATTGGATTAAGTATCATTCTCGACTTGTGCTTGAGGTTACATTCATCATCGGGGAAGGCCAATGAGTGCACCATCATTGCGCCTTCCCCCTCCTTCTTCTACTGGTTTTTAAGACCTTCCTTCCCTCCAAGTCCGTCTATTACACTTCCAATTGTCTTCTGCGGGTTGTTAATATCTGTAGTACTAGGGAGAATAAGTACATGCTCACTTGGAGTTTCCCAAATGTCTCCACAGCGCTCTTGAATTTTTGAAAGGATCTCGTCTTGGCAGTCCCCCTATCTATCTATCTATCCATCTATCTATCTACCTATCTTAAATTTTTTTTTGACGGGTGAGGAAGATCATGTTCTACCCCTACGCTTTGGTTCTATCGCGTTAGGGAGTGTGGGACTCAGGACCTGGCCTGCCTACCCACCAAACCTCACCTCTATTGTTCACCATCTTCTGTTCCGGAACCGTCAGTGGCATTACTTCTGAACAAAAAAGGAGGTCTACCTATCTTTCCTTCATAGCTAACATCTAGCTATATCAACTGTCTTAGTCTCTCGTCTGAAATTTTTGCCTGGATTATTTTTTTATCATTTCCATTACTACATCCCATGATTTCTGACTATGCAATAATAAGTCTGCCACATTTTCTTCCGTGATGTCGACACCTATTTCTTTTTTGGCCTGTCCTCTAATTTCCGTCCACTTTTCACATTTAAAAATTGTATGTTGCATAGAATCTGCGTTTTCACAGTACCAGCAAATGTCGTTTTGTGCTTTACCTATTTTATAGAGGTAATCATCGAATATCCCGTGTCCTGTGAGAGCCTGTGTCACGTAATAGTTAACCTCACCCCATTTTCTTTCCTGCCATTATCTAACGTTTTTAATAAAAATCTTTTCCGCAAATCGCTAGGAAGTTTTGACATTCCTGTCAAAATTTCTTGAAGAAAAAGTCAGGACTTCCTTACTGTAAGGAAATGTCATTTCCTTACTGTAAGGAAATGATATTTCCGTACAGTTGTTAGTGTTCTACATAAATGATTGAAAACACATTGCTTATAAGGAATTAATTTATATTTTGAAAACATCAAGTCATTGCTGAATACATTTTTAAGATCAATTTGTTATATTTACAGTAATTTGACAGTTAGTACAATTGTTGAATATTGGAGGAACACTCTTAGAACTATGAGAAACATTTTGGACAACATGCAGGGTGGTAGGGTCATTTTGTTGAATATTTTGTACTGTGAAAATTTTATTTGCCACCTCAACCTTATTGTTAAGCGATTCTTCGATATATCCTTCAGCAACGTTTGATGACTTCCATCCGCCATGCCTCTTTAAACTAGTTATGTCGGCACCAGAGTCAACCAATATTGTTGCAGAAGACCGACGAAAGCAGTGACCAGTATATTCTGTCGGATTTACAAAGTTCAAATAAGTAGCAACTATTTTGGACATTTTTCTAAATTGATGAATTCCTACCACTTGTCTACAACCCTTTCCGCTTTGATATTTAAAGAAAAATCGGTCACTGTTCATATTTTCTGGTCTTAACGAAACATACTTTCGATAAACATTCAAGTAGATCTGATTAATTACAAATGATCTTGGTTTGTTGGTTTTCGAATCAGGTATGCTGATTAAAAGCTTAGATTCTAAGTCTTCTATATCGTGTACAGTCATTCAGACTAACTCATCCATTCTACAGGCCCCAGAAATACCAAATATTACAGCCACCTAAAAAATAAATAAAGGTATAATCTAAATAGAAATTAAAACCTTGTAAATTACCTTAATCATTAAATTTTCTTTATCTGGAGCTTCCTGGATAAATTTTTCAATTTCTTCCTTCGTTAAAATCTTAGATTTCTTTGCCCTATAACCTTGAGCTTGCCGTTTCAATAAAGAACGAAGTTTTGAGTACGTAGATATATCTACATTGTGTTTAAGTGCAAGGGTTGACTTCAGCATTGAATAATTGGCCCATAATGTTGAAGATTTCATCTTTAAACAAAGGTCTAGGAAGTATGCTATTACAACATTTTCTGAGAAAGAACTCATGCGATAATCCATAAAACGTCTGTATGCATTTTCGTACTTTTCTCTTGATTTCTTTGGCAATAATTCTAATGAAGCAGTATTCACTGCCTCAACCAGCTCTGGAGGAGTCCCAGGAATGGAAATTTCATCATCACTTATCATTTTACTTTCGAGAACACCAGCAATTGAATTTATAAGCGTCAAGTTTGACAATTCAACCTCAATACGTTTCCATAGTAACCCAAGTAATTTTATTAGGAATTTCAAAGCACCATTTATTTGGGAATAAAATTATCGCGTTTTTTTTAAAATCAATCAATATCTGTCGAGTTTTAAACGATTTGCGGAAAAATAGTATGTTTACCTCGTAGGAAAAGCCACATTCCTGGACTCTGTGTTGCTAAGTCTCGGCTTGCGCCTCGACTTAGCAATCTTCACAGTCGTCCAGGAATGTTAAGCTTTTCCTACCCGGTAAACAATGTACTATTGTTCTTCCGTTATAATCTTCTCAGATTTTCTGCCATTTTTCCATTACTGTGTCTCTAGCCTCTTTTCCACATAATGTGCCCCTCTCGTGAACAATTACTCTCTCTTCCACTTTAAGTTTGATAGGCAAAATACCAAATATGGCTAATACAGAGCTAGTCGACGCTGTTCTATAGGTGGAAGTGATTCTCATTGCTATCCTTCTATTAACTTTTTCAAGCATAAGTTCATACTTTTTTTGTTTTAGTACTTCGTGCCATATTGGAGCTTCATAGATCATTATAGATGAGACTGTCGACATTAAGACTCTCCTTTTACTGGATCTGGGTCCGCTTACGTTTACTGTTATTTCCGTTAGATCATTTAAAATTGTGTTTTCTTTGTCAGTGATTTTTTGTACGTGTACTTTGAACTTCCCTGCCTTCTGTAAGTATACACCTAGGTATTATATTTCATCTTTAAGTCCGATCAGTTGAAACTGCATGTTTGCTATTTTATATTCTCCTGCTAGGGCAATGTATTCTGTTTTTTCCACTGCAACTTCTAAGTCTTTTCTCTTCCACCTATCTACTACAGCTTTCACTGCGAACTGTATAATCTCCTCCAATAAAGATTTCCTTTTTGTTTTAACAATTATAACGAGATTGTCTGTATATGCTAATAATTCTATTTCCTTACCCTGATTAAGTCTAAGTACATCATCATAAAGAACATTCCACAACAGTGGTCCCAGAACTGAGCCCTGAGGAACTCCGCATGTTATAAGATGCTTCCCATTTTCTTTTTGTATGAATCTATCTGTTAGATAGGATTGAATAATTTTTATAAGGCAACAACTGGCTTTCTCTTTCCTCAGTACCGATATTATTTCTAGCCACGACGCAGAGTTAAAGGCGTTTTTAACATCTATCGTTACGATAACGCAACACAGTTCTTTTTTTCTTGTGAATTCTATCATTTCCTTCATTCTTGCTAAAGCTGTTATTGTGGACTTCCCTTTTCTATACCCATGTTGATTTTCAGAAATTAGTTTCTTTTCATTGAATTCTTTTTCCATTCTATTTTTTATAAGTCTCTCCAACAGTTTACCTGCGGTATCTACAAGACATATTGGTCTGTATTCTGTTAAACCATCTGAATCTTTTTTTGGTTTTGGTATTAGGGTTAGTATTGAGGTTTTCCAAATCGTTGGGAAAACACCTTCCTGATATATTCTCGATTTCCATCAACAACGGATTTTATAACCTCGTTAGGTAATCCATCTGGACCAGGAGCTTTCTCTGCCTTAAGATATTTCGCTGTTTCCGTTATCTCTTGCAATATAAATTCTTTCTGTTCCTCTTGTTCAACTCTAATTATTGGCCAATCGACAATAGTTTGTGTGGGAAAAAGTTTATTAATTTTTTTGTTTTTTTCTTCCGTACTCAGTGTTATTGTCGGTTTGTAGTTTATTTTATTTCTAACTATCTGATATGCTTTACCCCAGATATCTCTATCCAAGTCCGCACATAAATGCTTCCAGCATTTCACCTTTTGTTTCAAATTTGCCGTTTTTAGCTGCTGCTTGGCTTTTTTGTATTCATTTGACATCTGCTCCTTTTCAATTACTCTGTGTTGTGCAGAATTTGCTCTTGTAAAGCGCCTTTTTTTATGCATACTCTTCTTTTTTCAGCAATTTCATTGGTCCACCAGTAGTTAGGAGTGTGATGTTGCTTCGGGTGTTTACTATTTATAAGAGTATCATTACAGAGGTTTGTTATATTTGTTATTGAATCGTTTGCATCGGCATATTTCTTTTTGTTCTGTAGGGTTTTACTATTCTCTGTAAGTTTTCAATACCTTCTTGACATACTTTCCATCTGTTCGAGGCTTGATTTTGTTTTATACTGCATCTTTTCAATTTACTGTGCGATGGTTACTCATGTTTTCATCGTCAGTAACTACTGTCTATCCTTCTATGTTTTTAGTGATATTTATTGTAGACAGCGTTATATCTATAATGGAGCTACCGTTTGCATTTTGAAACGTTGGAACATTTCCTTCGTTCATGATTACCAGACCATTAGCTTCTATAAAATCTTCCAAAGCTTGTGCCCTTTCATTTGTTACTCTAGATCCCCATGCTCTTGATTTTGTATTGAAGTCTCATCCCACTATTTTCTTTCCCATTAGTTTTTTCAAATTGTTGTTGTATATTATTTAGATAGTTCTCGAATTCATTCAAAGGTCGATTTGGTGAAAAATAGCACGAATATGTATACAGTTTTTCTAATTATATGCCTACGTAACCGTCTCTTCACCTCGTTCAATACCTTCTTGAATACCGGACATTTGAGTGTTCCCGCTTTATGTCCTAATATTCCACATATTGGGCATTCCTCCTCATTTTTACATTCTTTTGTTACATGTCCAGATGTACCGCATTTATAGCAGTTGTCTGTTCAATCCGTACCTGTACAGTCTCTTGCAACGTGACCGTATGACCAACATCTGTTAGATCTGCTGACTTTGACCCTCCTCTCGATAGAACATCTAACAAGACCGATTGAGAGGTGATCTTCTTTTAGAATTTTGTCTGCGTCTTTTTTACTTTTTCGCCCAACCTCTCTAATATGGGAGAAAAGTATTGGTTTACCCCAAAAAAAGTTGGAATTTCGAAATATTTTTTTGAGTTATTTTTACGTTTTCCATCAACAACAACACGAAAAAACGGTTTTTAGAAAAAATATCCTGTGTGTATGTCGTCGTCGTCGTCGTCGTCGTTGTAGTCGGCCACTTTTTCTTACATCTCTTGTTAGCACGACACAGCCTCCGGAGTGCGATAAGTCACCAATTTTATGATTGAATATTGTTAAGGACATGTCACAGATGAACCCTATTGATTTTTAGCTCACCAGACCCACTACAACGAGTGCTATGGTACTTGAAGTACGACATTTTGTCATTTTTTGAGAAATTTCAGTTTTTTAGCACGATACAGCCTCCGAAGCTCAAAAAGTTACCAATTTTATGATTGAATATTATTCAGGTCATCTTACAGATAAACCTTATCGATTTTCAGCTCACCAGAGCCAATACAACAGGTACTGCAGTACTTTAAGTACGATATTTTTGTCATTTATGGAGAAGTTTCAGTTTGTTAACACGATACAGCCTCCGGAGTATATACAAGTGACCAATTTTATGGTTGTATATTATTCAGAGCATCTCAGAGATGAACCCTATTAATATTCAGCAAACTAAAGCCAGCATAAAAGGTGCTATGGTACTTGAAGTACCAAATTTTTGTCATTTTAGGAGAATTTTCTGTTTGTTAGCCCGATGCAGCCTCCAGAGAGTATACGATTGATCAATTTTATGATTGAATATTGTTCAAGCTGTCTTACAGATGTACTCTTTTGATTTTCAGTTGACTAGAGCGAGTACAGCGGGTCCTATAAATCCAGATATACTACATTTTTGGTTATTGTTGGATAAATTTCGGTTTGTTAGCACGATACATTCCCCGAACTGTATACAAGTAACAATTTTATGATAAAATATTGTTCAGAGCCACAGATGCGAAAAAGTTAGCTTCAATCTTGATGTCATGGTTACTGCCAAGGTGTTGTTAATGTTTGGCCGTAATTCGCTTAGTTTGCATTTGTCACTCCAGGTAATCTTCTCGCTCACAGCTTTTATAACTTCTTCTTTGTCTGTATCTATGGCCATGCCTCTTATGTGTATTGGTTCCAAATCCTGTGTGTTGCCTAGTATATTGGTTTTTAGCCCCTTCTTTGAGTTTTCGATAGCTTTCTGCAATTCTTCGATAACCGCGTCATTTCTGTCAGTGGTAATTAGAAGTTTACTTTCTTTAGTGCTTCTGAGACTTCGAATTATGTTATTTGATTGATTGTTTTGCACTATCTGTTTGAAAGTGCCTAGAACTTCTCTATAACTCTTATTATCTTCGACGATTAAGGCGTAAGTGTCCCTATTTTTTTTGTCTCTTGTTTTTGATTAATTTCGTTTTTCGTGAAGATATGCACCCTTGAATTTGTTCCATGAAATATTGTTTCAAAAATTTTTTGAAGTTCTCCGACAGATTTTTCTTTCAGATGACGGACGGCAATGTTTTCTCCTTTAGTTCTCCTCTTGCATCATTTATAGTTTAGTCCATGAGTCATAATCTGATCCGTCATATACGAGTTTAATTACTTTGCGTTTAATGAGTTGATTTGGATCACTTGAGTTTATCTTTGTGTACTGTTCTAGTACCTCTAGATCTCCGGTCACTTCTACTATCTCCGGATACTTGTTCCTGTATAGTCTTTGTATTCCCTTGTCCATTTTCACGTCATCGGTTTTTGTGATAACCACTTTAACTATATCATTCCCAGTATCTAGGGGATTTCCGGTTTTTATCTCTGTGTTAGTGAATATTTCTTCATCCCATTGTTTTATTTCAACGAGGTTATAATTTTCTAGTGAGTTAACTCCTTCTAGAGTGTACAACTTATTTTCCCCCCACTTCGGTGTTTGTGTTTCCACATCACATTGAGTTGTTCTTGTACTATTATCGCCAGCTAGCCAACTTTTATTTTCTCTTATATTTTCTGCTTAGATTTTCATCCTTGTAGGTCTGTGAGTTCCCTTTTTGGTTTGTAGGTGCCTTGAACAAGCATATTCAACATTCCAACTTGCTTCAACAATTTTGCGATATTTTGTCTGTAACTATTCCTTTTCGCTTCGTTGCAGTCAGATTCTTCTCTTTTCTTCTTTGGTTGTTGCAACAAAGTATCAAAGTGCACTTCCCTTTCTGGGACCAAATTTATTCTTCTTATTGGTGTAGGACTTCTCCTTAGGCTACTGCTTGGTTTGAAACCTGAGAGCACACCTATTTGGCTTTCCTTGTTTTGCGTTCCAGTAATATTTTTCGACATCTTGGCCTGGTTGCTCACCGAGGACGACTCACGGTTGCTGGCTGATGGTCGGAGGGGGCCCGCTTGACCACCCTCATCTCCAACCAGAACTGGGCTTCCGATTCCCTGCTCCGTAACTTTCTTTTCCGTCTCTTGATCCATATTCATTGCCGTTTTGCTTGGACTCTTTTTTATGGGTTACCATACCATAGCCGAGGGGTCCCCGTTTTCCGGCGCCGGGAGCTTGCCGTTCGCCCCCCCATCTGGTAGGACTTGTCAGTGTGTTCGGATGTAACTTGGGCATGCTGGATTTTCTACTGGCATTTACTGGTGCTACCTACTTGATATCAGTAGCCCCGCCAGTGCCCCACTGACCATTTCGAGCTGCTTCTTAGCTTCACTCCTACCCACCCGTCCTTGCGGCGCGAGAAGGAAGGAAGTTACTGAGCCACTCCACCAACGTCAAGGTCTTGCAGCTCCCAGTAGTGGATCTATCTATCTATCTATCTATCTATCTATCTATCTATCTATCTATCTATCTATCTATCTATCTATCTATCTATCTATCTATCTATCTATCTATCTATCTATCTATCTATCTATCTATCTATCTATCTATCTATCTATCTATCTATCTATCTATCTATCTATCTATCTATCTATCTATCTATCTATCTATCTATCTATCTATCTATCTATCTATCTATCTATCTATCTATCTATCTATCTATCTATCTATCTATCTATCTATCTATCTATCTATCTATCTATCTATCTATCTATCTATCTATCTATCTATCTATCTATCTATCTATCTATCTATCTATCTATCTATCTATCTATCTATCTATCTATCTATCTATCTATCTATCTATCTATCTATCTATCTATCTATCTATCTATCTATCTATCTATCTATCTATCTATCTATCTATCTATCTATCTATCTATCTATCTATCTATCTATCTATCCAGCAATCTATCTATCTTTCTATCTATCTTTTTTTTTTAGAGGAGAGGAAATCTTACATTAGACACCGGTCTTTCCGGAGTGCCGGATTCCTACCGACTAAAACCTCTCCTCTCTCGCATCTCCCACTGGGTACTGTCAGACTCCTACTGACTAAAGAACCCTCTTTTCATCTACTCTCCACCCTGGATCCGCCTGTCGCATATCTTCAGGAGTGAAGTGCATTGATCACTTTATTCCAAGTCTCTCTTTTACTTCTCATAGTCTCCACTAAATTTTGCGGATTAAGGTTGACCCCTATATCCTGCGCCAACTGGTCCCTTAGGTCTCCCCATCCATCGCATTCAAAAGTTGTATGTGCCGCTGTGTCTACTGCTTTACAGTACAAACACAATTCATCATCTGTTTTCCCAATTCTTTTTGTGTAAACTTTGAACGAGCCATGACCTGTGAGGACTTGTGTCAGAAAATAGTCCACTCTTCTATGTTTGCACTCCAGCCAGTCTCGTACGTTTGGTATTAGAGTTTTTGTCCATTGCGCCTCGTTCTCTGTATGATCCCACAGTTCCTGCCATTTTGCTAGGGTGATCAAATCTCTCCTCTGCTTTCGCTTCCGTAGTTTCCCCATCTCGTCTCCTGTATAGTCGTTCTCTTTCTGCTGCCATCAGTTCAATAGGTATCTTCCCTGCAACCACCTGCGAGGCCTTCGCGGATATTGTACGATACGCACTAATGACCCTTATGAGCATTTTGCGTTGCACTCTCGTGTATAGTTGCCTGTGCTTTTTAACTGTTAGGGATCTATGCCATATAGGTGCTCCATATAAGAGAATCGACTGTACTACGTCGTAAAGCATCTCTCTTTTCTTTGACCCAGGACCTCTCACGTTTGGTGTTATTCTACTCAGGGCAGCTACCCTTCTCTCGGCTTTTTGTGCGGTGGCTTTTATATGTTGCATGAAGCTACAGTTTTCACCGATAGTGACTCCCAGGTACACAACGCTTTTTTTTTTAGGAATTTCTTCCCCTCCACATACGAATTTAACCTGCTCTTTTCCTTTCTGCCCTCTCAGGATAACTGTTTCGGATTTCTGTGGGGCTAAGTGTAGTTCGTTTTCCTTCATTCAGGTGTGGATTTGGTAAAGAGCTTCGTCTGCTTTCCATTTAAGATGATTTTTACTTCTGGCAGTTATGACGACTGCAAGATCATCTGCATATGCTATTGTACTCACTCCCTCTAGTGCCAGATCATTCAACACATCATGATAGAGCACGTTCCACAGAGTAGGTCCTAGAACAGAACCCTGTGGAACTCCAGCTTGGACTTCTAGTATCACATCTTTTTCTATTTCTAGCGATCTATTCTCTAGATAGCTGTCTACTATCTCCAGCAGATATCTAGCAGAAGTTCTGTCATTCTGACGATGATATTGATTTATCGAAACAATTGTCAATTTTTTAGAATTTTCAATAACTTGTATTATATTGTGGAATTAACTAGAGACCTTGAGTTTCATTTAAAAACACAGCTATTTGATAACCTTTTCCCCAGATATCTTCCTCCAGTTCTTTACATAGATCGTCCCAATGCTTCCTCTTTGACTTATTTATCAAGAGCTGCAGCTCTTTCTTGCATTTTCGTGCTACTTGGCGTATTTTCTTTACAACCTCTAGGTTTATTGGTGATTTCTTGCTAGCCCCAGTGGCCTGCCTGCTCAGACTGAGGCATTCTTGTCTTTTTTCTCTGTTTTCCTCATTCCACGAAAAAGGAGTCCGTGTGGTTTCCGTTGTGCTTAGGCTCCCTCTATATGCTTCTGCCATTGCTCTTCCTAAATCTCTTGTTGTTTTCACTCCTGATGTAATTCTCCATTCCACTAGCTCCTTGAAGAGGTCCCAGTCGCATGTCGCTCTACTTCTGTTTTCGTTCTGAGGTTTTTCTCCTATTGATATAGAAAAGTATATATACTGGTGTTCAGTGAGCGTTTCTTCTTCCAATACTTCCCAGTTTCTTATGTGTTTATGAAGATTGCGAGTCGAGCATGTAATATCTATGAAGGACTCTGACTGTGCTCTGACAAATGTAGGTTTCTTACCATAATTTAAGATATTTAAATCTAGTGCTGACATCCATTCGTCCCAGTACACCCCTCTCTTGTCTCTGACAGTTGAGCCCCAGGTAGGGGATTTAGCGTTTATATCTCCCATGATCAACTTTTCTCCTGTTTTGCCTCTTATGTCGTCCATTATGTTATCGACCCATTTCTCAAACTCTATCATTGGTATGTTTGGAGAAATGTAACAGCAGTATATTGAAAAGGCCTTTAATTCAATTCTTATGTATCCTTTCTCAAGGTATACTTCTTTAACCTTTTATTTAAAAACAGAACACCTACATCAGTCCTTTTATCTTTAATCCATTGCGTGCCTTCCATTAGTTTTTTGGTAGGGTCTCCTACTACTATTATATCTATATTCCTTTTGATAGCTGTTGCATATGCGAGATCGTGTGCTACCTTCCCTCTCCCTAGATTTGTCTGTAGAATTTTAATCGACATTTTGGGTTATATTGTTTCCTCCTGGTGCTACAACTGCGTTATCCCTGGTAGGTTTTCTATATTGTGGGCATTTTCGGTTGTATCTGTGACCTTCTATTTTGCAAACCATACATGCTGGTTGGTTTGGATAGTCTTTCGCAATATGTCCCGGTTGTGTGCACTTAAGGCAGTTTTCGGATCTATCCTCTCCGGTGCAGTTTTCTCTTCGGTATCCGAATAGGTGACATTTGTAGCATTTTTGTATACTACTTCTTTTTCTAGCTCTACAGTGTATCCACCCAATCTTAATTTCACCCCTGTGTATCACTTTCTTGGCTATTTCTTTCTTCATAGCCACAGTAGCAGTTTGATTTCCACTTTGAGTTGGCTTCATCGAGATGATCCTGAAATACTTATCTGAGACTTTTTCTGCTTTTGATATTTCTCTGAGTAGTTCCTCTTCCTCTATGCTAGCGTCGATATCAGTAATTTCAACTACTATGTCGTTATTTGTGATAATCACGTCAGTTTTATCTCCCACGTCTTGTATAGTTTGTTTAAGGACCATTGCCTTTCCTCTCCCTCCCCTGACTTCCAGCATTAGGTCCCCTTGTTTGGTTTTCCTTATCGATGTTACCTCTATCCCTTTCTCTTCTATATCCACGGAGCGTTTTACGAGCTAAGTAGATCTGCGTAGCTCCTTCCTTCTGATGCTTTAATGATTATTTTCTCTTTATCATAGCGTTTCACCCTGTTAGCCGCATTCCTATCAGAGGTATTTCTCTGAGCCTTATTCCCCTTTTCTGTGCACAGGTTTGCCTCGATCTCGAGGCCCCTTAGTGCAAATTCTGTGCATTTTCTAAGGTACTCTAAATTGATTTTGCCTAGAATTCCGATCCTCAGACCTCTTCGGTTCTTCTTCAATATCTCCTCTCTTAGCTGGGTGCTTAGTTTGTGAATCATTTCCACATCATCCACGCCGCTATCATCCATTTTTATCGGTAGGATATATACTGACTTTGTGTAGTTTGTTTGTCCCTGGCACCTGCTG
Organism: Galeruca laticollis; assembly: GCA_963921935.1. Lineage (NCBI taxonomy): Eukaryota > Metazoa > Arthropoda > Insecta > Coleoptera > Chrysomelidae > Galeruca > Galeruca laticollis. The sequence continues at coordinate 55,687,943 of OY998177.1, forward strand.
CTACTGATTCCTATTTGCAGATTCACAAAGTCCATAATCCCTTCCACCATACCTTCTTCTACTATAGGAGCTATAGCTGGGTATGCCGTTACGAGCTCATCATAGTCGCGTCGATGTCTCGTACTATGTGGGTCTATGAATACCACTAGATCTTCCTCTAGGCTCGCTTCGAGTAACTTTTTCTGATGTACGTGCACCACTTTATATATATCTTCTGGCCACTCTTCATCAAGAATTTTTGCTAGGCTTTGGAAATCTTTCTCATTATTGAGGATTCTCTTTATTTCCGTATTCTTTTCGCTGTTAACCTTTTCCCATTCCTCCTGGATTTCACTTTCGTTAACTTGGGTTCCCATGCTTTTCTTTGTCGTCTCTTCAGTTTGTTTTATTTCTTTATTAATTTCTTCTATCCGTTTATTTTTATCATCCTTCTAAATCTTTTCAGCATAATATGTCAACTTAGCGCTTATCTCTGTTAGTTCCTTCTTTGGTTTATAAGTGCCTTCTACTAATTTTTCCAGTTGTCTAACCTGTTGCAGCATTGCGTTCAGTGATCTTGTTAGGTTTTGTTCATTCATCTCTTTAGCGTGCTCGGGTGTGTCAGGAGTAATTTCATCTCTCTTTCGCTTTGGATTCTTCAAAGTAGTATCCTCTTGGTTCCCTGGTGTCTCTTTGGAGTTTGTCGTTTGGGCTTTGGCTTCTGCCGAGGAGATTACCTTTATGTTGCTGGGGTAGGTTTTGCTCCCTTCATTGACGGACTCTGCGTATTCCAATTTTTGTTGAGGTGACCTGTGTAGTGAGTTCCTTCTCTGCGAGATCTCATAGGTTTTAGGATCTTCAAAGGCCTCCTGCCATCTGTTGATCCACGATGGTTCGCTTTCTGTAGCATTTACGTCCCCGGCTTGGTCATCTGCCAGAGGCATCTTCTCCTGTGTCTTTTGAATTGATTCTGTATCCATGCTTGTTCCCACGAGTTGGGCAGAAAATAGGTCCACCACAGCAGTGCTCCCATACTGTGGCAAGGTCTACAATACAACCGATAGCGACCTGGAAATCGGAGGACATCGTTCAAGGCTCGTTTACGGAGAAGCCACTCATCCCCTGGTCACGATAGTTTACACCTTAGGATTTCCGGATTTTTCTCGAGGTTTACTCCTCTATAGCAGCCCGCTCTTGGTCAGACGCTGCGCTGTGGGAATCTTCTTACCTTTACCTCAACCACTTCGAGACCTTGGGTGGCCCTACCAGTAGCTACGCTACCGCCGGCATCGCTCCCTGGGTATAGAGGTTACTGAGCTCTCTCACCAACGACAAGGTGTTGATTCCCCTAGAGAGAGATCTATCTATCTATCTATCTATCTATCTATCTATCTATCTATCTATCTATCTATCTATCTATCTATCTATCTATCTATCTATCTATCTATCTATCTATCTATCTATCTGTCTATCTATCTATCTATCTATCTATCTATCTATCTATCTATCTATCTATCTATCTATCTATCTATCTATCTATCTATCTATCTATCTATCTATCTATCTATCTATCTATCTATCTATCTATCTATCTATCTATCTATCTATCTATCTATATATCTATCTATCTATCTATCTATCTATCTATCTATCTATTTATCTATCTATCTATCTATCTATCTATCTATCTATCTATCTATCTATCTATCTATCTATCTATCTATCTATCTATCTATCTATCTATCTATCTATCTATCCATCCAGGTGTCCGGGAATATCAAATTCATTATCTGGCAAGTTTAAGTTATGAATATATGTCAATTCTGTAGGATTAACGAAGACTCTCGGCTGGTTAGGTATAACAATTGCTTCGAATGAAGAATTGAATTTTCTTAGCTACATCATTTAATGATACAATGTGGTGTGATTTGTAAAGGTCATTCCATTTATGCTTCGAGTTTGGCATATCTCTACGATGTTAAGAAAGTTTGCAGAATCATCATAATGGACAAAATATTCTAGAATTGACCTTACAATATAGTAATTGGGAAGAAATAACTGTTTCTGTTCAATACCTATACCAGTTATTTTTGCTTTAATTGAATTTAATTGGTTTTTTACACGTGTTCATTTTTTCAATTCAATTATTATTATTATTGTTATTATAAGTGAATATATTACATGTCACCGTTGAATCAGTAAAGTATAATTGATTTATTTTCTATTTTAATAGAATTAATTATCTCGTTCCTAATATATTATTTGTTAAAATTATTGGTTTTTCAATCACTAGTTTATCAATTGTTGCCGCTTCATACCGACATGCACATTTAGCTGTTCTGTTGCTAATTAGGTCTACTTTTATAATCCTCAATCAGGGATATCTGTGTTACTTTCCTGACTTAAATCTTCTTCCTAAATATGGCCATTCTATACTGGAATCGACACTCTCTGCTACTGCTGGATCATGGCCCTTGTTTGACAATATGCTATTGCAGTGTTCATCTATATTTATGGATTTCAAATTCTTAATATTTTATCAATAAGGCGTGATGGCAAACTTGTGAATGCTAAGCCTAACTTCGGATCTGCTCCGTATATAGACTTGTGGGGCAATCTCCCAATAATAAGTTGGAATGAGGATTTTTCTGCTATTGCACGAAGTAACATTCAACTGACCAACGAGCACTGTTGTTTTCTTCTATCCAAATTATTAGCATTTATACAACGTCCTGTCAACCGTTCCACTGACCGATTGCTTTCAGGCTGTTGTGGTCGTCCATATAAGATTGAAGATCTTTTAAATCGACTTGTCCTCTGACATTAAAAAAATGCTTAGATATGAAAGGCTTCATAACTAAACCGGCATCCTTTTGTGTTTATTTTTAAATTGCATGTTTTGCACAATTATCCATATAACTCAACAGCCATTATAGGAATATTACATTTCTTTTTCAAAATATGAAGCATTTTATCTCGTCCCCCGTGGTCTATGGCTTTATGTTGCTAAAAAAACTCTTCGATCGCAGCAATATAAATCCGATTACCCTCAACCTCAGTCTTTGGTTTTAAATTTTTTTTAATGCGCCGATGTTTTCAGATCATATTTTACGCCGTAATATTTCTCTTTGTTCGACATCTCTTTGGTATTGTTTGTATTTTTTTTTGCTTGGTAACTTTTTAAAACATTAATAACTTTATTAATTTTTTGTAAGTTCCAAAGCTTTTTAGTTTGGTCATATTTCGTATTTAGCTGCTTACATTCTTCTCTGTCTACTATGTTATCTGTAAATAACTGAAAAAAGCAATAAAGTCTTAGAAAACGTAGGCTGGCGGTTATGAAAACAAAAAGCTACTTTATAATCAACGAAGTGAACATGACGTCACTATATGTGCAAGAACGTACTGTGGTTTTATGTATCGTAACGCTAGATACAGCCTGATTACATAGACTCAAAGCAAAAAACTATTACTAAACTAAATGTTATTTAATCAGATTTTTAACTATTGTGACACTATGTATAAATCGTAATAAAAACTATCAGTGACTAAAAAAAAATATTTACTTGCAAGGTCATAAAATTGATGAAAATGGTAGCAGCAAAACCGGCAAAACACACTGTAAACATATGCCGGTATACCTAATACGTTCATCAAATCTCACAGTCATTTGCCTAACAACGACTTCGGCAAATGACATTTTCCTAGGTAAAGAATCTATAAACCGAAACTAGAATGAGCGTCAATATATTTGTATGATATAGACGATTTATCACTTGATTGCCAATATGGCGTCTGTGCGGCATACAAGCGGTTTGTTGCCGTTAGTGTGAACATGTTCATCATTAGTTTTTAGTGTTTTTATTGTGATTTTGGCAATTCTCAGACAACGACAACAATGAGTGACTATTATAACAATCTTAAAAGACAGCATCCAGAGTCGCTGCTCGCTGCCAGATATGTATAAAAAACTCACAAATATGTGGGGTTAGACCCATACTGTTTATCCATTAGCGAGTTAAGTTTTAGCCTGAAAGACTTTCCCAGTGTTAATAATTTTGATATTATTAGTTTTCTGTTATTAACAACGAGGCTTTACATCAACGAGCAAATGAACGTATTTAAAAGTTTATATGTATATAAGTTTTTTGAGGCAGGATTTGTGACTCAATGTGGAGTGAAGAAAGTAGACGATCTTTATATTGTTATTAGAAGGGCAAGTAAACTAATCACGTAGGATGCAAAGCTAATGTATTGTTTGTTTCTTATTCCAGGCGATACGTTCACAAAGGTTGAACAAATCCGATTTAAAAGTGTGGGTGCTTGTTAACACCGATGAGTGTTGAAACTGCCAGTTCCACCTGTATTATATTATAAAAAGGATTAAAATACGTCTTAAAGTGCTTTAAACAAACAAGCGTTGTACAATGCACTCTACAGCTGTGTATGCCCCACAGAGGCCATGTTGACATTTAAGTAACAGTTTGCTTGAGTGCCCTATTGAATATCATTGTTTTATATTTCCTCAATATTCATAATACTTTCAAAGTCTGGCAACATTGTTCAAATTTCACCTCATACTATATCTATGATGTACATTAATTTTTATAGTGTGGGATCTATGGAGAACCTGCGTGAATTTGGTGATTCGGCACTAGTGCTCATGGTGGCGAAATTTAGTATCTAATATGTGAGAGAAATTGAATTTTATAATGGTCTACATACAAAATATAAAGTAATCTATGCTACATTTATTTCTGAAAAGTGAGTAATAAATTCTTCTTAATTTACTTCAATAATAATACATTTTCTAGAACAACATTTTAATTCTCCAACGACACACTAGCATATATCATTCTTCTTTTTTATTTTTCATATCACTACTTACCATAGAGAAATTAATCCTTAACACTCCTCCTCGACTTATAGAATACATAATTTTTCTCTAAAATATAAAAATACTTCAATACCTAGAGACTTAGTCAAAATATCAGCCCAATTTTGATCAGATGATATATACTCAATTTCAATTTATTTTTTCAAACTAAATCTTTCAAGTAATGGTTTTTGATGTCTATATGTTTTGCTCTCTTTGAGTTTTCATTACTTTTTGCCATTAAGATTGATCTTTTATTGTCATAGTAGAGAATGGTCCTTTCAATCAAATTAAAGTTTGTTAGAATGTCTTCAATATTAACAAAGTCTTTAGCTGCCTGCGCTACCGCCACATATTCAGCCTCTGCTGTTGATATGGCTACACAGTTTTGTTTTTAGAGAACCACGAAATCGGATTGTTTCCATGTACAATAATGCATTTGTATTTGTTACTTGTAGATACCTCAAAATCCTTTTCCCTGCGTTCCATGTTACAATTGTTAGTGGATCTAAAAATCTACTTATATATGAAACTGCATAACTGATGTAAGGTCTACTTGTTGTTGCCAGATACATTAATCATCCAATAAAATGCATGTATGGTACTTCTAACAGAATTTTGCTATCTTCTTTGTACTGAAACCTTTTTTCAAAGGTGCTTATTGGGTTTGCATTGTGTCATATTGAAGTATGTTAATAATTTCTCTATACATTTTTCCTGTTCGATCTTTATCATTTCTTTGGTACTGATAATACTCATGCCTAAGAAGTTTTTACTTCACATAAATCGTTCGCTCGAAAATGAGTTTTTAATAGTTTCATTGTCTTTTCTATGCCTTTGTCTTCGCCTAGTAACAAAACATCATCCACATATATAACTATCCAAATTTTGTCATTAAAATACGAGCAGCAATCATACATTGATCTTTTAAAATTGTTTTGAGTTGCAGTCATTAAATGTATTGTTCCAAGCTTTGAGTCCATACTGAGCTCTGTTCAGACTTAGTATCTTTGACTTCTTGGTTTCTAAGCCTGCTGGTGTATACAAGTAAACTTCGCTTTCCAGAAAACCATTTAGGAATTCACTTGGAATGTCCATTTGTTTGATTCTCCAATCTTTCTGCAAAGCTATTCATAACATTAGTTTTATTGTTGATGTTCTTGCTACTGGTGAGTAATTGGGTTCATAAGGATCCTCCTCCTTAATCTGAAAACCTTTTGCTACAACTCTGGCTTTTCTTGTACCATTTTCCTTGGTTTTGAAGACCCACTTTGAATAGCTGTTTTTCCTTTTGGTAGCTCTGTTTTTTTCCACGTATTTAGTTTCTCATGTGAATCTAGTTCCTTTTTGAATGCATCTCTCCATTTTGGTTCCTTTGCTGCATCTTTGTACTCTATAGGATCATTATTTTCCACTGATATACAAAGCAATAAGCTGAAAATGTCTCGTAATCACTTTAGTTGTTGTCTCTAATTTCGGAAGATATTCTTCAAGACTTTCTGAACTTGTACTCTCTTTATCGTTTTCCTCATTACTCGATTCTGATGATCCTGCTTGTACTTATATTTCTATCTCATTTATTCCTCTTTGTAAATTATTCTCTGTTTCACCTACTTATTTTTATCTTCTGTCTTATTATTCTTCTGCTTCTAATTAAATCTAACATCTCGAACAAAATATCTCATTAGTTTCATAATTCCACAATCTGTATCCTGCTCCCATATAACCTACTATTATGCAGGGTTGTACTCTTCTTTCCAGCTTGTTCTGTCTGAGTAAAATGACTGCCCATGCTTGACATCCGAACACTCTATTTTTCGACAAATCATTATTCCCGTACTATCTCATTGCCGGTGTCTTTCCTTTGTTTGCTTCTGTTGGTGATCTATTTATGTCGTATGCTGAGTTCAGTATTGCTTCTTCCCATAACTCTCTAGTTAAGTTGGTTTCCACAAATTTTGTTCTTACTTTGTCTAATAGGGTTCTGTTCATCCTTTCCGATATTCCATTCTCCTGTGGGCTATGTGGTATGGTATATTGCAGCTCAATACCTTTGGTTCTGCAGAAGTCTTTAAAAGGGTTGCTGGTAAATTCCCCATCATTGTCTACTCTGATTTTTTGAGTTTTTACCCCATGTTGTCTTAATCAACCTTGTACGAGAAGGGAAATTCGCCTTAGCGATATTTGGCTGGTTCCTCTAAGTTTAGTTGGTTGATCCTTTCCTTCCCGACATGTTTTTGAGTATTTTAAAACAAGAAGACTCGCCAACCTTTTGTTGACGGGAACGCTGAAATTGTCGTTGAGAATAAAGGAGTAATAAAAATACGGCTCACTCACAATCCCTCTATTTGAATTCTTACAAGAACGAAGTACCAAACTTTAGTATTGGATACGGCAACAGCGCTAAACTACCGTTGAACCGGTCTAGGCGACCATGCGAATTCAAACAATAATTTTTAATAAAAATAGTACTTACAATACAGAAATTCACCGACCAATGTCGGAAAAGCACTTCACGTCATATTTACACTCTCATTTGTTGCAGTTACATTAAATTGATAAACGAAATTAGGTATGTATTTAAACCAATGAATCAACACTTGATCATATCGTCACAAGAGGTGAGCCAAGACTACTGACTGCCTTTCGTTGGCGATAATTTTTCGGCTAGTGGCGCAGAAGGTACCAATTGGATCCGTGATCATAAATAAAGGGCGCGGAGATTTAAACTTCGAACATTTGTCTTAATGTTAAATTAAGATCCATTGTAGGAATTTATGGGAAATTCCTACATACTGGGGGCCGGGGCAAAGATGAGAGGAACAGTTTAGGAGCAGAATCCAAATTTTAAGCAAGAAGGAAGGAGAAAAGAAAAAGAAAAAAGAAAAAAAAATACGTTCTACTCCAAATGTAGATAGAACTCAGTCCATACATGGTAGAGGAGCTAACTTAGTAATAGGACGAATATAAACTCCATCCACAGTTCTTACACGTGCGGCACGAACATTGCCGTCTTTGCCAGTTAGTAGTTCCACTACCCTGGCAAGGGGCCAATTCAAAGGAGGACGGTCCTCCGATTGCACTAGTACAAGCTGATTAAGCTGAAGATTGTTTGAGGCTTTACACCACTTAGGTCGATGCTGCAGTCGATGCAGATAATCGGTGCTCCACCTCTTCCAGAATTCTTGGTTCATCTTAGTACATTGTTCCCAAAAAGTTAATCTGTTTACAGGGATGGTAGATAGATCGCGGTCGGGATAAGCGGTTAAAGGTGCTCCGATCAAAAAATGACCTGGTGTCAAAGGAGATAGATCGGTAGGATCATTTGACATCGGGTATAATGGTCTGCTGTTCAAGATAGCTTCGATCTGACTCAGAACCGTGGAGAGTTCCTCGAAGGTAAGGCACGAATTGCCAATTATTTTGGTGAGGTGGGATTTGGCGCTTTTCACAGCCGCTTCCCATAAGCCACCCCAGTGCGGTGACCGCGGAGGAATAAACTTCCAACTAATTTCTGTAGTTGAAAGAAAAGACTGTATCTTATTGATACTTTCGGAAGATTTGAGAAAAATGGAGAGTTCTCGTAATTGATTCCTTGCTCCAACAAAGTTGGAACCATTATCAGTATAGATAGTCTGAGGATTCCCTCTACGACTGAGAAATCTTTTAAGAGTGGCGATAAATGCATCGGTAGAGAGATCACTTACTAATTCGATATGGATCGCCTTTGTCACCATGCATATGAATATGGCAATGTAGGCCTTTTGTATTGGGGCTTTTCTTAAGCGCGAAGATTTAATTTGTACAGGTCCAGCAAAATCGATGCCAGTTTTGGAAAAGGGGCGAGATTTTTGCACTCGGTCAAGGGGTAACGGGGACATTATTTGAGAGGCGAACTGGGCATTAAATCTAAAACAGGTGATGCAGCTTTTTATCAATTTTTTGACAAGACGAGTGCCATTCAAGGGCCAGTACTGTAGCCTTAAATTTCCTAACACATTTTGGGCTCCACCATGGCCAAGACGGCGATGTTCCCGTATTATTAGCAAATCAACAACATGATCATTTTGTGGTAACAGCAAGGGAAATTTTTGATTGAAAGGTAAAGTAGAAAATTGTAATCGGCCACCCACTCTTAGAAGGCCGTCATTATCCAAGAAAATGTTCAATGGAATTAAGTCTTTATTTTCAATCGGAACGTTAGTTTTTAAACAACGAATTTCGTTGAAGAAGTGTTTATGTTGAATTTGTTTGATTATGAAATCATGGGCAATGCGGAGATCGTCAACAGATAACGAACCAACGTCTCTGAATTTTCTCCTCGATAGGTTTATAAATTTGAATATATGGGCTATAACCCTATTTAAGGTTATAAATTTTGAGAATCGGAAAAATATAGGTTCCCAAAAGTTTAAGTCGCTGTTGACTATAGCAAGGTTGACCTTTTTGACTTCAGGCAAGTCGTCAATAGGTTCGAAAGAATCCATAGAATCAAAATCTTTAGATTCAAGTAGAAATCGAGGACCCTCGAACCAAAAAATCCAGACATCAGATGAGAATTTACCACGAGAAAGTAAATCGGCTGGGTTTAAATCGGATTTGACATGTCGCCATATAAACTCTTTACTATTGTTTTGAATGGTTAGGACACGCCGAGCTACAAAGGGAGAAAAATCATTAGAAGACCGTTTCACCCAACTGAGAGCGACTTGAGAGTCGGACCATAAATTTATGGAAGAGATGTGAAGAGAAATGCATAGAATCTGAGCTATTCTACGAGCTAAAGTGGACAACAGCTCCATTGCACACAGCTCTAACTTGGGAATAGTCAAAGGATTCACACGAGATTTAGCAGTAATTAGGCGAGAGGATCTAGAATTATCAGCGTAGATCGCTACTAAATAGAGACACCCTCCGTATGCCTTTTGACTGGCATCGCAAAACCCGTGGAGAGAACACGAAGTAATAATTTTTTGGTTAAATAGGTATCTGGGTACTCGGAGGTGAGCAGCTTCAGTTAATAAAGAAAGGAATTTATTAAACTGAGTAATTATGGATGTGTCGGAAATGGGAACATCCCACCCTATCTGGGATTTCCAGACCGATTGCATTAACAGTTTGCCAAACACGGTCAGATTGTTTACTAACCCAAGAGGGTCAAATGTACTGGCGACGGTACTTAATATCCTTCGTTTCGTTATATGAGAACAATCAGCCAACTTGGCAGTTTGGATGTGTAAAATATCAGACGCAGGATTCCATTTTAGTCCTAGAATTTTGCTTGACGAATCGTCAAAACTACGATCCAATTCAGCGTTAGGTAATTCATCGATTGACTGTAAAAACTTGAATGAATTTGATTGCCATTTGTGAAGTTGGAACTCATGTTTTCCAAGCATATTTGTCAATTCGGCATAAAGAGCCGGTAAGTCCATTTCCTTATTGGTTCCAGTTAAGATATCATCCATGTAGGTTTGATGAAGAATAGCCTGCTGCGCATTTGGACAATCGGGACTATTTAAGGCAATGTCTTTCAAGACTCGGGTGGCCAAGAAAGGGGCACAGTTCTGTCCGAAACTAAGCCTCGATAATTGGATGCATTGAAGGGGTTTCGTGGGGTTATCCCTCCACAGTATGTTTTGGAGATAGCGTTGCATGGGATTGATATCTATGAATCTATACATCATTTTGATGTCAGCACACAGGACATATTTATAGCATCTAAATCTGCACAAAATGTCGAATAGGTTATCCTGAACTTGGTATCCCTTCGACGTTAAATCATTAAGAGAGAAACCTGAATCGGTTTTAGCCGAAAAATCGAACACGATCCGAAGTTTGGTGGATGCGCTTTCCTCACGTATCACCGCCCTATGGGGTATAAAATACTTGAAATCATTAGACACAGTGTTATAGAAAGACAGAGGAATGACTTGAGCATGATTGAGTGTTAGATATTCTGAAATTACTTTTTTATATTCAGAGAAAAGGGTAGGATTAGCATTGAATTTTCTTTCAAGAGAAGAGAATCGTTGGATGGCTATACCGAATGACTGGCCTAGTTTTTTATTCTGATTTGCGAGTAGAGGCATATCTACCTGATACCGCCCCGATGGTAGGATAACGGTTGTATCCCGAAATAGTTGTTCAACATATTCCTCGCTGGGATCGTGTGATGGACATTCGGGAATTTCCTCAAGCTCCCAGAATTTCTCCATTGTCCTTTGGAGGTCAGAATATTGATAGACTTGATCATTATAAACCGTCAAAAAGGAATAAGCAGACTTAGGTTTATGCTGGGAGGAGTTAGCATTTCTCAAAGGGATAGGACCCGCGATAACATATCCCAGGTGAGTATCTATAAAGGAAGGAGAATAAGGATCCGTTTTAAGTACGGTCCCCTTAAGCAGGTAATGATATAAATCACAGCCAATAAGAAGATCTATTGGACCGGATTCAAAGAATAAAGGGTCAGCTAGCTCAAGTTGTATATGGGATGGAATTTTAAAATTAGAAGGTGAGATAGAAGATTGTGGTAAACTATTTGTTATTTTATCTATGACCGAGCAAGATATAGTGAAAGTACTGTAAGGTGCAATTTGAGAATTAAATGTGATATCTACCACTTCTCTACTATAGGTGTAGTTATTGCTACCTAATCCGGAAATATTAAGAGTTTGTTTTCGAGAGACTAAATTCAATTTTTGTACAAAGGCACGGTTAATAACGCTCATTTGACTAGCGGAATCAAGAAGAACTCGTCCAACCAAACACCGACCATTGAAACCGTTAACATTCACTAAAGCCGTAGGCAATAGTACAATACTGTCTTTTGCTGACATGGCAGCCAAAGCAGTTTGATATCTCACTGACTCCGGAGGTTCAGGTGATTGATTAGGTGATGCAGAACTGGTATTTATGAAATTAGATCTATTAATTTGATCTGGGGACGTATTATTATGTACATTAATAGGAGAGGGGTGATTATTTACATTGGATAGAGAGGTTACATTGGGGCTTCCGGAAGAGGAGGCTCTAGGATTATTACGATTGTTAGAGTTGTTTGGCAATCTGTTCTGACTGTCAAAATGTAAGTAACTATGATGAGACTTATTGCAAGTTGCACATCTCCTAAGGGATTTACAATCGGTAGTACTATGGGTACTATTCAGGCAATTTACACAAAGTTTTTTAGCTTTGACTATCTGATACCTCTCTTGAGGTGATAAGGACATAAATTTGGAACAACCGTATATAAGATGAGAGGGGTCTGAACAATGAAGACAGCTCGGTCTATTAACCCGAGAAGAACTAGAATGGTACTGTTGCGAAGAACTTAAACTAGATACCAATGTCACCCTATTTTTACTAACATTATTAGACTTGGGGTAGAATTTACCCTTAGTGTTGGTTTCAAAAAGATTTAAATTTTCCAACATTGATTGGCGTTGCTGTAGAAAATCAAAGAAATATTCAGCTGTAGGGATAAGCTCTGGCTTGCGCTCACTTTCGAAGGCTCGTCTTGAATTAAAATCAAGTTTTTGCTCCATTAAAAATATTATTAATGACTCAAAATTTACTTCCGGCGATAAATTCATATTTTTAATCAAATCAAATGTCTTACGCGTCGATATCTGAAATTCGCGCAACTCGACCGGAGTAGTTTTCAAGACAGGTTTTTGATCCACCAAAGTTTGGTACAAAGAATACAGTAATTTATATTTATCGTCATATGCCTTTTTAAGAATATTTAAGGCAATATTCAAATTTTGATTTGTTACGCTTAAGGACTCAATCATTTCCAAAGGTGGTCCACGTAACAGCCCTTTAAGGTAATAAAACTTTTCACCCTCCGACTTTAAATTATTATTATTAAGTACCAGTGCTGTGAACAGGTCGATAAAGGATGGCCACTCTGATGCAGCCCCTGAGAAAGGTTTAATGTTAATTTTAGGTAACACGACATTAGATACATCGTTTGGCCTAGTATATAAATTGAGTGATTCTTTTTGCTTATTTTCTATTAGAAGCTCAAGCATAGCAATACAACTTTCAAAACGGTCGGCGACAACGTTCTCGGCCTCATCGTCGGAAGAGTAGTTGTCGTCGTCCGGGTTAGATAATGAAACGATTTCCAATTGGACTTTTTGATAATTGTCATAGTGACCAGATATGCTTTTAAGTTTGACTTTAAGTATATAGACCTCTTCGGAGCCAGTCAGCTCCGACACAAATGTTTCAATTCGAGATAATTGCGATTTGAAACCCCCTCTTTTATTTTTCAAGTGATTTAGCGACATGATTGAATCAAAGTGTAACCAATCAAAGTTGAACTCCACCTGAATTAAAATAAGCTTCTAAAGTAGCGAGTAAATTTTTACAATATATGGAATAACCGAATAGACAAAGAGCTTTTCCAATCAATGCGATAAGTATTTCAATAGCATGCAAATTACTGAAAATTAGTTTAACATTGTAAGAAAATACCTACCTACTTATAACCAAATACACTAATCAAATATTCAAAGTAATAATGAAGAAAAGACTGTGAATTATTTTTCACAGTGTACTAAAATTGTACGTGAACGGAAAAAGATAAACAATATTGAGATACATAATCAAAATATCTAATATTGAGAAAATTGTAAATTATTTTTAACAGTGTAGGAAAATGTACCTACTTATAACTAAATACACTAATTAAATATCCAAAGTAATAATGAAGAAAATACTGTGATTTATTTTTCACAGTGTACTAAAAATGCATATAAACGCACATAGATAATTGATAAACAAAATATCTAATATTTAGAAAACTGTAAATTACTTTTAACAGTGTAAGAAAATGTACCTAGATATAACTAAATACACTAATTAAATATCCAAAGTAATAATGAAGAAAATACTGTGATTTATTTTTCACAGGGTACTAAAATTGCATGTAAACGCAAAAAGATAATCAATATTAAACAAAGTATCTACTATTGAGCAAACTGTAAATTATTTTTAACAGTGTAAGAAAGTGTACCTAGATATAACTAAATACACTAATTAAATATCCAAAGTAATAATGAAGAAAATACTGTGATTTATTTTTCACAGTGTACTAAAAATGCATATAAACGCACATTGCTAATTAATATTGAGATTAATAAACAAAATATCAAACATTGAGAAAACTGTAAATTATTTTTAACAGTGTAAGAAAATGTACCTAGATATAACTAAATACACTAATTAAATATCCAAAGTAATAATGAAGAAAATACTGTGATTTATTTTTCACAGTGTACTAAAAATGCATATAAACGCACATTGATAATTGATAAACAAAATATCTAATATTTAGAAAACTGTAAATTACTTTTAACAGTGCAAGAAAATGTACCTAAATATAACTAAATACATTAATTAAATATCCTCAAACTTAACGATGTATTTATTATACCATGTATTATTGAGGTAACAAAAACCCGACATGTAAATAAACACTAGTTTCTTCAAAATATGCTGTTTATAAACACTTCCAAACCGGCTCCTAATCCTATACACCCCCCTTGAGCGAGGTGTCGTTGAAGTAAAAACGGCCAGCAGTTGACCATTCTAGATTCAGAACTCGCTTCGCGCGCTGTTGCCGGACTGTCTTTAATTTCCCGAGCAATCAAATCGCACTTATATACATATCACTGTTTCAGTATTTATTTTTTACAGTTTCTCAGCCCTCACGAGAGTCTAATGAACAACTTTTTGGAATGTTTATTAGAGAAAAGAAGAATAGGGTTCAGACAGACCCAAGAAATCAAATTGCCGCAAAGGCGGACATGGATATATCAAGTTGCTGCAGAGGCAAAAATGGATATGTCAAATTGACAGACTAAATCCGGCTCGAAGGACCAATAAAAACTATGTACGAGAAGGGAAATTCGCCTTAGCGATATTTGGCTGGTTCCTCTAAGTTTAGTTGGTTGATCCTTTCCTTCCCGACATGTTTTTGAGTATTTTAAAACAAGAAGACTCGCCAACCTTTTGTTGACGGGAACGCTGAAATTGTCGTTGAGAATAAAGGAGTAATAAAAATACGGCTCACTCACAATCCCTCTATTTGAATTCTTACAAGAACGAAGTACCAAACTTTAGTATTGGATACGGCAACAGCGCTAAACTACCGTTGAACCGGTCTAGGCGACCATGCGAATTCAAACAATAATTTTTAATAAAAATAGTACTTACAATACAGAAATTCACCGACCAATGTCGGAAAAGCACTTCACGTCATATTTACACTCTCATTTGTTGCAGTTACATTAAATTGATAAACGAAATTAGGTATGTATTTAAACCAATGAATCAACACTTGATCATATCGTCACAAGAGGTGAGCCAAGACTACTGACTGCCTTTCGTTGGCGATAATTTTTCGGCTAGTGGCGCAGAAGGTACCAATTGGATCCGTGATCATAAATAAAGGGCGCGGAGATTTAAACTTCGAACATTTGTCTTAATGTTAAATTAAGATCCATTGTAGGAATTTATGGGAAATTCCTACAAACCTCACAAAATCAATTATATCTTGTTCACCCTCATTTTTATTTTTTAATAATTTACTACTGAAAATATTTATAGAGATCGAGACCTATAGAGGCAGCACTTCTGTCGAAAGTAGAGCGCCCTGGTGTCAAATAAGAAAAACATTGTGATGTAAACAGTATAATAAACAACCTACAAAATGCATAAATGAATAGATCTTTTTATTTTCTTTGCCAGGGAAAATTGCTGGAATGTAAGATGGGTGTAGGGGATTATCTGATTTTTGATTATTGACAAAATGAGCACTGCAAATTCTAGTATTTTTATTTGGTTCCCAATCCTTCCGATGTTTTCTGAAACGTAATTGAAAACCTTGAAGTGGTTCGTTTTTTACAAATGTTTACTTTCTTTCCCTTAATAGTATTTAATTATTTGAACTTATTATATAATATTAAAGTCAGCAAACACATAACTAGTTTTTACTAATTCCGCTACTAAAACCGCACTTTGAACACGGGTTTGACATGCACAAAACGACTCTTTAAACACTAGTGTTTAAAATGCGAAAAGTCACATCTCGTCTATTATTTGTTTTTTAAACGTCAAATCAAGTGTATCTTTTGTATGTTAAATTTCATGCTCCTTGATAATTTCGTTATTCTGCGTCATTTGATTTATCAGTCAGCTGTCAGTCATCGTCCGTCATGTAATGAATATAATTCAAATATAATATAATGTTTTCCTTCACGCGGGCGAAGAAAAAGTATAGTAAGCACCTCGTGTTAAAAACGTCTTTAGTCACTCGTTTCACAAGGAACTCGTTCCGCTTCGCTTCACTCGTGCCTAGTAGAACTCGTGACCGTTTTGACACTTGGTACTTAATATACTATTTTATTGTATATAATCAATAAAATCGTACAGAAAACAACGTTTTATTCTCTCGATAATAATCTTTTATTTATGTAAAAAAATTTAGAACTTTTCTAATAGCTGCCAATTGTAGTATCATACTGATTATACACAAAATAATAGTTAATAAAATGTTTTAATTAGAACATTTTAATCACATATGGGTTTTTACTGCATTTATCCATTTTTGACGTTTTCAGGTTAAAGACGCAGTGTTCAATGGACTTTAGCGGAAACTATAAAATTTCAACTGCGTAGTATTTTTATACAGCATATTTGAACTGCAATGAATATAGAAAGATATTTTTGATGACGACATCACAAACATTCAATATCAGTTTTAAAAAATGAACATTTAAATACGCTGATTATACAAAACCACTAATAGTACTAATAGTGTCTACATCACATTGTTTCTGTTTTTTCACGGCAGATGGGAAAAACGTCATCTTTCTCGGTCCCTATACCCTTTATGAGTTGGTTCACTATAGAACCTGATATGTCTGAATGTATCAACTGACCAATCTTAGTGCTGTATTTGTTACAATTATAAAAAGGTTTACGAGTACTATTACCTTACAAATATCTACACTAAATGGTAATCCTAACTGCTTTAGACTGTATCTGTTTCCATGCCCTAATCTCCTATGCCATAAATTTATATTATTCCCTGCATAATATACATTTCACTGTTTATATGGCATTTTTCATTCTTAAAGTCCACACTAAGACAAAACAGGTTATTATTTAAGTCACAATAGAATGTTGACTTACCTTTACTTAATATGGTCTGATTTTTATTAGCAAAACTTACTCTAAAGTCTTTTTCTAATAATTTTGAAACTGGAAGTAGGTTATGTGGAATACCTTGAACAATAAGTGCCTTAATATTTATATGTTTTCCTTGACATATTCCTTTCAATTTTCCTTGCTTGTTTGCATATAGAATTTCATTATTTTTTGCTGTCCCAATTTTTACCACCTCAATATCTGTCATGTAGTCATTTCTCCGATCACCATGTGCTGCGTACATCCAGAATACAAAATAAAATTTGTCATACCTCTCGCAATTTCTGTTATGCTGCTCAGCACAAGAAACACTATTTCATTTACATTAGTGGCTTGTGAAGTAATTTGAGTAATAGGAGGGACGCTTCTACTCGAACCTCTTTGAAAATGCCCTCTGAAACCTCTTTGTCCCCTATTATTTCCTCTTCTATTAGTATTTTGCCTACATTCTGAAATTTTGTGTCCCGTTATCCCACATCCATAACATTTAAATTGCTGATTTGGTATCTGTTGGCTTGTCTTAAATGTCATTTTACCGCACTATTGCATTGTTTTGATCTAATTTTAATTTCCCCATTTAACAATCGTGATTTTACAAAGTCCATTTTTATGTTCGTATCCATTGTTTCTATGGCAGTAAACTGATTTATATTCTTAATTCAATGACAGTTACAAATTGGGAAATGTTATATTCTTCTTTGAGTTTGGAGTCTGCATTTTCAAAGTCTTGTATTAATGTATCAAATACTAAAAAATGGTCTTCCAGTTTTTCACCCCTTTTCAGTTTAAGCGACAACAATTATCTTTTCACTACATCCAAATATTTGTGAGTTAAACATTGGACTATTAAACTTTTTTCTTTTGCATCTTTTAGCCTAAATTCTGACTTACTTTTTTATGTATCGTATTCATCTTCTGTTTTCACCAAAGCCTCCGAGATCTGTCAGACACCGTTGCACTTGTAAAGGTGCATCCTCAATCAATCTGCTAGCGAAGTGGCAATTCGGAACGCGTGCTGCACAACGGATACCCATCCCCAATCCTGTGCATTCAGTCAGCCTGAATATGATCGCACATGCACATTTTCTTTGTTATTGTTATTATTGAGGTAATTAGAAAATTGTGGAATTTGACCTGTGAATATTCCTGTAAATAAAAGTAGTAAAAATGGATAAAAAAATAATTCGGCTTCGTACTTAGGTACCAACTTATCAAAGACAACAAATTAATATAATATCGCAATAAGAAAATAATGCAGGTTACAAAAATAATAAAATAGAGTTAGGATACCTAAATTATTTTTTCCGCGATAAAATGCGCATGTCACAATTCGGCACGCAATTAAAAAGCTTGCGGCTTTACAAGCTTGCACTTTTAAGTCGGCGCGCATGTCAGCACGAAATTAAATTGAGGATACTTCCGCTTAAGCGTCATTGTCCTAATACGCGTGCCGAAGTGTCACTTGCCACTAAGTTGATTGGGGATGGGCCTTAAGCTGTGGCAAATTTACAATGGTTCCACTTATTTTGTTTCTACTTTCCCTTATACTGGCTATACTGGGCCCATAACCTGTTACATTTATTTCTGAAAAGTGAGTAATATATGACATGCACATTTCAGAAGAATAGGAAGTAAAATAATAAAAACAGAGAAACAGGGTAAAGGTATTTTGTTTATAAAAAATATGTTTGCTTTATGTTAAACTGGAAATTTTCCACGACTGTTTTTCATAAATTAGAATAAACAATTTTTTCTACGCCCTATCTTTAAAGTACCTTGTATTCCATCGGTTTGCAGCGCTTAAAGTCAATGTTTATGGTTAGAGTGAAAAAAAGTAAAAAAGCGTTAAAAAAAGTGCCATAACGTTAACTTTACCGAAGGATAAAATATCCCAAATTTCTATTTGGATTTTATTTTTTTGTATAGGGCTGTAGAAAAAATAATGTATGCAACATGTGCATAAAGTGTCTTTTTTTCACTCATGGAATTACATTCGTGAAAAAAAGTACATTAAGCACTTGTTGCATAAATTACTATTAAAAATTCTTATTTTGTGTTTTCTTTTCAATTAGACAATTTAGGAACATTATTTATGAATATATTAAGAAATTTGGTGTATGAAGGAACAGTTGGGTCTAGTGGTGGAATTGCTACTTGGTGGAGTGTTAAATTTGCTCTGAATTTAAAGTCTATCCAAATCAGTGAATTTTCAGTTTTAAAATTCTAATATGTGCATCATTGTAATCAGTGAACCTCTGTATGCTCCTGTTGCTATAGGCAAGTAATAAAATCTAAGATTTGAGCTGTTCCATTGACATTTTTAGTGTGAAACCATCTAAATAGTTAAATAACAACAGATTTGCTGACCAGTTTTTTGACTGAAATACCGAATTTATTCCACCACGGCAAACATTTTGTTTAAAGTTCTTGAATAAAAGTGAATATAAATTCGAGAAAGTGTACTACCTAATATCATAGTGCATAGTGCACCATTGTGTGTATTTAAAACTCATAAGTGTCGATAAATCGCACGGGCCAGGACCGTACTCAGGTACACATGACTCGTGCCAAAAGTTTCAAATATTGAATGGAGCCAATATCGAGGATTTCTGACTACATGAATCCCCAAACCACAACGATCAATACCAGAATAGAGAAGTCTAACCAACAAACCGAAAGAAACATGTCATACTCTTGAGTACTTAGTAAACAACAGCCAACAAAATTTCCAGAGAAGAACCAAGCTATAATATTCCCTGCGATTGAAGGAACAAAATCCAAGAATATCTCCTAGCCTTAGGAATACTCGTCAACCCTAAACACATTCTGTTCGCATCTAGAATTTCAAATAATAGAATTTGTATGTACCTCTCCAGCCCAGAGTTAGTAACTACTTTTATGAATGACCACGGTGCAATTGGTGTCAACAACCAAATTATACGAGCCAGAAGATTGATTACTCCATCTGAACGTTTGATCCTATCTAACGTGAGCCCAACAATCCCACATTCACATTTAGAGCAAGCCCTATAACAACTTAGCCTCAGCCTATTATCCCCTATATCCTTTCTCAGAGTCTACATGATCAAACCAGATTTTGCACATATAATGAGTTTCAGAAGGCAAGTCTACATTAATCCTCCCGAAAATATTGTCATCCCGAAGTCTATGTTGGTCAACCATGGAAATATCTCCTATCGAATATTCTTATAATTAGATAATCTAACCTGCTTGAAATACAAGCAAAATGGTCACATATCTTCTCAATGTACAACTGAGACACCTGAACATCTCCTGAAAATCCAGAAGAACCACCAGAGGATACTACAACCTCTCTAATTCCAGAAGATTCCCCCATCACTCCCGACCAAGACAACCAAACCAATTAATCGAATAAGAGGAAACTCTCAGAAATATTAACTCCAACGGAAGATACACCATCTGACCCATTCCGAAAACCATCGTCGAGTATAAGTAAGAAAAGTCGCCCTGAAACCACAACTTTCGAAGAACACATGCAACTAACTAAAGCATACATTGATTCAGAAAATTCTGTAATCAATTACAATCAACTCAAAGACTTTTTTGAAAACGTATACCGCTCTAATGACCCTCTGAGTGTGGCGAAACAGTACACAACCGATGTGCATGGTCTAATTCATATGCTGAGTAGAGTGTACCCATATTTTGAAGACAGATGTATCAAGAGTAGGTGTACAAAAATTAGGAAAAAGTTATCGAAACAGTTACTAGTAGAAGTATCGTTCATTTCAGATTCTCAAAGCGACGCATTGTCACAAGAAACACATTAATAATATCAACTTTCGAACTATCCATCATTCAATAGAACCTTAATGGGTTCTTCACACAACAAGAAATGCTAAAACTGATTATTTCCGAAAACAAACCCTCGATCATATGTTTGCAAGAGACCCATTTTAAACAGGACTACTCACAAAATCTGAAGAACTATCTTTGTTTTCATGAAAACAGACCAGATCAAAACATAGCAAACGGTGGCGTCGCTACTTACATACACCAAATTAACGGTGCAATCGAAATCCCTATAACAACCCACCTTGAAGCAGTTGCCATTAAAATTTTGGACCCTAAAGAGATAAATATTTGTAATATCTACATTCCACCAAATCGTGGCATGACATAATAGGAGCTGAATGATCTCTTTCAGAAAATACCCAAACCAAGATTATTCTTATTGATTTATCGAAACAATTGTCATTTTTTTAGAGTTTTCAACAATTTTTATTATATTATAGAATTAGCTAGAAACAGGAGTTTCATTCAAAACACTAGTATATTAGAACATTTTATCGATGATAACAATATGGCGTTACTTAACAACGGAGAAAAAACTCGTTTCAACTCGTTTTCAGGAAACTCCAGTGTTCTCAGCATCCCAGCATCAGCGACCTCTCACTCCGCACTAAATTCAATTTTAGCATCTTTCCCTATCTATGTGGCAGTGACCACTTTCCTATCTTACTCACAAGTTCTCAGCATAACGTAGAAGAACCTATTGTGGCAAAAAATGGAAACTAAAAAGAGGTGACTGGAATCTTTTTGCAAATATCATAGAAACCAAGGTTAGTCACTTCCACATGCGAGATAGTATCATAACGGATGCAGCCCAACTAACAATAGGAAAGACAAAGCAACTGAACAACCACACTCCAGTTCCTTGGTGGAATGAAGAATACGACCAGGCAATAAAAGCCTCTAAACACGCTTTCAACAGACTAAAAAGCGCCACACACCAAAAAACCTGATAACTTTTAAGAGTCTGAGGGCAAAAGCTTGATGGATCATGAAAAAAAGTAGAAAAGAATCATTGGCAAGATATGTATGATCCATTAGCAGTTCAACAACACTAAGTATGATCAGGGACAAAGTGAAACGTATTAAATGTAATAAAACAGACCATGGAATCTCACGGATTGAATATCAAGGAAAATCAACTTCCAGTTGTACCGAAATTTCTCAAATCTTCTCAGACATCTATGGAAAGAATTCTAATAGTGCAAACCACACATCCGAATTTCTGAACTACAAAAATAATGAAGAATCTGAAGGGATTGATGTTTCCCAAGACGAAATGAACCCTATGAATGTACCTATATCCTATGAAGAATTCCTCGAAGCTCTGGTTTCTTTCAAAAACTCCAGCCCAGTACCTGATGATATCCCGTTCATTTTCCTCCAAAACATGCCAGATACAGCTAAGCATATTCTCCTGAAAATATTTAATAAGATATGGACAGACGGGGTCTTTCCTGAGAAGTGGTCAGAGGCAACCATAGTTCCGTTAATAAAATATGGTAAACCAAAGACAGATCCTCAATAGGACCAATATCCTTAACCTGTACAATGTGTAAGCTGATGGAAAAAACTGTTGATAATCGACTCACTTGGTTCCTGGAGAAAAACCACCTGCTCACACCAAAACAAAGTGATTTTAGGAAGGGTAGATCAACATCAGACAATCTAATTAACTTGGAATCATATATTCACGAAGGGTATGCTAACAAACAAAACACCATAGCAATCTTCTTCGATATAAGTGAAGCTTATGACATGTCCTGGAGATATAACATTCTTAGAAAGCTGAGCTCCTGGGGTATGAATGGCAATCTTTTAAAATTTGCTGAAAACTTCGTGGGAGAGAGATTCTTCAGAGTTAAAGTTAATGGAACACTTTCCGGGAAGAGAGTGCAACAGAATGGTACCCCTCAAGGTTCGGTTTTGAGCGTCACCCTCTTTCTAATTGCGATAAATGAAGCTGCGAAGAATATCAAACAACCTGTAGAAGCTAGCCTTTATGCTGACGATCTTGTTGTATACTCGCGAGGAAAAAGCTTACCACAATCCAAAATAACTTGCAGGAGGCAGTGATTTCGATTGAGAGTTGGCTGAAATGCACTGGTTTCAAAAAGTTCCCAGAAAAAACTAAGTGCATGTTTTTTACTAAAAAAAGAGAACTGGCATTGCCTAATCTGAAACTATGTGGCCGGAATATCCAAGTGGTGGAACAGATGCGTACCTAGGAATGATTTTCGACAGAAATTTAAACTGGAATTCACATCTTAACCATCTCAGAACATCATGTCAGAGCGGCATCAATCTACTGAGAATTCTGGTAAACCAAAATTGGGGTTCCGACAGACAAACGCTCTTACTTCTCTATCGAGCTCTAGTATGATCCAAAATCGATTATGGCTCTATAATATATGCCTCAGCAAGTAAATTAGTTCTAATAATTGTTAACACGGTACACAATACAGCAATACGGCTGGCCCTTGGAGCATACAGGACAACGACCGCTGGGAGTCTCTACAGTGAAGCTGGAGAGCCATCATTGCAGCTGCGACGACAGCAGCTGAGCTTAGCGTGTGCATCCGTAGTCTCTACTGATAGTCAGCATCTAGTATATCATAACACCTTTTCATACCGTTTTCGCAATCTGTATGAATACCGAAGAAGACTAACATACCCTTTTTATCAGAGGAGCAACAAGTTCAGTTCCGAATTGAATGTGACTTTCCCAGTTACCCTTCTCAACAACAACTTAGACACGCCACCTTGGCTTATTGCCTTGCCACCATCCAACCTATACCTCTCCAAATTCAACAAATCTGAAATTATTCCTAGTCTGCTTCACAATCATTTCCTCTCACCAATAAATGAATATTGTGATTATACTCACCTCTATACAGACGCTTCCAAGTCAAATCAAGGAGTAGCATAAGCTTTTTTAAGCTCGACGACATCTAGTGGATTCAAACTACCTCCACAATGCAGCATTTATAGTGGTGAAGTTTTCGCAATCCTTCAAGCAATCAAATACGCCGCTCATGAAGATATCCACAATACTTTAATTCTTACAGATTCGTTAAGCTCGTTACAAGGTATACAGCTCATTTATTCACATCATCCCCTGACAACCATGAATGAACCAACCTTTCAAAAGCAAGAGGGAGTACCGTATACTGATCTCAAAAAATATATGAAATATGTGGTCTCTAACTACTGGTCATCTGTCTGGGCAGAATCTGGAATGAAACTTAAAGAAATCAAAGATGATATCAAGTCATGGAGAAACATCCCTAGCCAATGAAGACACCAAATAATAATCACCCGTTTGCGCACTGGACATACAAAGTATACCCATGAATTCTTGCTGAAAGGAAAAGAAGACAAAATCTGTGATATGTGTCAGGTGCCAATGTCAGTTAAACATTTCATGGTCGAGTGTCCGAGGTTCGCGGAACAACGCCAGACGTACAGTATAAGTGCAGATTTAAAATCATTTCATGGTGTGTACTGTAATTTTGAAAACACAATCGGATTCCTCTCTGAAATAAGTTTAGTCAACAAAATATAAATTACTAATCTCGTTACCATGTTGCTTATTACTGATTCCTGCTATTCAAATATTATTGTATGTTATAGTGACGTTACCAGCCTAAATGTTATTTCATGTCACTGTTCTGTTATGTTGCTCCTAACCCTAGTGGTGGATGCAACTATTATTTTCTAAATAATAAAAAAGAAGAAACAGTTCTGGAAATTAGTCGTCGTTGCCTTGTTTTGAAATATGTACATTATTAAATATAATACTGCTATTTTTATCAATGACCATACTACACAACGTTATGATAAAATTTATGTATTATCAATTCTTATTCCATGTAATTAGTTTATAAAACCTGTTTCGAATAAATAAATTATTAATATTCAAATTTTGTGTTAACCTGCAGAAGGTGGCATCGTTACGCTACTGATTTTCAATTTTACAATATGGCGGTGGTTTTGACAAGTTGGCGCATACGAATGCAACTTCAGGTGGCTTCAGCTTTCGTGAAACAGACTCTAACTAATGAGGATCAGTATCCGTAATAGCAAACTCATCTATGCGGCTAGTGGGAGTAACATAAACATCAATATTGACAATTTTTTTGGCAATTTTAATTTTATTTACCACCGAATCTTCAATATATCCTTCCACTACTGTTGCAGACTTCTAATCAGCATGTCTCTTAATGTTAAGAATATCCTCTCCTGCATCAGTTAACAAAGTTGCTGAAGAATGTCTAAAACAATGGCCTGTGTAATCTTTTGGAGTAGGCAATTTGATTAGGTCGCTATTTTAACATTTTCCCATATTATAGTACACAAAAAATCGTTTGTGCTTAGTACGTTTAGTGTGTAGTGAAGCATATCTTCTACAAATATCTAGATAACTTGGCGATTTATGTTATTTGTCAATCACACTTAAAATACGAACAATTTTAGTGTTTGAAGCTCGTATTGTTACCAATAAAACAGTAATATTAGCTAATAACTCTCGACCACATGCTCCACAAATACCAAATATTAGTAAAACCTACAAAAAATACTCATATTAACCTGAAGGTATAGGTGAAAAATAACTAGTGTAACTTACTTTTTTCTGAAATCGTCAAGAAAGCTTGTCATGACAGAACTCTGGTTGGTCATTAGATTGTCACTTTAAAGACTAGTCACTTTCATGATTTTTACAAGACTCCCGTCACTTTACAAGACTCATCTGTCATTTTTAGACTGCAATTGAATTAGAAATCGTCACTTATCTTATGGAACGTTTATTTAATATAATTAAAAACACTAACAATCAAATACAACAAATATTATTAATTGGTATTAGAACTATGAAAATGAAAATTAATGTTAATGCTGCCGACACTAGTATTATGCACATTAGAAAAGTTTATTCCAGGTATATAATTAAAAGCATTATTATTTTTGTTTTCTGTTGCATTAGCTATGTTTGACAACACTACTTTTTCGTTGACATATATGTTAGGAATATTAACATTGTCAGCTACAGCAGTCTGATCAAATGCACTTGTTGAAGGAATGTCACTCGCGCTATTTTCCGTTAATGCATCTTGACCTTGCTGTATCTTTTTGGCAATTTTTTCTTTTATTTTCCAATAATTCGGCTACATAGCCCTCCGCTACTCCTGTAGAAAAACATCCGCCGTGTCTTTTAAAGTCTTCTATGCCACTTCCAGAAGCAATCAACAAAGTTGCTGTCGTTCTCCTCAAGGCATGGCCCGTATAATCCGCTGCATTTTGTAAATGAAGAAAACCAGCTATTTTAGCAGGTATCTTTCCGAAGGTATGAATTCCTACAGCCTGAATACTGCATTTACCTTGTCTATATGAAACAAATAAACGCCGGTGTGGTGTATGAGCAGGGCGAAGTGCTAGGTATTTTCTATATAAGGCAATATTTCCGGGTTCGCCAACATCGTCCAAAATTAAAAATCGCCTTCGTTTGTGAATTTTCGAATCTGGATGAATGTTCACAATGAGAGTATCATTCTTGTCTTCAATGTCATCTAGAGTCATCTTCGTCAACTCATCGCAGCGGCATGCACCGGCTAGTCCAAAAATTAATACAACCTGAAAATATAATTTAGGTTATTTTATAATTTATATATTAAAACTACTTACTTTTAACAATAGGAAGTCGTGATCGGGAGCTTTTCGAAGAAACTCGTTTATCACATTTCTGGAAAATACTCGGGACTTTTTTGCTTCATATCCTACCGATTTTCTTTTCGGATATGATTTTAGCTTTAAATAATTTGCAATATTGATGTTTTCTTTAATGAACAGCACGGTTCTAAGCATTGAATAAGTACTCCAGAGGCTGGAAGACTTGTAAATTTTACTTTCTTCAGCAAAAAAGCCAGCATCACTTCTTCCGTAGCTTGATTAACTTCTTTGTTATTACACCAGCTTTTGAACTTCGCATATTGTTTCTCATATCTTTCTTTGGACTTATCCGGAAGCAATTCTTCCACTGCAGCAGCTTCTTCAATTATTCCAGTGCGAAGAGTGTTTTCCATATTATAATAGTATATTACGTAACGTGTGCTGTAAGAAGCATTTTACGCACGAACGTGAGTGCGTAAACTGCGTTACAACACGAGTTACGTACTATACTTTACCTACGAACCACTTGTACTTGTGTTTATAATCTTATGGTATTTAAAGTACAAGTAAAAACGTACATCCTCGATGCGCAGCCAAGTTTTATAAATGTCGCTCATCGATGCCCAGCCAAGCATCTTAGAAGTTCACCCTCGATGCCCAGCCATGTTTCGTAAAAGTCCGTCCTAAGTAGTATTTATTTTTATTAAAAATGTATGTAGAATTACCGGAATTGCATAAAATAGCGTATACACCTCTCGACTAAAGTGACATCAATCCCTTAGGTGGATTACTTCCCTCAGGAATCAAACACCACCCGCGGGATTAAATGGGCCTCTTTAGTCGCTTGGTGTATAATATACTATTGTTTACTAATATGAGATACATTCAGACAGCTAAAAGAGCGGTGAGCGGTGGTAGTAACGGTTTCCTGGATTGTAGTATGAATGGAACCAATGATTTCTCTATGATGTTCCTCATCTAACTGAAGGTATGGTTTTAATGACGACGGGTTGCTATGTCCCGTAATTTTCACAAGTCTATGTTCACCTAAACCACTCATGCACAATTCAGTTACGGCAGCAGCTCGATTGGAATTGTTCGTAATTTTCACCTGCTTGATATCAAGTCCAGTATTTTTCGCCAAAGATTTGGTCCATTTAGATATTTCGTTGATCCCAATAGGACAATTCTTATACGATCCTTCCGAATTTGTTTTTTGCCAGAAAGGATTTAGAGTTAAAAAAAATGTTCACATGTGATATGGTTTCCTCGTCTTCCCATAGTTTGTTTAAACAATCTTACTGGACATACACAATCTTCTGCAGTGGTTACTAGCAACCATTTACTATAGGCCAACTTCTGATTTCCCTCTTTTGCTGTCTTCGTAAACACTGGGTTATATTCAAATCTTCTGGTCTCTCTTCTACGGTTGTGTGTCTCGATTTTGAAATAGAATACCTTACAATTTGCTGCTTCTCCACCTCTCCAAGCCAATTCATACCCAGCAATGTGATAAAAATTTTTTTGGAGGCCTACATGTTCTTCTTCACTCCAGGACAGTGCCATTTCAAAAATTTCTCGTTTTGTGAGATGATTAGAACTCACCTTCCGTTTTTCTGGGATTACTTGTAAAATTTTGCGTTTTGTGTCGCGTGCATTTCTCGCTTTCTTAAACTGTATGTTCGTTAACGGATTAAAAATTCTTTTATAATCTTTAAAGTACTTCTCTTGTAACATTTTTGCTGAAGTGTTCCAAATTGTCTTGACTGCACTCTCTTTATAATCTTCTCCATTGTTCTGCTCCATGTTGAATGCCCAATCACATAAAATAGAAGCTAACTCCGCATTGGAAGTTGCTGCAATGAGTTCATATTTTTTTCCAAACAAAACATCGCAAATTGTCGCCAAATTGATTTAGTTGAATTCACAGTATTGCGAGGCACATTATCATTGATGACTTTTCCAATTTCTCCACTCGTTGACTTTCCAAATCGCGACATTTCCACAAATGAAAACTTTTCTGACAACGCAAGTTTGAGAAAAATTGACATAACGCCATAAAAAATTTGTTTACAATGCTGGTTGTAATGCTTTCAAAAATTAGGTTCCGTTATTGTCGCTGGAAAAGTTGGGGCAAACTTTTTTCGCTATCACAATGACAAAATCACGCGACTTATGGGATATTTTATACATGAATTAAATTTTCCGATATAAATTATCTGGAGCATCCAATACAATTGTTGCTATTTCTTAATTTTCAATTTTTTAGGCTTATGTTCATCTGATTTTCGTTTTAAGAAACATATTAATCTGGAATATCCAGCAATATTTATATTATTGTGCAAAGTTCCAGTTCCCTTCAATATGGAAAAATACGACAACATATACGACGGCTTATGGCATTTGGATTTTTCCAGAAAATACGCAAGAAATACATGTTCTGTATAATTACCACCGTTATGCATACTGCACCAGCGAATAAATTCATCATAGGTATTGTTGCACATTTTCTTAGATGTTGCCGGTAGCAAACTTAATTTAGTACCATTTCATCATCACTACTTTGAAGACTTTGCATTATATAAAAAAAATTCTTCCAAATTACACTATGCAACTTACAATATGCGAAGCTTCCGCGAAGTGAATCGTAGATAAAGCGATCACTTGTTACTACAGGTTGGCAATTTAATTTTGGCAGTTTACATAATCTATTGACGAAGGTGGAAGAAATACGCTGGCAAGGTGAACAGAACAACTGACGGCCTCACTTATGAATTAGATGTAATGGTATAGTGATTGTGACCTAATGACCCAAACTATGTCCCTTACATAGCCCGACGTCAAGAACACAATGTGATTAATGAATTTAAGTCAATTGTTACAAACCTAGACCCATACTAGGCATGTACAAGAAGAGAAGAAATCATAGGAGTATGTTAAGAGTGAAAGGGGTAGGGCAGAATTTGATAAGAGCTGCAAGATAAAGAAGTTGATGAACCCAACTATGACCCATACATAGCTAGGCTACACGGGAACAATGTGGTTAAGAAATTTTGGTAAGTATGACAAACCTAGATCCATACTAGGTATGTACAGGAGGAAACGTGGTGGGGTGTAAGGAGAAGACAGAGAAGGCGTGTAGTTATAACAAACCTAGATCCATACTAGGCATGTATAGAAGAGAAGAAACAAAGTTTATAAAGAGAAGAAAGGATGGCAGCCATGCCATGGCTGTGACAAACCTAGATCCATACTAAGACCGTCAAGAACCAGGCATGCGCAAGAGAAGAAGAAAATAAGGAAAAGTGAAAAGGAGGATGATTTGCTTAAATTAATAAGATAGCTTATATGCTTAACCAAACTATGACCCATACATAGCCTGGTGTCCGATGTACACTGTGGTAATCTGGAACCAGTTCCAAGAACAACCCCAGATACATACTAGGCATGTCTCAAATAAGATCCATGGGGGGAGGGGGAGTTTGTATTCATATTATTATAAATTTGGTCATTTAATAGTGCGGCAAACTGTGACCCATACATAGCTTGTCGACTAGCCACCAAAGTGTTTGAGAGATGATGTAAAACTACCCGATAGAATAAACCTAGAACCGCACTAGGCATATTCATGCATAGTTCTAGGAGTGGAAAGAAAATTGTTGTTAAGAAGATACTATGAATTGGTTGTTGGATGAAGACTGGAAGTTCCTAGATGTCTGAGACACAGTGTATAATGCAGTGATAGATGTGGTGAAAATGTGAGAAGTTAATAAGGTTGAGCAAACTTAAAATAGAAGAAATAGAGGTAAAGAATGAATAGAAGATAGGAAAGACTCTTTCATTCGCCTTTTACGAATCAGCAGAGTGCTGGGCGAAATATTCTTGGACCGGATCGCCACGGTGAGAATGTAAGTCGAACGCCGTAGATGACCACAAGGTTTTGAACAGAGGCTGAAATTTACAATTAAGATGTACCTGTGTGTTGAGGCAGTTTTCTGAGTTAACATTCATTTCCCTGAGTATTTCTAGATCCTCAAGCAAGTCCATCTTTCTAAAGTTGTTCCTGGGAATGTTATGATTTTTGAGTTACGTGATAGAGAAAAGTTATGGTTATTGTGGAAGCCGAAATTCGACGAAGTGGGTTTATTAAGATGTTCCTTAATTCTAGTACCTTAAGAACGAGTAGTCCTACCCACATAAGTAGATGGACAGGAATCACAAGTTAATTTGTAGATACCACTTCTATTAAGTTTATCAATAGGATCTTTGTTCTTAGAGAAAATTGTGGAAATCTAGTGTGTACACCATATCCACAGACAGTTCTAAAAAATAATAACCATTAGATTTTTTTACGAAAATTGGGCTTTTTTGTACATACATAATTATTTATTGCTTCAAAAGCCATACGGGAAAATCTATAATTACCCTTTATTATTTTATGTGATGTAAATAATAAATAGATTCCAAGAGACATAAACTTTCACCTTTACTCAAATTAATGTCTTTTAAGTCGTCCCTTCATAATATTCGTCATTGAGGTTTATTTGTATATAAGTTGGAAGTCAGGTAGATTTTGTAGATAACGCGTACAGTATGATAAGGATTGTTAAACGACTTTCTAAATTTAACAATGGCCAACAATTTTTCCTATCTGTTCGTAGTACTAGTTAATGACATACCTACGTGTTAAGATTTCTAAAATTGTTATTCCTAATAATATGTAATATATAATATTGTAAGAAATTCGGGTTTATACATGAAATTTGAAAAACCAATTGGGGAAATCGCCTCTAGAGATGGTCTAATAAGTATTCTAATAATATAAATAAAATATTAAAGCTTTTTTGTGGTAGATATTTTTACTTTCATATGTAAATTTTTGGGTTTTTTGCAAATATTTACTATGAAATTAAACATCCCTTCACACTTTTTACAGAGTTAGGACTGGCAAAACAAAAAAATCTTGGCTCTGGGTGCCGTCAATTATTATTTATTTAGAACTATGTACATATATGCTACAAATATTATATTACTCTAGTGGAATTCGTCTCTAATATCTACACTTTTATAACACCTATTTACATGTTTACATTTCTTGCGTTTAATGTATTCAGTCATACCACCTACAAACAAACAATATAATGAAAAATATGTTTTAGAAGTACAGGGATCATCAACAGTAAAATAATGATATGTATCTACAAATGAATATTTAAAATCACTTTCTATATCAACTTCATCATCCTCGCTATCTCTGTCTTCGGCCAAATTAATAATAATATTATCTACAACAGTATCTAAAAATGATTCATTGCTCATCTTCAATCTTTTTAACATGTTCACATCTAGCTTTCCAATCATTTGCAGAAAATGTGTCAAAAAATTCATTACAGAATTCTTTAACCTTTGTAAAATTGAAGGTAACATTTCGTTTGACCACATATTCTTTAAGTGCTGCCCAAACACTTTCGATCGGATTCAAGTCCGAGTGATAAGGGGGTAGCCTTAAAACTTGCAATCTATGTCGAATAAACAATTCATCAAGTTATATAATGCAGTTTTTATAATTCGCGTATAAAAGAGACTTCATTATAACATTGTTTAGAGTGTCACAATGAAGCTCTTTGAACACTGTTATAGTAATTTTTAGTGTATAGTTGGTTATTGTATTTAGTTATATTTTTATTTGACATTTGACTTTAACCTTGACACAAATTATAAACAAAATGGTCTAGCGTTGTTCTAGCTAGCAAATTATTTTATTGAAGGTAAATTAGAATTATATATATTAAAAATATTAATGAATGAAAATAGGGATTATATGAAATTCTATTTTATTTAAATAATTAAATAAATGCGAATTATAAAAAATATTGTGTAAAACTTGTGCCACAATGACTTTCTGTGGTACTCGTGATTTGCACAACTCACCTCTTCGCGGTTCGTTGTGCAAACTTCACTCGTACTACAAAACGAGTCATTCTGACACTTGTTTTACAAATAACTATTGTCTCACCCTAATGTCACCTTTTTAAATCGTTCAACAAATAAATATTTTTTGTACGAAAATCGATTTAAACAATTTACTATCGAGTGTAAATTTGTTAAAAGATTACTTTGGTTTAAACATTTCATTGCAATAATTAAAACTTATCTTTGTTGATGGAATTGTCGACTTGCCATTGGTTGCCTCGTCGGTCATGAAATTCAAAACGTTTATAATTATTTCACGACACTGCTCACTCAACTTTTTATGAACAACTTTACTTTCTGGAGTCGCCATAACAAGTTAGTATTGCACAACCCCGGTAATCACACTTTTCTCTGAACTGTCGAAACAAAGCTTACGAATTCTGTCAGGGAAGTGATTGCAATCCGCATACGTCTTTGCTACGACGCATCGGAAGTTGCCAAAATGAATTTGCCAACCTGTACTCTTTTTGTCAGGTGTTAGGTAATGCGACTGTATGTTGTTTCCTCATCTTATATCTTACTATTAAATCACAATAAGATAACCAATTTCTCTATAACGAATGCAAAGTATTTGACAGACTTATCTTGCATAATATTTTGTACGTATTTCGGACGTAAATAGCGTTTATGGAACGTGTTAATAGCCCTCGCCCAACGGCTCGGGCTCTTACTTACACGTTGCGTCCCATTAACGGCTGTTTTACGCCCTTGATACATAAATAACTATTATTAGATTTTATTGATTCATTTATATTTGCTAGTTGCTGTAGATCTTCACATAAATGATTAATTTGTTCTTCGCCGCTACTTAAAGTCATAAAAATTTCATGTATCAACTTTCTCTTTTTCCATCAATGAAATCGATTCAAATCAATTTATTAATAGCTCAAGTAGATTTGATGTGGAATTAAGTCGTGGGCAATTGCCTGTAATTCCAATTAAAGCAAGGTTCTAACGAGGCAGTTTTAGTTGAACGATTATTGCTGATCAAGAAAAATCGCAAGCAATTCGCGTTCCCACGGTTGAAACCTAAGCGGATCGAATTGTGCAGTTGCTTCAAAATGGCGCCAAGTAAAGTAAACTAGTGCAAAGATGTCTACGGGAAGTTAAAGGTGTTTTATTGGAGGAACTGAAAATAATTTTGCGAAAAGAGATGAGTTGAGTTCCTTTGTATACATAGTTCGTACGGTTTTTATTTTGTTTTTTATATCGTCGATACTCAGGCCCTCGCATTCCATGTCGACAATTATTGCTTGAATCACAGTTTATCTGGCATCTTTGTTCTTGTAAATATCAAGACTTTGATTCCAGAGGCACCCATGCTGCTGATAAAAATCTAAAAACTTGAAGGTTAAAGCATCACTCCATCTAAAATACTTTATCGACGTAGTCATTTTGCCCGTACACCGTACCATTACACCGTAGAATAATAATTCCAACGAATATCTGACCGCTTTAACGACTCGACTGTGCTGTTCTCACGTTCAACAAGTTTTAACTCGCTCAATGACGTCATAGAATCGCGCCGACGAGCAAGCAAAAGTTCACGTCTAGGCAACTTTTTGTCATTCAAGAAAAGTTGATCAACTTTTATTGAAAGAGTGCTTCCCATGATACGATTATCGTTCAATTCGAAAGCGATTTTTAGTCGACCGATAAAAATCGCATCGTGCGAACCTGGCTTAAGTGATTACAGGTAATAGAAAGGTTGAGATGTTGATTGGTTGAAATCATATTGTTTATTCACAACAATAACAATTTATTTTACGTTTAAAAAGTAGGTGCGAATGCATAAGAGTACATCATTTACAAGTATTGTAATGAATAAGTATGTTTAGTCTCTTGAAGAGTTTCCTTGAGACTCGCCCTGAACTAGTTCCTGCGAATGGCTCGCTTTTTGTTATTTTTAACATCTAGCTATCGGGAATTAAGCAATAAAATACTTTATGTATTGTAGCATGATACAACACAACAACCTGTGTTACCAGATCAGCTTTATTTTTAACGTCACCTAAATTCATTGTCAATCAATATGTTTATTCACTAATAATGATGTCAGTAAAATTACTTTATCATATTTATGCTTTAAATTTGTGAGTATTACAAATTATTTATTAAAATCAATGTATCCACTTGTATTAAATTTTAAAATAAGAGTCTATAGAATGCTTTTCTTAGTGGTCAGATAGGTAATTAATACCTTGAGATTGCTTTAACGGATAATAATAATTAACTGTATATTATTATCTTCGCTTTGAATCATCCTCGGTATAGTTGTTTATTCATTTTTGTTGTAATCTCTAGTTAATAAAATAGTAAAGGTCAAAAAAACTGTATTGTTTGGATTTATCGACACGTGAAATAACCAGTTGTGAATTTCATCACATATTTAATTATCAATTAATATTATTACTAACACTTAACATTATTTTTGCGCCCAACCTATCTAATATGCGAGAAAAGTATTGGTTTACCCCAAATCAAGTTGGAATTGTGAAAAGCATTTTTTAGTCATTTTTACGTTTTTCATCAAGAACAACACGAAAAAACGGTTTTTAGAAAAAAAAAATCCTGTGTGTATGTCGTCGTCGGCCACTTTTCGTTACATGTCTTGTTAGCACGATACAGCCTCCGGAGTCCAACAAGTCACTTATTTTATGATTGAATATTATTCAGGGCAGATGAACCCCATTGATTTTCAGCTCACCAGAGCGCGCACAACAGGTGCAATAGTACTTTAAGTACGACATTTTTGTAATTGTTGGGGAAATTTCAGTTTGTTAGCACGATACAGCCTCCGGAGTATATACAAGTGACCAATTTTATGATTTGATATTATTCAGGGCGTCTTAAAGATGAACCCTATTGATGTTCAGCTCACTAAAGCTAGTACAACGAGTACTATGGTACTTGAAGTACCAAATTTTTGACATTTTTGGAGAACTTTCAGTTTGTTAGCACGATACAGCCTCCAAGTGACCAATTTTATCATTGAGTATTGCTCAGGGCGTCTTATAGATGAATCTTATTGATTTTTAGGTCACCAGAGCTAGTACAACGGGTACCATGGTACCTGAAGTGCCACATTTTTGGTCCTTTTGGGGTCATTTCGGTTTATTAGCACGATACAGCCTCCGGACTGTATACAAGTGATCAATTTTATAATTCGATATTTTTCAAGGTGTCTCACCGATATACCCAATTGATTTTCAGCTGACTAGAGCGAGTACAGCGAGTTCTATAAATCCTGACATACCTCATTTTTGTTTATTTTGGGAGAAATTTCGGTTTGTTAGCACAATACATTCCCCGAAGTGTATACAAGTGACAATTTTATAATAGAATACTGTTCAGAAGCGGAAAAGTTGGTTTTAATCTTTAAAACCGGTTATTTTTTTCATCATTTGTAAGAATAGCCTTTTACGGATATTATAATATTATTACTGTGGTACGTTGACTGGGAGTAAATCAAACAGCATTCAAGTTTAAATGATTATAATGAATAACCAATTCACAATCTGTACAATAGATTATCTATTAATTATAACGAAAAGTGATTATATTATCACAATACTAAAATGTTTATTATATCGAATACCAAGAACAACTGGCTACCTCTTGATCGATATCCATGAATCCCGTGATTCATTTCGTTATCTACTTTCTAATATAGCTCCGATTACCACAATTACGATCTGATCAGAACTGAGCAATCACTAATTTAATTTCAACTCAATCTACTACTTACAACTTAGCTAAAGCCTTTCTCTATAGGAAACCTTAGGCTCTAACAATTAATTACACTAATTTTAAAAATTGAATAGATGAGGCTTTTACTTGATGAAGATCCATACTAAACGATGAAATAAAACAATATAAGTTGTTCAAATCTTAATTTATTTGAACTAATGTTCAATTTAAACTTGTTGACGCGTTTCACTAACACAGTAGCTTTGTCAAAACGAATGAAGGTAAAATATGAATATGGCTTAATAAATACAGTGCTAAATACAGAATTATATTACTAAGGTTAACAATGGTATGAAAAGAAATTACCTGCAAATTCATTCACTACAAACATTCCTAAGCTATCTTCTAGGTAAAGAGGTTCAATAAAGGAGACTGATTGATATCTATTTGGTCGTTAAGGAGATTACCTGAATATTTATATTTGTTAATCTCTAGGGCCTCTAATAAATTTAAACTAAAGGATTTACCGACTACATGGAGAATTACAAAAAGGTTTTAAACATAATATTCAACCCACATGTTCATTGGATAACTTCAACAAACTAGGTATAGAAACAGAAATTAATTTGTATTATTTTCCAAATAATTCTAATATAAAACATAAAGCTTCAGAAATTATGAAAAAAGAATGTGTCGAGTTTAACAAACCCAATTTTGAATTATCAGTCGCCTTATCAATTCAACAAAAATCAAAGTCAAATAGTCTCATTTTCACAAAAGCAGATAAAGGAAATACGGTAATAGCAATACCCAAAGAAGATTATATATTGAAAACCAACAATTTTATTCAGGCAAGCAATTTTGAGACCCTTAAAAAAGACCCAACTAATACATTTCAGATAGAAATAAAATAAGCAGTAGATAACGCTAAATCAATAATTAACGATAAAGAAAAATATAAATTATTTTTACTCAATCCGCAACACCCTGAACTTTATTCATTAATTAAACTCCATAAAGAGGGGTACCCAATCAGGCCAGTTGTTTCTTATTTCACAGCACCTTCATTCAAAATTTCAAAGATTCTCATAGATGTCATCTCTAAATATTGTTCATTCATACCTCGATTTTCAGTTTAAAACTCAACGGAACTAATTAATAATATTCAAGATATAATACTACCCCATAATTCTAAATTCATATCGTTCGATGTAACAAATCTATTCCCTAGTATATCTCCTAAAGAAACTATAACTCTTGTTGATAACTTGCTCACATACAATAATGTTAATCCTATAATTCACTCTGATATCATTACTTTATTAAAAGTGTGTTTCAATCAAAATTATTTTCATTTCAATGGAGAGGTTTATAGCAGTAAAGATGGTTTGATTATGGGCAACCCCCTCAGCCCCCTAATAGCAGAAATTTTCATGGATAACATAGAAAAAATAATTCATGAACACCCCCTTAGTAAAAAATTTATGTACAGTTTTCAATAGTATGATACACAGACTCTTAACAGTCCCATCAAATATTTATAATTATAACAAAGAATTAAATATCATAAAACAAATAGCAGTTAATAACAATTACGATCCAAATTTAATTGACATTATCATAAATAAAAAGATAAAAAAACAGACTTTAGAACAAGTATTCCCTTTAGATAAAAATAATAAACAATCTAAAAGCTTAACATACTTTGGAACACCATCCTTAGAAATTAAATCATTTTTAGAAACTTTAGACATAAATATTTCCTTTAAAACTGATCACAATTTATCCAAATTCATTAAAAATAATAAATCTAAATCTTCAAAATTAAACAAATCAGAAGTTTATAAATTAAAATGTGGCAATGACAATTGTGATAAAATTTATATCGATAGAACTTTTAGAAATTTTAAAACTAGAATTTCGGAACACAAACGTAGCTATGACAACAAAAACTAGATTCTGACTATTCAAATCATGTATTAGAAAACCAACACATTTTCGATCCAAATTTTGAAATTCTCCATGTAGCCGGTAAATCCTTTAGTTTAAATTTATTAGAGGCCCTAGAGATTAACAAATATAAATATCCAGGTAATCTCTTTACCGACCAAATAGATATCAATCAGTCTCCTTTATTGAACCTCTTTACCTAGAAGATAGCTTAGGAATGTTTGTAGGGAATGAATTTCCAGGTAATTTCTTTCAATACCATTGTTAACCTTAGTAAATTGAATTCTGTATTCAGCACTGTATATATTAAGATATTTTCGTATTTTACCTTCATTCGTTTTGACAAAGCTACTGTGTTAGTGAAACGCGTCAACAAGTTTAAATTGAATATTTGTTCAAATAAATGAAGATTTAAACAAATTATATTGTTTTATTTCATCGTACACTAATTTTATCTTGTACACTAGCCGCACTGTCCTTTGCTTTTTTACTAATACCATGCACTGGTCCTCTTGAGTCTTCTGTTCAAGTTCACATTGTCCAGGAGCTGGTTTGCCTCGACAAGATGGTTTCTTTAACAATTTCCATGTCCAAGTTTTTGTGAAGGTCACTTGTTAGGGGCGAAATTTAGGGGAAGAGAGCAGTGATTGTGCACTAGTGTTCCTCGCCTCTAACTGTCCCAGTAGCTCAGTCGGGAGTAGGTTCGACAATAAAAATTGATTTCGATTCTACTGAAATGTATCGGGTTAAATTTTCCAGAGCGCCACGGATTTCTAGCCAGTCAAAATCCGAAACCAACCAGATGGGGTGCACTAATATTACTTAATAATAAATATTGGCTATAAGGTTATGTAAATCTCAATAAAAAATAAGAAAAGGTTCTTGCTCACCTCTGCTTACCGGGGTACCTGGTATTATTAACTTGGATCAGAACGAAGAAGTATTCATTAACCTTACTACACAAAATATATTGAAACGGTTATAATGTACCGGCACAAATGGAGCACACAACAATATTCTCTGGTTGTAAATAAGTACCTCACCAAATGAGTGGGTAAACTATGATTGAGAAGGATGTATCAGCTCAATAAACAAATATCACACTTGAATTGAGACTATCTGTGACGTCACTATGATAGCTAACAGCTATGTACTAAAAAAATGCCTTAAGGACGGTATTAACTTAAGATCTAAGACTCAGCTGTAGTTATTGTATGGTAGTGGTAGTGGCCTCTCAGCTTCTCAATATGTTTACCCAAGAATCCATCGTCTTGGTGAGTGTGTGGACTCTGTGAGTTGTACAACACACGAATACAAGCACGTAGTTACGGAGGAAGTAGAAGGTAGACTGTGTGAGGACAAATACTATGGACAGCGGAGACAATACACGTTGACAGTGATGGGTGGACGTTGGAGATGGAGCTGGCACCAAGCTGGGAGTTGAATTTCGAATGCAGTGGTTTCAAACTCGATATCCGAATATGAATCTCCAACCTGATGTGAAGGTTGTACGTTGACTTGGTGGTAGAACGAGGATTGAATACGACCAGATGGTTGAATGAACCCTAAAATAAACATTACCAGACTAACTTCCGATTCCAATTGAGTACGGGGGCCTCTTATTAGTCATAATATTAACCTCAATGTGACAGAGGGTTCTTGGATGGCCTTGTTGTTCTATTTGCCGTATGACAACCAGCTCCTTTTTCGTGATTCAATAAATTAACGAATGGACTTCCTAAAATACACAACGCAAAGTCTCAGAGCCATGCTCGAGAAGTTCTACGAAGAACTTACCTTGACCCCCAAAATTCCGTAAATCGGAAAGATTTTCTTTAAAATATACAGCGTCTATAATCGCAAACAATATAAGGAAATCTCTCAGCCAGAAACTTCTCAGAACCATCCAACGATGAATTATATAATTGGAAGTGTCCAGTGAAGGGTGAGGAAATTCGACTCAGCCAATCTTCCTCCAACTCAACACGGAGATTAAAGAATGAATGACAGAAATTGGCCGATGTGTACTTTAAGTCATCTGTCACCCGCCAAGGTGCGCTGGCAGTATACTCGGAACTTGGAACATAGAACGTCAACATTGAGTAGAATACAAATGTCATGACTTTATCAAACTTTTACTGCAGATCATGCCTATTACATTTTTATTCGATATTAGAGACAATGAATAATCAGCCATTTGTCATTGAAATATAATGGTTATAGCAAGACCAGGAAAATTTTAAAGTGGCCAATCACGCCATCTCTGGCCGAATCAACACAACTACAATAAGACATATGACATTTGTCAAATCACATAGACACTTATGTGTTGTGAAAAAACCAGAGATAGTTGAGGTGAATTCAAGGACACAATAACATTTGGGAAACTAAGCTGGCTTGCACAATAAACAGGAGTAATGTTAGGTTTATTCATATGTATCGAAGTGTAGCACGTAACATTTGCACAGTTTACAATAAGTTTCAAGTGACAGTTTAGAAAAAGATTTTTAGATCAGACAGAGTCTGGATTTCGCACGGTTGCATAGGGACTCAACATGTTCACTTCACGATAAATTTATGTTCACTAAGTGTGACCTAGGTCATCATGGCTGGAAACCGTATTTAGTGTCTGCTCATTCAAGTTGTATGATCCGCAAACAATGATAAATGCTCAAACATTTTACAACAACTTTCTTAAACTTGTTGCTTATAGGCGGCGTCGGTCGGTTTACAAGCAACAAGGTTTCGAATTCTGTTACAAAAATTTGTCGAACAATTATTAATGTCCTTGGGTTATTTATTACTACTGAAAATACATAAAATTTTATACCAATAAACTTTTAACAGGGGCCATCCCAACTTTACACCTCCCTGGTATGTATTTTTTTAATCGAATATTAAGTCGAATTAATAAAAAGAAAGGAATTGATTAAAAGCAAAAGGTCAAAGTAAAAGGTTTTGATACAAATAAAAGGAAACCCTTGTCTCCAAATTAATAATGATTACCTTATGCTTGAAAGTAAATGCTTCTGTAGAAGAGTAAAAGGGTCTCATAGATGTCGAGACACGCGAAGCAGCTAGTTGTTCACAACGTGCCAATTCGTCTACATTCACGAGGTGAATAATAGTGGTAAGTTGTAAGCTGGGTTTTGAAATATCTTCGTCAAGTGAAAGCGAAACTGAATAACAATAGAATAATAGCAGCGAGTTAAAATTTATTGCTGATGAACTTCGCAGCTGTCCTATTATTTTGGCTAAGTCACAGGTTCCAAAAGCTAAAAAAAGGAAAGAGTAAGCGATCGCAAATGTATTGCCAAAATAGAAAGCATTATTTGGTAAAGAATTAGATGCCAAAGGTTACATGAAAAAAGTCAACAACATGAAGAGTGGAATTAAGAAAATAACGGACTTAAAGAAAACAGAAAACAAAAGAATAAATCTAGTAGACTGGGAAGAACAAATGGTGATGGCAGCAGTAGAGGTAGACACAAATCCGACTATCAGCAGAATTAAAGGTAATTTAATTGTGTATATACCTACTTTATTTTTGAAAATAAAGGTTGCTAACATATGCGACTTTTCACGTCAGTAAATCGGGAAAAAACAACAAAAATTACTCAGCAGAAAAACGTTTTGTTCTGATCATACATTTCTTTACACAGGGCCAATACAAATCGGCATATTGCAAAATCCAACAACAGAAAGTGTTTGGTGCCAACCTCATCATCAAGTGTCTCCGTTCCAGCAAAAAATAATACAAAAGCAACCAAATCCAGTATGCCACCAAGGAGAAAAACAGCCACAGATAAGAATCAAACCGATAAAACCGAAAATTTAACCACAAAGGAGTTACAGCGATTATTTTTACTCCAACAATTTCAAACATCAACTTTGAATAGGGAGTATTATCAAAAAAAAAACTACAAAAGTTACAAAGTGAACATTGTAATACTCATCAAAAAACAGGTGATACTTTGCAAGACAACATTATTGTTGACGGATATAGAAGTTCTTACGATTTGAACTGAATAACATTATTAACCGTTACAAATAATATTTACGTATTTTGAATATATTTCTATTAATTATAAGTATTCATTAAAATCAATATGATATGATACTGTACCTTGAGTTACTCCAAGTTACTCTGATTCCACTTTGATAACCAGGATCGGCTAGGTATCGCAAACTTATCTTCATTTTTTGCACTACTGACAGTGCACCGCCTTGGGTCTCTCCAGTTTCATGTAAAAAATGGTTTGCAAGCCATTCAACATTATTTTCCTCAAAGCGAAATAACTTTTTAAAATCGTTGCTGTTTGGAGTACAAACGAGGTTTGTAATGTATGACGTCTCTCACGTTCACCAAATCAGCCATAGCAAGAGTTAATCACATACACACCTTTTACTACTACGATTAATTTGCATCTGGCTAGATGCATCAATATATAAGGATTTGCTTCAACAAGTAAGTAAAGGCTTTACTTTATTAATATGTATTTCCTTCAATCTAAAGGTAAACGTCGACTGGATAAGGATTTGCTTTTGCTAAAAGAGGAAAAGGGTTTGCTTATTTTTTATTAATACAACTTAAAGTAAAAGGTCCTTAATTTGTGAGTAAAAGGTTTTTCTTTGTTTTATTAATTCAACTTATAGCCTTCGATATCAAATTTACATTTAATGTGCATTATTATTTATTGTTTAGATTTGAGAACCAATTGATAGTAGTATCTATATTCCCAAAACTGAGATTATTGATGTAGTGCCGTGTGATAATGCTGATAAAAAAAGTTGTTGAATGTCAGAAAATACTTGTTTGGGAATTAAATATGTAAACGTGATGAATTGTTTTTGTTTCATTTTTTAACCAGTATATTATTATGAACACACTACATTTTGTGGAATTATCTACTTTTTCTATAATAAAAAATACACATTTTACTTTTTTAAACGAAACTAACTTTTTCTAGATAATTCCACGTTATATTGAAAAAATGGCAAAAACTCTAAAAAAAAATTACCATTTGTACAATTATTTAGAAACAGTTAGTTTCATTTAAAAAAGTAATATGAGTAGATTCCACAGAGTAAGGGTCGAAACAATTTCAATACAAATTTTATTATGAAAAAGTTGTTTTTTTCACAAACATATAGTTTTATAAAACATATTATGTTACAATTAGAAGTAATTGTACATTTGATTTTAACGCCAAATGTAACTTAGTTTTCATAGCACAGTACAGCAGATTGCGTTCTATATTGTCTGTTCTGTGGTCACACTGAAGTGCTGAATCTCGATTGGAGACCAACTTCAGAAAGTTACCGTAGTTATTATATCGCCGACCTTCACAAAATTTGACGATTGTGAGGAAAGAAGTTCAACTGGTAATGGCTGCTTAAAGTAGTTCGCTCAAAATGGACTATTTGATTGACTAATGTGTATAATTAATATCACAACAGCAGTACTAACACTAACAGCAAATTGATATTTAATAGAGCATCAAAATCACGGATCCCCTATATTTAGATGTTTTAAGACAATGTTATTTATTTTGGCCAAATTTGCGCTATCTAGGGCTGTAAACCTTGACTATAATTTGACATGCTACAAAATGGTGGCAAATTTAAATTTAAATAAGTGCGGAAAATTTA
The DNA here is from genome assembly GCA_963921935.1 of Galeruca laticollis. Taxonomy (NCBI): domain Eukaryota; kingdom Metazoa; phylum Arthropoda; class Insecta; order Coleoptera; family Chrysomelidae; genus Galeruca; species Galeruca laticollis. The sequence continues at coordinate 55,731,789 of OY998177.1, forward strand.
AATGTAGTTTGTACTGCTACCTGAGAGCAACTGATAAATTTTCGAACTTTTCTTTTTTGCTTAAAATAGCCCTCAAAATTGCATATTTTCAAGGTATATATGATAAAATTGTGAGAAATAGATGCGAAAATTATATATTTGCAAAAATTTTAGTTGTAACATTATTAATATAAAAAGAAATTTAAACAAATCATTGATATGATATTTTTTTTAATTAAAACTCAACGAAACATGTTAGTATGTATTAGTAGGACAAAAATAAAACTTAGAACGTAAGAATATATATTCCAAAATAAGTTTGCATACAAAAATGATTAAAATATTACACGTAAAATGTTAGGACCTAAATTTGAATAAACTTCATAATCTGTACTCCATAATTCAAAAAATATTACAAAAATAAAAAACATTTTGATGACAATTAAATACATCTACATATAAAACAAAGTCTATACAGAATATAATTAAGAAAACAAATAAATTAGACTGTTGTTAGTTCATACATTTTCATTCACTGTAAAGCTTCTCAATTTTTTTATTTGTTGGCTTCTCGAAATTGACAGCGAATTAACATAGCTGCCATGAGATTTAGATGTTCCATATTAGTTTGAAGATGATTTTGTTTTTGAAATTTCTTTGCATCGAATAGCTTACGTTTAAATGAGTTTTCTATGTAATTATTGTTTCACTGCAGCATACAATTCATTTTTTAAAGTAATTGTCCGTTTAGAAATATCTGATTTGTGTAAAATTTGCAATGGTGACAAAATCATATCAGCAGGATAATCTGAAATTATTTATTTAGTTTTAAATGTTGCAACTTCAAAGTTATTATACAAGTAATATTAAACTTATATTTACTTTGGGCTATTTCTTAAGGACTTTCAGTGTTTGCTTCAACATACGATCCGCTAATTTTGGAGGTATTTGGCTCATTAACTTTCGCATAATTATGTTCTTGAAACCAAAGAGGAAAAACTTAGTATGTCAGTATCACAATTACATTTGATCCATACTGTTCTACAATGATGATGGTACAAAATTAATCTCATCTAAAAAAATAATACAAATTATAACATATATGTATATTAAACTTAAATAATGATCATATCATTCAAATATAATGTTGGGATAGCATTAAGGTGTGGTCTGTTAGATCTAGTTGAAATGTAGATGGGTTCAAAATGTTTATGGCAAATTATTTTTGCGTGGCACACTAATAAGGGGCCATTGCATTTAATTCAGTATTGTTCATAGCCGGTAGCCATGTTTTAAAACGTTCCAAATCTTTATGAGGACTTTTGGGAATAAATGCATTACATTAATGGACGCGCATTGTAAAACACAACGTTTATTAAAAAGCATTCTAATAAGTTCACCAAACAAATAGTACAAACTAATACTGTGATCGGTAGAATTATCGAAAAGGCACAAATAAGAAAAACACAGCAATACAACAAATTACGATGATATTGAAAAAACGTTATCTATCCATGATGTAATCATATATGATCTTTGGTTGTAATGAATCATCGATTAGAACGAATCATCAATGCAGTACCAACAAAAAATTATTTACTTTTATATCATTTACGAACTTAATTTATATTTATGCTGACAAAGTCATCTAATGCTCTAAACCGATATTAAAAAATTGACTTGATCTTGAGTCATCTGCGTTAATCGTTTATAGAAAATAGGTGGTTTGTGAACAAAATGCCGTGTATTTACCAAAGCGTAGGCGTTGGAAGCTTCTTAGGAATAGCTGCAACAATCATAAAACGAATCATATTACTGGGTCACGTATCAAGATTACCAGAAAATATTAGTATTTTGGTCGAGTTATTTGGGATTTTTTTATTATTAAATGAAACTAATATTGCTTCTTATTTTTTTCCAATACCTCTTTGTCGCAAGCTTTGCCAAACTAAATTTCTTGGGATGCTATCAAATGCTTTCTGTATATCTATAAACCCTAAGTATACTTTTTCAGTTTGTGAATGCTTTTCTCTATAATTTACTAAATTGTACATCATGGGTAATTCTTCCTTTTCAGTAGCTGCGCTTTGATTGTGTCAACTGACGGTCTGCTGTCTCCCGTAGTCGCTTCTCTAAAATTATTTCATAAACATTTAGCTCCATACTTAGTAATGTTATACCGCGATCATTGTTACAGTCACTGCCCTCCTCTTTTTTTAAATAATAGTATGACTACTCCTAGCTCCCAATCTTCCAGTATTTTCGCTTCTTTCCATATTCTATCAAAGATGTTTCTTATCAGTTAAATCCTTTTTCTCCCAGGATCTGTGGCATTTCGGTGATGATATTGTCATGCCCTGCAGCCTTCACCTTTTTTAATGTGTATATAAGATATTTGACTTCCTCCGTTTTTATCAATTTGTTGGGCATATTATCCTCATATTGGTTAATTGTTTTTATTTCCATCATTCTTTAATTCACGTTCATCTTTCTAATTTGTGCGTCTTCCCTACAGGTTCTTAGCGTTTTCAATTCCTTAAAACATAATTTTTAATTCCTTTTACTATCTAGTTCTATTTTTTCGTCAAATTCATCTCAGGCTTGTATTTTAGCATTGCTCACCATCTCGTTGGTTTAAGCTCTTTCAACTTTGTAAATTTCGTAGCTTTCCTTGTTTCCTACCTAACCTAACATGCGAGAAAAGCATTGATTTACCCCAAAATAGTTAGAATTTTGTATTTTTTTGAGTTATTTTTACGGTTTCCACTAAAAACAACGATTTTTAGGAGAAAAAAATCCTCTTTGAATGTTGTCGTCGTCGTTGTCGTCAGCCACTTTTCGTAACATGGTCGTGTTAGCACGATAAAGCCTCCGGAGTGCAACAAGCCAAGGCACCAATTTTATGATTGAATATTGTTCAGGACATCTCACAGATGAACCCTACTGATTTTCAGCTCACCAGAGGCAGTACAACGGGTGCTATAGTACTTGAAGTACATTTTTGGTAATTTTTGGAGAAATGTCGATTTGTTAGCAGGATACAGCCTCCGGAGTGTATACAATTGACCAATTTTATGATTGGATATTGTTCAGGGCATCTCACAGTTGAAATAATTGATTTTCAGCTCAGTAGAGTCAGCACAACGGGTGCTATGGTACTTGAAGTACCACATTTTCGGTCTTTTTGGAGAAATTTTGGGTTGTTAGCACGATATAGCCTCCGAAGTATATACAAGTGACCAATTTTTCAGTGTGTACTACAGATGAACCGTATTGATTTTCAGCTCACTAGAGCGAGTACTATAAATCCAGATATACTACATTATTGGTTATTTTTGGAGAAATTTCGGTTTGTTAGCACGATACAGCCTCCGAAGTGTATACAAGTGACAATTTTATGATATGATATTATTCAGGGCTTCTTACAGATGCGGAAAAGTTGGTTTTGATATTTAAAACCGTTTATTTCTAGATTCTCTTTCCATTTTTGTTTCTTCATTTTTATCTGAGTTTGTATTTGAGCATTTCTCCATCTCGTTAACTTTTTATTTCCTCGAGTGGTAGTCACCCCGCAAACATTTTTGGCTGTTTCTAAGATTACTGACTTTCATTTTTCACATATTTGTCTTATTTCTATATTTGTTGCTACAATTTCTCCGAATTTTTTTCGTCAATTATTCTTTATATTTCTTTTGCTATTACTTTTTCAGTTAACCTGTATGATCTAATAGTTCTTTTTAACAATGGTATCCTCTGTGATGGGTTTTTTCAATTTTTGATTGGCATTTTAATGTTTGCGTATAATAAATACATTTCCGCTCTTCTTCTTACTTTGACATATTTAATTAATTCTGTTACATCTATTGATGATTACATAACCAATAATAAATTTTATGTCATACCAGTGAATTACTGTGTTTTTATAATTTAGATACCATCTACGTAATGGATTACACTTTATGCACGGACGGGCATAAAGTACACGTTATGACTCGCGCGGTTATTAAGGCACAAAAAACAGTTTTCGATTAACTTATTCCTTATAAACAAATATAAATTCACGTTTATATATTATTTGGTTGTATTTACATAGAATTGGTAATTCTGGAAGGTTCCAGTGATGGCTAAATTTCCTGCAGCAAAGTTTCTGTAAGGAAATGCGAGATCCAGATGGTACGCCTACCAAAATCCTTGAGACCTCATTTTTTTGAGGATGCTGTCCGCTAAATATCCTTCAGCAACTGTGGTACTCTTCCATCCACCGTGTCGCTTCAGCGTAGTCATACTTGCTCCAGATTCTGCTGAAAGAGTTGCCGACGTTCGACGTAAACAATGATCAATTTTCTTTTCGGTGTTGTTCAAACCCAAATATTGTGCAGTAATACAGGGAATTTTCCCAAATATATTTTTTTCTGCAGCCGTCCCGAAAATAGAACTTTCGGTATGATTTATTGAATCGAAAGTGAAACTTTACACAAATCGTACCGAAAGTAGCTATTTTCGGAATGTTTTTTTTTACTTTCGGGACGATTTTTTTACTTTCGGAATAATTTTCAATATCTATCTAGGCGGCCTTAGCAATGATATTTACGGAATTTATATTATGACATCGCTTGTCAAAATAAATTTGTTGATAGTTCCACTGTATTTTCAATTTTCCGATCCAGAAATGGAAATCGACAACGAAAGTGACGAAGAAATAATTACTCCACATGAAATCAGTCAAGCTGCTAAAGCCGCTGCTTATAAGTTGTTGCCGGTAAAGTCAAGAGAGAGGTATGAAATGGTCTATAATTTGTTCCAAAAATGGCGAGATGATAAAAATGTGTGTATTATAAATGAAAAAGTCATTCTTGCGTATTTATTAGAAAAGTCTAAAATCTTAAAACCGTCAAGCCTCTGGAGCAATTACTCGATGCTTAAGTCCACTATTAACAATAAAAACAATATCGATATAAGTAAGCCGATATCCCAAAGTTATCGCTTTTCTTAAAAGGATATCCGTTGGATACAAAGCAAAGAAATCAAGAGTTTTAAATAGTGAAGAAATAGATACATTTTTATCAGACGCTGATAATAATATTTAATTGGCGATAAAGGTAAAAATCAAGTCAAATTTAATATTCTTTCTCTTGATCAATTTGTGTCTAGTTGCATTAATAATTGGGTTGGCAGGTGCTTGTCGGCGTGGGGAATTTTGCAAAATGAGCCTAGATGATATAGAGGATAAAGAAACAATGTTAGTCATAAAAATTCCTAATTCTAAAACAAATATTGAAAGAACCTTTGTCGGCATTGTCTTTATACAGAAGATATTTGTCATTATCGTCAACCCAACACACCACATCGTAGATTATTTGTATTTTACAAAAACGGCAAATGTACTGTACAACCCAATGGTATTCACAGTTTTGGAAATATTGCCTCCAAAATTGCCGAATATCTTAAATTGCCACACCACAAAGAATACACCGGCCACTGTTTACGAAGGAGTTCAGCCACTTTATTAGTTGATGGCGGTGGCAGTATCACCAATTTCAAGAGACACGGAGGGTGCAAATCGACGAATGTGGCAGAAGGATACCTAGAAAATTTTTTAAGAATCAAACTTGACATAGCCTCCAAGATTCAAAATGGCCGTAACGAAATTAATATCTCGAAAGCTAGTACAAGTAGTGCAACGTCTAATACTAATTTCAACACAGCCACTTCTGTTAATATTCCTAATACTATTAATATAAGTAATGGTTATAACTGTACAATTAATGTTCATAAGTAATATTTATAGTATCTATCCCTATTACTTTTTAATATTTTATCTAATAAACGGCTGCAAAGAAAATATTGTACGTAACGCTACCCGAAAGTGATTTTACGGGACTCGTAAGCTTCAAGGACGAGCCTACTCATCCCGTAAAATATCACTTTCGGGACTTGTTACGTAAATAACTATTCTTACAGGTTGTACAGTAAAGAGGCCTTGTCTATAGCTTAAAAATAGTCTTTTTTCGGAGCAGCTATGTGGCCGCAAAGAAATATAATCTCTTAAAAATGTCGATATCTCCATTTCGTCTTCATCAAGGATGGTGAAAACTCGTTTTTTGTCAGTTTTGGTTTCTGGCACCGTTACAATAAAGACTCATTTTCTATCTTCTATATGTGCGACTAACATATTTACAAGCTCTTGCCGCCGACATGAACCAAATAAATCAATTAATACTGCGACTTTGTTCATTAAAAACGTTTCATGTGGTGTCTCATGAATAAATTTTAGGATATTTTCTCTAGTTAAAACACTGGATTTTTTTGGTTGGTACCCTTTTGACCTTTGCTTTAAATACTCGCATAATTTGTGAAAATTACACAACCACAATTATTCTTATTTACCATTGAAGTCTTCTTTGTCATCGAATATTTAGCCCACAAAGAGCTCGGGGAATTTTTTTCGGATAGGTCATTAAAGTACCCCAACAGCATAGTTTCGTTAATGTTTTCTACGGCATTTTCAGATATCTATTTCAAAAATTTGTCATATTCTTTGTCGTATGAGGTTTTGCGTTGCCTTTTCAGCCTTCTTTGCAATTTCGTCGGAAATTTCGAAAACTAGCAACAAAAACGCAGACAAATAATAATGTCAAGGTAATTTGGCAAGTAAAAATAAAAAACTGGTAAATCATATTAAATTTAAAAAAATACTTATTATTCAAAACGAACTGGTAGGTATGACATAAAAGTTTGTATGAACCTGGGTACTAATAGATATATACCCTACGACGACTTATGAACTCGGCTATGTAAGACTGTTGCCCTCAAGGCATAATCATCTACTTAGTACCCTTGATACATAAATAACTATTTCATTTCGACTTTTTACTGTCCTTGTATAGTCACTTCTGACTATCTTTATGTGGGTATAGCGAATTAATAATTAATAATTCATTGAGTATACGAAAATGAAGTAACCTTACTCCATTATTACCTATTCCTTTCAGTTTCTCCATGCATTCCAATTACATCATTACTTTCTTCATCTCGCTTTCCAACTATACAATTCAGTTCGCCGATTATTATTAATCTCCCATTAACCTCGTTCATAGCTTCGTTGTGCATATCCCAGAATTTTTCGCTTTTCCCTTTTCATCTTCGTTTGGCCCATATACAATGAAAAAGGTTGTCTCTGTCTTTAAATGTAAGTGTAACTTGAGGATTCTCTTTGATATTCCCTTCCAGTTTTTAATAGTTGTTATCTGTCCGTTATTTATGTATAGAATAACTGTAAAAAGTCCAAAAGTTGTTTAGTGTTGCCTATTATACAAATTTAAAGAAATAACAGGATTAGACACCTTTTTAGTGTAATATATAATTCAATTTCATAATTAATGTTCTATGCTAAAATTCTATGAATAATTTAAATTGTTAATTACTCCACTAATGGTTTTTTTAAATGATTCATGTTATATTTTATGAATAATTCAAATTCCTGACTCCACCTTCTTCCTAGGTATATTAAAAAATCAATCGAGAATTTTAACAATCAAATTAAAAAAATTATATAATAAACCACAGTACAGGTCCCCACTGGAGTTGACTGCAACATACTTTATAGTTCGCTTCAAGTATATCGCACTTTTCTCGATTCCTACTCTTTCCCCTTGATTTTTTATTTCATTTGAAGTTACTGGAAATTTGGTTTTATTGCGGGTTTAAATTTTTTCCGAAAATTTTTCCAGCGTTGACGTGTTTACAGTCCGAAACATGACAAAATGACGGAGTATTGAAAATCAATTCAAATTTAATATTTTCAAGAAAACAATTTGTTCATAAACCATTTATTAACAAATGGCAGAAAAAATTTTGTTTAGCTTAATAAATGTCTTTCTCTAATAGAAAATTTGATTATTTTATTTTGAATATTTAAAAAGGATTTTTTTACAACGTTACTTCGATTTTTCATTTTTTTGTTAGAGTCTTTTCAAAGCTTTTATTAAGTAGCTATATAAAAAAGGCTCCACGGAGCGAAACATTTTTTGGCCAATTATTTAAACATGCCTGTGGATATGGTGTACACACTAGATGTAAATTGAGTGAATGAAAACGACGAATACTCAGTGTGTATTAGTTTATTAACTTCCGGCTAAGCGCTTTCGGCTATTAAGCCATTATCAAAGCCGTCGTCATTTAAAAAAGTAGTTGTCAAAGCCATCAAGTTGATTAAAAACAATACTCAAGATAGAATCATCGTTATGATTGAGTCATTGGAATAAAAATATTAAAATACCCTATTGGAAGGGTGTAAAATTATAATTCACATGATGTAAATTCACTCAAAATTAAAAAACTCTTTTTTTTTAATTTTGAGTGAATTTATATCATGTGAATTATAATTTAATTTTACACCCTTCCAATAGGGTATTTTAATATTTTTATTCCAATGACTCAATCATAACGATGATTCTATCTTGAGTATTGTTTTTAATCAACTTGATGGCTTTGACAACTACTTTTTTAAATGACGACGGCTTTGATAATGGCTTAATAGCCGAAAGCGCTTAGCCGGAAAGTAATAAACTAATACACACTGAGTATTCGTCGTTTTCATTCACTCAATTATTTAAACATTTTTTGTTGTCTTATGCTAGAGTTCGTTTCACGAAAGTTGATACCACCTGAAGTTGCAGTCGTATGCGACATATTGTAAAATTGAAAATCATTAGCGTAACGATTTCACGTTTTGTAGGTTAGCACAAAATTAGAATATTAATAATAATAATAATAATTCATGTTCCTTCCAAAATTAGTGGTGTATTTAAAGTTTTATCGCTATGTTGCGCTTATAGGTTATGGTTAGGGAAAACAAACACTACTAAAAGTTTAATGAAGTCTATAGTATTTATTCATGTAGCACGTGTAGTATGTGTAGTATATCATATCCTTTGTAGATAAACTTAATTTGTTTTAAATGTCCTAATATTAAACTTATTCTGTAACAAAAGTAGGTCTTCTTAGATCGTTTTATATTCAGCGGTATTAAAATAACGTGTTACAATTTTTGCAGTGTTATTTTTTCAGTTTACGGATTTTATTTTGTCAGGTTGATATCTATTTTTTGTTTCGTTTTTAATCTGCTTATTTTTGACAAACACTTTTGTAGGTAGAGGGATTGGTTAGGTATTCTCTACTTTCATTAGCTATTGAAATAACGTTATCTTCAGTTTTTTGCAAGTTTCATTTTTTCTTTGTGATTATGAATATAATTATAAAGTTATTCCCTAAATAGCCTTTAATAATTTCGTATGGTTTTAGTTTTGTTACTGAGTGAATACTGTTATTATATACCAAAAGAGTCTAATTTACGTTTATTTCAATAGGTTATTTCTTAAAATCGGGCTAATTATTTAAAAGACTAATATCATCTATAATTGTTGAGTGAAATCATTTGGCAATGCCTTTTGATGCAGGATATTGTGAAATGATCAAATGAATTTGAATTTTATGAGTTCCTAATAAATCTTTTCCTAAGCATTTTTTAAATTATGTCCTGTTATCGGATATTATTTGCTCCGGTAAACAATGATGGGTGAAGTATCTTATAAAAGTATTAACAATCTCTATACCTTGAGTTGAGTTCAATTTATACAACTGCCCGTATTTTGAAAATGACTATAATAGTTAGAAGTTTCGTGTTTTCCAAAGTAATAGTGTCTAGATGTATTATTTGAAACGGTTTGATTGATGTTGCGGTAATACTAAAAAGTGGTTTCACGGGATTCCGATCATATTTTGTTATTTGGCATATTTCGCATTCGTTAATGTACGTTTGAATAGAAGATCGTTGATTAGGCCAATAGTATCGCGATTTTATATTATTTTCCGTCTCATTTAATCCTTTGTGATTATGTTTCCCTTCATGATAGTTTTGTATAACTTCTTTGATTTCATTTAGAGGGATGTCAATTAATTTTCTATTACATTTGATAAATAAAATTGAATTTATGAAATATGTTTGTATAACAGTGCTGGAGCACTTAAATAATATACTTTAAAATATGACTCGGACGGATTTAAGATAGTAAATACAGCTTCACTTTTTTTTGCTCTTGTGAGACATTCGGGTATTTCTATATTTCCTAATTTTGTATAGGGTATAATTATATCGCCATTATTAATATTCTCAATATTCAATAAAATTATTTGTTCAGTTCGCGGAGGCACTACTGTCCTCGCTTCTGATTTTAACCCTCAACTGGTAACATACGTCTGAGAGACGCAGCTAGTTACGAAATTTGCCACAGGTCGACTTAGCGCTGCAAGTGCAATCTCTCCTTCAGTGTATACCTTGTGTGTTTACCGGCAACAAGGACTCAAGTTGTTTGAGGTAAGTGCAATTTTTTTTGTAATTTTTATGATAAATTTACTAAAAACCACTACGTCTGTGAGATGCATGTTACATGTAATGTACTTAGTTGTGTTCGTCTCGGAGACGTATGTTACTAGTAGTCGGGATATTTATACACGTCTTTGAGACGTGTGTTACCAATAACGTTATATTATTTGTTTTAGATTCTCGAAATACTATATTGGAATCATTGCTAGACTTGGTATTTTAGTTTTTTCTTCCTTTCTTGAACTTTATATTTACAATTTCAATCCTGTCCTTCTGTTTTTTATATTTGAAAAATATTTTAACCGATTTAGTGTTGATAATTCATATTTTGTATTATAATTTTATATTGTAAAATTTATAAACTTTTTCTTTAGATCTATCTTAGTATTGTTGTTTTTTGTCTACTGTGTTTCAGCAATGTTTTCTGCTAGAACAAAGAAAATTATGGCAATGGTCCTCCTGCCACAAGAGGAAGAACCACCAAGTGACGAAGACTTTGGTTCAGATGATTCTTTTAGAGTTGACGATCATATAGAAGTCTCTGAACATGAAACTGACACTGAAGACGATCCACAAATTTCAGACGAAGACGAAAGAGAAGTTTTAGAAGAAGTCAATGAAATTTCAGAGGTTAATGTTCAATCCCCACCTGCAAGAAGGGTGACTAGGAAAAGAAAAAAATGCAGGGATGAGAATCTGATTGACGATGAAGAGGAATCTGAAGATGTCGAAGAAGAACCAAATTATTTTTACGGGAAAAAAAGATGTTACACCTGGAGTTCCGAAGAACCAAAATCAACAAAAACTCCCGTACGAAATTTAATGAAAATGAAACTTCCAGCTTTGAGGCCAAGTTCAAAATCCCTTGGCAAAAATCCTCAAATTGAAGAAGTTTGGCGACTTTTGTTCGATGAAGATATCATCAAAGAAGTGGTCATTTGGACTAATAAAAAGTTGGAAAAAATGCGGGAGAAAATAAAGGAGAAACAATCCCCGAACTATAAAGACACTGATGTGATTGAAATAGAGGCTCTTATTGGACTAATGATGTTGTGCGCAATATTTAAATCTGGGAAGGAAGACCTTTCTTCGCTTTTCTCAACTGGGCCTTCAGGTCGTCCAATTTTTCGAGGAGTTATGTCGCTCAAGAGGTGTCTTACACTTCTTCTGGCACTACGATTCGATGATGTAACATCAAGAAAAGAACGAAGCAAGACTGATCCCGCTGCTCCCATTTCTTCTTTGTTCTATAAATTTATAGACAACTGCCAGAAAGCATTTGAAATAGGGAACCACGCCTGCATCGATGAAATGCTTGTCCCATTTCGAGGAAGATGTCAGTTCCGCATATACATGCCAAACAAACCGGCTAAATATGGTTTGAAAATTATGTGCCTAACTGACGCCCATACATCTTACCTTTATAATGCATACCTATACATGGGCAAAGACAGTGACGGACAAACTTTGTCTCCAGAAGAAAGACAACTTGCAAAACCGACGCAAAGTGTCATTCGGCTTTGCAAACCGATCGCGAAATCGAGACGTAACGTAACTGCGGACAATTGGTTCTCCTCGTTAGAGGTTATAAGAGAACTGGAAAAAATGGAATTAACATACGTTGGTACATTGAGATCCAACAAAAAAGAAATTCCACCGGAATTCAAGGCAGACAAGAAGCGACAAGTAGGATCCAGCCTATACGGGTTTTCAGAAGAGGCTACACTACTTTCATATGTTCCGAAGCCCAACAAAGCTGTCATCCTGACATCATCGATGCATAGATCAAAGTACACTGACACCAGTAACAATAAGCCTGAAATAATAAGCTTTTATAATTCCACGAAATCTGGTGTGGATAATTTAGATAAAATAATTGCGAATTACTCGCCAAATAGGCGTTCCAGACGTTGGCCTCTTACTATATTTTATAACATGATCGCAGTGAGCCTCGTCAACGCAGGAATTATATATGCAAGTTACGATGATACGCCCGTGATCAAGAGGTTTGATTTTATCCACAACCTCGCGAATGTATTGATCAGAAAACAACTTGAGCGAAGACTCACAATTCTGAACCTTCCAGATTGCCTAACGAAAATTGTTAAGGAAATTTTGGGCGTTGAAGACCAAGTGCCAGCCGGAACGAGGGAAATAACGGATAGGCTTCCCAAAAGGAAAACTTGTAGGTACTGCTCATACGAAAGAAGAAGGCAAACCGCGTATAAGTGTATCAAGTGTGAGAACCCAGTTTGCCTAGAGTGTTCAAAAAAAGTTTGCAACGAATGTGCACCAAGTGTAATTTAAAGTGTGTTGTGCCTTTTGTTTACCGATTAAATTTAACTTTTTATTGAAATTTTAAAATAAGTAAATTGTAAAAGAAGCTAAAGAGTAATCCCCATAATGTGTGCAAAGTAAGGTTCACAGCCTCATGTTATTTTTTTTTCCTATTTTAATTATTACTTTTGCATTTTTACAAATAATTATTATACCTATATATTTTAACTTTTATTACTTTGTTTTTAAAATTCGATGTTTATAGTTTTTAACTTTTAAGTTTTATTTAATTTTTTTGATGTTTTTTTAAAGAAATGAAACAAATGTATGACGAATATTTTAAGAACTATATTGTAACCTCTGTATATTTTTTATAATTAGGTTATCAGATCTTTGTGTGTAAACAATATTACAAGTAATTCTTAAAATATCATTATTAATTGTAGTAAATGAATAAAACTGTTTATAGACACTTAATCTTTTTAAAGATGCCCTAAAATAACCAATTTTCCTGGGTTGCGGCTGTCAGACGTGTGTTACTCATAGCGCACTACTTTCACGTGTTTCCAGTTGAGGGTTAAAATTTCCACGTTTCGCAAAAGGTTGTCTATGCCGGCCATCTTTTTCTCAAATGAAAATGACTTAGTTTATTGCCATGATATTCCAGGTTTAATGAATGAACTTGTCATTTATAATATACCAACTGAGTGGCGACTATTTATTGACTCTCCGAACACAAGTCTAAAGGCAGTTTCGTTGTTCAATGGAAACGAACGGCCATCAGTTCCCATTGGCCATGCTGCCAATATGAAAGAGATATACAAAAACATATGCATATTGTTCCAATGCATAAAATACGAAGATCATAATTGGAATATCTGTGCCGATATCAAAGTTGTTGCATTGCTCACGAGACTACAGAGTGGCTTAACAAAATGTTGTTGTTTTTTATAGGAATGGGACAGCAGAGCCAGAAACCAACATTATTTAGTTAAAGATTGGCTGTTACGTGAAAATATTGTGTCCGGCTAAGAAAACGTCCTTAATGAACCTTTAGTACATCAGCAATAAGCTTATTTACCTCCTCTGCACATAAAACTAGGACTTGTTAAAGCCTTAGAAAGAGAAAAAAATGCGTTCCTTTATTTGAGACGGAATTTCCCTCAAATACGGGAACTTTTTAAGGATCAGTATTTTACAACTACATTTTTGAGATGAGAAAAAAAAGTATGTAGCAACTTCATAGGGTACAAACTGTCGGACAACTACAATGATCTAATTGAAGAACTTATCCAAACCTATAAAGCCTTGGGTTGCAATATGTCCCTTAAGCTGCATTTTCTTCACTCTCATGAAGAATTCTTCACTAACAATTTGGGTGCAGTTTTAGACGAGCACGGCAAGAGATTTTATTAGCAAATTGCTCAGATGGAAAAGCGCTACAGTGGTGAAAGGACCCTTAGAGTAATAATAAACAATAGAGAGGACAATTCATTCATAAACACGTTTATTTTTGCGGCCAAAAATCCTAAATGCCAGTAGTGAAATAATGAATGAATTACAAAAATTGGGGATGGTATTGTAGACACATGGCCTTGGTGATTTCGGCTGTTTTTCTGAGAAACTTGGCACCGACGAACCATGATAACTCAAAAACATTAAATTAATTAACTTAAAAGTTTATTTTGTCACCAAACGTCTTGAAAAACTCATCAAAACGCAAGAACTAAATGTTTACTCTTTAGACGTAATGGCGCTCGTATAAACAAACCACGTTTGACATTATTTACTACAATACTACGACGTATTCGAAATTATCGTCTAGCACACTCTGACGATATTTGCATCTCTCTTTATATTTATATGGTAATTAAACAAGGACAAAACTACTAAATAGGTTACCCTTGACACATAAAACAGGTACTGAAATTTTTACCAATGTTGCCACTTTTAGTTATAACCATAAAGGTATCTAAGGTTATAACAAATACTTGTTTAAAATTTATATAAGAATATGCCTTTATTAAATAAAATTCAAGTTTTATTAATTAATTTTAAAAGCAGCGACTCAAATTGCATAAATTAGTATGACTTTTTTTATTTGCATAACTTTTTAACAAATTTTCAATTAAACTTCTAATTTTATTTTTCCTGCAACTTAAGAGAATTTGTAAATATGGCAATGCAGTGGATGTGTCCGCAAGTCAGCTTAGAATGTGACTCGTTGTTTGGGACAGGAAAAAATCAAAACAAACATATCTATTTTATTTGTTAATCTGGGAATGGAGCCCAAATATGCTAGCGTACTACTGTTGGGCCCTTAAACATGAAACCGCTCCAGGTGAATACAAGCGAAAAAAGACAATCAATTGAATTTTTGATTGCATTTATCTTTTTTTGATACAATAAAAGTATATTTTGTAAAAAAAGTAGTTTTGTTTCTTTAATTTTTAAAAATTCGTCACTAGATTGCTTATAAATTGGGAGTTTCGTATTTTATATTCTTCCTTCTCTAAAAACTTGTGAATAATAGGGAAAAACCGAGTACAAATTAGATTCAGTACAACACAGTAGACGCAAAAAATTCTAAAATATATGGAGAGCGACAAAAACTTTCAAAATGTAGAACAGTGAATCTGACTGTTTTTGGAAATAAAAAACTATTACATTCGTGACTATGTCGCGACGGATATTGTATTACATCTCCTTAAAAAAAGGTGACGTTGATTGGCTTTTTTTGTCGATACAAACGTCTCTGATTGCTCGCAATTCCGAGGAGTAAAGCATAATCTATGAACTGGTTTGGATCTATAGGTTTCGTCAGCACAGTTACATACATTCTAGTAAATAATCTCTAATATGAGCTGAAGACGACACAATCAACAAATGCTATTTAGTTCTTATAATTCTACATGTAGACTACAGTAGAAGGAACCACGTCATCTCCACTTTCAATTGCGAACCAATAGCTGGTTTTCTGTCGTATCCGCAGTAGAATTTAAATAAATTTTTATAAATTCCGAAATGTATCTAACGTATTTTAGATGGATCTCTGTGCTAATTTTTTACGAAACTCTCTCAGCTGAGATAGACGTGTAGATAAGAGTGTGACTGAAGGAAATCCGACAATTGTAAAATTACAGATTGATCCTAGTGTTAATCTCGGCAGTGTATTTGTAATATATGTACACTGCTTCTTCTCATCTCCTTCTGCCTGTTCAGGTGGTATTGGTTCTTTTTGTAGCAATTTGTCGATTCAACTCTATTTCTTGCAATTGGTCTTATTTCGTCCAAAGTCTTTACATTTTTAAGCATATTTCTGGTCCATCCTTTTCCTTCTCGGCCTCCCTCTTCGTTTTTTATTTGCGTTTTCAGATTCCACTCCACAACATATCCAAACAAATTTAGTTGTTTCTTCCTTATTTTCGTCATTATCGGCTTTTGTTTTTTTCTTGTTATTATCAGCAAAAAATATTAAAGATTCAAGTTTGGACTACCATCAGGATACAGTAGAAGGAACCACGTCATCTCCACTTTCAATTGCGAACCAATAGCTGGTTTTCTGTCGTATCCGCAGTAGAATTTAAAACAAATTTTTATAAATTCCGAAATGTATCCAACGTATTTTAGATGGATCTCTGTGCTAATTTTTCACGAAACTCTCTCAGCTAAGATAGACGTGTAGATAAGAGTGTGACTGAAGGAAATCCGACAATTGTAAAATTACAGATGGATCCTAATGTTAATCTCGGCAGTGTATTTGTAATATATGTACACTGCTTCTTCTCATCTCCTTCTGCCTTTTCAGGTGGTATTGGTTCTTTTTGTAGCAATTTGTCGATTCAACTCTATTTCTTACAATTGGTCTCATTTCGTCCAAGGTCTACATTTTTAAGCATATTTCTGGTCCATCCTTTTCCTTCTCGGCCTCCCTCTTCGTTTTTTATTTGCGTTTTCAGATTCCACTCCACAACATATCCAAACAAATTTAGTTGTTTCTTCCTTATTTTAGTCATTATCGACTTTTGTCTTTTTCTTGTTATTATCAGCAAAAAATATTAAAGATTCAAGACTACCATCAGGATACCAGGGCTGATCTATATGAAAATCGGTTTCAAAATTACGTGCTTCCAAATATACCAGAAAACAATGTTAATGTGATTGACAACGCACGTTATCACTGCCGACAGGTGAATAAAGTACCAAATAGAGCAAATAATAATATAGAAAAACAAGAATATCTATTGAGTCGTGACATTTATTTTGACGAAAACTACAGCAAAGCTGATATTTTAGACCTAGCAGTGTTTAATATTGCACAAGAATGTTTGTGGCTAAAACTGTGGGACAAACAGTAGTGCAACTGCCTCCATACTATTGTATCATGGTATAATGAGTTGCAAGGTAGGATATATTGACTGACGAAAACGTGTTCAGTCTGCGCAGTGACGTCAACTAGAGAGTAAACATGAGATAATCTCCAACTATTTATATGTATAATGTATTATTATCGACGATTTTGAGAAGTTTTTGTGGATAAAATAGTTATTTTCGAGCGTTTTCCGGATCCTAATTGAACACAAGAATGCGTGTGAATATTAGAACCAGGTAAAAGAAGTAGTTGTACTGTAATAGGTGTATAGTATTAAGATATTTTTCAGTTTACAGGTTATGTGTACCTGTGAATTACTGGTCTAAAAATCGAATTTATAAGTAATATAAGTATTAACAATGTGTTGTGCTGCGTATGGGTGCAATAGTGACAACCAGTGTAAATATTTCACAAAAGACATCCAATTTTTTAGATTCCCTAAAGACACTACTGTGAGGAAATTATGGGTGACAGAAAAGAGAACTAAAAAGAGAATCTTTGAAGTTAGCATAAATTACCAGGGCCTGTTAAGGTATCAGATTGACTGATAATCTTGGGGTTTGTAATGAACTAGATTGCTGGGGTGGACTGTTGAGTTTGTCATTCACTACTGCAGCTAAGTAGATGTGTTGTTTGTTTGCTTCGATAAGGTTGCGGAAGGAAGGACCAGTCGAAATTTCAAGTAACGTTTAATAAACACTTAAATACGAAAATTTTAACACGTAACTGACTTTACAACAAAATAGTAACAAGAATATCCACAGAGAATTGATAGTTGGTTACTGTTTTCTTAAAGATACTAAATGCTCGTGAGGTAGTTATGTATATTGTTCCGATAATTCTCGAACGACGTCACAGGAAATTGCAAGTTTTTATATTGCGTCGTAACGCGAGAGATATTCTAATACTTCAAATAAATATTTTATGTCGACCGTTCGAGAGTGGTTTTTAGTTCTGTACTGTTTGAGATTGAGTAACTGACTACTTTTAAATTGGTTAATTTTTGTAGATATATCGCAAGTTTTTGGGGGTACAACTTTCTCTTCTATTTCCGTTGAATGGTGATATTTTTGACATAAAGTTAATTATCCACTTGACCATGAAGCGATAAATAGGGTCCTGTTAGATAATTTATGTCAATCCATAAAACACTCATTTCGAATAGCTGAGATTTCTCTTTTTACTTTGTGCAAGGGTTTGAAATATTTTCACGGTGCTAATTGAGGATTGCAATCACTCAACGTTATTTTTAGTAACATTTTAATGGTTTTGGAAAGTTCTATAATCTCTTATTTTATAAAGAAACATGAGGTGCATTTGAACCATTTAAAACTTCAATTGTTGGGTTTCGAGTTGAGTAGGCACTTACAAGGCAAGCTATCTTTTAAAAATTGAATAGATGAGGTTTTTACTTGATGAAGATCCATATTGAACGATGAAATAAAACAATATATTTTGTTTAAATCTTCATATATTTGAACTAATGTTCAATTTAAACTTGTTGACGCGTTTCACTAACACAGTAGCTTTGTCAAAACGAATGAAGGTAAAAATAATAAATCTAAATCTTCAAAATTAAACAAATCAGGAGTTTATAAATTAAAATGTGGTAATGACAATTGTGATAAAATTTATATCGGTAGAACTTTTAGAAATTTTAAAACTAGAATTTCGGAACACAAACGTAGCTATGACAACAAAAAATTAGATTCTAACTATTCAAATCATTTATTAGAAAACCAACACATTTTCGACCCAAATTTTGAAATTCTCCATGTAGTCGGTAAATCCTTTAGTTTAAATTTATTAGAAGTCCTAGAGATTAACAAAAATAAATATTCAGGTAATCTCCTTAACGACCAAATAGATATCAATCAGTCTCCTTTATTGAACCTCTTTACCTAGAAGATAGCTTAGGAATGTTTGTAGTGAATGAATTTCCAGGTAATATCTTTTAATACCATTGTTAACCTTAGTAAATAGATTTAGCACTGTATATATTAAGACATTTTTATATTTTACCTTCATTCGTTTTGACAAAGCTACTGTGTTAGTGAAACGCGTCAACAAGTTTAAATTGAACATTAGTTCAAATATACGAAGATTTAAACAAAATATATTGTTTTATTTCATCGTTAAGCTATCTTTTATTAATAGGCGTTTACGACCATTAAAGTAAATATACTAAGGATTTAAAGTTACAATAGGCATTCAGCCAGTCCGAGAATTCAATACAATGTGAAAGCTCTCATGATTGACTCGTCATCGTGATATATACATCATGTCATATCACAACAGATACAGTTCAAAACCAGCTCGAAGGAATACATCCAAAATAAGTAATTTTGTATATAAATATTGGTGTTGAACGATTTACTATATATTACATATGAAGTTCAAAACACCATACTATTTTGTATATACATATATAATTTTTAAATTGGTTTGTCTCAATTTATTTTATTAGGATTATACTAAATATTTTATTCCATATGTCGGTATTATATTTCCTTTTATTGCGATCCTATATACTATTGTTTGTTCTGTTTTTATTCTATCTGAATTTTTTATTCTATATGTATGTTTAATATGTTAGCTGTAATTGTTTACTGATTGATATAGTAAGCTTTCTATCCCATGTTCTTTATTATATTTACATTGCTGTTTATTGTAATATGTCTTCTTATATGTATATTAGGGTTCCAAATTAAATAAAGATCTATCTATCTTGTGTTTTGGCGTTTTAATAAATTTTGTAAGTGGGCAATTGGCAGTATTAATGCTAGTTGCATCAATTAATAAAAAACGTATAAAAGATACAATTAATTTTTAAAAACCGAGTTTTCTAACAAAACAATTTCTATAGAAATATAACAGATGGAAGGTCAGTTGAAAATAAACGGTTTTAAAGATTAAAACTAATTTTTCCGCATCTGTGGCCCTGAACAATATTATATCATGAAATTGTTACTTGTATACACTTCGGGGGATGTATCGTGCTAACAAACCGAAATTTCTCCAAAAATAACCAAAAATTTAGTATATCTAGTTTTATAGGACCCGCTGTACTCGCTCTAGTCAACTGAAAATCAATAGGGTACATCTGTGAGACACCTTGAACAATACTTATTCATAAATTTGATCAATCGTATACTCTCTGGAGGCTGTATCGTGCTAACAAACTGAAAATTCTCCAAAAATTACCAAAATTTAGTACTTCAAGTACCACAGCACCCGTTGTACTTGCTTAAGTGAGCTCAATATCAATAGGGTTCATCTTTAAGACGCTCTGAATAATATCCAATCAGAAAATTCATCACTTGTATATACTCCGGAGGCTGTATCGTGCTAAAAAACTAAACTTCTCCAAAAATGACAAAAATATCGTACTTAAAGTACTGTAGCACCGGTTGTATTGGCTCTGGTGAGCTGAAAATCTATAGGGTTCATCAGTGAGATGCCCTGAATAATATTCAATCATAAAATTGGTGACTTATTGCACTCCGGAGGCTGTATCGTCCTAACAAGACTTGCAAGGAAAAGTGGCCGACGACAACGACGACGACACGATGACATACACACAGGATTTTTTTTCTAAAAACCGTTTTTTCGTGTTGTTGTTGATGGATAACGTAAAAATAACTCAAAAAAAAAATTCAAATTTCCAACTTCTTTGTGGGTAAACCAATATTTTTCTCGCATATTAGATAGGTTGGCGGAAAAGTAAAAGAACTACTTTGGTTTTTACATTTTCTCATATTCATTTGGTTATCCTTTATTTATAACAATAGGTTTCAAACCTGCAGCTTATTTGTTTGAACAAAATATTTGGAGCCAATATTGAAATTTAGAATTATTTAAAATGTTTCCTTTTCCACGGAATGTATCATTTTCAGAAAATACAACATATTCAATATTTGTTACAGTGATTCCTTTGGTATGTTTCTCATTAAATATATTCAAAATTTTCATGAGTCCTAGTAGCTGTATCAGTCCATCATACAATAAATTTTGAGTCCATCATTATATGCATTTAATCCCCTACATATTTCTTCCTCCAGTGGTTTCTTTTTCAAAATATCTTGAAAAAGGGCATGGAAAATCAGGTCATAACTCTCAATACTGGAATACCTATTACAACTGCTTCTATTACCTAGTTATGATATTTAAGCTTTCTTGTGTTCAATTAAGATCTGGATCTCAGTTAAAAAGCATTGTTTTATGCAAAAACAATCTCAAAATTATCTATAATAACAGGTTATACATATAAATTGGTTGGAGATTCTCTTTTGTTTACTCTCCAGTTGACGTCATACCCCCCACCGTAAATGCGCAATATCTTACCTTATAATCATTGTATATCATGCTATTGTATATTCAACCCAATTGAACACATGGGGCATCAGTAAACATCCAGAGTAAGATCTGACAATATTTCACCCATGAATTCAAGTGTGGTAGAATTGGTAAGAAAATATTTCCACTGAAAGCTGGAAAACATCAATTGATCAAGTAAATGAATTTGAAGATTCCTACCTAATGTTACTATTAACCCCTTGGTTATTAACATAAATGAAGACGACAGTGATATTGAATTAACTATGGAATAGACGTTAATAAATACTTTTGTAACTAATACAAACTCACTACAATTGTCTAGATCAAATTTTAAATTTTATATGTAAATTTTTATTTTATTTATTTTACAATAATTGAATATGAAATTTTATATAGTATAAGTTTCGTAAATCCACATTTATGAATTTGTCAAAATATCAAAAACAAATATTACTTGAACGTTGATTTGCTTAAATTTTCCTTAAAACTACTCTGTCTCAGTTCACGTACATAAAAATTAAAATTATTTTCAACGAAGCAGAACAACGTCTTCATTAATGGGCGCAATTAAATGTTTAAATTGTGCGACAATCTTTTAGTATAAAAGGTGTTGAATAAATCGTACAAAAGTAGTTTTACACAGCGTTCATCTGAAGTCTAAAGCACCTGAATATATAAACATGTTGAGTTTAAGTCTAGTATTGTGTGTGGCTGTGGCTATAAGCAGTGCTAAGGTAATTAATTAAGATTTTTTTGAATAAATCTCCATATATGGAAAATACCGAAAAATGAAAAATAGCTTTCATAAAGTTAGATGTACATTTTTACTTCAGTTTGTTTTAGGATTTTTGTTTATTTAATAATAACAAAATTATAATATAATTCAAATGAGACTTAACTTATTTAAGCATTTTTCATTTTTAATTTATTAAATAAAACAAAACTAGTTCAAAATTAATTTCAAATTGATTGCAAAGATTAACATAAAATAAATCAAATAAAATTTTCCTATTTGAGAATAATTTGAATAGAGTTAATTTTCCACAGAAATAATATAACGGTTTGTGAATATATCAATTTAAAAAGGGGATAAGTGTACGGGATCCGTGTTTATAGTGTAAGACCCTAAAGGGTGATCCATCGAAAACTTTACATGGGAGTTTGGGTGATAGTATCGTAGATATGGACAGATCGATTTTAGTTTAGAGGGGGACGTTTTCCGGTCCAACCTGCAGCATCATCACTGCAAATTCGAGCAGTGGGGTGAACAACTCCTAAAATTTGAATAGAGAATATGGGTCGAGTGGCACATAGTTTCAAAACCGGTTCATTTCTCTAAACAGTAGTGAACAGTTTTTTTTAGTTTACACTAGCTGAACCCGGCATATGCCAAATGTTGCTCAATGTTTGTTATATTTCAAGCTTCTCCTTAATAACTAATCACTGTCACAAATAATATTATTCAACGTTTGAAGAAAGTTTATCCACGTATCTATAAACAAAAGAATGGTAGGTAATCTTTTTAGCTTAAATTTTAAATTCACTATTTGTGATTATAGAAATTACTGACAAATTATTTTATATATCGATACTGATTAATAAACCCAAATATATTGTTTTTATTATAAATTTCTATAAATAACTTGAATTCGATTCTTCCATACTCTTGTTTTATATAACAGAAAATATTTATAATGGAATGTTTCTACAACTATCATGCAAAACACGCTTTTCTACACAAATTTTTATAAGCAAAGTATGCATTTTTTCAATTTCTTCAATATCCATTGGAAAAATAATAATTTAGAGTGATAATAGTACACGCCACGGCACTTTTCCCCACGGAAATCTCAATTTCAAATTTTTTTTGACAATCTAACATTATCTTTACAGTGAATTTGATTGACAGGCACTAATATTACAATTAATTGAAACTTATTATTAAAAAATGATACACCATGCATAACAATTCAATATTGTTCAAATTTCTTTATCAACTATACCTACGTGCAACTCATTTTTCATTTTGTAAATTCCTACCTATATAAGTTTCTTTTTTCTTTCATTAAAAAACGTGATCGTAGATAAAATATTGTGAACAACTCGTGCGTAGCGCTCTTCTTCCGTTTCCGTAATTTGCGGAACCCTCCTTATGGCTCGTGACAGAAAAATTTGCGCTAGTGGAAAATGTAAACGATATAGAAGTTGATATGCTGCAACGCCCACTGGTGGCAAGTAACAACAAAAAGGATAGCAAATACAAATTCTACATAGAAAAATACACATATACTCTAATTTTGAGGGTGATCAGTTTAACGGAGTAGAATTTGATATGCTGCAGGGCCACCTCGTGAGGAGTAACAACAAAGAGGGTAGTCTAAAAACCTTCTCCATGAAAAAATATATATACATGCCTATTTTCATGATGATCGGTTGAACGGTGTCTTTTTGGTCTACCTCTGGGCACATTACTTAATAGCCTGCATTCTGTTATTTTCTAACTTCACTATTATTTTTCATTTGTATCATGTGTCCTAGCCATCGTATTCGCTGAGGTTTTATAAATCTGGTGATAGTTTTTTCGTTTAAACTTTTTTAATATCAGAGTTCATAATGATTCTATATTCCCCGTCTTGCAACTTATTTGGCCCATATATTCTTCTTATCAGTTTTCTTTCAAAGATATTAAGTTTTTCTGCATCAGCTGTATAGGTTACTAGTGGCCTTATCTCCGCTTCTTGTTCATTATGGTTGTTAACTATTACTCCCAAGTATTTTAAACTGTTTAAATTCAAAGGTATATTTCCCTATAACTATATTCTTCTAGTTTGTGCCGTTTTGTTTTCTTTCAAACTATATATACTTTGTCTTCCCTTCATTTAGTTCTAGTCCCATTTTACTCGCTTTCTGCTCGATCTTTAAGAATAATTCCTTTAGGCTTTTTACATTCCAGGTTATTATCGTCAAATCATCTGCATATGCCCATATTTGGACGTCTTTATAGTAATAATTGTACCTTTAAGTTTGCAGTCTTCAATTACTCCGGTTAGTGATACGAGTATATTAAGTTGTTGATAATCTGTCATTATCGTTATGGTCCGATCATACTTTTTAAATGAAACTAACTGTTTCCAAATAATTCCACAATATACTGAGAAAATGGTAAAAATTCTATGAAATTGACAATTGTTTCGATATTAAGTATCATCGTCAGAATGAAATAATATTAGAAATATTACTAGCTTATGTGATGGTTTTGTAATTTTTTTAGTTTGTTTAGGAAATATTAGTTTTAATGCCACTTTTTC
The DNA here is from genome assembly GCA_963921935.1 of Galeruca laticollis. Taxonomy (NCBI): domain Eukaryota; kingdom Metazoa; phylum Arthropoda; class Insecta; order Coleoptera; family Chrysomelidae; genus Galeruca; species Galeruca laticollis. The sequence goes on from OY998177.1 coordinate 55,756,447, forward strand.
CTCTTTTTTATTATGTAATTTATTTAATATCTGTAATGGATAACCGTTGTATGAGGCTATTTGTTTAATTTTATTAATTTCTCTATCAAAATTATATTTGTTCATAGGAAGTGAAAATGCTCTATGCATCATTGAATTATATGCTGCTAATTTATGTGACACGAGATGATTGAAATTATATGGAATAGTTTCATCAGTTTGTAAATTATTAATATGATTGAATAGTACATCTAATTGTCGTTCACTACCTATAAAACAAGCTAATATGGATCTACATATCTATACCCAAATAGGATATTTTTTGAAATGTTACATTGAAAGATTGTTCTTTCTAAACAATGCATAAAAATGTTTGCCAAAATTGGTGATTTATGGCTTCCCTTTGATAAACCCCATTCTTAATATATACCTTAATGTTAAAAGTGAAATAATTTTGATTAATACTTACAACAAATAATAAATAAGTTTAGAGTTATCTTGTAAGTTGAATGAGATATTAGCTTGCTTTTTAATTGAGGATTTAGGTATGAAGCCGTAATTATTATTGTTAAATTATAATTGCTCTGGACTTACGATGAAAAAGGAAGTATGAAGGCAAATTCAAAGCCTTATTGAAATTCAGGATTGATGCTGAAGATTCGGCATGAAAAGATTGTAGCATTATAAAAATACAATCAATTTACTTATTGTATGTATTTAGAGTTGCATATTGGCAGTAGAACAATTTTGTTAGTTTGGTCCGTTTCAGGTATGGAACTGATTATACGTTGTAATTCACAAATCAAAGAGAATTTAAACATCTTTTGTTGGGAATTTCTGTTTGGCTGTTATTCGTAGCACTCGATGTCAAATTAGCTTTCGAAATGATTAATTTCCGGTACTTTCAACTTCACTTGTTTGGGAGCTGTTTAAGACACGCAAATATTTATTTATTGGTTCTTGCCTTCCCGCAAGTCAAATGCATGCTTATCCTAATGGTTGATTCTTAGATTTGTTGCTTTTTATTTTCGCTTGTTGGGATAATTGTACTAATTATGTCGTGAAAACTTTTGCTGGAGGCAAGGTAAGAAATGCTATTTGCTATAATATAGTCTCAATGTCCTAGCATTTATGGTTTTTTAGAGTTTTTACCACCGATGGGTTTTTTCTAATGATAGGTTTTTACTGGAATCTTTTATTAAACCTTAAGTTTCCATTATTGGTATTTTATCAAAATGGATCGATAAAATCGTAAGTTCTCTACGGCATGGTAGCAGAGCTGTTCATTCTCGGATGGCGTTAACCTCATGAAAATGAATTTTATGAAGGCCTCTTTGTGACGTGTGAAAGAACAATATTATGGTTTGTCTTTGCGTCGTTGATTGTGTTTTGATCTTATTCTGCAATGGAATGGATTTTTTTTATTTTTTTATTATAGATGGTCATAATATACGAGATATACTAATTTGAATTTAACAAGATGGCTGCATTTTTGTTTTCAGAAGCCAGAAGAAGTCTGTCATTTTAAATGGTTGATATCTAATGGTTTTGACATTAATCGCAAGTAATATTTGGGCTTTTGTTTTGTTTTCATTTATATTAATTATTACATACCTGTATCCATATTTTGATATTGTTGCAAACTTTTGGCTTTAGAAATTCTCGATATATTTAATGACAAATTGTTACATTTTCATAAAGATATTATTGCAACTTTTGACTTGAGAAATTCTCGATATAATTAATGATATATTAATTATAGCATTTTCATGTTTCGATATTATTGCAACTTTGAAATTATATTTCACTATGACGATATTCGTTTTGAGAAATTCTTGATATAATTAATGACATATTTTTAATTATTTCATTATTACAGTTTTGTAAAACTGTAATTAGTATACTAAGTTACTTTTATTTTTCCTGTGATTATGAATGCAATCCATAGATACCTAGCATTCAATATTGTAGCTGTACCTTTTAAATTTAATCAATTTTCACTTACAGTCAAGTACTCACTTATCTCACTTATCATTTTTACACTTTTGAAGACATTATTTTACATAAACAGTAAGATTGTATCAACAATTCAAACCTATTTATTTATTAAATTCATTTATTGGATTTAAACTGTTTTATTTATTATTACTATATCGAAACAATTGTCAATTTTTCAGAAGTTTTACTATTTTTTCATTATATTGTGGAATTATTTAGAAACAGTTAGTTTAGTTTTATACAATTACTATATATGTTGATGATTTAGTAATCTACTACTAATTTAAAAATATTGAAGAAATTCTGCAAAGAAATGTAAATAAAATTAATAATGCTACAAAAAAAACTAGGTTTTACCTTCTCAAAAACAAAAACACATTGTTTACATTTCTTCAGATTAAGATCCTCTCACCGCGAGCCAACTCTATTTTTGGAAGATACCAATATAGAAATCAAATCTTTGGTGTAACAATGGATAGCAAAATTATTGGAAATTACACATCAACGAACTTACCAAAAACTGTAAGAAATATTTGAATATTTTCAAATCCGCGTCAAGTATACGATGGTAATGCGATAGTCAGATCTTATTTAGATCCTACAAATCATTTCTTTTACCACGAATTGATTGTGGAAGTATTGTATACGTTTCGGCACTAAAGCCACTTGATACTATCAAAAGAACAACATTACTTGTTGCACTTGGTGCTTTTCGAACAATTCCAACACTATCTCTTTATTGCGGAGCATCTATACCACCCCTAAAGTACAGAAGACTTTCAAACTTTTCGTTGAAAATGTTAACCCTAGATAAACATCCTGTTCATTAAATCCTCACTGTTCAAGAGAATGAAGTATTTGAAATGCAGTCATCAAGTACCAGGCTAATAAGTAAATTAAAAATCCATCATTTGATTAACTGCTGTATTAAAGTGTACCATCTTGTATGGTTTGCTGCGCGTTTCCATTACCATAGTGTCATATTCACAGACCGAAGGTAAAATAAAGCTGAAAACAATCTTCATCCATATTTAGTGAATTTTTGATGCGCAAGGCAAGGTAAAATTAAATTTCAATGGCAGGAAAAAACATTTATTTTTCACTTGAAAAGCTGTGTACGGAAACGGTCCTTTTAAGCTATTTTGACATCTACTTCTATACTTTCGAATGCATCGAACAATTTTTTGTTGTATTCAATCTTTAGCAGATTAAACGATCTCTGAAGACGATAACACAGTTAATAGAAACGCGGCTCAGATAGTGAAGCTTTTACGTTAAATTTTGTTATTAATGATGCTTGTTTCAGCCTGTTTCAGATGACTTACAAAAGAAGCAAGCGAGTCATGAAGAATGTATAAAGCAACTGGGACTAGAAAACGTTGATTTTCATAAAGTTTTACAATCGAAATGGCCGGAAGAAACGCTCGCAAAGTACTCTCATTGCTACGGTAAAAAATTTGGATATATAGGGGCAGATGATAAAGTCGACAGAATTCTGGCCAAAGAGCAGTTTGAAAAAATCATACCTGGAGCATCAGAGGAATTTATGAAGGCATGCATCCCCGAAGGAGAAGTCACTGATAAAGTAGCTTTGGAAATACAGAGATGCTTTGCTCGAAAAACTGTAGAGCTTTCGAAACAGTAATATATTTCATTTCAGTAAATTTTATATCTATATCTTAATAAAATAATAATAAGTTAACTCAATAGTTTCATTCATATTTTACAAACTGCATCGGTATTAATCAATCAAGTTTTATTTTAAATCAATTATGTAACATAATTGCAGTAGTTAATCACAAGCGAATAATAAAAATAAATAACGTTTTTTTAATGAACTTTAAACCATAAAAAAGTCCAGATTTGATGTTTTAAGCTACAAGTGCCGCCAGTAGACTTATAACAGTTTAACAGTGGTGGGGCAAGAACAAAATTTGATATGGGCAAGATACATTTCGCGAGGCCCTCTGGTGGCGCCAGTAGCAATAAACTAAAAAACAGTTGAAAAATAGCTTTTTACCACTTTACTCAATCTAAAATATTGCATAAACAATAAATTTAAATATTATAGAAACAGAAATTTCCTCCATTTGGCCTTAGTAAACTCTCTAATTATTGTACCGTAATTAATATTAGATGCTATGTCTGCTTCAATGGATAAAACTGTCAAAGCTGAAAGTCTTTTCTCACCCATTGTACTTCTCAAATAATTTTTTGCAAGTTCTAATTTAGAAAATCTCCTTTCAGCGGAGGCTGTATTTACTGGTGTCGTTGGCAAAACTGGATTCACAATGTACATATTTGGGCAATTTACAGTTTTTTCACATCTTTAATGAAGCCTGGTACATTTAGAATAATTATTTATAATTCTTCATACAGTTACAGTTGGTAAGTCACTACTTTGACCTACTCGCAGGACTGTATGCAAATTTTGACAGTTGTTTAATATTTGTTCTTTTGGTATATTTTTTAATTTTCTAAGTTCGTGGAGAAAACCAGCAACTAGCCCTTGAAGAGGGACTTCCCCCTTCCCCGTTCGTTTCTCAAGACATCAACGCAACGCCAACAAATGTTGCCAGCCTAAAGAAAAGAAATTTAAAAGAAACGTTAAAAGTAAGGAAAATTATTTATACTTTGTGTGCAATACTTTTGATATACACAGTATTGTATGAGAAATCAATATTTTTGAAAGACTCAGTATAATTCAAATTTGACATTGTAATTTCCGATGGCATTTATGCAGAATGCATTTAATGATAGATAGATCATGTTACGATTTGGAAAAAAATATTCGAAATTTCAAAATACAGAGGTCTCTGCTAGCATACTTACAATTATAATAAAAGAATTTAAAATCTCTCTTTGTTATTGGGAAACATAATTTAGTATTTTTTTTTTAAAAATAAAAAGTTTGTAACCACAGGAGAAGAGAATCATTCATTTGAGAAAAGTTTAGTCATTTGAATTTGAAACCCCCACGAGACAACATCGTATTTTAGAGTTGTCTCACTTTTTGTGAATATTGTATAAATAGTCTAATAGTATAATTAAATTCATAAATCCATCCATTCTAGAATCAGTGTGTCCGTAATTTGAAGAAAATTTTATCGTATTCAACTCGAGTGAAAGTTCCAGATTTCTAAATTATATTTAGAAAGTTTCCACAATTCTAAATTATATTTAGAATAGTACGAGTCTTTTCCTGTTCCATAGTATTGGTGAGTCCGCTCCAGTTTATTATTATCTATCGAGAATAACAGGCCTTGTTAATAAAATTAAATAGATGCATCTATAAAAATATCATTTTGAATTCAAATGAAATAACCATTACGTATGAAAATTTAAATCATTCGACGAATCTATGAAATGAACATTTTGAACTGAGATCGTGGTATTTGACATTTATACATTTCAAGTGAAAATTCGAAATTTAGAACTCTTGTTAAAAGTATTTATTATCGTTGAAATTAGAGATTAGGTGTTTTCTAGTACATATGTTGTTTTTAATTTTACTGTCTGTATAAAAATACGATTTTGTTATTTAACTATATTATTGGGGAATACTAAATTTTGAAAATTTGTGATTTGATAATAAAATATAATTTTTTTGTTCTACCTTACTATGGTATTCATTTAGAACCTATTGTGATAGAACTTAAACATATAGCATTCAATAAAAATTTTAATTTAGTCAGTGACATTTGGATAACTATTGGTGACAGTAAATCTCATAAGGTAATTAAAGGCCTTCATAATATTAAACAAACAGTCACACGAGACTCTTGTGTTAACAATCTGGAATAATAGAGTTAATATTTAATTTGGATAATACTTTAAAATTATAAAATTTTATTTAATGTGTTAATAACCATTTGATCCCACCCTGAGATGAGAGTGATTAAAATTCATTATACGTAAGTTCATCTTTTGAAATACTGAATAATATTTATTATAGCCGGGAAACATTTGACATCTGTCAAATTAAAATATATTGCATACGCTGCTAAATGTGTGTGTGCATTATTGTCGCTACAATCAAAGATTGTACAACGTGAAAAAAATAAATTTTGAATTGTGATATCTATATATTCATTAATAAAAAATTTTGTAATAGATAAAATATTAGAAACTGGCACCAGCAACGTGGGGCACGAATAATAGGCAAGCTCGAATAATAAAAAGGCTTATATAAATTTGGAAACTTTAGTAATATTTGAAATTAAATTAAAATGAAGAGAAGAATGACATTAAGAGATGGTAAACAAGTAGGAATAGAAAGTGGATCTGATGAAGAAAGGGGAGAAGGGGTCATGGAAGAGGAGATTTTCAGGTGTAGTACTTGGAACAAGGAAGACAGCCATCAGAAAAAGTTTTGACGAGAGATGAAGCAGAAGAACAGGAGGATAGGAGACAGGAAACGCAAGGAAGAAAAAGTAGAGATGATCATATGATGGGAATGATGCAACAATTAGTTGCCAATATGAATAATATGAGGGGAGATATGAATAGTATGAATGGAGATTTAATTCGAAAAATGGACAAATAAAATGAGAATAGGAGTAATATGAGGGGAGATATGAATACTATGAATGGAAAAATGGACAGAAAAAATGAGAATATGATTAGTATGAGGGGAGATATGAATAATATGAGTGGAGATGTAAATGACAAAATTGATACAATGAAGGAAGAGATTAAAGGAGATATTAACAATATCACTGAAAACATGGACAGGCTGGAAAAGAAAATAGAACAAGGAAAAATTGAAAATTTGAAAGAGATTAAGAAAATTAGGGGAGAGAATGAAGAATTTAGAAAGAAAATTGAAAAGGTGAAAGAAGATATGAAGGGCCAGAATGAAAATTTGCGGATGGAAATTCAAGAAAATGGCATTAAAATCAGGGAAGATATAAACAAGCATGTGGTAGAAGTTCAAGAATTAGGAAGATGCCTAGAAGAAAATTTATTTATTTATCATTGCATTCTGTAATAAAAGCTTAAGATGCCCTTATACTCAACAACTATCCCACAAATTTGATAAATAAGATATTTAAAAAACGTTTACATATATTTTATAACCATCATAATACAAAAACTAAAATAAACAATAAAACAAACCAATTCCTCACTTTGCCATACATACCAAATTTATCAGAAAACCTGAAATAGACATTTTCGCACCACAACATACATGTTGCTTATAAAGGGTACAACCTACTAAAAACCAATTACACCTATCTAAAAAGTTCAATCTCAAAAGAAAAAAAAACAGTATAGTTTATGAAATTTCATGTAAAAACTGTCAAGGGGTCTACATCGGACAAACAATTCAGTATTTGAAAAACAGAATAAATAGTCACAAATATGACAAACGAAACAAAACGGCACTCACTATCCATGTTTCAGAAAACCAACACGAATTTTATTTCGGAAATACAAAAATTCTTCGAAGTGAAAACCACACAAAAAAACGCGAAGTTCTAGAAATGATAGAAATACAAAGAAAAACCAGTTCCGTAAATTTAAGGACTGACACAAAAAATCTTAGTAAAACTGATAATGGTATTATAAAAACTTAGAAATATAGAGAAACACGTGACACATTCCAAGTATAATACATTTATTACCACTCCCTATATAAATATGAAATCCATTCGAATACCAGTCAACACAAAAACGACACATTAAAATCTCGTTACACCTGCTTTTATTGTATAGAACAAATACTTGTATATTCAAATAAGAATTTTCATCAATGAATGTCATGTTTTTTAAAATGGTCCTCAATCCCAAGAATACAAAATAAACAATATATAATTAAATAAAACCAAGAACCAAAAAAAGCGAAACTATATATATATATATATATATATATATTTATATATATTTATATGTATAGATATATATATATATATATATATATATATATAAAAGATGTAGGAATATCGCGTGATATGTTAACAACAACAATAAAGACATTCAAGGGTAATTCACGCAAAAAAGGGGTACTAAAACAGAGTGGTAACCGCGGACTGTTTCTGGCTCATTTGCTGTCATCAGCACGGTATAACCAAATAAAGATGTGGTATTCGGGAGTGAAGATGTTAATCGAAACATGTGAAAACACAAAACAACGGATTTCAGCAGGAAAACCAAACGCTCATTTGTGCCTTCAATTGGGAGATCCCGAGTTTTCAGGATAACAACCAAGATCGACACGGAGGCGCATATAGGGTGTTGTCCTGAAAACTCGGGATCTCCCAATTGAAGGCACAAATGAGCGTTTGGTTTCCCTGCTGAAATCCGTTGTTTTGTGTTTTCACATGTTTCGATTAACATCTTCACTCCCAAATACCACATCTTTATTTGGTTATACCGTGCTGATGACAGCAAATGAGCCAGAAACATGTATGTCCGCGGTTACCACTCTGTTTTAGTAGCCCTTTTTGCGTGAATAACCCATGAATGTCTTTATATATATATATATATAAAGACATTCATATATATATATATATATATATATATATATATATATATATATATATATATATATATATATATATTATTATCATACACTGTTTTATTTACTTACTTTTATTATGAAATTTAAATGTAGATGTTTATTATTTAGAATTTTTGTTTATTTTGGCTAGCTCAGTTATTGTTTTTTTTATATAGTTGTTATATTTATTATATATTTATTGATTCGGGAGCATGAAACCCTTTTTACTCTTTGAGTCCTGGCTTTTTTATAATGTTGTATTTGTTTAAATAAAAAGAAAACACTTTATTTTTTAAATAGATTTAATTTTAAATTCAATATTTTATATTTGATAATAATAATTTGAGACGCCTATGGTTATATTATACCTACTTATTTATTTTGATAATTTCTTCAGTGCGCGTGCGTGAAAAACTAGTCATGCGCTTTAGCATAAAACGAACAATTCTTACACGAAAGAAGCATCTATACATGTACCAACATAGTTTGTTGACGATGCAGACAAGTGAATGGTTCAAACACATAAAAGAATTTATATAGAAATCATAGATATACTCGTATATGATACAAATTGCTGTGGAAAGAAAATAGTTATATACATATATAGAAATATGGGAATTATTTACAGATGGACATAGTTATTACATTAATAAAATTTCGAGCACCATATTTATGCGATTACAACATGGCGTAAGTACATATTTTAATTTGTTTAAATTCGGCCTTTTTATTAATATTAACGATTTATGCAATTAATTAACTATATAAAGTCTGTTTTCTTTCTTTTTCAGATCGATCACATTCGCAAATGTTTATCAATTTATGAAATCAAGTACTTATTTGAGTATTTTGAGTTTTTACTCTGATTATTGGCCAACAATATTTTAAACACACTGACCTGTTGTTCTTGAATTGGGATGAATGTCTCTGGACCCCAGGAATACTCCTCTGAAGCTCCAAAAACCAAAAATGATGAGAAATTTCGAAGATTCTTGCCGAAAAACTTGATATAATTAACTGTGAGTATTAATAAGATTGTTTTTTTATAGTACTTTATAGTTTTAATTGTGTTAAACTGGGAATTTCTTGAAATTTCTGGAACATTCTCACACACACTCCTCGCTTCTTGACACCAGCTTCCCCATTCTCCAAGCGTCCCCTCGATTCTTCACTTTTTTCAACAAAACAGTCTTTTCTCTCTTTTTAGGTCACTATTTCAAAGTTTACTTGTTGATTCACAATTTGTTCTGTCATATTTTATAACCAATCCAATATTGTCCTTTGCAATCAAATTAATTGAAACTTCTTTCACTTATTAGAAAAGTTTCATACATACACTCCTTTACATTATTAGTTCATTTATCCTATGAGTTTTTTTTATCATACAAATAAATTAAAGTTGGTTATACATAGATACATTTAAATGGTACAACATCCAATATTGTTATTGACAGTCTATCACTATTATACTCATATTATTTATAAATATAAATTCTCTTATGTTATTTGTCTATACTCTTTGCATTATATTATTTATAATAAACTTTAACAAATTACTATTTATTGATTCAACGTTTATTTTATTTACCATATATCATTTGTATATATGTCATTATTTGTTTATCTATGAAAATCTATTGAATTATATTCTATTCAATATTTGTATTTGTTTTTATTCTTAAATTAATGATTATAATGAATTAACTATAATAATATTTGTTTTCATTTCAGATGAACAGCTGATTATGTTATGGAAAATAATCTTCGTCTTAGGCAACTTTATTTACATCATTACATTGGTTAGGCAATCTCTATATTTTATGTTATTATTGAGGTAATTTATTTATCTATTATATTGTTATAGACAATTATTTAATATATATCTTTACTTGATATGTTGTTTAAATTAAGAAAAGTGTTTCCTTTTTACTTGTTTTCTTAAATTATATTATTTTCATATATTTTCATACTAGCAACATATTTTTATAGAACTAATTCTCTTACTATCTATGATATTTGGTTCAATATATATATATATATATATATATATATATATATATATATATATATAAATATATATATATATATATATATATATATATATATTAATACATATCCTCTATCTGAATTCTAAAGAAAATATTGAAATTAGGAAAAATGTGCATATTTGGATGTAATACTAGTGATACACACTGTATTATCAATAATTTAAAAGTTTCAATATACAAATAAATTTTGACATTTCAATTTTGGATGACATTAATGCAGAATATACTTTATAACGATTTGAAAACAAGAATACAGATGTCTCTGTTAGCAAAATTGCAATTATATTAAAAGAATGAAAATCTCTCTTTGTTATAGGAAAACGTAAATTCATATTTTTTTAAAAAAAAAGAATTTTTTGGTAACCAAAGGAGAGGAGAATTATTTATATAGAAAGTTGAGTGAGTTGATTTTGATATTCCCACGAGGGAACATCGAAATAAGAGTTGTCTCAAATTTATTTAAAAATATCATAGTAATTTATATGAATATTATCAAATCAACAAATCCTGCATTGTAAAGTCAGTGCGTGTATAATTCGCAACGAATTGCATCGATAAAGTGCGGGTGATTTTCCGATTTCTAAATTATTAATTTAGAAAGTTGTTCCTGAATTCTAAACACGGTTTAGAATACGAACGAGCTAACCAGTACCTGTTTGGTGTGTCCTGTCCAGTTTATTTACATTATTTCTCGAGAATTAATAGGCCTTTATTAAAAATATATCAAAATTAGATGCATCTTATGGTAATAAATTCGATTGAAATTACAGTAACGTTACTCAAATAAAATTCAACATCAATCGAAGATAATTTTGGAATAGACAATTTAAACGGAAATTTGCGTATTTTGACATTGATATACATCAAGTATATAATCAAATAATTTGAACTTTGATAAATTATTTAGCGAGTAGATTTATAATTATAGGTTGTTTTAATTCTAAGGTTGATAGAAAATTCTATCTTTGTTTATGCGTTTATAATATTTTTGAAAAGTTCTAATTTCTTGTAATTTGTTATTTGATAATATATTATATAAATTTGAATTCCAATCACTCTTTGGTACTCATTTCATATTCATTTCTCATTGTATTTGATAATTTTCAGGCTATAGAAATTTTGATGTAATAAGTGACATTTGGTTAATTTCCTGACAGTAAAATCATATATGTCATAAGATAATTTAATTGTCTTATAGTATATTGAACAAACAGTTACTCTAGATTTGGAATAGCGTAATACGTAAGTTGGAAAATTCTTTAAAAATTCATAAATTTGAATTATTATTTGAAATCTTTGATCCCTCCCTGAGATAAGAGTGAGTAAGTGGATTGTGTATTGATTTATCTTTCACAATATAAAATTTAATATTGATCTGAGCCGGGCATATTAATTTGACAAGTGCTGTCAAAAATTTCAATAGGTTATATTCAGTGGTAAAGGCATATTCACAAGAGTGTAGTTACAATCATAAATTGTGACATCAACAAATAAAATTCATATCGTATAAATTCATAAATTAAACTATTAAATAATTAATAAAACATTGAAATATAATAATTTGTCACCCAAACGTGGGGCAAATATTATTAAAGAAAATAGAATATATTATAATATATATATATGTATATATATATATATATATATATATATATATATATATATAAAGTGTAATATAACAGGAAAAATAAACATGGTAAATCACTGACGCCAGAAGCTTCTATGTGATAATTGATATAAGAAAATCTAACAATTATAATTATGCGTGTATATTATTGTAAAACACTATTCAATAAAATAAATAAATAACAAACATAACATATACACCTTCGTTTCATAGGATAAATAAATAATTAATTTTTGGTTATGCAGAGTTCACAGATCAAAGTTTAGTTGGGTAATTGTAGATCGGGTATGGTCGGGTTTGGGTATTTTGGGTCGAATTCTATTTAATTTGACGTGTTGGATTGTTCGTAGGATGGTTTTTTTTGTATATCTAATATAAGGTGCGGTTAGAGTTGTGTAATGCAGACTAAAATCAATTCAGAAATTTCAAGTCGATGAGGTCGTTTATGAATTTTCTCGCGGTGTTTGTTATCCACACTCGATCGTTATATTTGGATGATTCGAAGTTTTTCATATTCTTCAAATTTTCCGGCAGCAGATTGTATAACTTAGGAGCCAGAAATTCAACGGATCGTTGACCTATAGTTTTTTCTCGGTTCGATACAAATGTGGATGTTTTTCTCGTTCGGGTGTCGTACTGATGTTCAACTGGTTGTAACTTAATTTTATTTTTGTGAATAGTCGTTAGTATCTGATGGGAAAATAATTGCCTCACATCGAATATAGCTGTCTCCGAATATAACAGGACACTGGAATATATTATGTTTTTTATAGATGATTCTCAGAATCCATTTTTGAACAATATTCAAGTTATACAGATTACTTTCCGCCACGTCCCCCAACCCAAGATTCCGGAATTCAGTTGACTCTGCACGAATGCATAATATCATTTTTTTCGATTTTTCTTATTCAGGTATTCCACAAGGCTTCTGAACTTACTCATTAAACCCCTCAATTTGTTTTCTCATTCTCGGTGTGAAGGTCCCACCTCAAATGTCTATCTATAGTTATTCCCAAGTATCTGGATCGGCCTTTTTCCTAAACGATCGTGCTGCTGTCCACCATTAGAGGGCTCAAATCAGGGTGATTAGAATAGGAGACGAATGGAAGGTAATATGATTTCTGATTGTTCATAGTCAGCGTATTGAATTTGAACCAGTCACATACCCGCCTCAAGCTGTGTTCTGCTATTGTCTTCAGATCTGCCCAGGTTTCCCCTATATAGATAATATCCATGTCATCTGCGAAGCTGATGAGGTTACCTCCAGATCCAAATGTCATTAGGCTGTTTATGTAAAGTGTGAATAACAGTGGCCCGAGTACCGTCCCCTGTGGAACTCCGGAAGTAACGGTTCTCGAGCCGCTTCAAGTTCCATCAATCTCAACTATTTGTTTGCGGTGAGACAAATAATCTGTCAGTAGATTGTAGGTTGGCTCTCTTATACCGTAGGAGTAGATTTTTGCGAATGCATATAAACGGGTATTTTTTATCCAGCGTCTTGTATATATCCGATGTAAGATTCAATATAGCATCTTCTGTACTACGACCTTCTCTGAATCCCCATTGATTGTTAGAAAGTATTTCAAATTTTTCAAGGAATTCATATATCCTTTTCTTCACAAGTTTTTAAAAATTTTTAGAAAACACCGACAGTAAGGAGATTGGACGATAATTTTCTATTTTTTCTCTACTTCCGGTTTTGTGTAGGGGTTTGATGATTCCTAGTTTAAGACAATCTGGAAATTTACCTTGCTCAAAACATTTATTAATTATAAAATTCAGTGGAATAGCTATTTGATTACTCAGCTGCTTGATTGTTTCAGATCTAATTAGATCCCTTCCAGGTGATTTTTTGGGTTAAAGGTCATTGATAACGTCCATAATTTCTTTTTCATTAGTTGGTTTCAAGTATATACTATTCTCAATGTTGTCAATATTGTCTGTGAGCTTAGTAGGTTTATTTCTTTTGCATATTTCTCTCCTAGTCCACTGTAGTGAATATTGAATTAATCCACGATTTCATTTTCAGATTTTATGATTTTTCCAACATTTTCTATAGTTTCAATTTTTCTATTTGTTTTTGGTTTAGGACATAGGTCATTAATCGCATTCCGTAAGCCATTGGTTGTGTTTGGACTCTTTTCTATGGTTCTGTTCATATATTCTTTTTTAGCTACGTTTGTGTAGTTTGTCTAAGACTATTTCCGGTACCTTTCTTTCAGCCCAATATTATAGGGATATGAACTTAGCTGAATGTACATATTATTTTTTTATTGGGTTTTTTAATATTTCCTGTTTTATACATTTTTTTTTACTTTGTTATTCTTAATTTTTATAGTTTTTGTATGTTTCTGTAGTTAGACTAGGAAAGAGAGGGGACTCGTAATGCTGTCAACTCTCGTGATACCAATGCCCACCAAGTCATAAACTTCATTGTCGTTATATGATAGTTCTAAAGGACTAAAATTCTTATTTTATACATTAATCTTTATACGTGGGAAATTTAAAAATAAAACTTTATTGATTTATTTAACTTTTATCAAAATTGTAGGCATTAGTAATTATGATCTTTTGGTGTTAGGAATTCCGAGAAACTGAACAATAAATTCGTTAATTTTCAATGAAAAAGTTTCGTAATGTCTTTTCTACTAACATTATTGAATTCATTATGAAATACGTTTTAACTCACTAGTGGGGTTTTATGATTTAAAGCTTATTTTTTGAGATATAAAGAAAAAAAGTAGATTCCAAAAAAATAAGTTAGGAATAACTTACCTATGAAACGAAGTTTCAGGTTCTTTCTTTCTGCTAGAGCTCTTACACTGGTAAGCACAACAATTAACCATCTTAACAAAATCAAAAGTCCACTTTAAAATCACTTTAATCGCTTAATAATCGCAAAAAACTCTCAGGTGTTCACTATAGCGTTGACCACCAAAAAATGGCGTCGGCTTTAAAATAGGTATTCAAACTGACTACACAGCTTGCATAGAGAGTTACGCGTCCCATCTCTTTCCTAGTCTAAGTTTCTGTATATATCGTTTTAACGTCTGTATAAGTGTGTGTGCAACATTTTATTTACGTCTTTTGTATTGTAAATATCAGTCCAGGTTTCATTTTCGATGTCGGCTCTTAAAGAATTATAATTAGTGTACTTTTTAGATTTATTTTATTTGTGGTCATTAATTGTATTTTTGCTGCAGCTGTACTCCAAGGTAATGGGAAAGTGATCAGTAATGTCGAAGTCGAATACATGGTTGTTGGGATTTTTCACATATATATAATCCAGGCTTGTTTTGCTGCTCGGTCTTGTTATTCTATTTATAAGATATAACATTGAATGATCTCAATATATTTGTGTAATCTTCTATTTCATTTAGATTGTTTTTGAGCAAATCGATATTTATGTCTCCGATAATTATGTGGAATTTATTTTTTATCTTCGAATTCAAGTAGTTGTAAAGTTCTGTATTAAAAATATTTTTATCGGTACTAGGTGATCTATAAATAGCTGTTATGATTAGTTTAATTTGGTTAACGTTAACATGTAGTTCTAAAGCAGTACTTAGAGCGATTTGTACAGTCTTATATTGATACTTTATTTGCGAACTGATATAAACCATTATTCCGTCGTTCCTATTCAATGTTCTATACCAGTGGTCGCCAACCTCTCAATGTGTTGAGCTACTTTGTTAATTTAGGAATAAGGCCGATCCTCACTAGAACGGCGCGGCGCGGGCGGGGCGCGCACGATTCTTTAGGCGAAATTCCGCTTCCAATTGTTTACATATTAAATAATGAGACCGTCCCCACCTGCACGGCGCGATGCGTTGCGTTTCAAAGCAGCAAAATTTTAATATCTTCAAGAGCCTTGGTACGCGGCACTGCCGCCTAGAAACGCGTCGCATAGCCAGTTGACGGACAAGTGTAGATGAGGAAGCGTCAAATACATGCAATGACTTGCAGTTTTGCCCGAAAATTTTACAGTAGACCCTCAAAATGGACGGCCACAAAATCGAAAAATTGATATTGCTCATTAAGGAGTATAGCCGCCTAATTAGTTTATGGAATTCGCCTTCTCCCAATCTTGTTCGGAATATATCGTGGACCCAATATTTTCGCTTCTTTTTTCTTTTTTTTCTGTTCATATTTCTCGCATATAGTAGCCAGGAAAAATAAATCATCAGAGGACGATGAGGAACGACATCTTCTATACGCCAGGCTGCCAAAACACACACTGATCCGTTTGCTGCTTGGTCGGTGACGCTCAAGTGGGAATAAACTTGTTGAAATTTGATGCACGTGCCGCAACGTGACGCGCGCCCCGCCCGCGCCGCGCCGCTCTAGTGAGGATCGGCCTATAATCAGCGAGCTACCCACACGGAAGACACGGAACGCAACGTAAATGAAATAATCCACAGTTAATTTATCATTATATGTATGTATTTTACTATTTAACTGGTAATACATAATACATAGGTACTAATAATAAACTAATAACAAAATAACTAATATTACTAGTACGTACTTGTTCATAGCTACATTCCCACCTACCAAACGTAGGTGTTTGAAAAATAAACACAAACTTTTATCCAGCCACAACGGCATGTCACGTAAGATTTAAAAATAGTTAATAATAACAATAAAAAAGTAACGCACTATCATGAACATAAACATTGAAAAATAAAAAAGCACGTTCAATGAGAAGGCTGACACTCAGACTCATCGATCATTTTTTCAATGTTTGCAGTATCATTTGATACAGCCATTCGAATACAATTATCCAAATGTTCACCTGTAAGTCGATTGCGATATTTGTTATTAATAAACTTCATATTGGAAAAAGAAAATTCACACAAATAGGTTGAACTGAATAATGCTTTCACTTTCAAGGCAACACGGCATAGAACTGAATATTTGTATTTACTTACAATAGGTCAGATACATTTGGTACTTGAGACTAACAATTTTAAGGCTAAATCATTTTGAAACTCAATTACTTCCATTTCTGTTGCAGCGATGTCTTCGCCAAAATTCTGCATAACACAAGTTGGATTTCAATTTCCATAAAGGGTGAAACAACAAACTTCGCTACTAAAGCCATTTCGTTGAAATCCTTAAAACGATTTTTGAAGTTATTCTTCAGGGTAGAAACTATTTCTACATGATATTTGCTGTCATAGGGTTCTAATGGATTTTGAGATATTTTTTCTGAAAGAATAGGAAAATGCTTGGCATCGCTGTTAATTAGGTTTTGTTCGCAAAACTCCAGCTTTTTGATAAATGCTTTTATATCAGAAATCATTTCCGCTAGTTCTTTGTCTCTCCCCTGAAACTGCATATTATTTATATATATATATATATATATATATATATATATATATATATATATATATATATATATATATATATATATATATATATATATATATTATCAGAAACCCAATTACCATAGTATATGGTGTAGGGTATACTTTTACAATTATACTTATTTCAATTACATCGCATTATACTTAAGACATATATCCATTTTTTCATCGATGCTTTGGTTCAGATAGAATCTTATTCATGTATAAATTTAGCCCATTGTTGTTTATCTCTTGCCATTGTTTTTGCCTCTGTCCATGTTTTTTCTTCTTGCATTATGCCTACTATAACACCATCCCATGTTTGTTTTGGTCTTCCGTTTTTCGTTCTTTTTTTGATTGCCATACTTTTTTAACTGGTCTTGTCTCTTTTCAATAAATTTAAGTGTTGATTCTATTTCAAGGTCTTCTCTTATTTCCGTATTTCTTAGTTTGTCTTTCTTTGTGACTCCTTTAACTCGCCTAAGATACTTCATCACAACTGCTTGTATTCGGCTCTTTTGTCTCTTTGTTAATACCCAAGATTCACATCCGAATGTTAATATTGGCCGGTAAATTGTTTTAAATACATTTAACTTCGTTTTCTTGGAAATTTCTTTTTTATTTATGAATATTAAGTTCATCGTGTGATAAAGTTTCATCGTTGTTCGTACTCTATTGTTAATTTCGACTTCCTGTGTTCCATTTTCTTCTATTTCTACTCCCAAGAATTTATATCTTCTAACTTGCTCAATTTTTATTCCATCTAAATGTATATTTAGATGTTTTTGTTTCGGTCCTATAACCATAACTTTGGTTTTACTTTGGCTCACTGTCATTCCAAATTCTTCTGATACCGTGCTCCATATTTCCATATTCTTTTGTAGATCCTTCTCTTTCCCTGCCATAATTATTAAATCATCTGCAAAAGCTGCTTCTGATATATCCACTCTTCCTAAATGTCTGTATCCAATGTGTAGTTTTGCCATTTTGGTTGACGATTTTTTTAATTATTTCATCAATAAAAATTGTAAATAACAATGGACTTAGTCCCCCTCCTTGCCTTAATCCTTCTTGTGTTGAAAATGGTTCTGATGTTTTATTCCTGTATATTACACAATTTCTATTATTTTTGTAAATGTTTTCGATTATATTTATTATTTTGTAATTTACCCCCCTTCCTTCTACTACTTTCCATAACTTCTCCCTTGGTACTTTGTCAAAAGCTTTTTCCATGTCTATAAATCCCATATATACCTCTTTTTCTTGTTGTGAGAACTTCTCAATTATCTGTTTCACTGTGAATATGTGGTCTTGGATGCTTCGCCCTCTTCTAAATCCACTTTGCGATTCTTCGAGAGTATTTTCTATCCCTGGTCTTATCTTACTGTCTATAATCTCCTCGTAGACTTTCATAACTGTACTAAGTAGATTTATTCCTCTATAAATATTGCAGTCTTGTCTATCCCCCTTTTTATATATTGGAACTATTAAGGCTGTCTTCCAATCTTCTGGAATCTGTTCTTCAC
Organism: Galeruca laticollis; assembly: GCA_963921935.1. Classification (NCBI taxonomy): domain Eukaryota; kingdom Metazoa; phylum Arthropoda; class Insecta; order Coleoptera; family Chrysomelidae; genus Galeruca; species Galeruca laticollis. Next base: position 55,775,475 of record OY998177.1, read on the forward strand.
TCCACGCCGTGTTGTATATTTTCAATAATATTTTTGTTCCTGTTTCCCCTAAATTCTTGAACATTTTTGCTGTTAATTTATCAATTCCTGGAGATTTTCCATTTTTCAATTCATCTATTATTTCCTGTAATTCTTTTAGAGTTACAATGTCTTTATTTTCTATTATTGCATCCTTTTTTTTGTTAATGTCCTGAATTCTGTTATCTGCTCCTAGTAATTCCTCAAAATAATCTTTCCATCTATCAATTACTTCGTTTTCATTTCTTAGTATATCTCCCTTTTTATTTTTTATCCATGTTATTTCTTGTGGTTTTTCCTTTCTTAATGACTTCAATGTTTTGTAAAACAGTTTTTGATTTGGTTTACTGTTGCTTTCCATTTTTTCGCCAAATGCTTTCCACTGATTTCTTTTAGCTACTGTTACCATCTCTTTCACCTTTTTCCTCTTCTCTTTGTACACTTCATAGTTTTCCGTTGTTTTGTTATTTATATATATTTTCCACGCTTCTTTTTTAATTTTACTTTTATTTTTAATTTCGTCCGTCCACCAAGTTGTTTGTTTTTTCTTATTAGTTTTCTTGCTACAACCACATATTTCTTTAGCGGTTTCCAATACGGTTTTTTCTGAAATAATCCCACATTTCTTCTAAATTATCATTTTTCATTATATCACAATTATTTAAGAACTTTCCTGATAATGCCATTTTGTATTTCTCCGCCATATCTTTGTTTTGGAGTTTGTATGATCTGACAGATTCATATTCTATTCTTTTTTCTACTTTTTGTCTATTATAATTTGTAATTTCTACTTGTTCTCTTATTTTTGTTACAAGTAAATAGTGGTCACTTCCCATTCCTGGTCCTCTTCTAACTTTGGTATCCAATACTTCCTTTCTATTTCTCTTTTCCACTAATATGCAATATATTATTGACCTTTCATTTCTGCTTTCCATCACACGTGTATATTTAGGTATGTCTTTATGTTGGAAAAATGTATTAGTTACAATAAAATTGTGTAATATGCAAAAATCCGACAGCCGTTCTCCATTATTATTCCTAAATGCTGCATATTAAGTTCGTTTAATTTCTCTGTAATGTCCAGGAGAAAACCAAAATCTCTAAGCCAGATTGAATTTTCTAGTTCCGGAGTCGGTCCATCGCGTTGTTTAAAAAATTGAACTATGCCAGATAGGACATCATTAAAACGTTTCAGCACCCGTCCTCTACTTAACCATCGGACTTCAGAGTGAAGGAGTAGGTTCCCGTATTGACAGTCAACTTCATCGGCCAAGGTTTTGAATAATCTTCTTTGTAACGCTTGAGCTGTAATCTTGTTCACAATTTTTACCTCCAGTTTCATAACGTTGTTTAGTTTCAGGAAATTTCCACATAATGCTTGCCGATGGATAAAGCAGTCGTAACAGAGAAATTGCGGAAAAGTTTCATTTTTACGACATAACGCTACCAGACCCTTATCACAACCCACCATAGCTGGAGCGCCATCGGTGGGAGAAATAATATTTTTTAAATGAGAAAACAACTCCTGTCCAGTAGTGTGTCCTTTCAGTGGAATAAACTTCAAAAAATCTTCTTTAATCGTAAAATCACTAAAAAACATCCTGACGTACACGGCCATCTGGGCAGTGTCAACGACATCTGTTGATTCATCCAGTTGAAGTGAAAAATAAACACAGTTATCTAAGTCAGTTCTTAACTTAACTTAACTTAAAAATATCATTGCTCATTACTTCTCATCACTGTATTAGCAGAAAGTTGCATAGATTTTATAGCTGAAACTATCTCGTCTTTATTTCTAAAGTTGGCAAATAACAAATCAGCAGCTTTTAAAAACGCCTGTTTTATCATTTCCCGTCTTCATAAGGTTTCTTTTTTTGTGCAATTATCTGGGACACACGGTACGATACTTCAGTTGTAGCCTTATTTTTGTCGACTGTTCTTGAAAATATTGATTGTTGTCCAATTAACTGCTTTTTTAACTGTTTCAGTTTCTCCTTTCTGGCGGCAGAATGTAGTGGGACTGATTTTTGAAAATTAGAATGTACAGTTTTATGATGTCTCTCAATATTTCCTTTTTTAGCAACGGAGACCGAAGTTTTACATAACAAACTCACATAAATATACAATTCGTACATGATAATATCCTTAAAAACTGATATAGTCTGTAAAAATTATATATGTATAAAAACACAAAATGTTGACAGAACAGTACGATCAGTTTAATGAATGTAACATTTTATAGACGACTTTTGAACTTTTATGCCTTAGCTTGTTAGCGATTAGTTCCTAGGTTATGTTAATACTAACAATCTATTAATACAAAAAAGAAAACTTTTGTTCCTGATCAATAAAATCCAATAACATTCTATAGAGTATTTAAATATCTACCTTTTCTCCAGCTTGATCCAGGGGTAGGAGGTAGGATCCAAATTACTGGCAAAATGTAACGTTGGTACTGCGTCACGAGTAAGGCCCCTTTTCGTACCTGCAACTTTACAGCTTCTTTCAAAGTGCTCTTTACACCCCACGTACTTTTTATATACTTCCTCCACGGAATACATATCATAATTCTGCGGACGTATATTTTCTAGCCACATTCCATATACTTTCGGAACAGTTTTTGGAAAGCGATGCATTTTACCCATGCGATAGTCACAACCCGGTACACAACATTTTCTTAATTTTTAAGGGAGTTTATAGTTTTCATCCATATCAAAAAAAAACAATATATAATTTGTCTATGCAAAAAATTATCACTGCAAACACAGATCATATAACTACTATTAAAAAAAGAGTGCAAACACATGTGCAATAAAAATGATTTCAAAATGAATATTTTTCTTCTACTTCTATAAAAGAATACACCATTGCTTCTATTAGTCATAATTCATGTCGTCACAGATCACAGCCCAAATGAATTAAGCTCTTTGACACTGCCATCTTTACGAGAATAGAGAAAGAAATGGTTTATTACTTAAAGTTTTCTTTTATATGGTACCCTCTACTAGAAAATAGTATAATTATAATTGCATTCAGCGCGCAGTGGTTGTAGCCCTAAGTTCTTAGGTTTTCGCGAGAACGCCTAGCTTTTCATTCTATCATCGTCCGTATATTGTGACTTTCATGGAGGGTGCCTACCCTCGTTACGAGTTCAGATACTCGCTTAACTGTGGCAAAATGACCGGTAATCCAATCTGTTCAATTGACCCACGCACGAGTTAGGTTTTTTAATTAAATCAGCAAATTTTTTTGCACCCATTATTACAAAAACAATACAATATTATATAAAAATAAACAAGTGATAATGTAAGGGGAAGACAATAATAAAATGTACGTGATACGCCCCTGAACTATTTTTCTACTAATCTATAGGGCGATGAAAGTTCAATAACCTATTCAAATTAAAAATCGATCAACGTATTAATCACCAAATAAATGTTAAATAAATTCTCCCAATTATTATAAAATAATGTCAATAAACATTGCCTGAATAAATCCACAATATTATACTAATATGAGTAAAAACAGAATAGCAAAAACATTCAACAATAAATCAATAATTTTTAAAGTTGAAATAGTAAACAACATTTGAACAAGTTTTATTGATAATAAAAACGTGAAATCATAAAAACTCTTACTGAATGTGCATGGAACTTGAAACAGTTGCCAGGCTAAATTCGAGAGCTATATGCATAAACCCATATACGTAATAAATGAAATATACTGCTAACTACCTATATCTCCAATAAGCGAAATGCGTTCCATTCAGAGTGAGAGGTCCGACTACACTCTGTGTGGCCATGTTAGTTATGCTAAAGTGCTGTATTTGCCGCCTGTAATATTTTTAAACGAAGATATTTGAGTGTCTGATTTTTTATTTGACCAAATAAAGTGCAATTATGTAATTACATTTTTTTTCAGTTTTAACATAAATCTCAAATAACGTCTATTATAGTTGTCTATACTTCAAAAGGAATAGAAATGAAGTAGATAAACATGAAATACATAGTGAGCACATAACCAATTAGAGTTATTATTTTTATAAATCATTTCTTCGATATCTACACACTAATATAGCCATACATATTGACAAATTAAATGACGATGGAGTACCCCATGGGATGATTTCTTTTCAAACGGAATTTATTTTTATATACCTGTAGATCTATGGAAATTTAAATTAGGACCAATCTCATTACATAAAAAGCACCGTTGTGGAAACGTAGTTTTTAATAAAAATCTAAATAAAACAAACACGTAAAAATCACAAACACAATGATAAAACAAAATCACTAAACATCCAAACCACAACCGAATTTTACTATGCTGTGTCCAAACAAACAACCATAGAGAAAATAAAATATATTATTTGTCTATGCTAACAACCTTTGCCACCCCTCTGAAGGTCTAAAAGCGTCAAAGTGGTAATGATACAGCGAACGATATTAAACAATGCAACGCCTCGTGACTCGCATGCGCGTATTGATCTTGGCTACCTACGGTGCAGACATATATATGTCGGCACTCTGATGATCGCCACGCTTCCCGGACCGCTAGGCGCAGTATATTTTATTTATATGTATATGCATAAACCAGCCCGGTAGAGAAAGACGCTAAAAGCTTACATCTTTTAAACAAACGAGGACGAGCTGGACTTTTTGTAGATAGGGACTGTATAACTGATGAGGGGGGGGGGGGTGGTTGTTGACATCTAAACACAAACTACCCTTCGCTGACCACGAAAGGGTAAACTAACTACTACGATGTCATTAAAATAGCCAGTTTATTTTCAATGGATCTTTAATGAAAGTAATTTCAAAAGATCTTAACAAAAACAAAATAAACATGTGAAAACATTATAACCTTAAATTGTTCATGCCTCTACTTGGCAACACTGTAATGTTAGCGTTTCGCGCCTAATATGAAATAATATTAATTGAAAAAATGTAACAGAGAACTTAATAAATGTAATGCACTTTACAGAAGTAATTACATAAATAGATGTTGATTATCTTCCAATAGAGACAAGAGACAATTAATAACTTGTAATGGAATTAATTGTAATTCGATGTAGAGAGAGATATATACCGGCTTTTTTGTGCAAAGGACACAGCAATCTAAACGCGTTAGAGCGAGAACGAACTACCGACTTTCTTACGAAAGACCACGGCGAGTAAACGGGTTAGAGATACAAATAACTCACGGCTTTATTACGAAAGACCACTGCGGTTGAAACGAGTTAGAGATAGAAAGAACTACAGGTTTTCTTACGAAAGACCACGGCGGATTAAACGAGTTGGAAATAGTTTGAACTACAGGCTTTCTTACGAAAGGCCACGGCGGATAACAATCGCGTTGGGTTACATAACAAAAACACGCACAAATTAACCAACAACGCACTAACTTCAAAATAACGCTCTAAAATCTGACATGGGGTCAGTTATGTCTACAGTGAGTAGACACACAGACAGTAGGTGTGCTTCAGGCGAAGGCTACTTCAGTACTCTTCGAATAGAGAAAAGGATTCGCGCGCAGATAGGTTGCAACAGTCTATATTCAGTCGAGACCTATATTTTGTATTTAAAACAGCCACCGCAGAAAATCCGGCTTCGCAAAGATAGGATGTTGAAAATAGCAATAATATACGTAACGTTTTCAGTGGAGAAATGCATCATCCACTCCCGCCCAAAATTCAAAGAGAGATTTATTACTAAATTCTCTTTTGATTTCGCCGCTTGAAGTAAAGTCTATGAAAATTTCTTCTTCTACAGTTGAGTGACCTTCGAGAGTAGTTAGAAATAGATCCCTAACCCACTCGTAACTTGCTACGAATTTATCGTCAGCAAGAAAATACTTTTTAAAGTTCTGTGCCAACATGGATAAAATAACTTTCTATTGTTACAAAAACAACTTTCACATACTGTTCTTCTTCCTTGTATGTTTTGACAGACTCATTCAATTTGAAAACATTTCTAGGTTTTTTCGTTGCACATTTCTGCTTCACAGCTCCAACTTTTTACAAAAAGCACTGACTTTATCACTGGTTCCTAACATATGTGTGTTTGCTCGTTGGAGTTGCAGGGTATTTAATTTCTCGAATATGTCGACCAAGTAACTCAATCTCATCACAAATAAAGCATCTCGAAACTTTTCGGCTTCCGGCCGGTTTTTCTCTTCTAGAAAAAAAGGAATTTCATCTTTTAAGTCATAAGCAAGTTGTAAAAATTTCCCACGCGATAACCACCTGGCCCCGCAATAGCAACGTCGAATGTTCTGCACCCATATCTTTTGCAAAGTACATTGAAGATTCTTGATTTTAGGGGTCTCATTTTTATATAATCTACTACAGTTACAAACGTAGCTAGCACAATATTGAGACCAGAACTCATTTCTTTTGAAGGCAGAACCTCTCTGTGGATCATGCAATGGGTCCAGACACATTGCGGAGATTTTTGTTGTACACTTTGGAATCTTCTAGACATTGTAAGAGCACCATCGGTGCATATGTCAATGCAATTTATAAATACCAAAGCTTAGATATTATTAGTCCTATGGGGATATCATAGATATCTTTTCCCCATTTAATATCAGTATAACTGTGTAGTGATATAGGAAACTAGGAAAACTATATCTGCTGATCTTTACAATTACCACTCAAGAAGACAGTTTAAAAGTGGAAAACTGCCTAGATTTATCTGTTCATTGACGACTTCATATTGTGGGTTTCTTAAGTGTCTTCTAATTTCCAATTTTTCAAGCTTTGATATTTGTAATACCATATCTTCTTCTTTTTTCTATTAATCTATATTAGGTCAATCACAATTTAGGTCACTTTAATGAGGTTGTCTCCTCTTGGTCGAGGCAGTAAAGCCAAGACCCCCCCCCCTATCCCACTGGCCCGCGAGACTTGACCACGGACAGCCAGGTGACATTGGTATAACAGTTGATTTCGAGGTAAGCTCGAAATTTCACCCAGCATCGTAACCCAGTGTGCAATCCCTTAGCCACGATACTACAGCTGGGACAGGTAAAGCTGGCCCGTGGCAGGATATTCGAGGGCTGCTAGTTGAGTTTTTAGACACAACGAGTCCCCAAGTATTTCTCCGCAGACCTCCTCCTCATATAAAATCATCTTAGAGGCCCCTCCTATCCGCCACCTGGAGACGCGCCATCAATAAATATTCCGACGAACAGCGACGAACTACGTATATACCTACTGATGTGGACTCTTTATTTAGTGATAACTTTTATACTACAAGTCTTACATTGTTGGTATACCTTCGGAGTCATAAATAAATTCTTGTAGAACGGTCAACAGAAAAGGAATTCCAAAATTTGAAAAAAAGCTGAAGAAGGGAGAAACAGAGTTTAGGAGGAGTGATTATGTAATGGCTCCAAAATGGAAGGACAGAAGTGAGGTACATATGCTTACTACGATGTATGACAATGAAATGGTAACACTCAATAAGAAAGACAGAGCAACTAATGAATTTAAAAAGAATCCTGCATGTGTTGTTGACTAAATCGAAAAAATGGGTGCTGTGGATAAAACGGACATGATGATCAGTACCGTTGACCGTACAAGGAAGACGGGAAAATGGTGCAAAAAACATTTCTTTTTCATTCACTGGACCTATGCATACTAAATGTCCATGCTATGTACTTAACTCAGAATGCGAACAAGGGGACATTCCGAAAGTTCCATTTAGAGGTGGTTCGCCAATTGCTAGGAAGATAAATTTTGTTATTACTAGCCTATTGGAAAAAATAAATAAGATATTTTTTTAGGTATCCACCAAAAGAACAACGTGCTAGTTATAACCAAGGGTTGGTCCAGCTCACTGAAAGACATTTTCCAGAAATGGTTCCACGCAAGAACGGAAAAGCGCAATTTCGTAAATGCAAGGTTTGTTCTCAGAGAGAAAAACGTGAAAAAAAGAGCAAAACACCAGGTACATGTGTTTAAATTGTCATGTTGGTCTATGTATTACCCCATGTTTTCGGATTTACCATGAAGTGGCGCATTATTACAAGTTTATCCATATACAGATGGTTGCTAGGTTAAGGTATATCGTTCTTTCTGACTTTACTGCTGTTTGTTTTGACTTTAAATATATGTAGTTCTGAAATTAGTTTCAATTAATGTCAAAAATATGTGACACCCGTCTCACTGGCACTGAAATAACTGCCGTCCGCGCGCCAATGAAAATCTGTTAGGCTTCGTCCTGAAAGGGTTAAATCATATATATTATATATGCACATACATATGTAGGTACACATTTTTTTGGCTTGACCTAAAATATGATGATTTTTTTTACTGTACGCTATACTATCAGGGCTTCACTATGACTGAAAATACTCTAGCCCACACATTATCAGATCTCATCTATGGCTTACACTACTGTAGCTCACAACTCTAATTACTCGGGCATACAATACTGTAGCTCATACCTTATCAGAGCTTATGGCTTATACTGCTGCAGCTCATAACTCTGACTATTCGGGCTTACAATATTGTAGCTCGCACCTTATCCCTGCCAATAGAGAGTAATAATAATAATACTTTTATTTGGCAGCTCTTTTTTTCAGTCAATTACAAAACACTAATAACGAGTAGTAATATTCTTTCCTTTTTTACTTACTGATGTGAATTAGGTAAAAAATAAATCCTCGACACCAATGTGGTACCTTGACTGGGAGTAAATCAAACAGCCTTCCAGTATAGCTAAGTATAATGAATAACCAATTCACAAACTGTACAAGAGGTTAACTATTAATTATAACGAAAAGTGATTGTATTATCACAATACTAAAATGTTTATTGTATAGAATACCAAGAACAACTAGCTACCTCTTTATCGATATCGGTGAATTCCGTGATTCATTTCGTTATCTACTTTCTAATCCAGTACCGATTTCCACAATTACGATCTGATCAGAACTGACCAATAACTAATTTAATTTCAACTGAATCTACTACTTACAACTTAGCTAAATCCTTTCTCTATAGGAAACCATGGGCTCTAACAATTAATTACACTAATTTTATCTTGTACACTAGCCGCGCTGTTCTTTCACTGTCCTTTGCTTTTTAACTAATACTATGCACTGGTCCTCTTAAGTCTTCTGTCCAAGTTCACATTGTCCAGGAGCTGGTTTGCCTCGACTTGATGGTGTCACTAACAATTTCCATATCCAAGTTTCTATGAAGGTCACTTGTTAGGGGCGAAATTTAAGGGATGAGAGCAGTGATTGTGCACTAGTGTTCCTCGCCTCTAACTGCCCCAGTAGCTCAGCTGGGCGTATGTTCGACAATAAAAATTTATTTCGATTTTATTGAAATGTATAAGGTTAACTTTTCCAGAGCGACACGGATTTCTAGCCAGTCAAAATCCGAAACCAACCACATGATATGGGACAACCCACTGCACGAATACTATTTAGTATCAACTTAAGTTCTAAGAATTAGCTGGGATTATTGTATGGTAGTGGTAGTGGCCTCTCAGCTTCTCAATATGTTTATCCAAGAATCCAGCGCCTTGGTGAGTGTGTGATCTCTAGGAGGTGTACAACACACGAAGACAAGCACGTAGTTACGAAGGAAGTAGAAGGTAGACTGTGTGAGGACAAATACTATGGACAGCGGAGACAATACACGTTGACAGTGATGGATGGACGTTGAAGATGGAGCTGGCACCAAACAGGGAACTGAAATTCGAATGCAGTGGCTTCAAACTCGATATCCGAGTATGAATCTCCAACCTGATGTGAAGATTGTACGCTGACTTGGTGGTAGAACATGGATTGAATACGACCAGATGGTTGAATGAACCCTAAAATAAACATTACCAGTCTAACTTCCGATTCCAATTGAGTACGGGGGCTCTTATTAGTTATAATACTAACCTCAATGTGACAGAGGGTTCTTGGATGGCCCTGTTGGTCTATTTGCCGTATGACAACCAACTCCTTTTCCGTGATTAAATCACGGCTCGAGAAGTTCTACGAACTTACCTTGACCCCCAAAATTCCGTAATTCGAAAAGATTTTCTTTAAAATATATAGCGTCTATAATCGCAAACAGTATAAGGAAATCTCTCTACCAGAAATTTCTCAGAACCATTGAACGATGAACTGGTTCCGGTGCGCTTCGCGACCCTCCGAATTTTATGTTAATTTTAATTTTGTTTGATAGCTTACCTTAAATAAAGTAGATTAGAACAAACATTTCGCTGGATCATTCAGTAATTACTTTAAAAATCACGAATTTAGTTCGAAAAATGGTACTTTTTCAACACTAGTTAATGCTATTTTACGATAAATATTTTCAATTTAAATTGTTAAGGTTATTATCTCGAACTAAATATAAGTCTGTTTCACAAAAAAAACCGGAAGAAAACACTTTAATTTTGCCAATTTTAAAAAAATATTCTTAGGCATCATTATTTTCACTTGACACTTATAGGTTATAAATTAGACACTGACATCTTATGTCTAGGCAGCCAGGGTCACAAATTAGGAGACTTTTCTGTCATCATGTGATTTTTAGCGGCGTTGTCAAATGGTATTTATTTTCTTTCAGTTGAATTAATTTTGTGTTGTAATAGATATATGAATATCAATCTACTTTACTATTTCAAACGGAAATCCGATCTTCAATAACTCAAACGATTATCCACATTGTTATGAAATATTACGTGTTCAAATAGATATACTATTACGAATATATACCTAATTGAGTGAACAGCTATCGACAGATTTTGAAAATGCGCGCCGGTTCGACGTTTCGCAATTCGCGCGCGCGAATTGCGAAACGTCGAACCGGCGCGCTCGCTTCGCTCGCAATATCAATCTGCTTTACTATTTCAAACGGAAATCCGATCTTCAATAACTCAAATGATTATCCACATTATTATGAAATAATACGTGCTCAAATAGGTATACTATTACGAATATATACCCAATTGAGTGAACAGCTATCGACAGATTTTGAAAATGCGCGTTTGTAACCGAGGGTATTCGAAAAAACTTCACGTTGTCTTTTTCCCCACGTTTTCCACATCCCTCAACACAACAAAAAGCAGGCATTTTCACGATTAGCTATTGTAAAAATGATTAAAATTCGTGTTAAAGGGTTTTAAACAAGCGTTGTGTACAATGCACTCTACAGCTGTGTACGACCCATAAAGAAATAACCATATTTGGTTTGTCTATGGTATGACCCACAGATGTCTTGTTTAAAATTAAATGACAGTTCGCTAGAGTGCTCTATAGCACAAATCAAATTATATTTGTTAATTTATTCAATTGAACATTTGTCAAATATAAAATAATACCAATATAAATATAAAATATGACTAAAATTGAATAAAACAATCCACCTTTAAGTATCAACAATACCCTCGTTATAAAAAGAATATTTATACTTATCGGAACATTTAACGTTAATTTTTAACAATCACAAACATATACATAGTTTTTATATTTATCCCAACCACATAAAATATACGAACTAAGTTAGTACCTGTGGAGCATACATAAAACGTCCAATAAAGTACAGTTTCAATATATTTTAGATCATGAAGATAATTAAATCTTGTGTAAATTATTTCCAAGCCGTCACGACTCACGGAATTGAGAACTGGCAACGTTGTACATTTCCTTCTCCTCCTAAAATTTGTGACTATCTGAAATCTAGACATAAATGTCAAATTTTTTTAAAAAATGGCGGTTTTTTAGTACTTTCAATTGCGATTTTCTCTTTCAAAAGTGCATAATCCAAGAATTTTTTTCTCTTAAAATGTTCTATAACAATAGGGCTTTCTAGTAAAAAAAAATCGCTCCAAAATTCGGAGGGTCGCGAAGTGCACCGGACCCCGATGAACTATATAATTGAAAATTTCCAGCGAAGGGTTAGGAAATTCGACTCAGCCAATCTTCTTCCAACTCAACACGGAGATTCATGAATAAATTACAGAAATTAGCAGATGTGTACTTTAAGTCATCTGTCACTCGCCAAGGTACGCTAGCAGTATACTCGGAACTTGGAACATAGAACGCCAACATTGAGTAGAATACAAATGTCATGACTTTATCAAATTTTTACTGCAGATCACGCCTATTACATTTGTATTCGATATAAGAGACAATGAAGAATTAGCCATTTGTCCTTGAAATATAATGGTTATAGCAAGACCAGAAAATTTTTAAAGCGGCCAATCATGCCATTTCTGGCCGAACCAACACAAGTACAATAAGGCATATGCCATTAGTCAAATCACATAGACAATTAGGTGTTGTGGAAAAAGCAGAGATAGTTGAGGTGAATTCAAGGACACAATAACACTTGGAAAACTAAGCTGGCTTGCACAATAAACAAGAGTAATGTTAGGTTTATTCATATGTATGGAAGTGTAGCTCTTTCCCACACGTGGTGTAATTTACATTCAATACCTTACACTCGATACTTAATATTGACTCATTCCTAACTACACTGAACTACACTCTACTCAAAGTGTGGTGGAAATTACGTTACACGACGCTTCACTTTCAAGCAATCGTAATGACCAATGGCCATGGTCTGTTGATTCTAATCATAGAACAATCGGAGTAACCAGGAGTGCAAACTAAAGGACCAATTGCCATGGCCTGTTAGTTCTAATCATAGAACAATCAGAATCAGCAGATGTGCAATAAACAGGAGTGTGTTCGGTTATGACGAAGGGTGAAGAGTTTGTCTCTATCGAATTGTAACATATCGATCAAGAAATACATTCTTCTCTTAAACAAAAGGAAGGGTTTTATTGTGCAAAATGAATCCGTAACACACTGTTTCGGAAGTACCAAGCAGCGTTCACTATATTCCTCAGCACTTTATTCTGGAATGTCCGTATTATATTTAAATTATTATTTTTGGCACAAATCATATATCCAAATTGGCTTGAGTATTGCATAAGACCATTTTATTATGGATGGTCAGTGCAGAATTACATCCGAGTACCCAATACGTTTTTTAAATTTTATAACTAGTTCTTTTTTCTTCTTGACATGAGCTTTCCAACGTAGTTGACGCCCAAAGTAATACCCAGATATTTTGCCGTGTTGTAATATAGTATTTGGGTATTATTTAGGCTAATTTGAATGTGTTTGGTTTTTTTTTTATTTGTAAAGTTCACATGGGCTAATTTTCTTGCAGCTCGTTGTGGTCGTTGCCTACTGCCAAAATTGCAGTATCGACTGCAAAAGTAGCTACGGTGTTGTTCTCTAGGTCAGAGATATCACTAGTGTAAAGTAGGTAGAGTATCGGTCCTAGTACATTACCTTGTGGTAACTTCTGTCCCAATTTCTTTTGGCTCCGAGTAATCATCTTCTAGTTAATACTATATTTGATAATTTTTTTAAGATTTCTTCTTAAAATTAAAACATAGCTTTTCAAAATGTTTCAAGGAAAATTTGATTCTTATGTAATTTTATAATTTATTTTCCAATGACATAAATAAATAAAAAAACTTGTGGGGCGCCAATTAATTCAATTAAAATGCTTGCAACCGTCCATTCAAGGCTTCTATAATAACCAATCATTTTATTAACGATGGAGCAACTGTTAAATACTGTTTTGTATTTAAATAAACATCGTTTTCCATTCTCTAAGAAATATTATGTAATAATATAAAATATTCGTAGAAAATGAGATATTTTTTATAGTTGAATCGTTTGTAGGTATATTGATATATTATCGAATGTATAACGACTAAAATATTAAATTTTCGTACAAGGAAATATCATGTTTATTGCTCTTATTGTTCATTCAATTGGTGCAATAAACGGTTTTCATGAGCGCATCATATTTGGAGGATTTGTAAAAATACTAATTGATGAATAAACACAGAAGAAAATTACATTGTTATTTCACATGTTGGTGGAAAATTATTATTATTACAATAGATTTAAGGGCTGAGGTAAGAACCTATGATGCCCATAAATGCTTAAACGCCTATACATAAAATTGATGATAAATAACATCAATTAACTAAATCGTAGTTTGCAACAATAACCGCAACAACTATGTAGCGAAAAGGAATTAATGTAAAACAAATACAGATAAATAAAATTATTTATAAAAAACGCACTTGCTAATTAACAACTTTTTTGTTACTAAATATTAATTTATTTTTTAAACCCTTGTCTATCACGTTCTTTCGTATTAGTATTTATATTATTTAAATATTTTTTTATATAATACATATTGTACTCTTGTACTTATCGCTTTCTTTCTGTTTTTCTTCATTGTTTTAAGATAATTTATAAACTATTGAAGAGACGTCAAGAAAACTTCAAGACTTTTTTCTCCTTCATTAAATAATGAACAAATTGAGCTTTCATACATATCTCTAACACAATTGTTTCTTAACTTTTTTATTATCAGTGAAAAAACAAAATTTCTGAATTTTTCCAACGGGGATCTTTTCAAACCCCTTTTAAGAATAGTAGCAAATAAATCTAAGTTTCTAGTTTAAAAATAATCAAAGTTTTCATGTTAACTTTGGGATACATTTTTTTTGGCCGATTAATGTTTATTCGTGTGTTTAGGCAGTACCAATTTTTTTTATTCCTTAATATTTATATTTAATCGATTAAAATAATTTTTTATCAAGCTTCTGATTCAGTGGACGCGCCCGCTACAGCCGCTACTCGTTTTTAACTCAATGTTCACTTCTATATTAAAATTATAAATATTGTTGGTACATGTAGGACTTTTCTTTAGGACAATTTTGGCTCTATAAGGATATTTTTTCAAATTTGGGATTATCTCTAATAGTTTTTGAAATATTTTCAAAAAACCAAACCATTATTTTTTTATACGTTACTGTTTACAACTTTTCCAATTTTTGTCGGCCCATATTGTCCAGGGGATTGTTTCGAATCGAATGAGACCAAAATAATAATTTTCGGTGGTCCAGCCTAGGTTTATGACTAAAGGGCACTTGTGAACCAGACTATAATTTCTAGTTGCACTTTTCCCCTTTTTCAACTTTAGATTTAACCTCCTTTGCTTATGGAACACGACGAAAACCATTGGGTTTTACAGTTTATTAATGATTTATCATGAGGAAACACTCTATAGTCAACATCTAACAACAAATGAGCTTCTTTTTATAACCCCGGCAAAATAAGCGATGCTAAAAACTGCCATAATTCCACTTACGATATTTATTTGCTGGTTGCTGTTGCGGACAATAATATCCATAATTTTATCTTCAAAAATATTAACAATAATTGAGTATTTCACTTGATTCTGTAATCCAGTAAATGAGCTATGAGCTCCTAACCCACTTTCGATTTTGATTATAATCAACGGAATGGTTTGAAAGTGCAATATCTTCACTCCCTTGTTATTTACCTTTAATTTATTTAGAGTTTAAAATAAATTGAATATATTGAGAATAATTTTTGATTTACAAAAATTAACATAGGGATGGGATAATCCAATTTTTAGAATGTACAGTCTAGTTAACACTTCGATCATGTAAATACTAGGTATATAGTGGATGTTCTGTATTACAGACATTGTTTCCTCACAACTTTCATATCAAATTGTGATTGTATGAATTTTTATTGACCAATTATACCATCTGAAAGGCTGGAAAATGGTCATAAAAGGTCAATTGGTTCGATTAATCGGTCAGCGATAGAAAATTTTGTATCTAGCATCAAACTATTTCAAAGTCAATCTAGGATTTTAACACTTCATATCTCACAAATACAAAAAGTAATAGCTGTATTCGATAGACAACAATCTACTGTGCTAGGCTACAACAAATGATTGGACACTCTGATTTTTTTAATCTATGTAAGTTATCGACCTAAGTCTGGTATCAAGAATCTCTTGGTAGCAGCCACGCCTCCAGTGAGGTGGGAAATTACACAAAAAAGCAAGTTTGTGGGCCTCAAGGTGGCAGCCCCACCAACAAGATTGGGGATCGGTGGGCTAATAACCTGCCATCCCTTAAACAACCTCTATAATTTGGGGAGAAATATAGGTGAATAGTTTTGAAATAATCCGAAAGCTAAGTTGGTAAAGTTAGGCTACAAACTCTTACCTTGATAGGTTGGTGTTTTGAAATAGCACAAAACACAATGAGAACTATATATAAAAATTTAAGTGTTTTTGCACTGACAGTTCAAAAGTATATTCCCCGAATATAGGTCTCGAGGCTTCCTAAGGCGGCGGTGTCCTGTAAGGAAACTCGTGTGGAGATGTAGCTTATTTTTAATGAGATCCAAATGCTTTTTGATCTAGTGATGTTAAAGTAAGTTCCGCAGGAACTTTTTGGAGTAATCCAGCCTGGGAAGGCACTGTCAGAGCGCTTCTTTTTTGGTTTCTTCCTTCTTCCAAAACTCTTCCTTATAGGAGCATTTTATTACACCACAGAAAGGCTCTGGGCCAATAAAGGAGGTTCGTGCTCCTTTCCTGGTACATGTATTGGCCTCTTTATTTCCTGTGATTCCTGGGTAGCCAGACTAAAAACCTGGAAATACTCGGACTGAATGAAACTAGTTGGGATGGCATGGAAAAAATAAGAACTCAGGAAGGCACACCCTATTGTATTTTGGCAATGAAGATGAATCAATGGCTCAGAATAGTCTCCACTGGAGTTCCTTTATTGAGACATTACGTCTCCCTTGGGATTAAACGTCTTAAGAAGAAGACCATGAAGCAAAAGAAATGGTTTTTCTTTAATTCCTTATTGTAAATAATTCTTACGCCTTTTCAACTATCAAGGAATGTAGGAATAGTACCAAAAGTAACCAGATTGAAATAATAAATGCTATCATAAAAAAATGTTCTAAATCCTCTATGACAAAAATGTATGCGTCAGTCCAAAACTAACAGCGTCAAAAGTGAAACTTTTCATGTAATTCAAAAACTGTCTTTGAGTGTACAAAAAAATACATTGCAGCAAAGAAAAATTGACTGGAAATTATAATAAAAATGATTTATAATAAAAATCAAGAAAAATCTACGGACTATCCCGAATTAATTACTACGGAAGTTTCACTTGTACGTACTATTATTTACATATACATAAAACTATATACATATACGTACAAGTGAAACTTCCGTAGTAATTAATTCGGGATAGTCCGTAGATTTTTCTTGATTTTTATTATAATTTCCAGTCAATTTTTCTTTGCTGCAATGTATTTTTTTGTACACTCATTGACAGTTTTTGAATTACATGAAAAGTTTCACTTTTGACGCTGTTAGTTTTGGACTGACGCATACATTTTTTGTATCTTCATTGACAATAACTGAGAATAAAAACAATATTAAAAAATTTTTAATATGAAATAATTTAATAGACATATACATATATATATATATATATATATATATATATATATATATATATATATATATATATATATATATTACATATACATAAACATTCTACATTAAGAAAAGAACTATATAAGTAATTAATATGACTTATGTTAATGAATCACAGATTCAAATATCTTTATCTGCACTGTCATTTTTATTTGGCAAAATAGAAATAATTGGCTGATGATAGCTAAAGTAGGATGCAAATACTTCAGATCTCAATGAATTCAAGTGTCTTGAAAAAACAGCATCCAAGCAAGTTCCATATCTTGTTGTTGAAATATGAATGTCATTGTTTATATTTAATTGTAATTTATCATATAAAAATGAAATGAGTGGTTCTGAACTTTTGTCACTAAAATTTACATTAAAATCTCCAGCTAAGATCATTGGCATCTTATCTTTTTCTGATTTAGCTTCGGATGCATGTGGTATAGTATATATTAATAATTTGTTGAAGATAAACTCGATAATTTCATTAATTTTTTGTTTCGGATAAATATATATTGATATAATAATTATAGATAATTGTTTTGCAGTTGTACATATTACTGCACACAAATCACCGACACTTAATTCTTGTGATCTTTCTAGATTTTCAGCATCATACGGTGATGAATGATTGTTATCAGTTAATTCTAATGTATTATTACTATCTGAATTTTTCTGAAATATTGCAACCCCTCCAGCTCTTCTTTGTCGTCTTTTATATTTAATAACACATCTAAAATTTGGAATTTCTATATTTTCATCATCGTTCATCCATGTTTCAGATAACAATAATATATCACAATTTTGTAGGACTTGATCCTTCAGATCTAACTTATGAGCTCGTAAGCTTTGGCAATTGAATGTATAAATAGACAGTCCTTCTGCTTCTTTAATCATATCAACTATATGTTGATCTATTGTTATCAAACTTTTAGTTTCTAATCTTTCTAACTCTTTTCTTACTGCTAAAGTAGAAGGGGTATTTCGACGTCCATGATAGAATTTAAAATCGTTATTTGGTGTGACAATAAATAATTTTTCTAAAGTTGTGGCTCTTGATAATGCAACATACACTAATTGCTGATCTTGACTCTTTTCATATTCATAAACGATTTCATCGAAAGTACCTCCTTGAGATTTATGAATTGTCATTGCATTTGCTGGGACAAGTGGGAAATGGCATATTTTTAGTAATATTGTTTTATTGTTATTTAACGGTATTGATGCTGTTCGTTTTTCAATATATTTCAATACTCTTGTTACGTTTTATTACATATTTTTTTCAAAATAATACAAATAAATACACAATGCAAAGAAATTTCCTAGTTTTTATCGCCTTAATTTTAAAGGTAAACAATTTCTATATTAATTTCGCACTGGATTATACCAATATCGGCAGAAATTATTAAGCGCTCTTGGTATCCTTTTCCCCCCGAATGCGTTCTCACTTTATCGTTCGCGCAGCGAAGTGGGGATTGATAAACGGAATAATATGATCGCCATCAATAAACAATGCCCTGCGACTATTCTCGGCGTCTCCTCTTTGTGCGAATCTTCGTTAATTTTTTCCGCCTCTCTCACAAGGAGTTTAACAGTTTTGTTAGCTCGACGAGTTAACTCTCATGACAAAAGGCTAGTGTCCCATAAAAAGTTTCACTTCAATAAATGTAACAATGAGCATTATTAACTATTAAATAGAAGTCGGTCAATACTGTTCTTAAATGCGTTAACTGATGGTGCGTTAATATTGGAAAGATTGTTCCAGACATTAAACACTCTTTTGGTAAAAAGTGTTGTCTCACTCGGGATCTAATGGACTCCTTTTTATATTGGTGACCTCTCAGTATTGAATAGAAACATGGATTGAAGATCACCAAAGTTATGTTTAATGCTTTTATGACATAAAATTACACCGCCACGTAGTCGACGGTCTTGAAATGTGATGAACATCGTCCTGGTCAGTACTTTTTGGGGTTGTTTAAACCCAAATATTTTGCAATGATACAGGGAATTTTCCCAAATATATTTTTCCAACAGGTTGTACAGTAAAGAGGCTTTGTTTGTAGCTTAAAAATAGTCTTTTTTCGGAGCAGCTATGTGGCCGCAAAGAAATATAATCTCTTATAAGTTTCCAAATATTCATTTCGTCTTTATCAAAGATGGTGAAAACTCGTTTTTTGTCAGTTTTGGTTTTTGGCACCGTTACAATAAAGACTGATTTTCTATCTTCTATATGTGTGACTAACATATTTACAAGCTTTTGCCGCCGACATCCACCAAATACATATAATACTGCGACCTTGTTCATTAAAAACGTTTCATGTGGTGTCTCATGAATAAATGTTAGGATATTTTCTCTAGTTGACACACTGGATTTTTTTGGTTGGTGCCCTTTTGACTTTTGCTTCAAATACTCGCATAATTTGTGAAAATTACACAAACATTAATATTCATATTTACCATTAAAGTCCTCTTTGTGGTCATCGAATATTTAGCCCACAAAGAGCTCGTGGATTTTTTTCGGATAGGTCATTAAAGTACCCCAACAGCATAGTTTCGTTAATGTTTTCTACGGCATTTTCAGACATATACTTCAAAAATTGGTTATATTCTTTGTCGTATGAGTCTCTGGATTTTTTCGGTAACAGGTTTTGCGTTCCCTTTCCAGCCTTCTTCGCAATTTCGTCGGAAATTTCAAAAACTAGCAACAAAAACGCAGGCACATAATAATGTCAAGGTAATGTGGCAAGTAAAAATAAAAAATTGGTAAATAATATAAAATTTAAAAAAATATTTATTATTCAAAACGAACTGGTATGACATAAAAGCTTGTATGCACTATGGGTACTAATAGATATATACCCTAGGACGACTTATGAACTCTCGGGTTATTTAAGAATGTCTCCCTCAAGACATAATCATCTACTTAGTACCCTTGATACAGAAATAACTATTTCATTTCGATTTTTTACTGTCTTTGTATACTTCTGACTATCTTTATATGGGTAGAGCGAATTAATAATGAGTAATTCATTGAGTATACAAAAATTTAGTAACCTTACTCCATTATTATTTCTTTCAGTTTCTCCATGCATTCCAATTACATTATTATTTTCTTCATCTCGCTTTTCAACTATACAATTCAGTTTGCCGATTATTATCAATCTCCCATTCACCTCGTCCAAAGCTTCGTTCAGCATATCCCAGAATTTTTTCCTTTTCATTTTCGTTTAGCCCATATACAATGAATATGCTTGTCTCTGTCTTTAAATGTAAGTTAACTTGAGGATTCTCTCTGATATTCCCTCCCAGTTTTTAATAGTTGTTATCTGTCCGTTATTTATGTATAGAAAACTGGAAAAAGTTTAAAAAAATTATAAGTTTGTTTAGTGTTGCCTAGTATACGCATTTTAAAAAAAAACAGGATTAGACCTTTTAAGTGTAATATAACGTGCTATTCAAAAGTCCCCTCTCCCCCTCGTAACTTTTGAACTGCTACACTTATATTATTAAAATTTGGAGGGTGAAAATAAAGTGTTGTAAACTTTTCTACGAATGGTAACAGGTGACGTAATAGTAATAGATGACGTAACAGTGCCACTCTGGCCAATAATTTGAAATAGGACCTTATGGCAAGTGATATCTCGTTTGAAAGGCATTGACATTGGCTACATAGCCATATTAATTTTGTTTGGGTTTAAATTAATTTTGACGGATAAATTAAATAAATACCAAAATTATTATTTCACATTTAAATATTGAAGATTTTTCAGTCCGCGTCTGGTTAGTTGTCAAAAAAATTGACGTTTTTAATTTAATAGTATTTGTTGCTTTGCAAAGTTTTTCTAAATAGCTTAAATATTCAATTTTATTATTGTTTAACGAGACGTTTAAGAGTTTACATAGGCAAAATGGTACGTACTCAAGCCGACATAGTAGCAGCTATCTTAATAATTGGTAAATCTAGAAAGAATCTCCATGAAGCGGAATGTTTATTTAATGAGAGATACCCAGAGCGTCATATCTCGAGAACTTATTTGAGGGAGCTTCTTCACAAGTTTGAAGCAACAGGTAGTGTTCAAGATGCCAAACGATCTGGTCGACCAACACTAAAGTTGCGTCTATCTGTGAAGTAAGTAAAAGTACAGTACACAGAGTGTTGGCTAAAAATAAATTTCATCCATACGAGTTAAAAATGGTGCACCACCTTTCGGATGACGACCCCGACAGAAGACTCGAATTCTGTGAATGTATGACAAATAAAATTAGTCAAATCCCACATTACACAAAAACAATTTGTTTTAGTGACGAAAGTACTTTTTGCCTCAATGGAAATGTGAATACATAAAATGTAAGGTATTGGAGTGACACAAATCCTCACACCTTTCGTGAACAACATACCTAATTTCCAGAAAAAGTCAATGTTTGGGCAGGTATTTTGGGAAACCACATAGTTGGTCCTGTTTTCCTAAATTCAAATTCAAGCGGTGAAGTGTATCTAGAGATGTTACAAAATGCAATTGAGCCGTTAATTCTTGAAATTCTGGAAGATAATCAAGATGAATTCGGCCATCTGGAAATAAAATTTCAACAGGATGGTGCTACTGCACATTATTATGGTGCAGTAAGACGTTACCTGGATGAAGAATATCGAGGTAGATGGATTGGCCGGCGAGGTCCTATAGAATGGCCACCTAGGTCACCAGAACTGACACCATTAGATTTTTTTCTATAGGGGTACTTGAAATCCAAGGTTTATACTACGGCACCAGATAGCATTGGCGTTTTGAAAGAAAGAATTACTGAAGAATGTAATGCTATTTCAGCTGACACATTCGAACGAGTACGACAAGAGTTTACTAATAGGATGTATTACTGTCAGGAAGTAGACGGAGCACATTTCGAACACTTGCTATAAGAATCCATTGTTGATATTTGATTAATTAAATTTAAAAAAATAATTTCAGTAATTTTGGTATTTATTTAATTTATCCGTCACTTGCCATAAGGTCCTATTTAAAATTATTGCCCAGAGTGGCACTGTGACGTCATCTATTACTATTACGTCACCTGTTACCATTCGTAGAGAGGTTAACAACACTTTATTTCCACCCTCCAAATTTTATTAATGTAAGTGTAGCCGTTCAAAAGATACGAGGGGGAGAGGGGACTTTTGAATAGCACTGTACAATTCTATTTCATAATGTTCCATGTTAAAATTCTATGAATAATTTAAATTGTTAATCAGTCCACTAATCGTCTATTGAAAATGATTCATGTGTGATGTTATATTTCATGAATAATTCAAATTGTTGAATCCACCTTCTTCCTAGGTATATTAAAAAATTAATTGAGAATTTTACCAATCAAAGTAAAAAAATGATATAATAAACCACAGTACAGGTCCCCACTGGAGTTGATTGCCAAAAACTTTATAGTTCGCTTCAAGTCTATCGCATTTTTCTCCCATGTTTTTTTATTTCATTTGAAGTTACTGGAAATTTGATTGTAATGCGGGTTTAAAAATTTTCCGAAAAATTTTCCGACATTGACGTGTTTACAGCCCGAAACATGCCAAAATGACGGGGTATTGGAAATCAATTTAAATTTCATATTTTTTTTTTGTGTTTGAGCATCGACATCTAGGTCATTGTGCTCGTCGATATATCATTGGGGTAATTTATATTTTATAAAATAAATTTGTGGACTTTAGATAAGTTATCACCTGGTTAAGCTCGTCATTTTGGTTTCTAAGAATGTTTTCGATCTGGGGTATTTTGAGGAATTGTCTGTGAAAATTGAAGGCTGCACAAGTAAATATATGTTGTGTTGTCAGTGGGATGCCGCACTTCTCACATCTAGGTTTGTTCTTTCCAAGGAGGAGGTGTAAATGGGTTAGGTTTGTGTGGCCTATCCTTAATCGGCTGAGGACGACTTGTTCACGCCTTGTAAGAGTTTTGGGGTAGAACCATTTTTGTACGCTCGGTTCAATGTGTCTTAATTGTCCGTCATATGTATTCCATCTGTTCTGCCATGCTTCGTAAATTTTATTCTTTATATCCGTTTTCATATCCAGGAAGGTGTTAGGTATGCCTTTTTCAACTGTTCCGCTTGTGGCTTTTTTTGCTACTAGATCAGCTTCAGTATTACCGGTAATATCGGTATGCCCAGGTATCCACATTATTGAAATAGTCCTTTGCATACTGTATAGATGGGTTGATAATTCTTGAATGCGTACAACCCATTCATTTGCAGAAAAACGATTTTTTGTCGAGAGAGTGGCAGTTAAGGAATCCGTACAAACTAAACATTTTTCAAAGCTGCTCTGACTGAAGTACAACAACGCTTGCCATATTGCATACAACTCGGCATTAAGTATACTAGACTCTTGGTTTAGGGTCCAAAAGAAGGAATCTACACCGATTACGATTGCCGCCCCTGTTCCATTATCTGATTTGGAACCATCTGTGTAGATGACTAAATGTTCGTTGTATAGATCCACTTGTTCTAAAAATAGCGTTCGGTAGATCGATGGAGCGGTATCTTCTTTTTTGTATTTACTGAGAGATATGTTTATTTGTGGTAGTTTTCTTAGCCATGGAGGAGTGTCATACGTATAGGTCATTCATATTTTTAAGAAAACAATTTGTTCATAAACAATTTATTAACAAATGGCGGATAAATATAATTATAGAGTTATTCTCTAAATAACCTATATTAATTTCGTATGGTTTTAGTTTTGTTACCGAGTGAATACTGTTATTATATGTCAAAAGAGTCTAAATTACGTTTATTTCAATAGGTTCTTCCTTAAAATCGGTGTGATTATTTAAAAGCCTAATATGTTCTATAAATGTTGAGTCAAATCATTTGGCAATACCTTTTGATTCAGGATATTGTGAACTGATAAAATGAATTTGAATTTAAGTTCCTAATAAATCTTTCCCTAAGCTATTTTTTAATTATGTCCCGTTATCGGATATTATTCGCTCCGGTAAACAATGATGGGTGAAGTATCTAATAAAATTATTATCAATCTCTATACCTTGAGTTGAGTTCAATTTATACAACTGCCCGTATTTTGAAAATGACTATAATAGTTAGAATTTTCGGTGTTTTCCAAAGTAATAGTGTCTAGATGTATTATTTGAAACGGTTTGATAGTTGTTGGGGTAATACTAAAAAGAGGTTTCACGGGATTCCGATCATATTTTGTTATTTGACATATTTCGCATTCGTTAATGTACGTATAAATAGAAGATCGTTGATTAGGCCAATAGTATCGCGATTTTATATTATTTTCCGTCTCATCTAATCCTTTGTGATTATGTTTCCCTTCATGATAGTTTTGTATAACTTCTGTGATTTCATTTAGAAGGATGTCAATTAATTTTTTATTACATTTGATAAATGAAATGAATTTATGAAATATGTTTGTATAGCCGTGCTGTATAAGGGATCTTCAAAATAAATATGATATTTTGCTTTTGGTACTATATATTCTTTCACAAAATCTAAGATATTTTTCTATAATTCACGTATAAAGAGACTTCATTATAACATTGTTTACAGTGTCACAATGAAGCTCTTTGAACACTGTTATAGTAATTTTTAGTGTACAGTTCGTTATTGTATTTACTTATATTTTTATTTGACATTTGACTTTAACCTTGACACAAATTATACATAAAATGGTCTAGCAGTGTTATAGCTAGCAAATTATTATATTAAATGTTGTATCTTCTTAAAGGTAAATTAGAATGATTTATATATTAAAAATATTAATGAATAAAGTAGGATAACATTTATTTATCAATGATTTGTCAATTGTTTATTTTTATATTATATAGGATCAATATATAGGTATACATAATGTTCGATTTTGGGATAAATTACCAGATATCTATGTGATGGTGTATTACAGAAATAATTCTGTTCTTGATATAATATAAATAGATAACAAGAGTATATACGAAGAAGCTCTTTTTAAAACAAATAATCATCCTCGGTTTGCTTAAATGAAAGTTTCTTTACAATTTACACAAGTATTCGGTTATAATATGTCAAAAGTCAGAAGTGCTGAATAAAACCATCTGTGATCTGACCAATCAGGAATCTACAGAAATTCCAACTTAAATTTAAACCACTCCTCCTAGTTTATTATTATATGTAATCCTATTTTATTTAGAAATTAAACAAATGCGAATTATAAAAAATATTGTGTTAAACTTGTACCACAAAACGAGTCATTGTGACACTTGTTTTACAAATAACTATCAGAAAATTGTGTAGTTTCATAAAATTCGATTATAGTTGGTGTAGCTGTTTCAAAATTGACTTACCTACATTTACTGCATATTACGAAATAGGTATTCCGGCAATAGGATTTTCTATGTTAGTGTGAATAGTATTATTGTCGTCATAAATTTCGTGATTAAAATCTTCAGCTTCTACAATAAGTGAATCGGTTTCTACATTTTTATTGTTTGTAATATTCGAAAATGAGTCATTAAAGTTTTCGATATAAACTAATAATTTACTTCATTGATATTTATCTGAATTCGTGATAAACAGTCACTATTAGTGTTCATGTACCTTTTTTTTTCAGAATTCATATGATCTGCTCGAACATTATTATTATCAAACTTGAATTTATCTTTATTTGCATTTGCATTAAAATTAGTACTCAAGGTTTGTTAGTATTCTTCGAACTGTTCAACCTCTAAAGGAGCAATTAAATAATATACTTTAAAATATGACTCGGACGGATTTAACCCTAGATAACGGGACATTCGTAAAATTTGCGATGGTCAATATTTGTAGTGATATTTCGTTTGTTTCCGGATACCGCAACGGGGCGAGACTCTTAGTACCTTCCAATTTAGTTGGTAGCTAGACTCCAGTGTACGAAACATCGCATTATTGTCAATTGAATCGCAGATTTTTGCCCTCGATTCGTCAATTTTACGATAGTCCCGTATTTACGTAGGTTAGTTTTCGCGCGAGCTTTTTTTGGTCTCATATTGTGAACAGCAGTTTTAGTAACAATTAGGAGACATGTAAGTTATTATTTATTATTTTTTTACTTATGGCATTCTGAGGATATGTCATTTCAGCAGAATGGCTTCAAAACGGCGATTATCTCTGGCAGAATTAGAAGAAGAAATGCGAAAAATTATGGAGGGAGAAAACAGTGATGCAGATCCATTTGAGGATAGTGGAAGTGACTGGGAAGAAGATAATCTTGAAATAGAATCCATAGAAGAATTAGATGATTCAACTGATGAATCGTCTCTCGATGAGAATGTGCCTATGAATGGACAATAAATTACTACTTTGGCAGACAATAAGGACGACGTCGGTCATGAAAACGCCGATGATCAGGCACTTCAGCCACAACTCAAAACATCAAAAAAATATCAATTTCTGGTTCAACCCAACACTGTACGTTTTAAAGGAAAGAATTGTCACAGATGGACATGTACATTGGACCAATTCTGCACCAACATGAGCTACAGCAGAAAAATTAGAAGATGGCCCCTGTGTGTGCTATATGGTATGATAAATATGGGCTGCATCAACTCATTTGTGATTTATTCGACTAATACATTGAAAAGGGGAGAGAAACCCCTTTTGCGATACCAGTACATGATAGATTTGAGTCGTCGCCTTGCTGAGCCATGGATGAGGAGAAGTTTATCCAACCCGACTTTTAGGCGAAATATCTGCCAAGATATTGTTCTAATTTTAGGTATTCAAAGTGATTCAAGAAACTCATTACCTCAGGAAAAGAAGCGTAAAACGTGTTTTTACTGCCCCTGTCAAAAAAGACGGATGACAACAACTTATTGTGGACAATGAGGGCATCCGATCTGCGGAGAGTAACGCGAAGACATTTGCAAAAAATGCAGGGATGATGAATAGGAATTTGAATTTTTAATTTATATTTTGTTTCTTCATTTTCTAATAAAGAGTTTCTACCACTTTTCGTGAGTTGTTCTGGGAAGATTTTTCGTAAAATCCGGGTTTTTTCTACCGTCGTGAAATTTACGATAGACCCGTAATGACGTGTTTTGAAATAAGTCTCGTTATCTAGGGTTAAGATAGTAAATACAGCTTCACTTTTTTCTGCTCTTGTGAGACATTCGGTTATTTCCATATTTCCTATTTTTGTATAAGGTATAATTACATCGCCAATATTAATATTCTCAATATTCAATTTAATTATTTGTTCAGTTCGCGGAGCACTACTGCTCTCGTTTCTGATTTTAAAATATTTTATTTTTATTTCACTATATGGCGTAATTAACACATTATTTACTAAATCAATTGTCGCATTCAATTTTTTCAGATTATCTAAACCTAATAAGCAATCAAAATGATTGTGAAATTTAAATATATAATATTCTAAGTTTATTTCCTTTTTCATTTTAAATATCTTTGAAGATGGAATTACTGTACAATAATGTTGTTGACTTGTGCCTAAAGCAGATGTCACTTTGAATGATTTTTTCATACTTGATTTTGAAAATTATTCATTTGCAATTTCAGGTGCTACAAAGGATTTTGTACTACATGTATCTCTCAATTCTTTTAAAATATTTTTTTTCTATTACCTACGAAATGTGTTTGATTTTGCCAGTTATTTTTATTCTGAATATTCGGTTGTATTGTACGTGTTAAAGGTAGAGATACTCATTGGAGTAGGTTTTTGAAATTCATCATTTCTATTAGGTTGGAAAACATTAGTATTTCTATTCTAAAAATGTTTTCCCTACTTGTACTAGGTAGATTATTTGCATTATTGAAATTTCTATTGAACTGTATTTGATAATTATATTGTAAATTTGGCCTGCTTACGGTTTGATTATTAGGATACTTATTTTTGTTTTGAGGTTTAACATCAAATTGTGACCTAGGCTTATTAAATTATTTTTTTGGATTTCCATTATTGTTATTACTACTTTAATAAACTTGAAAATCGTACGTTAGAACATTTAAAGCTGAATTTAGGTCGCTAAGATTCTTGATACGCAATAGTGTACCGAGAGGTTCCTTTAATCTGCGCAAAACCCTTAGTGCTAAATTTCTGAAATAATTGCCTAAAATGGCTTGTTCATTTACATAAGAGCGTGTCATTAATAATGATGTCTGTAGATTTAAAAGATGCTGTATCCTATTATAAAAATCAAAAGGTGATTCAGTACCTTGTTTTAATTCTTAATTTCAATACTTAACGTGTAAATATCTCGTTTATCTGCATATGTATCCAATAGAGCATCTTTAAAATTCTGCCAATTCGTTAGGCTTTAGATACAATACTAGCTATCAAATATTCATTTTGGAAGTCTGTTTTTCAGATATTTCAATAAATCTAGGATTTTGGAATCATGTCCAGATATTCCTTTTTCAAGTGAGGCACTACTTGATCTACAGGCACTTTGTAAAATTGGTCTATTTAAAATATAGGTTTCGAAAGTTCGATACTCATTTTACGGTTATGATAAGTTCATGAACCTGAATCTAAATCAGAACTAGAATCGGAGTTGTCAGAGCTTTCTGAATTAAATGAACAATTATTTCCTCTAAACGACATAAAGTACTCACATCAATAGTAGGACTGCTTTTGCCATCTAGTTGCACTTGTAGCTGGAATTGCCAATGTTCCCTTGAATTCCTCCTAAGAGCCAACCATTTTCAAGTTGAGTTACTAAATCACTTAACCAATAATTCACTTTAGGTATGTTAATAAATCGTTGATACGAACCGATTGTTATATTCACTAACGCCCGTTTAATGTATACTACTGACTGCGCCAATTAACTTTTAACACTCGGAAAAAGCGTTTTTTTAAATTATTTGTTCAACAAAAGTTGCAAGTTCCAAGATTCGAAGTATATTCTAAATTGACAATATAAACTGAACGATTCAAAAGGTAAAAATTACAATATAAATAAAAATAAGTTTCAACAAATTTTGCAATATCAGGTCATTACAAAATCAACTAATTGAGTAATTTAATTATTATATAGTTAGGAATTTAAAGTATATAACATACATATATGTGTATATATTTATTAAATGAAAATTAAACCATATTTTATTTATTCGCGTCTTTACAATAATAATAAATGTACAATTTTGAAATGTTCCCTGAAAATTAGTTCCGCCGCTGGAAACAATTTTTTATTTTGTATGACTGGAGCTTCCGTTCACTACAGTCGAGGTACATTCCTCTTCTAATCGCAAAGTAGACATACCATTTTCTTTCTGAATTCCATGCTATCCTCCAAATACCTCTCCGACACCGTGGTACTTTTCCAACCTCCGAGTGTTTTTATATTACATATTATATGAAAATTAATAATGATAACTCATAATAAGTTTAATATGAAACGGGAAATTCCAAATTTAAAAAGAATATCAAAGTTTTCACAAAACTATTATTTCAATAGACAAAAAAATTACGATAAAGATGTATTGCAGCTTCTAGATTGAAGCCAAATATATCGAAAACTATGAATTCTAGCATAATGAAAATTAAGAAGTCTTTGTAAGTGTTTTTAAATGAAACTCAAGGTCTCTAGTTAATTCCACAATATGATACAAGTTATTGAAAATTCTAAAAAATTGACAATTGTTTCGATAAATCAATATCATCGTCAGAATGACAGAAGTTACATTTCATTTTATGCCTACCTGATGTTTAGTAGTTATATTTTTGGCTAGACCAAGAAGTAACCTAACTTGTGATTGGCTTAATATATGTTTATAGAAAAAGAAGAAGATGTGATATTACAAATATTGAAGCTTAGATATTATTAGCCCTATGGTGATATCCTGGATATCATTTTTCCAATTAAGATCAGTATAACTGTGCAATGATATAGAAAACGAGGAAAACTATATCTGCTGATCTTTACAATTATCACTTAAGAAGACAGTTTATTAGTGGAGAATTCCCTAGATTTAACTGTTCATTGACAACTTCATATTGTGGGTTTCTTAAATGTCTTCTAATTTCCAGTTCTTCAAGGAAATCCAGTTCTTGTTTCTTTTCACAAATATGCAGCACTTCTAGTTCTGTGTTAGGTGTCAATGAATGATTGGTGTCAAGTAGATGTTTTGCGTAGTGGGATTTATCTGGTTGTTTTAATCTGTAAGCTCGTAAGTGCTCACTGTATCGTATTTCAAAATTCCTAAGGGTCTGACCCAAATAGACAGCATTACATTCTGGACATTTGAGTTCATATATACCTGACTTCTTTAGTAGTGGTATTTTTGTTTTTACATTTAACAATTTTGTACTAACGTTACTTTCTGTTTTAAAAGAAATTGTTGCATTCGTTGCTGAAGATATTATCTTTGAAATATTATTAGAAATATTTCCTGCATATGTGATGGTTTTATAAGTTTTAATTTCATCAGCTTGCTTAGGATATATTAGTTGTAATGCCACTTTTTTCTCTTTTTTACTAATTAGTTTATTTATCATATCTAATGGATAACCGTTAGATGTTGCTATTTGTCTAATTGTATTAATCTCTCTAACAAAATTACATTTGTTCATAGGAACTGAAAAAGCTCTATGTATCATTGAATTATATGCTGCTAGTCTGTGTGAGACAGGGTGGTTAGAATTGAATGGAATTGTCACATCAGTCTGTGTTGGTTTTCGGTAAATTGAATAATCAAGTACATTATTAACTCTTTGAATTTTTAAATCAAGAAAATTGATTGAGCTACTTTCTTCAATTTCTAATGTAAATTTAATTTTCGGGTGTAAATTATTGATGTGGTTGAAAAACACATCTAATTGTCGCTCACTACCCATAAAACAAGCTAATCATCCACATATCTATACCAAAATAAAATATTTTTCGAAATATTACTTTCAAAGATCTTTCTTTCTAAATTGTCCATAAAAATGTTTGCTAAAATAGGTGATATAGGGCTTCCCATTGGTAAACCTTCATTTTGAATATATATCTTATTGTCAAAAGTGAAATAATTCTGATTATTGCATACATCAAATAAATTAAGTATATCTGATATTATTCCTGGATTAATATTTTTATCTTCTAGTAATTTTCTTACAAGTATTAGACATTCTTTTGACAATAAGATATATATTCAAAATGAAGGTTTACCAATGGGAAGCCCTATATCACCTATTTTAGCAAACATTTTTATGGACAATTTAGAAAGAAAGATCTTTGAAAGTAATATTTCGAAAAATATTTTATTTTGGTATAGATATGTGGATGACATATTAGCTTGTTTTATGGGTAGTGAGCGACAATTAGATGTGTTTTTCAACCACATCAATAATTTACACCCGAAAATTAAATTTACATTAGAAATTGAAGAAAGTAGATCAATCAATTTTCTTGATTTAAAAATTCAAAGAGTTAATAATGTACTTGATTATTCAATTTTCCGAAAACCAACACAGACTGATGTGACAATTCCATTCAATTCTAACCACCCTGTCTCACACAGACTAGCAGCATATAATTCAATGATACATAGAGCTTTTTCAGTTCCTATGAACAAATGTAACTTTGATAGAGAGATTAATACAATTAGACAAATAGCAACATCTAACGGTTATCCATTAGATATGATAAATAAACTAATTAGTAAAAAAGAGAAAAAAGTGGCATTACAACTAATATATCCTAAGCAAGCTGATGAAATTAAAACTTATAAAACCATCACATATGCAGGAAATATTTCTAATAATATTTCAAAGATAATATCTTCAGCAACGAATGCAACAATTTCTTTTAAAACAGAAAGTAACGTTAGTACAAAATTGTTAAATGTAAAAACAAAAATACCACTATTAAAGAAGTCAGGTATATATA
Organism: Galeruca laticollis; assembly: GCA_963921935.1. Lineage (NCBI taxonomy): Eukaryota > Metazoa > Arthropoda > Insecta > Coleoptera > Chrysomelidae > Galeruca > Galeruca laticollis. The sequence goes on from OY998177.1 coordinate 55,807,740, forward strand.
AACTCAAATGTCCAGAATGTAATGCTGTCTATTTGGGTCAGACTCTTAGGAATTTTGAAATACGATACAGTGAGCACTTACGAGCTTACAGATTAAAACAACCAGATAAATCCCACTACGCAAAACATCTACTTGACACCAATCATTCATTGACACCTAACACAGAACTAGAAGTGCTGCATATTTGTGAAAAGAAACAAGAACTGGATTTCCTTGAAGAACTGGAAATTAGAAGACATATAAGAAACCCACAATATGAAGTTGTCAATGAACAGTTAAATCTAGGGAATTCTCCACTAATAAACTGTCTTCTTAAGTGATAATTGTAAAGATCAGCAGATATAGTTTTCCTGGTTTTCTATATCATTGCACAGTTATACTGATCTTAATTGGAAAAATGATATCCAGGATATCACCATAGGGCTAATAATATCTAAGCTTCAATATTTGTAATATCACATCTTCTTCTTTTTCTATAAACATATATTAAGCCAATCACAAGTTAGGTTACTTCTTGGTCTAGCCAAAAATATAACTACTAAACATCAGGTAGGCATAAAATGAAATGTAACTTCTGTCATTCTGACGATATTGATTTATCGAAACAATTGTCAATTTTTTAGAATTTTCAATAACTTGTATTATATTGTGGAATTAACTAGAGACCTTGAGTTTCATTTAAAAACACTAATATGAGCATATTCCACGAAGTAAGGGTCGAGACAGTCAAGTCTTTGTAACATAACTGAACGTAGATTTAAATAAAATTGAAAAAAAATAATTTAGTCAGCGTCGTAATTAATATGGGGGTCAAAGGTACCACTCCCACATACAGTACGCCACTGAATGAAGTATTTTGAGACTAACTTTTGGTATACTTTTGCACCTTTAATAAGACAACTAGGTACAAAGTGTGAAAATTTCGAACTGCTTACGAGATATTACTAGAATATTATTTTATTTTTTAAACTTTAACACGCTATATATCATTAACTAAGCATTTGAAGGGTCTATGTTCCTACCTCAATTTTCATCATTTGTGAAGGGATTTTGCATGTAAAGCGTTGTCGGTCGAATATCGGAACGCCCTGTATAAAATAGTTCACCTTATTCCACAATCCGATCAGTCTTGTAGAAGATTATTGTAACGAAACTCACGGTAGTAATGAAAATGAATTTTTTTGTACAAATTTCATTGTACTAAAATAATTATATCACGATTCATAAAAAAGTTGTAAAGACTGTTTTAAAAGCAATTCAAAATTATTAATTTATAAAGTACTCTCCTGGTGTATAATGCACTATTTCTAAATAGATTAATATCATCCTTGATATAACAATCCTTTTGCCCTTTCATTCGAGTTTATTATTTTCCTATCCAGAAAATTCCTAATTTTCCTAAAAGGTTTTTGTGCATAACAATCACAGAGAGTGCCAACAACATGCTTTAAGCAGGTGTAAGAATGTACCTGAGCGATATTTATATTTCTATGGCAACGTTGTGAAGTCTACGTTTTCTCTTAGTCTAGGGAAATTGTGCACAATCTGGCAACTCCGCATCGGGTTGTCTGGGGATATTCACCATCTACGAAGTCTCAACCCCATAGGGCTTCAATAATGAGATACCCATTAAATCCCATGTAATTCCATATTTCATCGTACCCGATAGTCGTCGGAGGGGCAGCTATTTATTGAAGGGCCCCTCTATACAAAAATCGTTATCGACACTCTTGATTTTCGATGTTTCTAAGAAATACCAGATGTTCGAAACGCGTATATAAGCAGCCAGCTTGTCGGAGGATCAGTATTACAGTATTCAACGGTGGATATATAAGCGAAGCGATGCCGTAGCGATCCTGTGTGAACCATCTGAACCTGAAAGCTCAACGAAAGACCTTAAGTCCACTTGTAAGAAAAGTCTACCAGTTATATTTCGGGATCAAAGTGGGCGATCAAGACAAAACTTGGGCTCCCAAAAATGCTGCTGCACTTCCTCAAGAACCTTAGCTGGTGTACCAATGATTTAGCGGGTCCCTAAGAATTATGTTGATGATTGTAACTTTTGCTTAACAAAAATTCTTAGATTTTCTAGTAAAAGCAAGCATAAAATTGTGTATCCTAAGATCCCCTCAGACCTGTACCTTATGGCCCTCTAGAAAAATATGATGAACCAGATAATTATGATGAGACAAAGGAGCCAGAAGCCGGTCCAAGTTTTGAAGAGGAAGTCGTTTTCGAATGTAGTAGCAGCAAACAGCCACATTTTATATCTCAGGAAGAGCTCAATGATCTAGTTCGTTATTTAGATCTTCCCAAAACAAATGCACAACTGCTTGGACCTCTTTTGCAGCAGTGGAACCTTTTACAAAAGGGTGTGAAAATGTCTACGTTTCGCAAAACGTCTATGCTGGCAATATTTTTCTTAAATGAAAATGACTTAGTTTACTGCCATGATATTCCAGGTTTAATGAATGAACTTGTCATTTCTTATATACCTACTGAGTGGCGACTATTTATTGACTCTCTGAACACAAGTCTAAAGGCAGTTTTGTTGTTCAGTGGAAACGAACGGCCATCAGTTCCCATTAGCCATGCTGCCTATATGAAAGAGGCATACCAAAACATGTGCATATTGCTCCAATGCATAAAGTACGAAGATCATAATTGGAATATCTGTGCCGATATCAAAGTTGTTGCATTGCTCACGAGACTACAGAGTGGCTTAACAAAATGTTGTTGTTTTTTATAGGAATGGGACAGCAGAGCCAGAAACCAACATTATTTAGTTAAAGATTGGCCGTTACGTGAAAATATTGTGTCCGGCTTGGAAAACGTCCTTAATGAACCTTTAGTACATCAGCAATAAGCTTATTTACCTCCTCTGTACATAAAACTAGGGCTTGTAAAAATGTTTGTTAAAGCCTTAGAAAGAGAAGAAAATGCGTTTCTTTATTTGAGACGGAAATTCCCGCGTATAAGTGAAGCAAAACTTAAAGAAGATATCTTCTTTGGACCTCAAAAACGGGAACTTTTTAAGGATCAATATTTTACAACTACACTTTTGAGATGAGAAAAAAATGTATGTAGCAACTTCCTAGGGTACAAACAATGGGACAACTACAAAGATCTAGTTGAAGAATTTATCCAATCTCATAATGACTTAGGTTGCAATAAGTCCCTTAAGCTGCATTTTCTTCACTCTCATTTACAATTCTTCACTAACAATTTGGGTGCAGTTTCAGACGAGCACGGCGAGAGATTTCATTAGCAAATAGCTCAGCTGGAGAAGTGCTACAGTAGTAAATGGGCCCTTGGCAATTCATTCATAAACACGTTTATTTTTGAGGCCAACAATGCTAAACGCCAGTAGTGAAATAATTATTGAATTACAAAAAGTGGGGATAGTATTGTAGACACATGGCCTTGGTAATAAATTAATTGTCCTGAAAAATTCATGAAAACGAAAGAACTAAATGTTTACTCCCTAGACGTAATGGCGCTCAAATAAACAAACCACGTTTGACATTATTTACTACAATACTACGACGTATTCGAAATTATCGTCTAGCACACTCTGATGATATTTGCATCTCTCTTTATATGGTAATTAAACAAGGAGAAAACTATTAAATAGGTTACCCTTAACACATAAAACAGATACTGAAAGTTTGACCAATGTTGCCACTTTTAGTTATAACCATAAATGTGTCTAAGGTTATAACAAATACTTCTTTAAAATTTATATAAGAATATGCCTTTATTAAATAAAATTCAAGTATTACTAATTAATTTTAAAAGCAGCGACTCAAATTGCATAAATTAGTAGACTTTTTTTATTTGCATAACTTTTTAACATATTTTCAATTAAATTTCTAATTTGATTTTTCCTGCAACTTGAGAGAATTTGTAAATATGGCAATGCAGTGGAAGTGTCCGCAAGTTAGCTTAGAATGTGACTTGTTGTTTGGGACAGGAAAAAGTCAAAACAAAAATATCTATTTTATTTGTTAATCTGGGAATGGAGCCCAAATATGCTAGCGGACTACTGTTGGGCCCTGAAACATGAAACCGCTACTGGCGAATACAAGCGAAAAAAGACAATCAAATGAATTTTTGATTGTATTTATCTTTTTTTAATACATAAAAAGTATATTTTGTAGAAAAAGTGGTTTTGTTTCTTTAATTTTTAAAAATTCATCACTAGATTGCTTATAAATTGGGAGTTTCATATTTTATATTCGTCCTTCTCTAAAAACTTGTGAGTGATAGGGAAAAACCGAGTGAAAATTAGATTCAGTACAACACAGTAGACGCAAAAAATTCTAAAAAATATGGAGAGCGACAAAAACTTTCAAAATGTAGAACAGTGAATCTGACTGTTTTTGGAAATAAAAAACAACTACATTCGTGACTATGTCGCGACGGATATTGTATTACATCTCCTTAAAAAAAATGACGGGGATTGGCATTTTTTGTCGATACAAACATCTCTGATAGCTCACAATTCCGAGGAGAAAAGCATAATCTATGAACTGGTTTTGATCTATAAGTTTCGTCAGCACAGTTACATACATTCTAGTTCATAATCTGTAATATGAACTGAAGACGACACAATGAACAAGTGCTATTTAGTTCTTATAATTCTACATGTAGACTACAGTAGAAGGAACCACGTCATCTCCACTTTCAATTGCGAACCAATAGCTGGTTTTCTGTCGTATCCGCAGTAGAATTTAAATAAATTTTTATAAATTCCGAAATGTATCTAACGTATTTTAGATGGATCTCTGTGCTAATTTTTTACGAAACTCTCTCAGCTGAGATAGACGTGTAGAGAAGAGTGTGACTGGAGGAAAACGACAAAAGTAAAATTACGGATTGATCCTAATTTTAATCTCGACAGTTTGTTTGTAATATATGTACACACTCCTTCTTCTGATTTCCTTCTTTTTGTAGCAATTTTTCGATTCAACTTTATTCCTTGCAATTGGTCTCATTTCGTTCAAGGTCTTTCCATTTTTAAGCATATTTCTCCTATTTGGTCCATCCTTTTCGTTCTCGGTCTCCCTCATAGTTTTTTATTTGCTTTTTCAGATTCCATTCCACAACATGTCCAAGCAAATTTAGTTGTTTCTTCCTTATTTTCGTCATTATCGGCTTTTGTTTTCTTCTTGTTATTATCAGCAAAAATATTAAAGATTCAAGTTTGGACTACCATCAGGATACCAGGGCTGATCTATTTGAAAATTGGTTTCAAAATTATGTGCTTCGAAATATACCAGAAAACAATGTTTATGTGATTAACAACGCATGTTATCACTGCCGATGGTGAATAAAATACCAAATAGAGCAAATAATAATATAGAAATTCAAGAATATCTATTGAGTAGTGACATTTATTTTGATGAAAGTTACAGCAAAGCTGATATTTTAGACACTAGCAGTGTTTAATATTGAACAAGTATGTCTGTAGCTATAACTGTGAGACAAATAGTAATGCAACTGCCTCCATACTATTGTATAGTCAACCCAATTGAACACATGTGGCATCAGTAAAAATCCATGGTTAGATCTGAGAATATGTCACCCATGAATGCAAGTGTGGTAGAATTGGTAAGAAAATATTTCAACTGAAAGCTAGAAAACATCAATTGATCAAGTAAATAAATTTGAGGATTCCTACCTAATGTTACTATTAACCCCTTGGCTATTAACATATTAACATAAATCAAGATGACAGTGATATTGAATTCACTATGGAATAGACGTTAATAAATACTTTTGTAACTAATACAAACTCACTACAATTGTCTAGATCAGATTTTGAATTTTATATGTAATTTTTTATTTTATTTATTTTACAATAATTAAATATGAAATTTTATATAGTATAGGTTTCGTAAATCGACATTTACGAATTTGTCAAAATATCAAAAACAAATATTACTTCAACGTTGAGCTCCTTAAATTTTCCTTAATACTACTCTGTCTCAGTGCAGGGACATAAAAATTAAAATTATTTCCAACAAAGCATAACAACGTCTTCATTAATGGGTGTAATTAAATGTTTAAATTGTGCGACAATCTTTTAGTATAAAAGGTGTTGAATAAATCGTACAAAAGTAGTTTTACACAGCCTTCATCTAAAGTCTGAAGCACCTGAATATATAAACATGTTGAGTTTAACTTTAGTATTGTGTGTGGTTATGGTTATAAGCAGTGCTAAGGTAATTAATTAAGATTTTTTTAAATAAATCTCCATATATTAAAAATAGTGAAAAATAAAAAAATAGCTTTTATATAGTTAGATGTACATTTTTACTACAGTTTGTTATAGGATTTTTGTTTATTTAATAATAACAAAATTATAATATATAATATAATTCAAATGAGATTTAACTTAAATTATTAAATAAAACAAAACTAGTTCAAAATTAATTTCAAATTGATTACAAAGATTAACATAAAATATATCAAATAAAATTTTCCTATTTGAGAATAATTTGAATAGAGTTAATTTTCCACAGAAATAATATAACGGTTTGTGAATATATCAATTTAAAAAGGAGTTAAGTGGACGGGATCAGTGTTTATAGTGTAAGACCTATATAAAGGGCGGCCCATTAAAAACTTCACATGGGAGTTTCGGTAATGATATCGTAGATGTGGACAGATCGATTTTAGTTTATAGGTAGACATTTTCCGGTCCAACCTGCAGCACCGTCACTGCAACCTTCAAGCAGTGGGGTGAACAACTCCTAAAATTTGAATAGGGAATAGGGGTCAAGTGGCACATAATTTCAAAGCCGGTTCGTTTCTCTAAACAGTGGTGTACCGTTTTTTTAGTTGATACTAGCTGAACTCGGGATATGCCAAATATTGGTCAATGTTTGTTATATTTTAAGATTCTCACTAATAACGAATCACTGTCACAAATAATATTATTCAATGTTTGAAGATAGTTTAACTACGTATATATAAACAAAAAAATGGTAGGTAATCTTTTTAGCTTAAATTTCAAATTTACTATTTGTGATTATAGAAATTAGTCACTAATTACTTTATGTATCGATACCGGTTCATAAACCCAAATAAATTGTTTTTATTACAAATTTCTATAAATAACTTGCGATTCTTCCATACTCCATATAACAGCTTAAGTAATAGAAAATATTTATAATAAAATGTTTCTACAACCATCATGCAAAACACGCTTTTCTACACAAATTTTCATAAGCAAAGTGTGCCTTTTTTTAATTTCTTTAATATCCATTGGAAAAGTAATAATTTAGAGTGATAATAGTACACGCTACGGCACTTTTTCCCACGGAAATCTCAATTTCAATTTTTTTTTGACAATCTAACATTATCTTTATAGTGAATTTGATTGACAGGCACTAATATTACTATTAATTAAAACTTTTTATTAAAAAATGATACACCAGGCATAACAATTCAATATTGTTCAAATTTCTTTATTAACTATACCTACGTTTAACTGATTTTTCATTTTTTAAATTCCTACCTATATAAGTTTCTTTTTTCTTTCATTAATAAACGTAATCGTAGAAAAAATATTGCGTACAACTCGTACGTAACGCTCTTGTTCCGTTTCCGTGATTTGCGGCAATCACCTTATGGCTTGTGACACAAACATTTGCGCTTGTGGAAAAAGTAAACGATATGGAAGATGATATGCTGCAGCGCCCACTGGTGGCAAGTAACAACAAAACGGATAGCAAATACAAATTCTACATAGAAAAATACACATATACTCCAATTTTGAGTGTGATCAGTTTAACGGAGTAGAATTTGTTATGCTGAAGGGCAACCTGGTGAGGAGTAACAGCAAAGAGAATAGTCTAACCTTATCCATGAAAAAATACATATACATGCCTATTTTCATGATGCTCGGTTGAACGGTGTGTTTTTGGTCTTCCTCTGGGCACATTACTTAAGAGCCTGCATTCTGTTATTTTCTAACTTCACTATTGTTTTTCATTTGTATCATGTGTCCTAGCCATCGTATTCATTGAGGTTTTATAAATCTGGTGATAGTTTCTTCGTTTAAACTTTTTTTAATATCAGAGTTCATAAGGATTCTATATTCTCCGTCTCGCAACTTATTTGGCCCATATATTCTTCTTATCAGTTTTCTTTGAAAAATATTAAGTTTTTCTGCATCAGCTGTATCGGTTACTATTGGCCTTATCTGTAAAAGGACAATATTATGGTTTTACTTTGCGTCTTTGATTGTGTTTTGATCTTATTCTGCAATGGGATGAATTTTTTTATTATGGGTGGTCATAATATACGAGATATAATAATTTGAATTTAACAAGATGGCTGTATTTTTGTTTTCAGAAGCCAGAAGAAGTCTGTCATTTTAAATGGTTGACATCTAATGGTGTTGACATTAATCGCAAGTAATATTTAGGCTTTTGTTTTGTTTTCATCTATATTAATTATTACATACATATATCCATATTTTGGTATTGTTGCAACCTTTTGACTTTAGAAATTCTCGATATATTTAATGACATATTGTTACATTTTCATAATAGTATATTAAGTACCAAGTGTCAAAAAGGTTACTTTAGTCACGAGTTCCTTGTGAAACGAGTGACTAAAGACTATATATTATTATATATTATATTACTATACTTTTTCTTCTCCCGCGGGAAGGAAAAAATTATATTATATTTGAATTATACCATTACATGACGGACGATGACTGACAGCTGACTGATAAATCAAATGACGCAGAATAACAAAATTATCAAGGGGCATGAAATTTAACATACAAAAGATACACTTGATTTGACGTTTAAAAAACAAAAGGTAAACGAGATGTGACTTTTCGCATTTTAAATACTAGTGTTTAAAGAGTCGTTGTATGCATGCCAAACCCGTGTTCAAAGTGCGGTTTTAGTAACGGAAGTAGAAAAAGATATTATTGCAACCTTTGACTTGAGAAATTCTCGATATAATTAATGATATATTAATTATCGCATTTTCATGTTTCGATATTATTGCATCTTTGAAATTATATTTCACTATGAGGATATTCGATTTGAAAAATTCTTGATATAATTAATGGCATATTATTAATTATTTCATTATTACAGTTTTGTAAAACTGTAATTAGTATACCAAGTTACTTTTATTTTTCCTGTGATTATTATGAAAGCAATCCATAGATACCTAGCATTTAATATTGTAGCTGCCACTTTTAAATTTAATCAATTTGCACCTACATTCAAGTACTCACTTATCATTTTTACACTCTTGAAGACATTATTTTACATAAACAGTAAGATTGTATCAACAATTCATACCTATTTATTTAATAAATTCAATTATTGGATTTGAAGTGTTTTATTTATTATTACTATATCGAAACAAATGTCAATTTTTCAGAAGTTTTACCATTTTTTCAATAAAAAATAATTTTCCAAAAAAATCACAAAATAATCGAGTCTGATCCAGAATTGATTAATATTAGGTGAATTATCAAAATATATATAAAACATGACTAAAATCACACAAGCCAGACTTTTTTCTGGGGCTATATAAAAGATAAGGTCTATAAAACACCTCCTACAACTAAAGAAATTGTGAAGAAAAGAATTAGAGATGAATTTATGAACTTAAACAGAAATGTGTTAACAAATGTAAGTCGCTCCTTTGAAGATCGCTTGCAATTATGTATCGACGTCGATGGAGGTAATTTTGAACATCTATTGTAATTCCCTTTTTTGTTTATACGATAATGGGTATCACGTTTGGGAATATTAGTAATTTGGATTTTGTATAATGATGCTTATGCTTGTGATGCAATAACCCATAACCTATTATTTTCATAGTCAACTAGAATATTGTGTGATTTTAGTAATATTTTATACCCCAACAATCTTAAGTACTCATGTATTTTGGTAATTCACCTAATATTAATCAATTATGGATCAGACCAGATTATTATGGGATTTTTTTTGGAAAATTACTTTTGGTTAAATATTTCCACCGCCAAACTAATAAAATTTCACCTATTTGTTTAAAATAATGTTTGGCTGAAAGTATCATCAATAACTCACAAATTGCGACAATTAGATATAGGGAATGCTTAGTGAATTTTTGACGCCCAAGGCAAGGTAAAATTAAATTTCAATGGCAGGAAAAAACATTTATTTCTCACTTGAAAAGCTGTGTACGGAAACGGTCCTTTTAAGCTATTTTGACATCTACTTCTATACTTTCAAATGCATCCAACAATTTATTGTTGTATTCAATCTTTAACAGATTAAACGATCTCTGAAGACGATAACACAGTTAATAGAAACGCGGCTCAGATAGTGAAGCTTTTACGTTAAATTTTGTTACTAATGATGCTTGTTTCAGCCTGTTTCAGATGACTTACAAAAGAAGCAAGTGAGTCATGAAGAATGTATAAAGGAACTGGGACTAGAAAACATTGATTTGGCTAAAGTTTTACAATCGAAATGGCCGGAAGAAACGCTCGCTAAGTACTCTCATTGCTACGGTAAAAAATTTGGATATATCGGGGCAGATGATAAAGTCGACAGAAGTCTGGCCAAAGAGCAGTTTGAAAAAATCATACCTGGAGCATCAGAGGAATTTATGAAGGCATGCATCCCCGAAGGAGAAGTTACTGATAAAGTAGCTTTGGAAATACAGAGATGCGTAGCTCTGAAAACTGTAGAGTTTTCCAAACAGTAATATATTTCATTTCACTAAATTTTATATCTATATCTTAATAAAATAATAATAAGTTAACTCAATAGTTTTATTTATATTTTACAAACTGCATCGGGTATTAATTAATCAAGTTTTATTTTAAACCCATTATGTAACATAATTGCAGTAGTTAATCACAAGCGAATATTAAAAATAAATTAGTTTTTTCAATGAACTTTAAACCATAAAAAAGTCCAGATTTGAAGTTTAAAGCTACAAGTTCCGCTAGTAGACATAACAGTTTAACAGTGGCGGGGCAAGACCAAAATTTGATGTGGGCAAGGTAAATTTAGCGAGGCCCTCTGGTGGCGCAAGTAGCAATAAACTAAAAAACATATTAGTGTTTTAAATGAAACTCGATGTTTCTAGCTAAATCCACAATATAATGAAAAACGTTGAAAATTCTAAAAAATTGACAATTGTTTCGATAACTGAATATCATCGTCAGATTGACAAAGTTACATTTCATTTGATGCCTACATGATGTTTAGTAGTTATTTTTGACTAGACCAAGAAGGTATATATAAACTCAAATGTCCAGAATGTAATGCTGTCTATTTGGGTCAGAGCCTTGGAAATTCTGATATCCGAGACAGTGAACACTTACGAGCATACAGATTAAAACAATCAGATAAATCCCATCACACAAAACATCTACTTGACACCAATCATTCATTGACACGTAACACAGAACTAGAAGTACTACATATTTGTGATAAGAAACAAGAACTGGATTTCCTTGAAGAGTTGGAAATTAGAAGACACTTAAGAAACCTACAATATGAAGTCGTCAATGAACAGATAAATCTAGGAAGTTCTCCACTATTTAACTGTCTTCTTAAGTGATAATGGTGAAGATTAGCATATATATAGTTTTTATGGTTTTCTATAACATTGCACAGTTATACTGATCTTAATCGTAAAAATGATATCCAGGATATCACCATAGGGCTAATAATATCTAAGCTTCAATATTTGTAATATCACATCTTCTCCTTTTTTCTATTAACATATATTAAGTCAATCACAAGGTAGGTCACTTCTTGGTCTAGCCAAAAATAACTACTAAACATCAGGTAGGCATCAAATGAAATGTAACTTCTGTCATTCTTACGATGATATTGAGTAATCGAAACAATTGTCAATTTTTTAGAATTTTCAACATTTTTCATTATATTGTGGAATTAGCTAGAAACATTGAGTTCCATTTAAAACACTAATATGAGTAGATTTCACGAAGTAAGGGTCGAGACAGTTAATTTCATTTAACTAAAAAACAGTTGAAAAATAGCTTTTTATCACTTTACTCAATCTTAAAAATTTTCTAAACAAGAAATTTAAATATTATAAAAACAGAAATTTCCTCCTTTTGGCCTTACTAAACTTTCTAATTATTGTACCGTAATTAATATTAGATGCTATGTCTGCTTCAATGGATAAAACTGCCAAAGCTGAAAGTCTTTTCTCCCCCTAATAAAAGAATGACAAATCGATTCTTGTATATTAGTATAATTTCATCTTTCAAAATTGCCAAATATTATCCTAGTATCTTAGTAAAACATATTAGTATTTTCCAAATGATTACTAACATATTTTTAAAATCTTGTCTTCAATAAAATTGAACTATTATCCCGAATTCCCATAAAACTTATTAACTCTAATATACCTAGATTTAAAATTTCACGTAACATACTATTGTTTGTTATTCTAAAATTTCCTATATACATGTTGATAATTGCTTCTGTGATCTCATCCTTTTGTAATAATTCCAACTCTGTTCTTAATCTGTCTTTCAATTTATATGGAACTAATTCCAATTCTTCCATAATTCCACTCTTTTTTATATTCCATAACTTCTTATTATCCTCTTCAATTGCCAATACTTCCATATTTACCTCATAAAATACAATTCTTTTACTATTTAATTCTGTCTATCTTTTCAAAATCAATTCTTTCCTTATATTTCATTAATTCATCAATAACTATGTCTGTTTCTAATTTCTTTACCAACAATGCTTGCATATCAATTTCTTTCCCATCTTTTAATTCAATCTTTTGTATTGTAGATTTGCTTAGTTCATATAACTTATTTCCATTTGATCCTATAAATGTAAATATTTCCTTCTGTCCATCTATTTTGTTGCCTAATTTCATTTCAATTTTCATTATCATTTCTTCTATCAAAGTTTCTAAAATCTCTTCTATTCTCAAAATACTTATTGTCATCAATTTTATCTCCTTTTCCATATATTCGTTCTTCATTTCTGTAACTTCTATTTTCATTTCCATAATTCATATCTACATATATATCATTTCTTCTATTATCAAACCCTGTTTATATCCTTCCTATTTACATTCTTTTTTCAATATTATTTGTTAATCATTATCATCTTTTTATTTACATATCATTTTTATATCCCTTCCTTACCATGTATAATTCCTTTTTCGTTTTCTAGATTTCGTTCCTATAATCCTGTCATATAATTCAATTTTCTTTTCCTAAACTTCGTCTTATTCTCTTCTCTTATTGTTTGATTATCTTTGTGTTTCTGTAGCTTCTTTCTGTTCTCTACCATATTATTTTAATTTTAAAGTCTCATATCTGATCAATTTCTTCCAATAAATGCATTGAAATGTGCATCTCAAATTCTTCCGTATCATTGAAATAATTTTTGATTATTTTCTTCTCCATAATACTTTCACTTCCTATCAATTTATTTTTAATTGTCTCATTAAATATTCTTGGATCCGTTATCTTCATATTTCTATCAAGTTTTTCTTTTATTTTGACATTTCCTGTATAAATTATTCGTCATCGAATTTGTCTTGTGGTTTCTTCTATCTCTTCCATAGTTTCTTGTAACATTTTGTTCATTTTCTTTAATTCCCAATTAAATTGTTTCCCCCTATTATAATTATTATTTCCTTTACCATATGTCACGATTTGTTTTACTATACTTACATCTAAGTCTTTTATTTTCCAATGAATATTTTTTTAATAAATTCGCATAACTTCTTCACTTCCTAGATTCTGTAAATTAATATCTATCATTTCATTTTCCCTCTCAACTTCTTTAATCTCCATTAAACTCTGTATTTTTATAGATCGAATTTCTTCAGTTATATTCTTATTTTGTTTGTTTAGTTCTGTTTGAATTGCTCTAGATAAATTTTCTTCTATGCATCTATCTAATTCTTGTACTTCATCTATCTGTTTTTCAAATTCTTCTTTCATTCTAACTCCATTTTCTTGGTCTATTATCAAATTCTTATTTTGTTCTTCCATATCTACTCTCATATCGGCCATTTGTTCACTAAATTGCTCGTTTTCATATCTAATTTTCTTAATTTGATCTAAGGTTTCCATGTTTACTTCTTCTATTTTCTTTTCCAGCCTGTCCATGTTTTCAGTGATATTGTTAATATCTCCCTTAATCTCCTCCTTCATTGCATTCATCTTGTCATTTGAATCTCCACTCACATTATTCATATCTTCCCGCATACTAATCATATTCTCCCCTCATATTATTCATATCTCCCCTCATATTCTTCATATCTCCCCTATTTTCTTCAAATTTCCTATTCATAGTACTCTCTATTCTGATCAAATTTTCCAACAATTGATCATTATGACTCGTACTTGGTTGTCTCATATTCTTTTGTTCTTCCTCATCTCCTACTGTCATATCTTCTTCTGATTGTTCCCTTCCTTCTTCCAAGTACTACACCTGAAAATCTCCTCTTCCATGACTCCTTTCTTGCCTTCATCAGATCCACTTTCAACTCCTACCTGTATACCGTCCCTTAACGTCATTCTTCTATCCATCGTAAATACTTAATTTTTTTATATAGTCAATAAATTTTAATATTTTTATAATTATGTACAAATTTTTATACGCCCAACGTTGGGCGCCAAATTTGTGATATATCTTATCTATTATAATTGTTTTTTTATGAATATATAGATATCACAATTGAAAATTTATTTTTTTACGTTGTACAATCTTTGATTGTAGCGACAATATTGCACACACACCTTTAGCAGCGTATGCAATATATTTTAATTTGACAGTTGTTGTCAAATAATTTCCGATTATAAATATTTTTAGTATTTCAAAAGATGAATTTATTTATAATGAATTTTAATCACTCTCATCTCAGGGTGGCATCAAATTGTTGTTGAAACATTAAATAAAATTTTATAATTTTAAAGTATTATCCAAATTCAATATTAACTCTATTATTCCAGATTGTTAACACAAGAGCCTCGTCTGACTGTTTGTTTAATATTATGAAGGTCTTTTAATTACCTCATGACATTTACTACTTATCTGTCACCAATAATTATCCACATGTCAATGACTAAATTAAAAAATTTTATTGAATGTTATACGTTTAAGTTCTATAAAAATATGTTTTAAATGAATACCACAGTAAGTTAGATTAAAAAATTTATATTCTATTATCAAATCACAAAATTTAGTATTCCCAATAATATAGTTACATGACAAAATCGTATTTTCATACAGACATTAAAATTAAAAAGCAACATATGTACTAGAAAACACCTAATATCTAATTTCACCGATTATAAATACTTTTAACAAGAATTCAAAATTTCGAATATTCACTTGACATGTATAAATGTCAAATACCACGATCACAGTCCAAAAATGTTTATTTCATAAATTCGTCGAATGATTGAAATTTTCGTTTGAATTCAAAATGATATCTATATAGATGCATCTATTTAATTTTATTAACAAGGCCGGTTATTCTCGATAGATAATAATAAACTGGAGCGGACTCACCAATGCTATGGAACAGGAAAAGACTCGTACTATTCTAAATATAATTTAGAGTTGTGGAAACTTTCTAAATATAATTTAGAAATCTGGAACTTTCACTCGAGTTAAATACGATAAAATTTTCTTCAAATTACGGACACACTGATTCTAGAATGGATGGATTTATGAATTTAATTATACTATTAGACTATTTATACAATATTCACAAAAAGTGAGACAACTCTAAAATACGATATTGTCCCGTGGGGGTTTCAAATTCAAATGACTAAACTTTTCTCAAATAAATGATTCTCTTCTCCTGTGGTTACAAACTTTTTATTTTTTTAAAAAAAAATACTAAATTATGTTTCCCAATAACAAAAAGAGATTTTAAATTATTTTATTATAATTGTAAGTATGCTAGCAGAGACCTCTGTATTTTGAAATTTCGAATATTTTTTTCCAAATCGTAACATGATCTATCTATCATTAAATAACTCTGCATAAATGTCATCGGAAATTAAAATTGTCAAATTTGATATATACTAGGTCTTAAAAAAAATATTGATTTCTCATACAATACTGTATATATCAAAAGTATTGCACACAAAGTATAAATAATTTTCCTTATTTCTAACGTTTCTTTGAAATTTCAAATAAAGGAACTGTAGTAATATATATATATATATATATATATATATATATATATATATATATATATACGGATTTATTTTACAGCATAGGCCGCCTTCCGTTCCCAGTTTCCAATTTTTTCGGTCGAAGCACATGTCTTCTTCCAAATCCCTCAATTCCATGGATTCATCTATCTCGTTCCTCCAGCTTCCTCTCGGTCGTCCTCTTTTCCTTTTTTCTCGTGGCACCCATTCCAGTATTCGTCGTGGCATCTATGTTCTCCCATTCTCTTTGTGTGTCCAAACCATGTGAGCTGTTTTTCTTGAATTTTTTCTATCAGATTTGTGTCTGTTTTCGTCATATTTCTAATTGCTTCGTTCCTAATTCTATCTACTCTAGTTTTTCTGCAGCTCCGTCTTAGGAAATCCATTTCAGCTGATATATATATATATATATATATATATATATATATATATATATATATATATATATATATATATATATATATATATATATATATATATATATATATATATATATATATTGGAATGTATTTATCATGTGCCTAATTTAATTATTTATTTATTAATGTTTAATTATTGTGGGATGTTTAATTGTTTATGGGCGCCATTACTGGTTCGCTTACCACGAATTCCAATTCAAAAATACTATATAAGTTAAAAAATTGTAAATTTGTTTTATCTTGTCGTTACTATATCTCAGGAATGGGATTCGGCAATTGACGCTTGTCAGTAACATTAAATATAGATAGTGAAATAACGAAATTTTTTTTCAATTAATGAAATAGTAATACATATTAGATTCGATGGAATACTGTTAGCGGAAATCTTCGCATAAACGATTTTCATTAGATGTAAATATTATTTACCTCCAACGTAGCCAGTAAATTTCGCTCAATTACCATTATTCTATGTGTTCTGAATGTACATTCATAACGCTTCAATCCCAACTCTCGCTATTGCTAATACGATCGTCGTGTGGTGTGTTATTCTGTGGTGGATATAATTCAGTTTACAAGATGAAGAAAGATGTGACGTGCTTAGGATTTATTATTATTATAGTTCATTGTATGAATTTTGGTAAGTACTTGTTTAATATGAGTTTAGTGTTTCGTGTCCGACATATTAGTGGAGATTGAATGTTTAAGACTAATATTTAACTAATAAGTTGATACCAAAAATAATATAACCTAAGATATAAATATATCTGTGAATGTTTTTATAGGAGAAGTTCAAAATAAACACGAGGAATCGTGTTCATAGTTGGTTCTTCTTGACCCTGAATGTGATCCATTTGTAGAAAACGATCGCCTATGATCGAATAAGCGAAATTTAGGATGTGGAAATGATGAGATGTGAATTATTTCACCAGTAGAAATATCTTATCAATAGCAAGATATATGGATAGTCATCGAAATTATATTAATAAGGTAATTGTTCAATCTTACAAAATCTAGACGATATCACAATTGTTTCACTTATTTATTAATATACGAATGATATTTTTAGTTAGTTTACTTATCAAGATTCTGCTAAACACTTTAGTTAACGTTTCTTCATGATTTTGTTTAAATCATATTAGTTTCTTAAAATTTTGGAGAAGAAAAATTTAACACGTCCTCTATTTAATTCACACGGCGTCTCTCAAGCTCAGAATCAACAACATTCAAATGTTTTTCCTTTTTGTTGCTCATTGTTCATTTGTTGATAAATAAACAGTGTTTTTATTAAATCAAAATATATATTTCTGCGTTATTGTAGATAAATTAACTGTGTTTCTATGCACTTCTGCAGTCACTCTACCCGAACTATTAACAGAACGTTGGTTTCCGCGTTGATATTTTGATTTTGACGTTTCATACAAATAATTGAAAAGTGTATGCAATATACAGGATTTCTGAGAGTGTTTACAAAATATAAAATTATAATAGTTGAATTTTGTTTCAAAATTCATGTGATCCTATATACAGTGATCATCATAATTATGTACAAAATTATGTTTGACGTAAATTACTTGTCGTTGTTATATTTTCTGTACTTTGAAATATACTTTAAAGAAAAATAGTTACTAAATTAAATAGTAATCTCTTAAATCATTTTATCAATTGTATACTATTCGTAAATATTTCTTGATATGTTTAAGTTATGTCTTTTTGGATTATTTCCTTTTATTGAATTCACTACTACTACTACTAAGATTCACATTATCTGAATGATGCTAATGATTCAATTTAAACTGGTAGATATGTTTCACTTTAACATTCCCTAAAGTTCTATGGAATTATTCTTGATTTGACAAGAATATTCTATAGAAGTTTACTTTGATTTTCTTCTCACAATTTCATAATTATATATTACTCATTTAATTAATTCCCCAGTTTAATCCTATCTTAATTTCATGAAGAAGTCTTTCAAATTCTCATAATTAACTTATACTTAGTTTATCAATGAATTTCTAATCCCACTATTTCTAATTCTTAGTTAAGATTGACTAGATTAAATTAATTTATACTTGATTACTCAAATAATATTTCTAATTCTATTGTTTCTTAAATATTAGTTACGACTGGTTGGTGTTAAATTGATGCAGCTGGTTTATGTGAAAAATTCCACGTTCTCGATGAGTGTCAGGATGTATCAACTTGTAACTATTTATTCCATGACTGGTTTCTATCAAGTAAGGACCTTCATAAGGTAACTGTAACTTAGAACATATTCCTTTCTTATGGTTAGGTACTCTTAATGCTTTTATTATTACCTTTTTTAAATGTTTTCCTATTTCTAAGTCTAGCTAGTCTCCGTTTAATGTATTTGTCAGCTTGTCTTGCTTGTCTTTCTCTGGCTACTTTAATCAGTTTGCTGTAGTTAATTTCACTGGACCATGGTCTATCTGGTTCTGTTCCTGTAAATAAAGTAATGGGTGACAATATTTGGTATATTATTTATAAAATCTGTGGTCTCCTTTAGACGTTCTTCCCACATACGGTTTTCGTAGTATGTAAGTATCCTCAGATGCTTGATCACTTCCTTAATTCCTCGTTCTACAGGATTACTACTAGGATGTCTGATACTTGTGAAGACTTGTTGGATTTCCAGGTCTCTCAACCATTTTACTATCTTTTTGTTCCTGAAGTATGTTGCATTGTACATTATGCATTTGTTTGGTTTCCCATATTTTTCGAAGTAGTTTCCCAGCGATCCTTTAATAGAGTTTTTATTTGTTTTATCACACGGATATGTGCTAATAAATTTAGAAAAAATGTCTACGATTACTAAAATGTGTTTGTTAGCATTATAACTTGGTATAAGGTTTGATATGAAGTCTATTGCTACTATACCTAATGGATTTTCCGCTATGATGGATTTCGGTACGTTTTCATAGTGTATGTTCTTCTCCTTAGATAGTTGACATAGTTCACACTGTTTAATAATATCCTTTATGATAGTAATATCATTTTTCGATATATAATTCTCCCGAAATATCATGTGAGTTTTCCTAATTCCTAAATGATTAAAATCCAAATGTATTCTTTGTACAATCAATTTTGTAAAATTTTCGGATATTACATACAATTCCTTGTCATTTATCAATTTATACAGTACTCCATCCTTTTCAGAACATCTTCTTTTGTATTTCTCATCTAACGATAGTTGTTCCTGCTTTATTTGTTCTAGCAAAAACATGCCACTACTTCGTTTCATGATATTAATTCCCACTCTAGCTTCGTTCGTATCTCTTCTTTTCTCTCCGTCCATTCTACTGATCGAGTTTGGCACTACGTTTTGAATTCCTGGAATATGTTTTATCACGAAGTCATATTCCTGTAGGAGTAATGCCCATCGATGGATTCTGGCATTGTTCATCTTGTTGGTTAGTATCGTCAGCAAAGCCTGATTATCAGTCTCAATTATGAATTTTCCTCCCAGTAAAAAATATCTGAGCTTATTCACACAGAATATGATGCTAGCAAGTTCTAATTCACTTACTCCATAATTTTTTTCTGCTCTTTTTGTTATTCTAGAGCCAAATGATATGGGTACATACATGTCATCATATTCTTGCATTAAAACTCCAGCTAGTCTGTTTTTAGATGCATCCGTCCTTAAAATGAAAGTTTTCTCATAGTTCGGATGATATAATTTGATGTTTCTGATGAACTGATCCTTGATTTCATTGAAAGCATCTTCCTGTTTACTGGTCCAATTCCATTTTACTCCCTTTCTCAGTAGTTCCATTAAAGGTAATTCTAAATCGGTTAAATTTCCCGGCATCCTTTTGAAATAGTTTAGCATGCCAAGGAAACCTCGAAGAGTTTTCAAATTTTTCGGTCTTATGTATTCTCTAATGGTTCTTACTCTCTTTGGATCCATCTCGATTCCTGTCTCTGTGATCTTGTAACCCAAATATATTACTTCTCTCTTCAAAAATTGGCATTTCTGTATGTTCAGTTTTAGTCCATTTTCGTCAAGTTCTGTCATAATTGTTCTGAGGTGTTGTAAATGTTCTTCTATACTATTCGAAAAAATAAGTATATCATCCACATAGTGTATTGTAAATTGGTCATATGTGTTTAAAATTTTATTTAGCGCTTTCAACAGTGCTGATGTAGTGCTTTGTATACCAAATGGCGTTACTCGGAATTGATATACTTCCCCATTAATCCTTAATCCTACATACTTCCTGCTTTCTGGATGTAGTGGTATCAGCCAGAAGCTGTGCTTTAAATCTAGCTTAGAAAAAACTTTGACTTTACTTATCTTTCCTAGTATCGATTCGATAGTTAAAGGCGATTCATACTCGGGCATTGTATATCTCCGTCCTTCTTCTTTACTATTACAACTGGATTGATATACGAGGTGGTACTATGTTCTATTATTCTATCTTCTAATAATTTATTTACAGTTTTCTTTACATTTTCTTGATGTTTGTAGGGTATCGGATAACTTCTCTGTTGGAATTGTTGATTTTTTTTCATTTCAATTTTATGTACATAATTCCTTGCAATTCGGGATTCTTCATTAATTAAGCTCCTATGTCCTCTCAATATCTTCATTACTTCATTTTTCCATTCTGTTTTCCCATTTATATCCAAATTCCATTCCGGCATATTATTATTATTTAAATTTATTTCTCCATTGCCATCCAACATCATATATCCATTCATTTTTCCTTCCTGTCTATAATCATATCTCTGCTCCATATAATCTTCAATTTTCTTATTATAATTAATACATTTATCTACTTCTTCTACTAACTCTTCATTCTTCCTCGAATTATCATTTTTCTCGTGATAATTAAAATCATATTGCTCTTTATTAAAGATTATGTACAATTTTTCATAATTAATAATTGCTTTGTTTTCATATAAAATATCCGATCCTAGCAATAGTTCGCATTCAATATCTTCCACTACTAACAGTTGTATCATAGTTTCTCGTTCCTTAAATTTTAATGCTACGGTTAACGTAGTACTTGAAAAAGTTTGTTTCTTTTGATTT
Organism: Galeruca laticollis; assembly: GCA_963921935.1. Lineage (NCBI taxonomy): Eukaryota > Metazoa > Arthropoda > Insecta > Coleoptera > Chrysomelidae > Galeruca > Galeruca laticollis. Next base: position 55,829,434 of record OY998177.1, read on the forward strand.
ATTCCGATTAAACTTATTTTCGGTACCTTGACGAAATTTTCTTTTGATACAGTTAATTTATTTACAAATTTATTATTTATTAAAGATATTTCTGACCCGGTATCGATTAATATTTTTATGCTAATGCCTTCTTTCGTTCCGTATATATAAATTAATGTTTCATTATTTTGTTCTAGCTGGTCCTGTACCTTAAGAAATTCGCGTGGGTGAACATAGCTGCACCAACTTAACTTACCATATTCACCCTCTAGTGGAAAAACTGTTGTTCCGCACCAGAAGTTGACACGGGAACCACAACATTATCATTATTATAATTGTTATTACTTGAATTAGATCGATTAAAATTTGTATTACGAGTAGTTGCGTTTCTTTCTAGGCTGTTTGTCCTGTTAGTTCTAGTGTCACGTCTTATATTATTTGTCCTTCTTATGTCTCCGTCAGAGTTTCTTCTTTCTCTTCTATTGTAATTATTATTTTGTTGCTGTCTCCTTTCCGGATAATTCGTGTACCTATTGTTGTTAGTAGTCCTATCGTTATTTCTGTCATATCGTCTGTTGTTGTTAGTATTATTTGTGTTGTTATAATGGTTATTATTATTCTGTCTGTAATTGTTGTTTCTATTAAAGTAGTCTCGTCTATCATTGACGTTTCTATAATAGTCATCATTGTCACGTCTATTATTGTTGTGAACCGTTCTCTGTACTCGATTCAAGTAGTCTAATAGAGATTGAAAATTCGTTATGTTCGGTATCGCTATGCCCTGTGTTATATTGTCATTGAAATGTCGAGACAAGAATATTATTATTTCTTGCTCCGAAATTACTGGCTCTAAATATTGTGCCTGGGAAAATAAAGACAAAGCATAGCTACTCATGTTGTTGCTTCGTCTACTGTCGAATTTACCAAAATACAACCTTTCCCTAACATAGCCGTGTTCTGTTTCCCCACAGTATTGTTTCAAAAAATTATTTTCAAAATCACTAAAATTATTGATATTCACATCATTACATGTGAACCAAAGTAATGTTTGACCAAGAAAATGTGATCTTATTGTCTCTTTCAAATCCTCTATTTCTCTGATATCTCTTAATTTATTTTTGAGATATCTCAAGAAGATTTTTGGATGCATTTTTCTTGTATCCCCATCAAATTTAAGATTGCTCTCCCCATGGTTATAAATATAATTTACCCCTTGAGTATTGTTGTTTTGATTAGTTTTGTTTTTCATGTTTTCAAATTCCTTTTCCAATTCCATTATTTTCTTCTTGAAGTCTTCTTTTATTCCCCTCTCCAATTTTGGAAAATCTTGTACATTCCTATCTTCCTTGATTTGTTTTAACTTCTCATCCATTTCCCATATTAGTTCTTTCTGTGTTTTTAAATTCATCTCCTCAGCGATCGACAAATTCAATTGGATGCCTTGCTCTACATCATCTATTCTAGCATTAGTTTTCATAATGTTTGTCTCCATTCTGCCTATCTGTTCCTTTCCTTCTTCTCGTAGTTTACTTCCCATATCTTCAATTTCTTGTTTTCTGATGGTACCTTCTTGTATTAAATGTCCATATAGTTTATTCATTTTCTCTTCCTGTTTTTTCTTGTGTTCTTCGAACTGTTTTTTTCATAGCCCACCAAATGTTCTGCAAATTTTTCTTCTTGTTGATCTAGTCTTTTATTGATTTCTTCTTTTGTGCTTCTTATTTCATCCTGTGTGTTTTTAAAGTCTTCTTTTATATCTTCTTTGGTGTTTCTGATATCTTCTTTGGTACTTTTAATATCTTCTTTGGCACTTTTCATATCTTCTTTGGTGCACTTATTGATGTCAGCCATTATTATTTTAATCATGTTCATTAATTCTTCATTTTCGTTTGATTTTGGTTTTGTATAGTGGTGAACTTCTTCCACCATACTGTCTCCTTTTTTCAGTTCTGCTGATTCTTCAGCTTGAATGGCCGTCATTAATCGTTCTCTTAGCGTTTGTTTATTTCCCTTCGTGTCCATATTCCTGGATTTCAAATGTTCCTTCAACTCTTCCGCAGTCAGTTCGTCGATGTTTATTGTTTTGTCTGCCATTATAGTCTTGCAAAATTTTCTTTAGATATCTCAAAAATATTATAACCTGTTTCTGTTACTGGTTTGTTGAACGAGCGTTATTCAAGTCGTTTAACAAGCGCCATACGTTGGGCTCGCCATTTTGGAATATATTTTATTATGTGCTTAATTTAATTATTTATTTATTAATGTTTAATTATTGTGGGATGTTTAATTGTTTATGGGCGCCAGAATTGGTTCGCTTACCACGAATTCCAATTCAAAAATACTATATAAGTTAAAAAATTGTGAATTTGTTTTATCTTGTCGTTACTATATCTCAGGAATGGGAGTCGGCACTTGACGCTTGTCAGTAACAGGAAACTATAGGTAAAATATCAAAGAAAATTCAAGATGAACATAGACAAACGATTTTAATCAAATATAGATAGTGAAATAACGAATTTTTTTATCAATTAATGAATTAGTAATACATATTAGATTCGATGGAACACTGTTAGCGAAAATCTTCGCATAAACGATTTTCATTAGTTGTAAATATTATTTACCTCCAACGTAGCAAGTAAATTTCGCTCAATTACCATTATTCTATGTGTTCTGAATGTACATTCATAACGCTTCAATCCCAACTCTCGCTATTGCTAATACGATCGTCGTGTGGTGTGTTATTCTGTGGTGGATATAATTCAGTTTACAAGATGAAGAAAGATGTGACGTGTTTAGGATTTATTATTATTATAGTTCATTGTATGAATTTTGGTAAGTACTTGTTCAATATGAGTTTAGTGTTTCGTGTGCGATATATTAGTGGAGATTGAATGTTTAAGACTAATATTTAACTAATAAGTTGATATAAAAAAAAATATAACCGAAGATATAAATATATCTGTGAATGTTTTTATAGGAGAAGTTCAAAATAAACACGAGGAATAGTGTTCATAGTTGGTTCTTTTTGACCCTGAATGTGATGCATTTGTAGAAAACGATCGCCTATGATCGAATAAGCGAAACTCAGGATGTGGAAATGATGAGATGTGAATTATTTCACCAGTAGAAATATCTTATCAATAGCAAGATATATGGATAGTCATCGAAATTATATTAATAAGGAAATTCTTCAATCTTACCAAATCTAGACGATATCACAATTGTTTCACTTATTTATTAATATACGAATGATATTTTTAATTAGTTTACTTTTCAAGATTCTGCTAAACACTTTAGTTAACGTTTCTTTATGATTTTGTTTAAATTATATTAGTTTCTTAAAATTTTGGAGAAGAAAAATTTAACACGTCCTCCATCTATTTAATTCATACGGCGTCTCTCAAGCTCAGAATCAACAACATTCAAATGTTTTTCCTTTTTGTTTTTCATTGTTTATTTGTTGATAAATAAACATTGTTTTTATTAAATCAAAATATCTATTTCTGCGTTATTGTAGATAAATTCACTGTGTTTCTATGCACTTCTGCAGTCTCTCCGAATCACTCTACCCGAACTATTAACAGAACGTTGGTTTCCGCGTTGATATTTTGATTTTGACGTTTCATACAAATAATTGAAAAGTTTATGCAATATACAGGGATTCTGAAAGTGTTTACAACATATAAAATTATAATAGTTGAATTTTGTTTCAAAATTCATGTGATACTTCCTATATACAATGATCATCATAATTATGTACAAAATTATGTTTGACGTAATTTACTTGTCGTTGTTATATTTTCTGTACTTTGAAATATACTTCAAAGAAAAATAGTTACTAAATTAAATAGTAATCTCTTAAATCATTTTATCAATTGTATACTATTCGTAAATATTTTTTAATATGTTTAAGTTATGTTTTTATGGATTATTTCCTTTTATTGAATGTACTACTACTACTACTAAGATTCACATTATCTGAATGATGCTAATGATTTGATTTAACCTGGTAGATATGTTTCACTTTAATATATATATATATATATATATATATATATATATATATATATATATATATATATATATGGAAAAATATTGCTACTGTATTGTATATATCTAACACGAGTCAATTACAACTTAAAATATTAATGACTATAAGATTAATGAAAGGAAAACTATTCGAGGGTTAAAATTGAACTAAATCGAACTAAAGAAATGCATTCAAACTTTATAATGTACCTTGTACATACATACATGATATAGATATAATATGAATTCAAACTATTTAAGATAAAAACCTGAAAACATCACCTGTTATAAAATGAAAGAGTCCACTCTTCGAATGGAATAGTTAAATGTTTATGTATTATCTTAAATTCCTATTAGATACCATCAAAATTGAACGATGAAATAAAACAATATATTTTGTTTAAATCTTCATTTATTTGAACTAATGTTCAATTTAAACTTGTTGGCGCGTTTCACTAGCACAGTAGCTTTTCAAAACGTTTTGAAAAAGCTACTGTGCTAGTGAAACGCGCCAACAAGTTTAAATTGAACATTAGTTTAAATAAATGAAGATTTAAACAAAATATATTGTTTTATTTCATTGTTCAGTATGGATCTTCATCAAGTAAAAGCCTCATCTATTCAACCATCAAAAATATTCAGAAGCCCTCGAAATGTTTCTTGTAATATATCCAAAGGTGAAATTCAAAATAAAAAAACATTAGGGTTATAATCTTTGACATCTCTGGAAGTATTTGTCATCTGGTGTAGAGCAAGGTTAAGAAAGGTCGTTGACAGCTGAAAATTTTTAAGAATTAATAAAATGGAATATATATATATATATATACATTGTTTATTTAGAATTGTGAAAGATGATGTCTTATAATTAAAAAAGTAAATATTTTGAAGAATATGATGAAAACTATCAAATGAACAACTGTAAGTTACTTTGATTGGTTACTAATATTTATATGATTTTAATAAACAGAGGGCTGATTCTTAAATAAAAAGTTTGTTAGAAATTTTTTTATTGATTACAGAAAAAAGAAAGAGTGAACGTGGGTATTAGAAATTAGAAAGAAGTACATTATTCTTTTGATAACATTAATTAGAACTGTTTTTAAAATAACAAGTAAAATAAGGTGTGAACAGTGAAACTAACCTCTCAAAAGCATTCCCGAAGAGAGTGAATATCCTGTATAGTGAAAATATCATTTTTCACGATCTCAGAAGAGACTGCATATCCCGTATCGTGGGAATAATAACTTTCACAATCCTTGAAGAGAGTATATGCTGGAAAGCCATCGAAATTGAATTGATTCGAATGGATTCTTGAATCATTCCTGACATTCTTTGAAGCAGCCTAAAAAAAGGAGCAAATGAAATAAAGGGAACACTAATCTATTGATAATCAGCGGATGATAAAAAGGTATTTGAAACTATTTCCTTTCAAATAAAACTTACTTGTGTGTATTACACGTTAAATATTGAAACTCTGCTGACGACGTGTGTGTTTGACAATCGTCCATTTTCTAACGAGAATCTTGGTGAATATCGAGTGATTTCCATATTGTATATTGTCTCATACGTATAACAAGTTGCATACTTGTATGCATTTAATATAAGTTCATTTATGTGAATGTGTGTCGTATGAAAGGTCATTGTAGATAAGTTCATTTTTTCAATTTATGATAGAAAAGAATGATGTATTTTCTTGTATATGATTTATAAATTAAACAAATCTTTTCCTTTCGGAAAGAATCAATTATACTGTCTGTAGACTGCATTTTAAAGCGTTTAATTTTTATCAGTTGGTAGTGGTGTTTGGAGTTTAACATACACCACGAGTGTTTTCTGAACAAGATACACAGGACCGTCTTGTAAAAATTGATTCAACACAAATATTTCACTTCACAATTTCTTTATCAAAATTCAATATTAGGATTTGGCGCTTATTAGAAATAATCATATGAATATTTAACCTTATGAACCCAAGATCCTGAGTGCTCATTAAAAAAAGGAAAATAATAAAATGAGATATAAAGGTAAGTGCACTGTGTGGCATTATTGAACTTAAATAATTTTTTAAATATACCGGGCAAATTAAAAAAAAAATTTAAATCGAAGATATAATAAAATTAAATTAAAAGTTAACATATAAATAAATTAATATAATTCAAACTATATATATATATATATATATATATACAGGGTGTCCTGGGACTAATGGGAAAAAAGTCAGGAGCGTATAATCTGAGCCAAAATAATGTTAGTACTTCATGTAAACTTTTTCCATGCGGGCCCTCGTTTTCGAGTTATAGGCCTCCAAAGTTTTAATTTTGAATTTGGTTTTTATTTTGTTTTTTTGTACTAGTTATTTGATCTTCATGAAATTCACGGCAAAGCTATAATGTACGTGTATGTTTATTTTGGTAAGGTAAGCAGATTTACAGTAGTGCCTTGAAGCCAGGGACGGACTACTCGCAATGGTTAGCGATCCAAAAATTTTGCAGGGATGGCACACCTTGTATTAAATTATAGAAATTTACTTCCCCACACATTAAGCTAACGAGAAGGTACTCTTGTTGGAATTCGATAAAACAAGCCGTTTGGCTAATATTCACAGTTTTATTAATGCACTACGTACAAATTTACCTAACAAACTTATTATTACGATGTCCAAGATTTACCTACAGTATTACAAAAAAATAATTTGATGATAGAAGATGATAAAAACATAAGGAACTCATTTAATGAGAATTAAATGGGTACGCAAACAACGTAATTAGTTACTTTTAATCAAAATTACGAACTAAAACATTATTAAACCATTTAGAAAACCTCAAAAAATATAAGTTATAAAACATTAGACTAAAACTAATTCCTAAACAAAAACAAAAACTAACATCATTCTAATAAATGTTCAATATGTGCTCCTCCCACTTCCACGCACATTCCAAGTCCACGAAGGTTGTTTCTTTGCCCTTGAAAGAGCAATCTCACATTATTTCTAATAACATTGCAGTGTAACCCAATTCTGTCTATTAAATCTTGTCTTGTTTGTACAGGTGTTGCGTATACCTTAGTATTGAGATAACCCTAGAGAAATAAATCCATAGGATTACCGTCTCCTGATCGCGGTGGCTATTGAAAAGGGCCTCCACGACCAATCCATCTATTAGGAATCCTTGTGTGTAAATGCTGTCGTACATCTAAACTGAAATGAGGAGGGGCCCCATCATGCATGAACCATAAATTCCTACGAGTTTGTAGTAGCACATCATCAAACAGGTTCCATAACTCATTTTGCAAAAACTCTAAATATTTCTGACCGGTCAAAGTATGGCCCTATCAAATGATTGCCAACTATTCCTGTCTAAACATTAACCATGAATCTATGCTGGCTCCTACTCTGGATAATGCCATGTGGATTCACATCATCCCTTAAATGGATATTATGAGAATTTATGACTCCATCTCTGGTGAAACCGGATTCGTTCGTAAAGAGAACGTTACTAATGAATGTATTGTCTGCTTGTCGCAGAAACCACTGGCTATACTCAAGTCGTGCAGGATAATCAGCCACTGTCATACTGTGTACTTTTTTTATGTGAAAAGGATTTAACAGCTGTTCTTCTAGGACGCGATGAACAACTGATTTCGAGACGTTATGTTCTCTTGATAATTTTCGTAAACTCGTTGATGGTTCATTATCAACTGCATTTAACAAGTCTTGTTGAACTGCCACAGTGCGTACGCTTCGTACTGAACCTTCTCCACCTTTTTGGCAAAAAGCTTCCTAAAATTTTGTTTTGTATACATGGAAAATTATATTTACTTATTCATACATGTTCCTCGTAACCTGAGATCAATACCCTCAAACATTCGTCTGTCTGGCAATGCTCTGTTTGCAAAATGTTCTGCATAAAGCTTTCTGGCCTTTGAACAGTTTCGAGAAGGCAGTCCATACATTAAATGCATATCTGCGTACTCAATGAAAGTGAATTCTGCCATTGGAATTATTGACAAGTACTGACTACGAACTATTCTACACAACGTTTGACAACTAATCCTATGGTTACTTGAAAAACGGTAAAAACACTTTTAAAAAGTTTTTACCAACTTTCGAATTAATGAGTCGTTAATGTTTTAATCTTCTGCTATCGTTAAATTATTTTATTGTAGAACTGTAGGTAAATCTTGTACATCGTATTAATAAGTTAGTTTTACCTCGTTGTGTACTTATAAAAATGGTGAATGCATAAATTGGTACGTAGTGCATTAATAAAACTGTAAATATTAGCCAAACGGCTCATTTTATCGAATTCCAACAAGAGTACCTTTTCGTTAGCTTAATGTGTGGGGAAGTGAATTTCGATAATTTCATACAGGGTGTGCCATCCCTGCAAAATTTTTGGATAACTAACCATTGCGAGCAGTCCGTCCCTGGCTTCAAGGCACTACTGTAAATCTGTTTACCTCATCAAAATAAACATACACGTACATTAAAGCATTGCTGTAAATTTTATTAGGATCAAATAACTAGTACCAAAAATAAAAATTAAAACCAAATTCAAAATTAAAACTTTGGAGGCCTATAACTCGAAAACGAGGGCCTGCATAGAAAAAGTTTATATGAAGTACTAACATTATTTTGGCCCAGATTGTACGCTACTGACTTTTTTCCCATTAGTCCAGGGACACCCTGTATATATATAATAATGCTTAAACCCAAAAAACTTTTTTACAAGGTGTAATACAACAGGAAACATAAACATGGTAAATCACTGACGCTAGAAGCTTCTATGTGATAATTGATATAAGAAAATCTAACATATACACCTGCGTTTCATAGGATAAATAAAGATTCCAAACCGAGCTGTCAAAGTGTACGGGTGTTATAAATTGATTTCTGAATATAATAAGCATCCACTGTAAATTATCAATAAATCACAATAATATCTTACCTAAATTAAAAATAAATCAGGTAGAGTACAATAGTTCCACGAAAAGTAGCTAAATAGTGTAAATCGATAAACCACATGGCAGAACAATCGGGTGGACATGATCCACCCAACTCTCAAGGGGGACCTAACTCAAGAAGAAAATCAGCTCTACAAGACCTACAATACAGCAAATATGATACAGGCCCATTTAAGATTATGATGCAGCACTCAGAACATAACGTAGGTAACCTACACCCAGTAGAATTAGGCAAATAATTACATGAAAAACATATTGAAGGAATAAAAAACATAGAAAAAAAGGCAAAACAGAGTTGCTATCACTTTCAAAACATCAACTGAAGCTAACAATTTCAAAAACAATGAGTTAATAGCAAAACTGGGATATAAAACTTTTATTCCGGCTACGTTAATATCCTGTAAAGGAGTCGTAAAAAGTGTAGGAGTTAACATCACTGAAGAAGAGGTCATAAAAAAATCAAATGAAGAATCTGTATATAAAGTCTTAGAAGTTAGACGTCTGAACAGAAGAGTTGAAGACAAAACTAACCATACAGCCAGCTATGTGCCAACTGGCACCTATATCTTTACATTCCAGGACAAATCATTCCCAAGATACGTTAATATATACGCTAATAAACTAGAAGTAAGAACTTATATTCGTCCCATAACTCTATGCAGAAGTTGTTACAGGTTCAACCACACTGCTAAACAATGCCATAGCAAAAGCAGATGTGCAAAATGCGGACAGGATAACCATGAGGAGGAGAAATGTAATGAATTGCCTAATCTAAAAAATTGTTTTTATTGTAGAAAACCCCACCTGATAACCGAACAAATAAAAACCCCAGATGGATGTGATGAACTTCTTAGGCAAAAGAGAATCGACGAAATCATGAGCTTCGTAAACGTGTCATACTTTGATGCAAACAAAAAGGTACCAAGGAAACACAATGAAGATATAGACAACTATACAGCAAGTATAGTACCTAATTTAAATAACTTCTCACCAATAGCGAGAAAAACAGTAAGTAATGAACTTATATCAATTTCTCAACGAGCAACGACTAATCACCCAAATAACAGTAAAAGTTATAAAGACGTAGGGTCAGGCAGTAAAAGGAAATGTCCGAGCAGCCTTCCATATGATAAACAGACACACGATAAATATCTCTTAAACCTTCCTCTATATCCCAACTCACCAATAAAAATTAACAATAAATACAATTCTAACCTTATCCCAGGAACAGACAAAAAAGTTAGCCAGCACAACTCTTCAAACTTAATATCGCCATTCAAAAATATAAGCCCGTCACTAAACATCGAAGAGATTGTATTTCTCACTGACTACTTTTCTCATCCAGACACCCCAGTAGAAGAACTCATCAGTTATTCTCAAACCCTCAACTCTGCACTCCAAAAAAGAGGAGTAACCCTGAATAAAACCCCAAATTCTCAAAGCCCTATATCAGGAGGAACTTTCATTTAAGGAGGGTGTAATGTCACGAACTCACACACCGAAGCAGATACTAAGTACGGTCCTGTAACTTTATGTTAACGGAGTTAAAAAAATGGCGAGCGCGCCGATTTCTGAGAAGGTCTATTGGAATTCATTGTGACAATTTTTATAGACATGTTCTCGGAAGGTCTTTTAAGGATTGAGCTGGCAATCGAGAAATATTGTGAAAGGCATTTTTTGTGTAAGCCGCATTCCAGAATTCTCTAGTAAAAAAGGAACTAGTATATAAAAAGGACCGATCAGTGGATCAGGGCAGCTGATAAAGTGATCTTGACAAATAAACAGTAAATAAGTGAATATAAAAGTGTTGATATAAATTAATAATTATGTTTGTGTGCATATAAATTAAATTTAAGTGATTAGTTAAGTACATATAAATTAAGTGTTAGTGAGTTAGTGTTTAAATAAATTAGTAAGTAGCCATAACGTGTGTTTAAAATGTATCCCACCCGTTTGTTGTTTAAATAAATAACAAAAACATTACAATATAGTGAGCACAAGACAAGTCAATTTAAAGTGGCATCAAGAATTGCTGACGATTACAGTATTTGTTCTGCAGAAATGCTCGCTATTGCAGTGGCTGCTGAAAGGATCCTACAAAAAGAAATCCCCAAAGCGCTGATACTTTCAGATTCCCATAGCGCCATCCAGAAAATACAAAAAATAAGACTACTGTACGCAGCAGACTCTATACAATTAAAGGCTAGACAAATAATTTGGACTGCATATAAAGAAAATATCATAATTGAACTAGGATGGATACCAAGCCACACAGGTATCAAAGACAATGAAATTGCTGATAAACTTACCAAAGAAAGTCTAACAAAAGACCACATCACATTTAAACTAGTAGAATATAAAGACATACTACCAAACATCAAAAATGACATCAAGTTACTTTGGGAATAGAAATGGAAAGAAATCAGCAAAATGAAAGGAAAACAATTATTTAACCTAATGAATAGACTACCTTCAAAACCATGGTTCTCTGAAATAAATCTAGACAGACAAAAAATATCCACAATTTGTAGAATGAGAATAGGACATTGCTGTACACAACAACATCTAAACAAAATTGGAGTTAGTGAGTCCCCCTTATGTGAATGTGGTAAAATAGGAAATCTCCAACACAAACTATTAGAGTGCAATATTAACAGACGTGTACGAGATAAATTCTACTATGAAATGCTTCAATGCTTACAACCTTCTCAATCTGTGCTAAACTTAGAGTGCATGCTTAGTAACCCTAGTGCAAGTAGTGCTTCAATAATATGTAGCTTCCTTAAAAGACTAGGATATAAAATGTAAAGAAAAAAAAATAATGGTTGATGACCAGACACGCGAAAGCGTAACTCTTTGCAGAGAATAAGAAAAAAGAAGAGTGCTATCTGGGCAAATAATCCATAAGGATTGAACCCAAAAAAAGTCAAAGAAGAAGGATAAATAAATAGTTAATTTTTGGTTATGCAGAGTTCACAGATCAAAGTTTAGTTGGGTAGTTGTAGATCGAGTATGGTCGAGTTTGGGTATTTTGGGTCGAATTCTGTTTAATTTGACGTATTGGATTGTTCGTAGGATGGGTTTTTTGTACATCTTATATAAGGTGTGGTTAGAGTTGTGTAATGCAGACTAAAATCAATTCAGAAATTTTAAGTCGAAAAGGTCGTTTACGAATTTTCTATCGTGGTGTTTGTTATCGACACTTTAACAATATTTTTGGATGATTTGAAGTTTTTCCTATTCTTCAAATTTTCCGGCAGCAGATTGTATAACTTAGGAGCCAGAAATTCAACGGATCGTTGACCTATAGTTTTTTCTCGGTTCGATACAAATGTGGATGTTTTTCTCGTTCGGGTGTAGTACTGATGTTCAACTGGTTTTAACTTAATTTTATTTTTGTGAATAGTCGTTAGTATCTGATGGGAAAATAATTGCCTTACATCGAATATAGCTGTCTCCGAATATAACAGGACACTGGAATATCTTATGTTTTTTCATAGATGATTCTCAGAATCCATTTTTGAACAATATTCAAGTTATACAGATTACTTTCCGCCACGTCCCCCAACCCAAGATTCCGTAATTCAGTTGACTCTGCACGAGTGTATAATATAATTTTTTCCGATTTTTCTTATTCAGGTGTTCCACAAGGTTTCTGAACTTACTCAGTAAACCCCTCAATTTGTTTTTCTCATTCTCGGTGTGAAGGTCCCACCTCAAATGTCTATCTATAGTTATTCCCAGTTATCTGGATCGGCCTTTTTCCTAAACGATCGTGCTGCTGTCCACCATTAGAGGGCCCAAATCAGGGTGATTAGAATAGGAGGCGAATGGAAGGTAATATGTGTTCTGATTGTTCATAGTCAGCGTATTGAATTCGAACCAGTCACATATTCGCCTCAAGTTGTGTTCTGCTATTGTCTTCAGATCTGCCCAGGTTTCCCCTATATAGATAATATCCATGTCATCTGCGAAGCTGATGAGGTTACCTCCAGATCCAAATGTCATTAGGCTGTTTATGTAAAGTGTGAATAACAGTGGCCCGAGTACCGTCCTCTGTGGAACTCCGTAAGTGACGGTTCTCGAGCCACTTCTAGTTCCATCAATCTCAACTATTTGTTTGCGGTGAGACAAATAATCTGTCAGTAGATTGTAGGTTGGCTCTCTTATACCGTAGGAGTAGATTTTTGCAAATGCATATGAACGGGTATTTTTTATCCAGCGCCTTGTATATATCCGATGTAAGATTCAATATAGCATCTTCTGTACTACGACCTTCTCTGAATCCCCATTGATTGTTAGAAAGTATTTCAAATTTTTCAAGGAATTTATATATCCTTTTCTTCACAAGTTTTTAAAAATTTTTAGAAAACACCGACAGTAAGGAGATTGGACGATAATTTACTATTTTTTCTCTACTTCCAGTTTCGTGTAGGGGTTTGATGATTCCTAGTTTAAGACAATCTGGAAATTTACCTTGATCAAAACATTTATTAATTATAAAATTCACTGGAATAGCTATTTGATTACTCAGCTGTTTGATTGTTTCCGATCTAATTAGATCCCTTCCAGGTGATTTTTTGGGTTAAAGGTCATTGATAACGTCCATAATTTCTTTTTCATTAGGTTGGTTTCAAGTATATACTATTCTCAATGTTGTCTGTGAAATTAGTAGGTTTATTTCTTTTGCATATTTCTCTTCTATTCCACTGTAGTGAATATTGAATTGATCCATGATTTCATTTTCAGATTTTATGATTTTTCCAATATTTTCTATAGTTTCAATTTTTCTATTTGTTTTTGGTTTAGGACATAGGTCATTAATCGCATTCCGTAAGCCACTGGTTGTGTTCGGACTCTTTTCTATGGTTCTGTTCATATATTCTTTTTTAGCTACGTTTGTGTAGTCTTTCTAAGACTATTTCCGGTACCTTTCTTTCAGCCCAATATTATAGGGATCTGAACTTAGCTGAATGTACATATTATTTTTTAATATTTCCGGTTTTATACAGGTTTTTTTACTTTGTTATTCTTAATTTTTATAGTTTTTGTATGTTTCTGTATATATCGTTTTAACGTCTGTATAAGTGTGTGCATCATTTTATTTACGTCTTTTGTATTGTAAATATCAGTCCAGTTTTCATTTTCGATGTCGGTTCTTAAAGAATTATAATGAGTGTACTTTTTATATTTATTTTGTTTGTGGTCATTAATTGTATTTTTGCTGCAGCTGTACTCCAAGGTAATGGGAAAGTGATCAGTAATGTCGTAGTCGAATACATGGTTATTGGGATTTTTCACAAATATACAGTGCTATTCAAAAGTATCTTTTGAACGGCTACACTTACATTAATAAAATTTGGAGGGTGAAAATAAAGTGTTGTAAACTTCTCTACTACTGGTAACAGGTGACGTAATACTAATAGATGACGTCACAGTGCCACTCTGGCCAATAATTTTAAATAGGACCTTATGGCTAGTGATATCTCGGTTGAAAGGCATTGACATTGGCTACATAGCCATAATAATTTTGTTTGGGTTTAAATCAATTTTGACGGATAAATTAAATAAATACCAAAATTATTGAAATTATGTTTTTAAATTTAATTAATCAAATATCAACAATGTATTCTTATAGCAAGTGTTCGAAATGTTCTACTTCCTGACAGTAATACATCGGCCGGCGAGGTCCTATAGAATGGCCACCTCGGTCACCAGATCTGATACCATTAGATTTTTTTCTATAGGGGTACTTGAAATCCGAGGTTTATACTACGGCACCAGATAACATTGGCGTTTTGAAAGAAAGAATTACTGAAGAATGCAATGCTATTTCAGCTGACACATTCGAACGAGTTTGACAAGAGTTTACTAATAGGATGTATTACTGTCAGGAAGTAGACGAAGCACATTTCGAACACTCGCTATAAGAATCCATTGTTGATATTTGATTAATTAAATTTAAAAAAATAATTTCAATAATTTTGGTATTTATTTAATTTTCCGTCAAAATTAATTTAAACCCAAACAAAATTAATATGGCTATGTAGCCAATGGCAATGCCTGTCAAACGAGATATCACTTGCCATAAGGTCCTATTTAAAATTATTTGCCAGAGTGGCACTGTGACGTCATCTATTACTATTACGTCACCTGTTACCATTCGTAGAGAAGTTTATTTTCACCCTCCAAATTTTATTAATGTAAGTGTAGCCGTTCAAAAGATACGAGGGGGGGAGGGGACTTTCGAATAGCACGTATAATCCAGGCATGTTTTGCTGCTCGGTCTTGTTATTCTATTTATAAGATATAAAATTGAATGAATTCAATACATTTTTGTAATATTCTATTTCATTAAGGTTGTTTTTAGCAAATCGATATTTATGTCTCCGATAATTATGTGGAATTTATTTTTTATCTTCGAATCCAAGTAACTGTAAAGTTCGGTATTAAAAATACACTGCGCCGCAAAATTAACGCATAATTTTAAAAATTGAAACAATGACCTTAAAACATTTTTTCAAATGCCGCTACTGATTGGAAAATATTTATTTATGATGTTCTTTAAACTTTTCAAGATATCGTTTTTGTGTCGAATACATAAAAAGCAGATTTTTTTTACATTACTACAAAACAGAAATTTAACATAATTACTTAGATATTAAGTTTAGTCGCTTATTTGCTGTTAGTTTGCTTTTTACACTTGTATAGGCAATATTCAAATTTTATATGTGCATTACAACACAAAATAGCCCAAAACGATCGTGAGATGAGAAATCTTTCGCGTGAGGAATGTGCTACCGCCGTAGCACTTGTTGGAGAAGGCTTGCCACACGTTGAAGTGGCACAACGTCTAGGAATGACACAATCTACCATATCCAGGGCTATATCACGATTAAGGGAGACTGGTAGTAACGAAATATGACCTGGACAAGGACGGAATAGGGTCACAACTAACAATCAAGATCGATTTTTGCGATTGCAAGCATTAAGAACCCGATTTGTTACAAGCACTTCACTGCAGCAAGAATGTTCTCGTCGGTATAATTACCAAATTAGCCAAGATACCGTGCGAAGAAGGTTGACAGAAGCCGAAATTAACCCCTATCATGCTGCAGCTGGCCCTCTTCTAACCGCAAACCATCGAAGGCTGCGACTCCAGTTTGCCCAAGAACACCAGCACTGGGGCAATCATGAATGGGGCAAAGTATTGTTTAGCGATGAGTCCAGATTTTGTCGTTTTACTGATGATCGACGCAGAAGAGTGTACCGACGCCCTGGAGAGCGATACGCCCAATGCAACATTGTAGAAACATTAAGCTATGGAGGGGGGTCTGTAATGGTATGGGGTGGCATTAGTTTGGAGGCCCATACGGAGCTGGTTATGATTCAGGGATGTCGTTTGACTACTGACCGATACACAACAGACATTTTAGAATCGCATGTGGTACCATACGCCCCATTTATTGGAGAATCTTTTTTATTAATGCACGATAATGCACGTCCACATGTGGCAAGAGTGGTACAACATTACCTCCAGGAAGTCGAAATTTCAACTTTGCCGTGGCCACCTAGAAGTCCTGACCTTAACCCCATAGAGCACTTATGGGACAACATGGGTCGAAGTGCTAGAGCCTTAATGCCCCCACCTGAGAACCTAAATGACCTGTCATTAAGGCTCACTGAAATATGGGAGCAGATTGATCAAGTTGAAATTCAAAACCTAATTTTAAGCATGCCGATGAGATGTGAAGCCGTAATTAGGGCAAGGGGAGGCAACACAAGATATTAAATATTGTAATTTCATATTTTCTTATATAAATAAAAAAATAAAAATTTGGTTCCTTTTTTTATTATTCCCGTATTTTTATTTATACGCTTCGGTAATTCAATAAATTGTAAAAAACATATTTACTATAACCAAAATAATAACTGCCCTTTGAAAAATTGTGAAAATCGCTGAGTTAACGATAGTTTTGAGATAATTCATAAATTATGCGTTAATTTTTCGGCGCAGTGTATTTTTATCGGTACTAGGTGATCTATAAATAGCTGTTATGATTAGTTTAATTTGGTTAACGTTAACATGTAGTTCTTAAGCAGCGATTTGTACAGTCTTATATTGATACTTTATTTGCGAACCGATAAAAACCATTATTCCGTCGTTCCTATTCAATGTTCTATACTATGGCCACCGTACATATAAAAGCCTAGTAGCGACACTGTGCGGAAGCCGATATGCAAACCCTTTTTACCCCGCCTATAGAGTAGCAGGTTTCTAGCAGGTGACGTCGGCTTGCTTAGTATAGAGTGGATCGCGTCAGAGCATAGGACACGAAGCTCTGCAGTATACAGAGTGGCACAGCTGGACTCTTATTTGCGGCTCCTTGATATTAAAAATGTGTGCGACATATTGTTCTGTGGATGGTTGCTTTAGCGAAGTACGTAGTGCTGGTATCTCATTTTTCCGATGTCCAAAAGATGAAGCTAGGTAAGATATATTTTAAATAGTTAAATATGGGCGAATTAAGAAGGTTTTTACAGCTGTAGCTTAACTTTAGTATTACCGATATTCAGGTTTACACAGACTACGAATCATAACTGAGCATCGGGTACATGGTAGAAATATATTTTGGTTTTACTACCACTTTTATTACTTTGTTGCAGATGCGAGCTTTGGAGAAATGCTTTGGGATTTACGGGTAATCATAGATATGCAAGTATTACTGCAGAACAATGTAATTGCCGTATAAGAGTTTGCAGTCTACATTTTACAAGTGGATCTTTTACGAACGATTCGCAGAACCATGTTAGAAAATATGCCATTCCTTCGTTAAGGCTGCATAATGTAAACGGTAGCTAACTGATAAATATTCAATAGTACTAGATTTTACTGTAATACTGTGTTAAGGTACACGACTTACGAGTTTCTTATTTTAGATAATGCACCTACTGCTGTCGGATTAAGTAGTGAAAATCCGGAAAAAAATACTCAAGATGCCTTTACTGAAACAGACAGCAAAGAAACAGCTATTAAGAGAAGTGAGTATATTTTTTAACTTTTAAAAAGGGTATTATAGCTTTGAGTATTAAAAAGTTGTACTTTATGCACTTGTTCTTGTTGTAAAGAACATGGAAATTTTGTTTCAGATTTGGATGCGTCAACTCAGACCACTTCGGTGCTTTCAGCAAAAACGCCAAAAAAACCTCACTTAGAAGACAACAGCTAATTCATCTGATTGCAAGAAAACACTGAAGTACGACATCAATATGGAAGAACATTCGTGTACACTTTTGAAAGCACAACTAAACTTTTTGAACAAAGCACCGAAAGGATGTCGGTACTCTCATGATTTTAGAGATGGCACTAAATACTTATGTCGATTTTAAAATTTTGCCGATTGAAGCGAAAATAACAGCCGTTTATGCCTTTTTTAGTACGCCACTCCATAAAAGAATTATATTCCTTTAAATACTGTTCCCTAGATTTCACAGGGAGAATATTCATAGTCGCTGCAGTTGCCGATTCAACGACATCTTCTGGTGCGCAGTTTAAACTTTCTTCACTATCATTCTCCATCGCTTATAATAATACTATACTCCTTTTAATTAGACACAAAACGGATTTTCTTGAATGATTATCAAGAAATAAAAGTGTGACAGTTTATCTGAGAAACGAATTGACATGATAAAGAAAGCGTTCACAGCCCACTACTTTGATAAAACAATTTTATAATTGCGTTAAAAAAACACACAATAGCGTGTTTTTTATTTGAGGTATTAGCGAGTGAGCGCTATTGCCCCAATGATCAGCATGACAAAAAATGTTGAATATTAATTTTTTTTTCTTCTTTCAGATGGTTCGTAACTACAAAAAGAAAGGCCTTCGGCCTTTATGGTTCACAGAAAATTTGTCAGAAGCCATAAATAACATAAAATCAAACGCTATGTCAATCAGACAAGCTTCTTGTGAATATAAAATTCCACAAACAACCTTAAGAGACCATATTAATAACAGACGTAGGAATTCTTCAGGAATATCCGTTGTTCCAAAAAAAGTTGGAAGAAGGACAGTATTTAGTGAAGAAGAAGAGAATTTATTAAAACAATACTTTTTCAAACTATCGGAGCTGCACTTTGGATTGTCCATTGATGACTTCAGCCAGGTGGCATATAGATTTTCTGAGAAGATAGGTGTAGAGAGCAGATTTATCAACAAAAAAGATGAAAAATTGGCTGGCTACGATTTCTATTATTACTTTAGAAAAAGACATCCAGATATATCGTTGAGGTCACCTGAAGCAACTAGTTTAAATAGGGTAGTGAGCTTCAACAAACCTGAAGTGGATAGGTTTTTTCCAAATTTATCAGCTTTATATGAAAAATGTAAATATGGTGCAGCAGATATATATAATGTTGATGAGAGTGGTGTTCACACGGTTCATAAGCCCTCTAAAATATTGGCCAAAAAAGGAGTGAAACAGATTGGTAAAATAACCAGTGGAAAAAGAGGGTCTCTAGTAACAACAATATGTTGCGTAAGTGCAGCTGGCAATTATGTTCCCCCGTTCTTAGTTTTTCCACGAAAATTAATGAATGACCGTTTGATGAAAAATGCTCCACTTGGTTCAAAGGAAGCTTGTAGTGGTAATGGATTGAGTAATGAAGATATTTTTGTGGACTGGATGAAACATTTTATAAATCATGTAAGGCGTTCAGGTTCAAATCGTGTTTGTTTAATTTTAGACAATCACGAAAGCCATATATCTTTACGGGCCAATGATCTCGCTAAAGCAAATGGAATTGATGTGCTATCACTACCGCCACATACATCCCACAAGATACAGCCGCTCGATTTAGTTTGCTTTGGACCATTGAAAACAGCTTTCAATAATCAATGTGATTTTAGATGAAAAACACTTATGGACAACGAATAACAGTGTATGAAATTTCAGAGCTGTTTGGTCAAGTTTGGTTATCTATCAAAATAAGTTTCACTTGATTGATAGTTTACTATAAAATTCATTTGATTGTAATGGGACGAATAGTTTACATTGATAAAATACAATAGTCTTTAATATACCAATGCTTAGTTTAATTTTCTTATTACAATTAATTATCGTTACGATTATATTTAGCCATTCACATAAATTCTTTGAACAATTTGTCAATATTCTCTATACTGATTATTTACATTCATTTTATATACTTTTAAACTTATTAGTTCTATGAAATTACTCTAATGTCAGCGTTTGTCATTGAAACATATTGACATTACAGCGTCAAATATTCTAATCATATCTCTTTGTAAACATTGTGTTATAATATTGAACAATAGTGTTTGAATGTTTATTAATTCTTATTTCTTTTTCAGATTATGTGTTAAATGTTATATTCTTATAAAGTATTTGATACAAATGGATGATCTTAATTCTATGGTTTCGGATTTATGATTTAAGGTAATGCTTCTTTTTGTTTAATTCTTTGCAAGTTGTAAAGTTTCCTTGAATTATTAATTATATGAAAGCTGTATTAGCAAATTGAGTGAAGATACTTACAATTATCTAATAAATATGAGCAATTTTAATATCTCATTCTCATCTCCCTAGTAAAATATAGTCTACTGTTTTATTATATAGCAATTTCTAATTATTCTGTCTCATAATAATGTTTCTACCTTACATATACGTTATAATATATATATATATAAATAAAATGAATTAAAATTTCATAAAATACGAGGTGTGTCTACATGAAAAATAAATTTCGGTTTTCTACTGCACCTCCGCTTTAGACAAAATTTCTACATATTTTTCTGACCGTTCTTCGAAGAGAAAAGCAACTACTTTCCTGGTTAATACCACGCAGAATATTGAATTACATTCCCTTCGAATAATGTGAGGTCGATCAACCCTTTTGTCGAGCAGACATCTGTGGTGATTCGCAACTGAAAGGAGAAGGGCATAGTACACTGACCGGTTTCGAACTTCTTGGGTCTCTTCAAGAGTGCCGTAATGCCTTCTAGTTCAGAATCTATAATCTGAACTGAAGATTCCGTCCTCCGACAGTCTCTATATGGCTCGTGTGACTACACACTTGCGAGAAGTAGTCCGCTGGCGCTATCCTCACTTTCAATTGCGAACCACTACCTCGGATATTATTTGACCGTATAAGTCGTATTAAATAAAATTAATTAAAATTTCATAAAATACGAGGTGTGTCTATATGAAAAATAAATTTCGGGTTTCTATTGCACCTCCGTTTTAGTCAAAATTTCAAAAATTTCTACATATTTTTCTAACCGTTCTTCGAAGAGAAAAACAACGACTTTCCTGGCTGATCCCACGCAGAATATTGAATTTTAAAATCATTTATTTATTTGTTCATATGCAATACTTTTGGCATACCTAGTGTTGTGTACGAGATCAAAATTTTTGAATGACCCATTATATGTCAAGTTTGGCATTATTTAATTTCAAATGACATTTACATAGAGTATACTAAATAAAAAACAGGTCATGTCATAATATAATAAAGAAATATTTAAAATTAAACACAGATGTCACTGTGAACATTTATTGGAATAAAAGAATTCCAAATCTCTTTGTAAAGAGAAAAAAACAAATTTAGTTTTTTTAAAAAAAAGAGGTAAGTTTGTAACCACAGTATAATGTTCTTTGTCTATGTCAGGGAGCGTAGACAGACAGTAGCGTAAGCGGACTGGATAATTGATGGGGAGGGGGTTGTTTACATCTAAACACAAACTACTCTCCGCTGACCACGAAAGGGTAAACTAACTACTACGATGTCAATAAAACAGCCAGTTTATTTTCGATGGATCTTTAATGAAAGTAATTTCAAAAGATCTTAACAAAAACAAAATAAACATGTGAAAACTTTATAACATACGAAAGACCACGGCGGATAAAAACGGGTTGGGGTCAGTTTTGTCTACAGTGAGTAGACACACACACAGTAGGTGTGCTTCAGGCGAAGGCAACTTCAGTACTCTTCGAATAGAGAAAAGGGTTCGCGCGCAGATAGGTTGCTGGTAGGTATAGTGCCTCGACTTGTGCGCAGGTTCCAGCACATATGTACAGGGAGTCTCTAAATTCGCACGGTTGGAATTACGTCGCGTAAATTCCAACAGTCTATATTCAGTCGAGACCTATATTTTGTATTTAAAGCAGCCACCGCAAAAAATCCCGCTTCGCAATGATAGGATGTTGAAAATAGCAATAATATACGAAACGCTCTTGTTTTCAGTGGAGAAAACGCATCATCCACTCCCGCCCAAAATTCAAAGAGAGATTTATTACTAAATTATCTTTTGATTTCTCCGCTTGAAGTAAAGTCTATGAAAATTTCTTCTTCTACAGTTGAGTGACCTTCGGGAGTAGTTAGAAATAGATCCCTAATCCACTCGTAACTTGCTACGAATTTATCGTCAGCAAGAAAATACTTTTTAAAATTCTGTGACAACATGGCTAAAATGACTTTCTATTGTTACAAAAACAACTTTCACATAATGTTCTTCTTCCTTGTACGTTTTGACAGATTTATGCTCCACAGCTCCAACTTTCTACAAAAAGCACTGACTTTATCACTGGTTCCTAACATATGTGTGTTTGCTCGTTGGAGTTGTAGGTTGAGGGTATTTAATTTCTCGAATATGTCGACCAAGTGACTCAGTCTCATCACAAATAAAGCATCTCGAAACTTTTCGGCTTCCGGCCGGTTTTCCTCTTCTAGAAAAGTGGTAATTTCATCTTTTAACTCATAAGCACGTTGTAAAAATTTCCCACGCGATAACCATCCGTCCTCGCAATAAACTAGCATCGTCGAATGTTCTGCACCCATATCTTTTGCAAAGTGCATTAAAGATTCTTGATTTTGAGGTTCTCATTTTTATATAATTTACTACAGTTACAACCGTAGCTAGCACAATATTAAGACCAGAACTCATTTCTTTGGAAGACAGAGCCTCTCTATGGATCATGAAATGGGTGCAGACACATTGCGGAGATTTTTGTTGTACATTTTGGAATCTTCCAGACATTGTAGGAGCACCATCGGTGCATATTCCAATGCAATTTATAAATACCAAAGCTTAAATATTATTAGTCCTATGGGGATATCATAGACATCTTTTTCCCATTTAAGATCAGTATAACTGTGCAATGATATAGGAAACCAGGAAAACTATATCTGCTGATCTTTACAATTATCACTTAAGAAGACAGTTTAAAAGTGGAGAACTCCCTAGATTTATCTGTTCATTGACGATATCACATTGCGGGTTTCTTAAGTGTCTTCTAATTTCCAATTCCTCAAGCTTTGATATTTGTAATATCATATCTTCTTCTTTTTTCTTTTAATATATATTAAGTCAATCACAATTTAGATCACTTCTTGGTCTAGCCAAAAATAATTATTAAACATCAGGTAGGCATCAAATGAAATGTAACTTGTCAAATTTCTTAGAATTTTTAACATTTTATCAATATATTGTGGAATTATCTAGAAACAGTTTCATTTAAAACAATAATATGAGTAGATTCCACAATGTAAGGGTCGAGCCAGTAAATTTCATAAATAAGAAAATTTTAGTTTTCTTTTGAATTGTTATTTTTTTTATTAAATCGTAAAGTACCTACGTAATATTTGATAAATGACATATTGCTGATGTTCAGCAACACATTGTATATAGGAGAGAGCTTCTTGTAACTTTCAATTCTTGTTCGCGACGCCGAATTGATGTTTTCTACCTTAAATCTACGAATGATGTTATTGACGATTATTATTTACCAAGCGTTGAAGCGATGCATTCTCGTTACCATTCGTGCAAAATGCTATTTAAAAGCTATCAAATCATTTCCGCTGAAACGTGAGTTAATTTTATATTTTCTCGATGTCATTGAAGTAGAAAATAATTTAATTGTGATGTTTGTTTCAGAGAATCGTGATTTAATTACACCTTCCCCTATATCGTACAGGAAAAAATCGTTATTTTTTTCAAAATAGCCTCACAAATATAAGCTAATTTACAAAAAAAAGAATACATAAGCAACATTTAAATTTCATGGAAGTGTTCCATAGTTTTAAGTTGGTACTTTTTAATTACCTAATATTTTCACTATCCGCAATAAAGGAGAAAGAGAAGAATACTAGACAGATATAAAGATGTAGCTTGTGAACAAAAAAAAACTAGAGTTGAAGAGTTGTAGCAAGGACGCAAAGAACTAATGAAACCTACTAGGAAATAAATCTAGTTTTAATAAAACATATAAAAACATAAAATAGACACAACAACCAACATAACAGCAAGAATGTTTCAAACAGGCAGCTGTACTTCTCACGTATCTATCTACGAAACTATAGAAATAGGGGGAACGAGAAACTAAAGCAATCGCTCGTGGGTTCATTTTAACAATAAAGTTGAGTTCAAAGAGACGCGAATCGCGATTTGCGAATTCGCTAGTTCGGAATATTTCATAAAGTTGCGTTAGTTTTGGGGATATTTACTATTATTTTTAAGTTAATTTGATTGTATTATTTACAAACAACGAATAATGCAACATACGTACCTCACTGCTTTCCATGTCATAAACCGATTATAATAATAATATTGGTCAAAAAAATTCAAAAAGTACTAAAACACTGAAACAAATGCAATTGATTTATTTACCTCCATAAATTAAACGTATTTTTATGGCTACACCTTGTATAATAAACATATTTACGATTAAATCCTTTATAATCAACGAACGACATCATGTCTTTTGTATTCATACCTTGTATAATACATATTCTATTTAAACTACATGTTTTCTGTTAAAATGTGTGTATTTCACTATGTATAATATTTTTTCTACAATTCTTATCAGGAGATATCCTTTTTGTTGACCCCCCATCTAGTCGGGGTCGAGAGTAAATTTTTCTACTCAATATATATATATATATATATATATATATATATATATATATATATATAATTAAATCCACCCTATATTATCCCCTTATTTTCTCGTCCGGAATACCGGTGGTCACCTCTTCATCTCGGTCCAGGCAGAACCAAATGGTGAAATATCCGAGAAAAAAATGGTACCCTCAAGGAAAAACGGCAATCTGCCAGGAAAAACGGTAATCCTCCAGAAAAAACGGCAACCCTCCAGGAAACCCCTATAATTGAGGGCCTAAAATTTCCTCGTCTCGTCAGGATGAGGATTAAAAGAAGCTATCCAAATCCAAAAGACACTATTATCTCAGTCAAAAATCTCTCCGAAGAGTCAGGTAGCGTGGTTTCCAAAAACGGCCAATATCCACAAAATCTCCAAAAAATACAGCCACCAACAGCTTCCCGAACAAATTTACACAGCCCTTATCAATCTCCCCTACCGGGATGGTTTCAAATACCACATATAAATTAAGAACTTTCTGACAATCATTAGATATCTTGGAGTTCAGATTAGAAAGAGAGTCTAAAGCCAATAACATCTGCAACTCAACTTCTTCCTACAACGCAAACTCGAGTAAGTTTTCCAACCAATAGCAATCCAGCTAACAGGAATTCGGCTCAACCACAGATCATAGAACCACAATCCGCTTAAGACATCGAACAAAAGTCGAGTAAACCCAAAAATATTAACAATAAAAGTTCACATTTTATCTACGAACACATCATAGAGGAAATCTGTAAGTAAACATAATGAGTTGTCTATGACTCGTAAAGTCAAACAGCAAATGCTAGACAGAGATCTCAACTGCTCCCAGTGCGAAACGACAAACGAACGCAGCTATCCAAGACATATCTATCATCAAGCAAATTATCAATTTCAACAAAACCAAACTTCTCAATAAATAACACTACAGCGATTCTTACGTATTAGAAATTATTAAAATGATTTTAAACAATAGTACCATAATACCCCCGCTAATGTTAATGTATAAAGCCAAAATACCCGAAATTATCACACAAATCATATGTAATCAAACAGTTAACGTCTTGTGGATAAATGTGTACAATATATTCGAATGACATCCATAACCTAAACAGAAGTTTCTTACCAATATGGAAATACTTACTGAAGCGATAAGATGGAATATCAAATATACCACTATCCCTAGAGACAAGTATGTATAAACTAATCAGCAAATTTATTTTAATCTAACACTAGTAAAATGTTTTAGACAAAGTCAAGGGGTCGGCTATACCAGAACCCTAATAAGTTATAGCACTTATCAGCTAAAATGGGCAGTTTTTTGGACTACTGAGGCTAACACCCAATATGATGTAAACAAAGCAAAAAATCAGTAGCCCCACGGTCACTTATATCTACATTAAAATCCACAAGAGAGAGAAAATAAACCCTTAATAAACACGAAATATACAACAAAAACAAACTAACAAGAACCTAATTACATGACTTTTCAAAAGGTAGGCGCACGTTTTGTATCATGCGATAATCAAAAACGTTTCATTCACAACTTTCCCAGCGACAATAGTAATAAATATAAAATCGCTGTCAAGATGTAATGACACATTGCTTACAGCCTGCACCAATTCGCCGGTGAGATGATGGCAGAGTGATCATTAAAACTCTGGGCTGACAGAAACGATTACAGATATAATGATATGTAGTAGGGTCGGACTCTGGCCGTTTCAATTCTATAAAAATATCGTATTTCAACTATTTGTATACTGGGTAAAATATCAAGACTTCGTCTTAATAGATGGCACTTGTGGGCGTGGCCATAACTATGACGTCTGCGCAACCAATCAGAGACCCTGGGCGTGGCTTAAATATGAATTGGCGGGGCTGGTTTAAAGTGATCCGACTCCTACTATGGGATAGCATTACATTCTAGTTTTCTGCCTTCTACTATTTCTAAAAATATTTGTTTTAAATTCTAGTACATAACTTGAATTCATATATTAACAAACCTTTTTGGAAAAAATCAGTTTCTTTAAAATAAAGATAGCGAACTTTCATATAATTCGACACCCTTTTTCCAATTCCTAATCTATTCTTTACTTCTGTCAACAAGTACTCTGCCCCCAATTTCGGTTTCCACAAAAACTCTCAAATTTCCTGCTACTGAAAAACTGTGAAAGCTCAGTTCAGGATTTTGTTTGCGCAGGAAAATCACTAAGGAACACAACAGTAATGATTATTCGTATTCAAAATTAATAGAACGGGAAAATAATTTAAGTTACCCAAAACACAACAATGTATATTAACTTAGTTACACAAATACTCTTCAGAAGGAATATCGCTTATGAGGATTCACCTATATACGAGTATTAGATATATGCTTAGCACGAATGGCCTATACATAAATTATCATAATATTTTGGTGTGAACCTATATAATCACATAATATTCACAAGCAACACACAATGCTCTGTGTATTCACATATATCAATTTGGTGACAGTTGGTTCCGTATGTATCTTCTACGGAACGTATTGGTTCCGTTCAATATAATTTAAGGCATTTACGGTTGGTTTTCAGCTTTCTTCGGTTGATTGTCTACGCAACCATCGCTAAGTAATTGGGGGTGTGCTTCGATTTAGCCGATCGATTTTAGTTTCACGGCGAAACGCAAATGATGCCATTGCAATACTGTCAGCTTCAGCTGTCGTAAAGTGCGATGTTCAATTTTGAGTTCTTTGTACTGATAGAGTAGCAAATGCGTACTGACCTCAGTACAATTTAGTGTACTGACAAGAGCAACCCTGCACTGGACCACAGCTGTGACTGGACTAAACAACTTTCATATATAAACGTCATGTAATAAATGTCAGATGTAAACGTACCTTTAGCTTTGTATAAACAATAGGTATAGAGAATTGACTGATCGTTATCCTCACAAAATTGACCACCCTCAAGAAAGAGACAAGAGACTGTAGTTTCCTTAGATCATATAATATTACCATGGATAAGCAGACGAACTACAAGTTATGTTGCCAGCACAGCACATATGTATTTATGAATTCCGTGTGCAACAAATACATTTTTGTACCATTTTGTTGCCCATAGACAACTCGAGTTAAGATCGCAGCACCATGACAGTGACAGCTAAGTACCATTATACTATTGTTTACGTTTGTGTGTATTATAAAATCGGTCTTTTTTAGATATTTTTCAAGTAACATTTGTACTAAAATGAATTTAGTAAGGCTTCTGATGCTTCTTGGCCCCCAAAATCTATGTTCAAAGTGTTCTCTTGTGGATCCTCAAAATTCACATCCATTTATTCGAAGAGCTCTGGATGATGGTCCTGCTGGCGATCTACCACATGACCCTAGTAGCAGATTCTGAGACGGCAGAGCAAATGATTTTAATATTACACGTGTTACCTTAACAAAAAAGAAAAAAATTGAATAAAAAGGATTTCAATCATAGTACACTTACCTTTCTGTAAAAAATCACTATCGAGAAAATGTAATGCGCATGCTTTCATCGTACTTGACACACTTTTTCCGATTTTTAATGTTTTTATCTACAACAATCTTCTATCAATTAATTCCTTGGATCCAAGCTCAGTTTCTATAAAAACCTTCGATTTTCCTGCTTTCGAGAAAAGATTTTGCTTGATCCAAGATGAAAACTGGGGAACACTGATTAATTTGAAACATCTCCAACAAACAGTATAAAAACAAAAACATTTACAAACACAACTGAAGCTCTATGTTATGTCATAAACAACAACAAAGAAAATGGTCGCACAATGGCTTTTAGCTCGGTTCCTCTGTGTATATATAACCTTTGTCGGTTCCTAACTATCCACAAGAGGGCGTATCGCTTAGCACGAATCGTCTATGAGTATTTACGGAAACTTAACCTGGATTGAGTACTCAGTTCTTAAATTCATTTGACGGGTTGTTTCTCGATTCTGGAGGTATCCCTTGTTCTAGAGACCATTTCTGAGCTGTCGCTATATAGCGAAGTACAACAAATGTTCCGCCTCTTCTATTTATTTAAGTGAGAGGTTATGTATATAACAAAATAATTCGAATTTTTGCTTATAGTAAGCACACAATAACCCAAGTTACCCTACCGCTCTAGTAGGGTTAAATTGAATTAACTCATTCTATACCTTATTCCACTTTTCGAAAGAGGTTAGTTCCATCGTATCAAGTAATCAATCGCAAAATTATAAAAAGTGGTTGTAGATTACTAACCCGATCAAGTTTCTGTAAATACCTTATGTTTTTCAAGTAAATGTAATGAAGAGAGAAACATTAATAGGCGTTTGTTAAACACAAAAGAAGATGGGCAATTTAAGTCTGGAAACAGAACGTACGATGTTTCTAATACAATGCCCGTAGAGAAAAATTAATTGATAGGAGTTTTTAAAGCAGAAGGTGATAGACAATTTAAGTCTCAATAACAAAGTCCAGTGATGTGGCCGCTTTGACTCTCTCGCACTTTTCGGGCTGTATCACAGATAACCCAGTCTGTATTTCCTGCGCAACTGAATATGAAAATCTATTGGGATCTCTTGCTAATCGGTAAGCCATCAAACAGTGTTAAAGTGAACTTCTCTAGATCTGTGATTAGATTGAAGTAGATGCTTGATTATCACTTATCTTATTGGTTTCGTGTGTTTTGTACACTGTTTTTCGTATTTTATATAGTATTTTTAAGTGTTATGTTTATTTTAAGAAAATCTTTTTATATTTGTCAATAAAAATGTGCGACAAAAATCGTCAATATTGCTTAGTACCGCAGTGCAAATTGATAAGAAATAAAGACGTTGAATTGAGTTTCCATCGAATTCCTTAAAGTGAAAAGTTTAGAGTTGACATAAAGAATAAAAATGTATAATTCGAAATGACAGATGCAAGAAATGCTTTGCAAAATAAATTAAGAATTGGAAAGCCTACATCGAAATATGTTATTTGTCCACTTCATTTAAAAGAAAATTATACTTTCCAAGAAGTATGTTGGCCATAATTTTATTTGTAATTAACTATTTATTAAATTATATATATTTTTATTTGTAATTAACTATTATGGGCGCAAATATTACCCGCATTTAATAGTGCTTCTTTTTCGTAAATACAAATGGAGTTTTTAAAACCATCCAAATATTCCAAAGCTTCTACAAAACTTGACGTAAGTTCAGTCATCGTACTAAAAAGTATAAATCATTAATCAATTTATCTAATTCATCTTAGAACAATTTACAACATATAATAAACAAAAATTTTAAATTATGAATCTTTAGTATAAACTTAAAAAAAAGAAAATCTTACCTGTACGTTTAACACTTAGATCAATATACTACCGGTAGTATATATGATCTAAGGTTTAACAGCACTAAGAAATTTTTTTTAAATTGAATAAGAATATTGCTAAAGAGAAGTCTCTTAATTATTTATAATAGAAAATATAATGCAAAAAAGGGCGGAAAACCCTTAAACCACACTATTAAAGTCACATAAACTAACAATTTTAACACATCTACAGTAGTTCCGACTTGATTGTTATGAAGCGCTGCGATCCTAATCTCGGAAACAAAAATCGTTCCTGTTTCTGATATTTCCTTTTATCTGTTCTGTGATTTTCAAGTTCATTATCTAAGGTTATGTTATTAAAATTTGTTTTGGTTTGGATTAATTTAGTTTTATCTTGATGCTCTCAGTTTGTATAATCGATAATATATTTGTTACGTAAATTTAAGCGAGAGGTATAAGAATGGGCAGAAGGGTAACTATAGCAGCTTCAACTTTAAATCAGTGGGCACTAGATTTTGAAGGAAACCTCGATCGTATTTTACAATCTATTTTAGAGGCTAAAGAACTAGGAGCAACTTTTAGAACGGGACCTGAATTAGAAATAAGGTAAGCAGAATAAACTTGTTTGGAAGTATACAAGAGGGTTATTTCACGTGATGGGTAATGAGACACTTTCAACTGAATTTTCCTAGTTAACTCCTTAATAAACTGTTGCGTTTCTAATAATAAATATGTTTTTGTTTAAGTGGATACAGTTGTGAGGACCATTTCTATGAAAGTGATACGTTTCTTCATTCGTGGGAAGTTCTATACGAACTTTTAAACGCACCGTTATGCAAAGATATCCTCATTGATGTGGGCATGCCAGTAATGCACAAAAATGTTTCTTACAACTGCAGAGTTATATTTTTGAATAAAAAAGTTTTACTTATCAAGCCGAAAAAAGTTCTCTGTGATAGTGGGAATTATAGGGAGAGTAGATGGTTTGCCAGTTGGAAAAAGGTAGAACTCATTACGTTACTTAATTTTGCTGTATTTGTAGCCAAAAAAATTCTAGATGAGAAAATTAATGTTATTAAATCATGATCAGAATATTACTTTTTTTAAATTTCTCTATGTGAGTTAGTTTGGCCTTAATGTTAAGGTATGAGTAATGCGAAAATAACTAGAATGTTGTTTCATATATAACACATGATGCAGTATAGACAAATCTGAATATATAAGATGTTTTGTAAAAATCGTCAATCATTATAAAAAGTATGAGAGTTGTTTAGAATTCATGACTTACCTAAGGGCCACAGTAATTTCAAAGAAACATGAAGCTACTCATTGTGCCCAGGTTTTGACGTTGATTGGAGATGAAGGTATATGAATACCTATAAAATGTTTGAGGCCGATAAAGCTAAAATTGAATGAAATATTTGATGCACATTTCTCGCCTAAAACCATTTTACTCTATGATTGCGCCATATGTTATATATGAAACCACGCTCTAGTGGACACTGACTATTCTTTATTACAAATCTGTATATGACAATTTATACAATTGACTTACGTTCTGTGAAGATGTGCTAATTGGTTTTTGTATGAAAAATAATATATTAAATACAAAGTCCTAAGTCTTACTTTCTACACATAGTTCTAGTACTCTTAGAGCAACCTTCTCCAGCATATCAGCATTGTTGCATGTTAGGAATTGGCATCAATAAGTGATCTTCTCTATTATATCTCACTTCATTGGATATTCTATTCAATGATAAGCTGAATTTAGACGTAGATGGCCTTTCATAGTTTTTTAGGGCAATTCCATTTTGACGTAAATAACTTTTAACTATGGCCCTACGCCATGTGAAAATACTCCACCACATTTCTTGGAACAAAGAGCGATTCAATAGGTTGATATTCCTTTATCCATCATATCTTGCCATATTACTATTATACTAGCCAATTATGAAAAGGCGAGGAACAGTTACATACTTTTGCTCATTATCTGAATATCGTTTCACATGTGCAATTAGATGCAAGTGATAACAGTTAGAGTCAGCTATCACAATAGTATTATCAGCCCATTTAAGAAGGATTACTCCATGATGCCTATCAATAGCAGACACAATCATTTTTCTATATTGCTTTTTTTTATAAAAGTGGAAAAGTTTTTGGAACTGTATTTTCTTTGAATTGATCACTTCCTCCATATACTTTCAAGCAAAACAAATTCCGCAAATGTATGCTCATGTCAAATTTTCCAAGTAAATATTATATGGATACTAGATGAACGCAGCAGATGTCCTGCCAAACATTGGTCACTGTTTCTTATACTTAAAGCAACTCACTAATCCTTATCACAAATGCATTTTGTTATTATTATTGATATTAATTCAGTGTTTATTGACAGATGAAGCGTTTTAAGATAGTTTTATTAAGTATCTATAAATAAAAGAACTGTAGGTACTCTTTTACACTCGCTTTAACACTTTAATTTTAAATTTACTATTTGTGATTACTGAAATTACTCACTAATTACTATTCCGTTAAAATCGCTATTTGTTATCTATCATGATGATTTGTTAAAAGGTGTTGGAGTGTAAAGATAACATAGATATATGCAATCATCTATTTTTATACAGGGTGTGGCATTAGTGCGAGGAAGTCCAAATACTCCCTTGTGGTGAGAGATATGAAAAAACTTTATTTAGATAAAATTTAAGCCATATATAGGCCATATTTTGATAATATTTTCAAATATACAGGGCCAACCATATTGGCAGGATGAACCTAACTTATCTTTTTTTAAATGGAACACCCTGTATATTTCCACATGTTTTCATTCTCCTCGATTTTTTTGTTTGTGCTATATGAGGTGTTGCAATGTTATACGAGGTAATTTAAAAGATATAAACACTTTTTTAGTAATTTCCTAGTAACATCAACACCCTGTACCATTGTATAGATTTGATATCAAGAAATCCATTTACGATCAAACGATTTTTGATATAGTTTACTATTCTCCAAAATTATTAACATAGCGCGATATTCGTTCTTTATATACAGGATTGATCATAAATTGGAATGATCATTTACTGGATTTTCTTAAATGGAACAACCTGTATTTTAGTATCGTAATGAAATGGTATTGTATGGCACTTTATTATTTCTTAAGCATTCTCTATACCTAATTGCCCTAATTTGTGAGTTATTGATGATACTTTCAGCCAAACATTATTTGAAACAAATATTAGGTGAAATTTTATTAGTTTGACAGTGGAAATATTCAACCAAAAATAATTTTCAAGAAAAAAAAACACAAATTAATCTAGTCTGATGCATAATTGATTAATATTAGGTGAATTACCAAAATACATGCGTACTTAAGATTGTTGGAGTATAAAACATTACTAAAATCACACAATATTCTAGTTGACTATGAAAATAATAGTTTATGGGTTATTGCATCACAAGGATAAGCATCATTATACAAAATCCAAATTACTAATATTCCCAAACTTGATACGATAAAT
The DNA here is from genome assembly GCA_963921935.1 of Galeruca laticollis. Taxonomy (NCBI): domain Eukaryota; kingdom Metazoa; phylum Arthropoda; class Insecta; order Coleoptera; family Chrysomelidae; genus Galeruca; species Galeruca laticollis. Next base: position 55,863,168 of record OY998177.1, read on the forward strand.
ATAGTTACCTAACAAAAATAACAAGAAAATCGTTGAATTTACAATAGATGTTCAAAATGTCCTCTATCGACGTCAATACATAATTGCAAGCGATCTTCAAAGGAGTGACATGTATTAACACATTTCTGTTTAAGTTCATAAATTCATTTCAAATTCTTACCTTCATATTATCTTTAGTTGTAGGAGGAGTTTTATATGCCTCATCTTTTATATAGCATCAGAAAAAAACTTTCTAGCTTGTTTAACTCTGGAGATAATGGTGACCACCTTATAGGTCCTCCCTTTCCAATCAATCTTCCAGGAAAGTTATAACTTTGACGCTCATTCACTAAAACATTGTGGTATACTGAAGCGCCATCATGTAATATCCACATTCTCTGACGTATGTTTAACGGTACTATTTCCAATAATTCCACCCCAAACATTTCATGACCATCTTATCTGACTGTGTGTGAAAATGTGGTGCAGATTAGAAGTTGAGTAGTAGTGGAAATTATGTCTGATTACAGTACCATTCCTATGGAAAGTAGCTTCATCTCCAAATAAAACATATTCCAAAAAATATGCATCATTCTAAATTTGTTCCTACGCACACCGACAAAATTCTACTCTTTTATTACAATCATCCTCTTTAAGCTCTTGATGCAATTCTCCCTACACTGCGACCACTAATTTCAAAAGCATTTGCAATTTCCCTAGTTCTAATATGTGGATTCTCAGTGACACTAAGAATAACATTTAATTCATTTACAACAGTTTTTGTTTGTTCAGATCTCTGATAATTTAGGTGTCCGGTCTGTTGAAGTCATTCTAATACACTTTGAAATGCGTCTGTTCTTGGTTGTCGCCTATCAGGGAATTGCTGATGATAAATTCTTCTTGCCAGTAACACATTTTTGTTACATTCTCCTAGCACAAAAACCATATCAGACAACTCTTCCTGGGAAAAAGTCATGTTGATTATAGTAAGCAGGAATTAATAAAAGTAATCTAATGTCAAATTTTTAAACCAGTTTATTGTCAAAGTTATAGCCAATTAAAATAATCTTAAGTACTCATGTATTTTGGTAATTCCATGTATTTTGGTAATTCATCTAATATTAATCAATTATGCGTTAGACTAGATTAATTTGTGTTTTTTTATTCTTGAAAATTATTTTTGGTTGAATATTTCCAACGTCAAACTAATAAAATTTCACCTAAGGTAATCACGGCTATTAACGACCCCCTTAAGCAAATTTTTCATTTGATTAGGATTATTAAGCATTTAACGTCAACCTACTTTTGCAAGATCGGAATATCACAATACTTATTCAATTTCTATAATTCGATTTATAAAAATATTTTGAAAATATGGAGAATTTTGTGAAAAACTCTTGTTTTCAGTAACAGGGTAGAAAATTCTATCACCGACCTCTACAAGTATGAATATTTGTAATACCGACTTTTACGCTTCTATCACTGACTCTTGCATTCTGAATGCATAATCCAATACCATTTAGTAAAAAAAGGTAATTCAACGAGTGCTAAATTTTTATTTATCATAACATTTAAAGAAACCGATGAAAACAGGAACTATTTTGTTTATTTTTACAGAGTAAGTAAGTGTACACTCTTAGAGTGGTTTTTGGAATTCCGAATTTCTTTGACGTCGTGTTCACAAGTAACCCATTTCTAATTGCATTAAGTGTTTAATTTAGTCTTACACGTTTTTTTGGATTCTGGAGCCACTAACTTGAAATAAAAATACAAATTACGAGTCGGAAATGCAATTCGGGGAAGGACCAAGGAAGACAAATTTTTAGATGAATGCTTTCAAGAATGGCACTCTAGAAATTTTTCAATGCACGTTTTTAGAACTTTTAGGTCAAATTCAATTTAGAACGTCTAATTATCGATAACATGATATCGCACCAATCATTATTGGCATGTTCTTGATACACAAACGTAAATTAATTTTGGCTTAAAATATACTATTGAAATAGCTATTGCTTATTTTTTGTATGGGTCGGAATTTAAAATATACCTTTCACTATCTCTAGCAAGTCATATTTTGCTACGCAATTTCAATTTGTATTTAGACTAATAAGCTTTTGTTGAAATATGTCCAAAAATCTATTACCAACTTATCGATCAGTAATAGAACACATGCGATAAACTGCTTTCTATTACCGATCATTGTGTTTCTCAAAACAAGTTTATATTTTTACACTAAAAACCAATTGAAAATAATTCTAGAACTGATAAATGTTTGAAATATGTATAGGAAATACTAAAACCTAGCACAATTTTAATATATCACTAATTTGTTTAGCCTTTAGATGCCTACAATTTTCTAAACAATGTTAGCTTTCAGTTTTTTTATGCACTTTAATCGGAATTTGAAATATATATTCAAATCCCTCTAGTCAGTTAGTATGCAGTTATTTTGTTACATATTTTAAATCTCTATTTAGAATATAAACATTTTTCGAAATACATTTTAAAACCTATCACCGACCTACCGATTGGTAATAAAACACATTTTCGATGCAATGATTTCTATTAGCGACCTCTGTGTTTCTCACAATAAGTTTGCATTTTGATAATAAAAACCAATTGAAAGCAGTTTTAATTAAAGCTGATAAAAATTTGAAATATGTATGAAAAATAACTTACATCTAGCACAATTTCAACAAAAAATCACTAATTTGATTAGCCTACGATTTCATAAAGAATATTATCTTTCCATGCTTTATTTTGCACTTTTAGACTTCTAAAATAAATAGTTACACTACGATTTACATGGGTCGGAATTTGAAATATACCTTCGAATACCTCTAGTCAGCCAGTTTCTAGTGATTTTGTTATGTATTTTGAACCTCTATTTAGAAAACTATACTCTTTTCGAAGTAGATCTTAAAATCTATTACCGACTCACAGATCGGTAATGAAGCACAAGCTATAAATTTATTTCTATTACCGATCTCTGAATTTCTCACAGTAAGTTTGAATTTTTATAACAAAAACTAACAGAAAACACTTCCAGACATAATGAACATTCCAAATATGCATGGAAAATTACTACAAAAATAAAAATATGCCTATAGAACCTTCAAAGTTCAAGTACTTACCGATCACAGTACGGTATTGCACTATCAACCGTCTTCGACAGAGAACGACATAACAATGGGCGAAAATCTGTTTAATTGTTGGGAACAGTATTGTCACATGTAAATATTCTGATAAGCAGATACGTTTCCTAACATCGAATTTATTTTACAGCAAGATATCATATAGAGAATATTGACAAATGTAAGGCGAAATCGTAGGTTGTTGAAAGGTCGGTGATAGATATAAATTTTTAGAGGGTCGTTATTAGCCCATTTTACCTTAATATGTGTTTCAAATAATGTTTTGCTGAAACTACCATCAATAACTCACAAATTAGGGCAACTAGGTATAGGGAATGCTTAAGAAATAATAAAGTGCCATACAATACCATTTCATTACGATACTAAAATACAGGGTGTTCAATTTAAGAAAACCCAGTAAATGATCATTCTGATTTATGACCAATCCTGTATATAAAGAACAAATATCGCACTATGTTAATAATTTTCGAGAATAGTAAACTATACCAAAAATCGTTTGATCGTAAATGGATTGTGGTGGTTACTTAGCAAGTGCCCCTCGTATAGACTTCTTTAACCATAGAACTATTTATCTTTGAGAAACACTTACCTCGTGAACCATTCTTTAGGGTTGAATAAATAACATCGTTTAAAACTCACTGGGATAACATAATTATAAACTACCAACACATATTATTGATACACAATACATACGTTTGTACTATTAAAAATAATAATAATGAAGCATTCCTCACAGTGTTGAACTTTTCTATTTATAGGAAGTATTAAAGCTAACGCAGTCAGTGCCCCGTATTCTTGACCTTGAAGGTCGCGCGAATACGATATTTACAAAACGGACGTGTTTTGTTATATATTTCACTTGTCCTTATTAGTTCGCTGGCCGCTATCCATATTGAAATTATTATTTACACAAATCTAACAATGTCTTTTCTTTTGATAATGTCTTTTTGGATAATGTCGTTTTAGGATCATCACAGGATTTCTTGATATCAAATTTATACAATGGTACAGGGTATTGATGTTACTAGGAAATTACTAAAAAAGCGCTTATATCTTTTAAAGTACCTCGTATAACATTGCAATTCCTCATATCGCACTAACAAGAAAATCGAGGGGTACAAAAAAATGTGTAAATATACAGGGTGTTCCATTTAAAAACAGATAAGTTAGGTTCATCCTGCGAATATGGGTGACCCTGTATATTTGAAAATATTTTCAAAATATGATCCTATATATGGCTTAAATTTTATCTGAATAAAGTTTTTTCGTATCTCTCACCACAAGGGAGTAATTTAACTTCCTCGCACTAATGCCGCATCCTGTAGATCTGTATCCTGGAGGTAAAGGACACTATGTCACATTTTTTGTATTTGTTCAGGAGAGGGAATTTTCCATAACTTTGAACTATTAAAATTTGTTTCGTTGTTACTTATAGAAAATTTGTACATTGTTATTATCATTCATAAGTAATTGGAAGTATTGATCATAGTATTTATTTATGACAATATATCTGAAATATTACCTACCTATTTTGTGGACATAGTGTTGTATACTCCTGGATATGAACGCTGTTTTATGGACTTAATATAACAGTATTATTACTTTCTAAAACGTATTTCCACTATTTGTCAGACTGTTATTGTTGTTTTTAATAATTATAGGTATAATAATAAGCCAAGCATAAAGGAATGACAACATAATTACTTAGTTTATTACTGAGCTGGATTATCATGGTTTGTCAGAAAAACTACAGAAATTACTAAGGCCATGTATCCACATGACTATCCCACTTTTTGTAATTCATTCATCATTTTACTACTTGCATTATGTATGGCGGCAGAAATAAACGTGTTTATGAATGAATAGCCCTCTCTATTGGATAGTATTACTCTAATGTTTTTCCCTTATAAATTGCTTGCAATTGTAGCGCCCATAATATTTGATCATGGACTTCTCAAAGCCTATGTGTTTTTGAGTTATGAAATACTACACACATTTTGTCTTGAGTGTATTCATTAGTGGTCGTAGTTTATACAGTTTATCCGTGGTGTCTATGAAATTGTTATCGGCCAAATGAACGAATTTGAATCGGTCACGTTTCATAGAGTTGCTGACCATTATGATTTTTAACTCACTTTGGGTGCGGAAATAGAAAAAAAACTGTAAACCCAGAATACCGGGAGGTCCATTAGTCAGCATGTGTTCCTTGCAATTGACATGTGAAAATATAACAGTTGGTGGGATAAATGATCCTGCAGCACAAATACAAGCAATCATAGCAACGTTACTCCCACATTCACCTGAAGTGGCTGCTCCAATTTGTTTGATTTTTTCATCGCCCACACGTTTAGTGACTGGAAGGAATATTTAGAATACACTTCATTCAGTTTTTTCAAATAAAAGTTCCACATTCGGCTAATAATCCAGGAGAATTAGACTCAAAACCTACCAGATATGGTTGTGTCATTACGTAACTTAGATATTCTTAAGATTGATCGAAAATGATATATACAATCATATAATAAGTATGCGCTAGCTCAGAAAGTTGTGCTATTTGCAAAAAAATCGAGAACTGCAAAAATGCACGATAACGCCGCTTTTTCTATCACTATTTTCAATATAACTCTGTACGTATGCAGTTTAGAGAAAAAATCATTACTTGTGAGCTTGTTCGTTATGAAATTTTCTACAAGATAGAATTGGATTAAAAGTCGAATTTATTATATAAAAAGTGACAAAAATCGTGGTAATTTTGAGGCGCGTAACAACCAGGTAAGAAAGTGCACAATTATACCGTAAATAGAGATTTAAGTACTTTGGAGTATTACACAATGAAATAACAAAACTCGATCCAAATTTATTTGTTGGTTTTGACGTGGTTGATTTGTTAATTTAACCGAGCAAAAAAAAACACTGTTTTTCCGCGTCAATGATGGGAACAAAATTTTGCATTTTGATTGCTGTCGATTTTTTCACACATTGTTGGGCCCGTTAGCTATCATATAGAATCGATATAAGGTCGATTTTCTTTTTTTTAACAACTTTTGGCGCGATTTTGAAAGTTTGTAAAATTTTTACTTAATTAACAAAATATTTCCTGCAAAAAGCACACGTACAATATTATTTATATAAACGCCTACGAAAAGTACTCGGACAAACCCACCAAATTCGTTTTTTTATTGTTCCACTATGCGTAGTTTTGAAGATAACTTTTGTCCACTTTGGCAGTTAATATCTCAGAACTTATTCGACCAATCTGACCGATTTTTTTTAAATTAAGCGTCTTTCCGAGAACTTTCTTTTAGTACCTTAAGATTTTTTTCAACGCGTAAAACCGCTTCCCGAAATAATTTGTTAATTAAGTAAACATTTAACAAACTTTCAAAATCGCGCCAAAAGTTGTTAAAAAAAAGAAAATCGACCTTATATCGATTCTATATGATAGCTAACGGGCCCAACAATGTGTAAACCAACACCGTCAAAACCAACAAATAAATTTGGATCGAGTTTTGGTATTTCATTTTGTAATACTCTAAAGTACTTAAATCTCTATTTACAGTATAATTGTGCAATTTCTTACCTGGTTGTTACGCGCCTCAAAATTACCACGATTCTCGTCACTTTTTTACGATTTATTGCTATCTAGCAACGAAAATATAATAAATTCGACTTTTAAACCAATTCTATCTTGTAGAAAATTTCATAACGAACAAATTCACAAGTAATGATTTTTTCTCTAAACTGCATATGTACAGAGTTATGTTGAAAGTAGTGATAGAAAAAGCGGCGTTTTCGTGCATTTTTACAGTTCTCGATTTTTTTGCAAATAGCACAACTTTCTGAGCTAGCGCATACTTATAATATGATTGTATATATCATTTTCGATCAATCTTGAGAATATCTAAGTTACGTAACAACACAATTATGTCAATCTTTACTGCTCCTGAACTATAAAGAAAACAGGCAATTCTCCCCAAACTTGTCGCTTCGGGTTCTCTAAGAGAAATCTTTCGAAACGATCAATACCACTTCCTTGTCTTCCTCCCATTTCTTTGGATAATTACGATTATTAAGTTTAGCATACAGGTAGGCTAATCTTTTCATTTCTTCTACAGCGGCTCCGAAGTGCCATTAGGCAGACTGAATGATGTATCCAAGAAGTTTTTCTTCCTGTTGTTTGATAAACATTTTTTGTGTTGCGTTGTTAGCTTCATATTTAACATTATTTTCACCAGATTTTTTATAGGTCTCACAAGAATATTTTTTGTGATGCCATACATATCTGCCACTTCCTGTAAATATCGCTTGTGCGTTATAGCTTTATTAGCTGCCGCTTCCATGTTTGCCACATCTATCTTTTGTCTTTTCGCCCAGAAGCACTTCTTCCCATCTAAAATAAGGCAAAAATTTAATTTATATCATAAATATATTTGGTTGTACCTTGCGACACGTTCCATGGTTCAACGTTCTCCGAATTTAAGAAAAATATATTTTTTTACTAAAATGCATTTTTTTCATGTTTATTATCGTTACAATAACACTATATTAATTAAATTATTGTATTAGTGCTTATCTTTTCTATAAACACACCTCCAAATTGACATGTAATTTTTACTTCATACCACATAACCCTTAACCTCACTCACACTCTCGTGACTGACACAAAAACAGTGTGGAACACAGAACAAAGGCAGTGTTACCCACATAATTACATTCATATAGTGTCCACATTTGCAGTAGTGTTCCAGCCACAGGTTTGTCCCTAAGTGAAACCATCTCAAGGTACAACCCTCTTCCCTATATCTTTTTTAACAAAATTTGTTGGCAACGTTTCCCATAAAAATGTCTCATTTCCAAAATTTCAAAATCAAATTTCTAGCTAAACATGGATAATATATAATATGCAATGTTTTTCATTATTCTGATATATAACTCTTCTACTTTCTAATAGTATAAGTTTTTTTGAAATTCATGTCGTATCCTTCACGTGAAGTGAATTTTACTAATTTTGAAAACTTATATCTCGAAAAGTATTGGTTTCTGCAACTTGTGACTTGTATAAACCTTTCTTACTATAATATCTATCTGTAAAAAAATATGAACCCAGAACCCGACTGGAGGCAATACTTAAATCTTGTTGATAACTTTAAAAAAATCCCAACTGGAATCATAAAATGTAACTCACACATCTTCACAAGACATAATTTAGGACGAGTGGAACAATTCAGGCATCACATTATTATTGTATTTATCAACTAAAATTAGAATGAACCTCTAAGTATTTTTATGACATTAAATATCAACATAACAGTGTTGCCAATGGATGAGAATAAAAATATCCTCTTCTGAACTCGAAATTATCCGATTTTGTCCGAAATTATCCGATATGTTGAAAACAATCAAAAATAGTAAATCACTACTATATATTCAGGTTTCGTACCCAAATAGAAGGCAGGAATGGCTATTTTGTAGAAATAATGAAAAAAATTAGTTATTTCATATTTATTTATATAAAAAGGAACATTTTACCGAAAATATTTCTATTCAAACTAAAAAATCTTTGGTATCATTGGAATACACTAAAAAATATTGAAAAAAATTACATTTACCTAAAACACTTCTATTCAAACTAAAAAATCTTTGGTAGCATTAAAATACAAAAAAAGGTTTAAGAAACAAAAAAGTTACGTGTACCAATTTTGTAATTTCATATTTATACCTTAATAGAAAAAAGATACATTTTCTTGATATACTTCAATTAAAACTAAAAAATCTTTGATTAAAATACATTGAAAAATAATGACAGGAAAACACGAAAGTTACACGTACCTAATTTGTTATTTTATATTTATTTTTTCATAGAAAAAAAGGAACATTTTACCTAAAATACTTATTTGTGTTCAAACTAAAAAAGCATCTGTAACTGTAATGAAAAAATAATATTAAGTCACCTACCAACTTGAAATGTTTTTCTTTCAACTATTGCTTATCTTGCCAAATCTTACACTCCAACATTTGTTTTGTTGGTTGAAATTTAAAGCAACCCCCACTGTTATCTACTCCTTGTTTAGTAGCTAAAATTGCCCTTAGAGTAGAAGTGTTTAATAGGTTTCTTTTGTCTGTTTTTATATTAAAAACATTACTGAAAATTCGTTCAACACTCGCGTTAGAAAATGGCAACACAAGCAGTAATGATAAGGTTTTTTTTAAATTAGGAAATAATAAAACGTCGGCATTATTTTTCAAGTTAAAAATTTCTGACCAATATTGCTCACAATCTTTTATGTTTATGTGGAGATCTTCAAAATGTAATAAAGCATGTTTTTTCCACTCATTGTCCAAAGCCTGAGGATCAACGTGGTCTTTCAAAACTGGAAATGAGTCAATGATATGTTTTAAAGACTTTGTCTTAAAAGATTGTGCAACTTTTGGATCTAATATATCTATAATATCGAAAATTGGTTCTTTAAAATTGAATGTTTCTTTTATATTTTTTGCAAGATCAGTATAAAACGATAAAATTGACGTTGAAAATTTAACAATATCGTTTCTTTGAATGTTGGGATTTTTATTTAAGTCTGCAAAGGATTCTGTTGCTGCCATCCCCAAATAAATATTTTCTAAAGGTAGGAAAAAATCCGGATTTTCATGATTCAGTTTGAAAATACCTTTGGCTTTTTTTATATGTGATAGCTCAAGAAAATTAGCATATAACGTTTCTAATAATACTATCGTTTCTGGCTTAACTCTGTAGAGCAAAGGCTTTTCAGACTGAAACAGCATGTTAAAATCAGTCATAAGCCCCAAAGAATACGACATGAATTCCAGATAAGCTCTGGTAAATGGATTCTTCATTGCTTCTAACATACTGTCAGTTGTGTGTGATGGGTCCTCAAGCACCGATTCCATTAAATAGTGTTTTAGTGGCTCATATTGTTCAAGCACTCTGTCAATACATGCTTTCATCGACAACCACCTTGTTACGGCTGGGGAGAGTATTTTATGTATTTCTACTTGAAAAAAATGTTGAAACTCTTCAAATTTTTTTCTACGCAAGGAGCTCCTGTTAAAATGACTTCCTACATTATGAAGTAGGTCTTCCACCTGCCTTGGTAGTTTTAAACAGGCTTTCGAAATTGCCAAATGTGGCATATGACAGGAGCACCTGATACATATTATTTGAGGCAACTCTTTTTTCAGAAGAGCAAAAACAGAATTGTGCTCTCCGACCATAACATTAGTGGTATCCGAAGAAAACCCTACCAAATTTTTTAATGGAATTTTCTTCGATATCAAGCAATTTTTTAAAATGTTGAATAAATCAACAGCTGTGGAACCATTAGCTTCAACCAGATCAAAAAAATTTGTTTTAATCATATTTACATTGTTATCGTAATATATGATTGAAAAAGCACTCTGCTTTTTGACAGAAATATCTGTCGTTTCATCCATGATTAATGAGAAGAAGAATCCTGACTCTCTTAATTTATTGTGAAAATCTATTAGAAAATTGATTCCCAAACTATTGCATACAATAGCAGTGGCCTTGGTTCTTTTTACACTCAGTTTTTGTGCAATTTTTGAATCATGAAAAATAGTTCTTAAAAGTGGGCACAAAGTATCCATCAACAAAAAAGGTAATTGATTTGTAGCTAACAGGGCACAAAGTTTTATTTCCGCGATTCTTACGGCAATGTCTTCACTCTTTTCTGTGAAAAGTTCTGTTATCTTGGTGCTAGTTGACACTTTTTGCCAATTTAATTTGTGTTTTTCACTATTCGAGTGTTTAATAAGGACAGTTTTATGAGCTACCACATCCATATTGCATACGTTACAAAAGGCAAACGCTATTCCTCGACCTGCTGGTTTTGAAGACTTTTCCAACCAACCCTTGAATTTGGGATTATTGATCCAAGAAAGTACAAAGCCAGTCTTCTTTTCCCTTTTTCCAGGAGTTCCAATTTTTTTCGTTTTTTTTCTGGTTGAGAAATTGCAGCCTAAAATAATCGAATGTAATACTGAATTATCTATTCCAAATTTGTTTGTTTTATTAAACAGTAGATTATTTGTACCTTTATGAGAAAATACTCACAAAATCATTTCCACAGGATTGTTCTGTCTCTGTCGCAAAGGACGTCGAAGGTTCCTTCCATTTATCGTCACCCCTAGGTGTATCACACGTTGTGGTAGCAATGTTACTGCAACATGGTTTCTTTTGATCATTTGCTTTTGGCTTTCCTTTCCCGATCACAACATCTGAAGGCGGCTTAATTATTACTTCTGGTATCCGTTTTTCCTTTTTCTAAAATCCACAACAAAAAATAGTATATTAGCATATTATAAAACCCTTGATACCAATTTTTTTTAATACTTCTATGTTATCTGCGAACTTTTAAAGTTTTACCTTATAATCAATAAGCCACTTGTCCATTTTTTTATTTCTTTAGGATGTGCAAATTAAGCAACCAGCAATGCTTTTATTTAGAACAACTTATTTTAAAACTTATATTCACTATTCACTTCAAAACATTAAACAACCAAAACAATAATCAATTGCGTAGGTAAATATTATGAAAGTGGACTTCAATGTGGGGAGTACCGCTCTACTCGCGACATCTGATAGTGAATAGCGGAATCTCTCGCGTGACAGACACTGCGATGGGATAACATGTACTCATCATGTACTACAGAATTGTACTTTTCATGGAATAAAGGAAATTCGACAATAGAAATCTTCGTTACACAGAATATCAACCCTATGTTTCAACGCCTTCAACACGAAATATCGCTGCTGTCAAGTCTATAATGAAATCTTGCATTTCCAACTATTGCTCGTAATTTTAGCATTCAGTCGGATCCTAATTATCCGATTTTCGACAGGGTGAGAAAAATATCCGGCAACCCTTCAAATTATCCGCAAATCGGATAATTATCCGCCAATCGGCAACACTGCAACATACCCTCAATATTTTACATTTCCTCAATTATTTAGTCATATGGAGTTCATAAATGACAATGTGTTAGAAAGAAACAAGTATATTCAGTGTATCCCTCTTTTCTTTAACAGGATATCATAACATGCGAAAGAAGTATATTATAAAATGTGTATTTTAACTGAAAAGATGGAACACTTAATGTTGTACTTATAGTCCAGTCAAAATGGGAAATGAAAAAACATTAAATTATGTGTTCTTTGCCATACATAATACAAATATTAGCATACGATACTTATATCACATGTTATGATACCCTGTTAAAGAAAATCGGTGATACACTGAATATACTTGTTTCTTTCTAACACATTGTCGCTTATGGACTCTGTGTTAAACTCCATGTGACTGAAGAATATTCCTAGTACTGTATATTTTACATTATTTCCTATAAATCTTGAAACTTGCGTTCAATTTGAGTGTTTGAAACTTTATTTTGGAAAAAATGTGTTTTTGTTAAAATATATTTTATTTATTTCTTGTCTAACTGCCTTATGTAGCATAGTCATATTAGACAAGAATTAGAAAGAGTACCAGAGCAATGAAGAAGTAGTTTTCTGTATAAAGAGGTTAAAAATAAAAAAGCAATAGGAAGTGACGGAATTAGAGCAGAATTGTTGAAGCAAGGCGGATCGGAACTTCATAAGTTACTGCATAAGTTGTTAACAAGCATCTGGGAACAAGAATATATACTGAATGAATGGAAAATGGGGTTATAATATCAATACCAAAACAAGGACATCTAACAAAGTGCAAAAATTACATCATACTCTATTAAACATTAGTGCTATTCAACACTTCGATCTTGATTCCGATTTTGTTTATAATCGAAATCGAAAACGTATTGATGTTTGTTAAACCAAAGAATACACCAACAACAAGAAGCGAAAGCCGGCGTAAATCCTTTGATGTTTTGGGGGCAAAATTTCGTGACCTTGAAACTGACGTTGACAGATAACTGAGCATCGATACTTCATTTTACACTAAGAAAAGTGTTCAAAAAATGTAAATTAAATCTTACCTACATACAAAAAAGTGAAACCAAAGAATCTCAAATAATTATTGTTTATTTTTATGGCTTGTTTCGACAAATTTTTAATTGTCAAAGAAAGATGTAAGCATCCAACCGTGCAATATTTTGAATGTTGGTTGATATTTGGTGAAAACTCATTAAAGATGAAGAAATACGAAAGTTTAACTTTCACAATAGGTCTGTTAAACTTAATTCATGAATTGTTAAAGTTAATTTAACAGCTAAGGAAACAATGTGAAAAATATACTTTAGCATTTCTTCATACATAGGTACAGTTTTAGCTTCTGTTTTTTGGAGTTCCATCCATTACTGAAAATAACGAGCTATTGTTTAACCAAATGATTTTTATTTTCTATATTGTTATCGAAATTATATGTGTAAGTATGTATTTAAGTAGCGCTGTATGTAGGTTAGGGTGAGTATAAAAACCAATACAATAATATATATTATATATATTTAGAATACCAGTTTACAATAGAAAGAATTTTAGTAAATGATGATATAAAATTACAATAAGTATGGTACTTGAATACAAAATTTTTATAATTGATATATTTAAAAGTTACACTTCACCAGATTCTGAATTAAATATTTTACAAGAGAAAATCTACTGATGTATGTGACAAAGAAGTTATAAAAAAGTAGCGACAGTAAACTTTTCTGCATAGTTATTGAAGTTTTGTTGCGTTTCTCAATTATTATCATATTTTGTGCTTTTTTCTGGTTGAACAGTTTATGCTGTTTTTCTGGTAATCCCTCCAATTAATATTACGATATAACTTAGACACACATAATATAGTACTTCTTGTGGCACTAGCTTACTTTTTGTGATCGCTTGTAAAGGAGAATTTGTATGCTTATGTCGTGGATGATCCTCCAATACTGGAGAAGGGATGAGTTTTGTTACTGTCCCCAAGGACATTTAAGATTCAATAAAAAGGGAGGAAGTGTTACTTCTAGAACAAGGATGAAGAAATGCAGAACAAACACAATAAGTAGTTAAAAAAAATTGTAATAAATTGTAATCCAATGATTTTAAATATTTAGACTGCACAGAACTAATACAGATTCTCTTGAAAGTTTCTTCGGTAGTATGAAGAAGCAAGGGGGAAATTGTATTAAACCCACTTCTATCCAATTTGAACATGCCTTTAGAAAAGCGTTTTGCCAAAAATTTACCATTTCAAATGAAATGTACTGTACTGATGACCTACACAATTTATTAATTAAGTTGAATTCAACAACTGTTTGCATTATTCCTGAAACTCACCAAGCAGCAGTTCAGAATGTAGCAATATCATTATCAGATTAAGAATACAGGAACGAAGAACTGACAATTTTACATGCGTTCAATTTTGTTTGTGGCTATTTGATGAAGAAAGCATTATGTCACAGGTGTGAAACGTGCATAGAATTCTCAAAAGAATGTGGAGATCTGGATACAAAGCAGCTATTGACATATTTTGAAAAGTATGATAAGGGCAAAATTATTATTGGAGGCTTTAGGGTTCCAAATGAACACTTTATAAATTGTATTTGTCAATTGGAAGAAGCATTTATGTTTAGTGAAGTGTTTGATTGCCAAAGTATTTCACACGTGGTTCAGATATTTTAAAACTATTCATTAGATTGAGCATATATAACTGCATGAAATATGAGAATAGGGATATAATAAAAATGGAAACGTTTCAATTAAAGAGTTATAACTCTTTGGTATATATATATATATATATATATATATATATATATATATATACAATATTACAAAACATTTCTTATACAGTAAAATCATACTAGTTACTTTACAAGTTTACAGTGTTACTAACGCCAAGGTTTACTAAGTTTACAGAGAGAAGAGTGTTGTTAAACGAGCTCACTAGCTGCTGCAAAGACAGAGCTATGATATAATAATAATGATTTTATCCCATCCCACAGATGGGATAAAATCATTATTTTCGGATGTTCTTTCCGTTTATTATTTTTTTTTTATTTTAAAATTGTTGTTGCAATATTTGAGAGAATAAAATATTTTCAACCTAATGAATAATTTAATAACATATTCCAGGGGGAATGAACCACATGGATGATGAAATTCTATTTTTTGCATATTTGAATATATATTATGTGAAATATGTTGTCCTGTCAAAATATTTTCGAAAGATGAAGTAAACAATTTTTCCAACTTATATATATATATATATATATATATATATATATATATATATATATATATTCCACAAATGTTTCACTTGGAGCTCTCAAACTTCCAAAAGTACCAAAATCATTGTAGTATGCCTTAAAATATGTTAACAAATGACCAATGTCTAGATCTCTTACTTCACGAGAATACTGACTGCAGGTATTGCAACTATGAACATTAATACATTTTTTAATCAAATATCCACATACATAATTAAAAGAATTCTGTATAATTGCTGGTTGTTGGCGGTAATCTGTATCTGGAAGAGATATTGCTTTTAATGAAATTTCAGGTATTGGTTTTTGTGATTGTTTCCTACTTGATTGCATATATCTTAGATTTAATAATAATTGATCCATGTCATTAATGCAATTCATATTATTTGAATGAAGGTATGTTTGGCAAAATAATTTTTTAAAAGCTCTTTGAAATTGTATGGGAGTTGGATTTATAGAATTACCACCTTGTTACCTGATAGAACCAAAGAAGCTTTCAAGACAATCCTGATTGATTCTTCTACAGCGTAGATATTTAAAATCGTCCAAGGAAAGTCGACTCCAAAGAATCTTTAAAGAATTTATTGTTATAACACAACAATTTCTGCACTTCGATCTGGCGGTAACATCCACATCTTTTTTATCAAATATTTTCAATTTTGTAATAAATTCCACCATTTCATCCAAATATTTTAATTGAAAATCTGTGCCTTCAAAAACATTTTTGTAAGGATTGGAATTTCTTAAGTCCACAGAATTGAGCATGTCAAAAAGCTTATCAAACTTTTCAATAAATTCTATGGCACTTGTAGGAAGTATTCCTAAACTTATATATGTATTCATTGGACTTGCCACGGTATTGCTTAATACCTGAGCTGCAAGTTTAACACGCATTTTTTCAAAACTTGTTGGATATATGTGAGTTTGTAAGTTTTGGTGCACATCTGAAAAACTGTTTTTTGTCATATTCATAAAAAGATTTTACAAATGTCCAGGACGTTTTCTTATCATCAAAAGAAAAAACATTGTTTATTAAATTATTTCTAAATGCTTTAATTAAGTGACAAGGATCAAATATGTATACAATATTTTTATTATTTATTTGAAATTCTGGATTATTTTTAGAAACTCCAAGAAGTTTGCTTAGTTTAACAAAATTAGATCCCATGTCACTTACTAAACAATCCACAATCAAACCACAGTCAAACAATTTGCATATGCATTTTGTTACGACAGGTAGTAATTTTTCGGCCTCAAATTCAGAATCAAGAAAAAAGTAAGAAATTGGTAACTTCCAATTGGTATACAGTCCTCTTACCATAATGACCAAAGCATGTTTTGCCACCAAGCTTTCCTTTGTTCCAGTTCCAAAATCACATAAACCAAGTACAAAAAAGATTTTAAAGACATCTCATCAATAATTATACCACAATGTTTGTCTTGTGGTAACATTGTGTTTGTTTTCATTTTTATTGCTTGAAAAACTTCTTCATTACCTAAACCTGCTTGAGAAACTAAACACTTGGTCATGTTTTGCGAAGTTCTTGGAGTAGACTTATTATTTTTCTAAGAAATCTGTATGCTCTAGGTCCTAAAAAATACAAAGTGAGGGCAACCTTCTTTAATTCATCAGAATAACGTCTGCCAAGTGATTCTCTGTTTTTCAAATTAATTTGGGTTTTTACAATGTCTGCCAATGGTTTGGTCAAAAAATGATCACACATATCTCTAAAGAGTTTAGGGCTATATTTTGGTGTTGCCTCCACATTACATGTTTTCTTGAATAACTTTTTCTTTATTGTTTTCAATTTAAACCTAAACTTTTCCTTTCGTGGTGTGCCAAAGGTCATGCTTTGTGGTGTTTGAGTTGAAGCTGAGGGATATTGTAAATGTATGGGTTCCTCCATCTCAATAAGAATTTTGGAAGATCTATTATCTGAAACAAAAAAGGAAAATAGAGGAAGACTATATGCACAGGATTTATTATAGACAATGTGTTGTTCTATTCATCCATCACATTTTCCAGTGTCTATTTTCTGAAGACCAGCAGGAACATTTTCTTACATTGATAGCAAGTGAACTTTGAATGAATAACCGAACATTTTTCTATTTTAGCAAAACCATACAAAAGACTATTGTATAAGAAAAACAAAACAGTTAGGCTGAATGCAATCTAATTATAAAAAAGTCATCTATTTTGATGCATATTATCTACAAGAGCTGAATCTAAACGTTGATTATATTTACCAAGAGATGGAGATGCATCACCAATATGTCTTGTGGCGGCTTGAGACGAATGTCCCACTTGCTCAAACGGCATGCATGGTATCTGTAATTATAAAAATAATTGTAATAAACAGCAATATGAAGTAATCGGTTCAAAAAATGTTAAGCATTCCTAGATTTGTCACTCTACACTCTAAAGAATACATAACATTTACATTGCAATTCTATACAGCTGTTTAAATAAAAAGCATATGGTGATTCACAGATAGGCTAAACGCAATCTAATTATAAGAAAGCCATCTATTTTGATGCATATTATCTAAAAGAGTTGAATCTAAACGATGATTATATTTACCAAGAGATATAGAAGCATCACCAATATGTCTTGTTGCGGCTTGAGACGAATGTTCCACTTGCTCATACGGCATGGTATCTGTAATTATAAAAATAATTGTAATTAACAGCAATTTCAAGTAATCGGTTCAAAAAATGTCAAGCATTCTTATATTTGTCACTCTACACTCTAAAGAATACATAACATTTACATTGCAATTCTATACAGCTGTTTAAATACAAAGCATATGGCGATTCACAGATAGGCTAAGTGCAATCTAATTATAAGAAAGCCATCTATTTTGATGCATATTATCTAAAAGAGTTGAATCTAAACGATGATTATATTTACCAAGAGATATAGAAGTATCACCAATATGTCTTGTGGCGGCTTCAGACGAATGTCCCACCTGCTCAAACGGCATGGTATCTGTAATTATAAAAAGAATTGTAATAAACAAAATGCCAATAAGGTAATAATGAATCCTGTTGAAAAGTTATAATTAATTCTGCACTAAGGTGGCAAAAGTAAGTATCAATAACAACTGATTCTAATGTTAACTTAAATTTAATATTTATCAGACTAAATAGCTATTTTTGTTGGTGGATCGCTCAATATAACATGGCCCTTGCGTATTAACCATGGGAATATTGTAGGCACAGCTTGAAGACATAGGTACTTCTTACGTCCTCTTTTGGAAGTAAATTTATCCTTAAAGTGGAGTTGACATAACTTATAATTGTTATGTAAAGAGTCTAGGGTTTTTTCATACAAATCTCCACGGTTACATGCACCCAACCATAACTGTGCTCTAGAATGTAAATAAAGCTAAGTAAGTATATTTATATTTATCAAATGTGTATAAAAGAAATAAACTACTACCAATTTATATTGAATATTGTGTATTATTATTCAACATCAGCTGAACTCATCAGCAGTGACGCTTATTGTAGTGTATTCATTGATTGTATTATTATCATTATTATTTATGTTAACAAAGACACAGAGACAGAGGAATGTCAACACTCAAAACATAGATTCACGCAAATTCCAATGTATAGGTGCAATGGAAGAATAACATATTTAAAAAAAGAAATATATACCTATAATTTATTGCATATAGAAACAATTCCTCTTACCTTATCTTTAGGAAATCTAAACACAGTTGTTCCGTCTCCATCTCTTGAATGACACCCACGAACTGCACAAGTTCTTGGCGCCATAACTGATATAATAGTTTTTTAAACAATTAAAAACACAAACGAAATATATATGTTATATTGTAAATAAGGAAAAACCGTACAGCAAAGAATATTATTTGTTAAACATGTAAACAATAAAATCACATAACATTGACAGATAACTGACTCTGAGTCAGACATGCGCACTTAGAAAATGAATTTTAAAATGGCACAAGCTTCGTTTCTTGTTGGGTTGGTGTATTCTTTGGTTAAACGACCAAAAAAAAATTGTCATTTGTCATGTCATTTTACAAATCAAATAAATCAATAGTGACATAACCTCATGATTATTTTAATTCATTCCACGTGTATTTCACACTGTTCACAAGTTCATTTAGTTTAATCACGTTTAATTTTATAGAAGCTGTTCTGTTAACTAAAAATGTAATATACAATTGCAAAATATCACTCACATCACATAACCCATAGACAAACGGTAGTTTATTTAATTTTTCGACCAATCACATGCTTCCGATTTACGATTGATTTCAATAGCATCATAATTTCAGACCGATTATAATCAGAGTGATCGATTGATATCGAAAATGTACTGTTGAACATGTTGTTTTTTAAATGACAGGAAATGATTGTAATCGATTGTCGTGTTGAATAGCACTATTATGTACAAAGTGTTAGCTGCAATAATTAAATAAAGATTGACACGGCATTCGGAAACAATAATTGGTGACTTCAACAAGGTTTCAGAAAAGAAATATCTACAATAGATACAATACACATCATAAGACAAATAACAAAAAAAAAGTTATGAACATTATATAGAAATACATGTACATTTATAGATTTTAAACAGGCGTTTGATACAGTAAGAAGATCAAAATTAATACAAGACTTCCAGTAATGAACTACTAAATTGGCCATTTATTAAACACAGAAAATATTGTAAGAAGATTTAAATCGCACAGAATTAGGTGGTATTGGCACATATTAAGTAAGGAAAGTAATGCAGCAATGAGGAAGATTACAGAATGGAAACCACAAAAGCAAAAATGCCATGAGGAAGACGAAAATCTAAATGGAAGAGGACACCAGAAGGATGATGTTAATAAAATATCTCGGAGAAAGCAGGGGAAAATGTGGTTTGATCCACCATGGAAACCGTATTGACTGAGTTTCTTCTTTCTTGTATATATAATGTTAGAAAAAAATTGCAAGCAATAAAACAAATTAATATAAAAGTTAGGATATATATCAAAACTATTTACATCATGTAAGAGATTTACTATAAAGCTAAATTTAATTTTTCTATTGTCAACATCCTAAAAAAATCACAATCTTGTGCTCAAAAATTCGGGTGATCAGACGTTTAAGTCGCAAAAGGTCAGATGAGGCAAAAAAGGATGATTTTTTATACAAAAAAGGCGACATAATAAATAAAAAGCAAAAATATTATATTTGACACTTAAAAGACATAAAAAACATGATTATAATGTCAAAACTAACATTTTAGACATTATTCTAACTACCAGAAAATGACATGGCCCTGAGTGGATATACCATCAACTCAGGGCTTGCTGCTGAATGTCAAGAGCGACTTGGTGACCTAGCAACACGGAACGTATGTATTTTAAATTCCGGCCCACTCTGGTTTTGAAGGTAATGTAAGGGCGGACGCACTGGCTGTGGAAGGGGCGGCTGCTCCCTTTAGCGGCCCGGGTCCGACCTTGGGTCTTACAAAACAAGCAATCAATAAGGAGACGAGAAATTGGTTGGGAAACCAACATCTCGCTCATCGGAATGTTCTACGGTGTCTAAGGCAGTCCAGACTGGACTGATGGGCATGCTAGGGCACTGCTGTCTGAGGAAACACATCCGTAACTCATGTTTAGAAGAATGTCCCCTATGGAGAAGTTACGGCATGGATAACGAAACATTAGTCCATGTTCTCATAGTGTGTCTACATTGGGCTGTACTATGCAGGCGAGTCTTCTGAGTCCCTCTTATGATCCCTGGGGCATCCACTAAAGAGGATTGAGTCCTTCATAGACAGAATTGTTTTCATGGATGCATAAGTAGCAGGAATGGCACAATGGGCCTGCCAGTGGCCTCAGTGCCGGAACCTTGGCTTGAGCTTGACTTCTCCAAGGTTCGCCTGAACCTAGTAGTAGTAGTACCAGAAAATGGGAATATTCTAGAGAAGGACGTAAACAATACATAATCATTACATTACATTGAAAGACTAAATTTGTCTAGAGGTATACTCCATTTTTTGTCATTTCATTCATAGGAGAACTCAAAATGGCCCTGCTGCCTTGTCTAGAACCGGTCAATGCTATAAAAAAGATAAATAGAAAAGTAATTTTTTTAGGTTTTTGTAATGATAAGTCTCCCGTATTATGATTATTCCTCGAGACAGGGGAGGGGTAGGACTATATAAAAAAGTAGTGCTGTCAGCCTCCTGATAAGCCTTATCAGTTGCTGCCGAGAGATAAGCGACTCCTTCACGCCCAGGTTTCTATCATTATCGACCTCCTCAAAACCCCAAAGCATTTCTGAAAGGTCATCATTTTTTATGCAAGAAAAATCACTGCTGCCTTTTCCAAAAAGTGGAGAACATGACAGCAGCAGCGTTTGAAAGTCGCCCTCCGCGTAACTGAATTTCACGTTTAAGCGTTGATTGTTTTAACAAATGAAATCGCATATTTTATGTGATGTTTTTCGATTTTTCAGCCGTTTTCATTGTGTTTTTTTATACTTTCTTTTATCGTTGATTGTTGAAATAAATGATTCTGAAAAGTTTTCAATTGTTTATTCGTATACAGGGACATTATACAAGATAACCTTGATGAGGACAATAAAAATAGAATATTGGTTTTTCAAATAATTTGATCATTCATTCAATTTTTATTTTTTTTCACAATATTGTACCAGTTTACATGATGAGGTGACAAATAACTATTCTATACTTATACTACATTTTACTATTATTTTCGTTCGAGTGATCATTAACGTTATCAACACAAGCGGTTAGTTTTTTTGTGTCGAATATTTGCTGGCCCATATTGGTATGTGTCTATTTACACTGTTTGATACTTAAAATTAATTGGCCAGTTGCTTGGTTATAGTTTATTAAATATTATGGCATCCAAAATATTTTAACATGTCAACTCAACCCATTGCACGAAGTTTTGCTACTGTTACTAAATCAAATTCAAGAAAATCAACTTTGACACCTATAACATATCCTATTAGAAATGAAGCTATCGTAATAAATGTACTTCCGGATACAGTTCTCTTCGATTACGTCAAGGCAATCGGTGAAATTGTGACACCAAAAGGAATTACTTATGCTTCCTGTATATCTAACCAACGTATTTGTATCTTACTCGCTTCTACTTTAGTCGTTGATAACCTGCTTAAAAATTATTCTTCAGTTGCCATGAAAGAAGAAATCGTCCCCATACGCAGACTTATTAGCACTTCTAAAATATTACTAATATCTAACGTATGTCCCTCAATTCCTAATCAACTTATTGAACAGGCTCTAAAAAACGATCTCGGACTTCAACTTACATCCCCCATCACCAATATCCATACTGGCTCACCGGAAAAAGATTATTCCCATATCCTAAGCTTTCCTCGGTCCATATATGTCATACCAGACAAAGATAACTTCGAAATAGAAACCTCTGTTTTAATACATTTCGAAAATACTGCTTTCGGGTTTTCGTTACCTCAGATAAATTGGTGTGTTTGGACATACTGCTGATACCTGCCAAAATCCTCTTGACACTTCCTTCCTCTCCAGAACTACCCATGTCCAGAACGATTCTACCGATAATATTTCTAATGATCCTACTTCCACTGATCCTACTTTCTCCCCTACCACTGCCCCTATATCCTTCACCGACAATCATTCCGCCAACACACTCCCTTCTTTAGACCAACCTACTCCTAGTATTTCTGCTCTCAAACGAATTCATTCTACTGACTCTAGCCCCCTTTGATTATCTCGTCTGTTCCTCTCTTACTTAGCCAAGACAAAACAGATTCACTATCTGACAACGCCTTTCGTGCCCCTAAGCCTATCCGCCCCCCTAAAATTACAAGACTAACAACAATTATCAGCCCCTCTGCACGCTCAATAATTGAAAATTTAACAAAAACAGACCCAACATCCTTCTCCATTACTTCAGAACAATTAATAGCATTTCTGGAAACTCTTTCAGAAGCAATGGTCCATTAGCCGAAGCTTAAAAAATTTACTTCAAATATTATATCTCTTCTTGTCAAATATATCATGCCATCTCAGATAGGTCACTCAAAAATCGCGTTACCCGTCTAAGAAAGAAAATATAATGTACCATGAATCCCAATGATGCAGTCGATTCTGCTAGCCTTAAATATTTTAGCTCTAATGATAGTGGCTCCAATTGTGATGATATCGACCTCTATTGATATTAACTAATAAATTCACGATAATTCACTGGAATTGCGACGGATACTATCCGCGCCTTGAACGTCTTCAACAACTAACCTGGCAAACTGCTGATGATCTATGTGATAACTATCATTAAATATTCAATACATTTAGAATAAAAAATTAACGTTTGTTCCTTAAATGTTACGACTTCCCTTTGGTAACCCTTTTCAACTAAAGCATTTAATTCAGTTCGTACTTTTAGAGGTATAAACTGTTCTTTTAGCCTGTCACTTAGAGTCTCCAATACAGAGTAAATAATTTCTTCTACCTCCAGAACAGACATATTTTCTTTCTCAATTAAAGCGACACTCGAATGAAAAATATGCATAGTAGAATGTAAGAACCATGAATACATTTCTGAAAAATAATTCTCAAAAAAAGGCCGGACAACTAAAATTTGTTAAAAAAGCCGGACAAGTCGGGCTTTATCCGGACGTCTGATCACCTTATAAAAATTATCTATAAATGTCGCACTATAAAAATTGCTCCACGTCATAGATCGAGTCACATTTAAACAACGTTACCAGACTTTGGAATTAATAAGGAGATTGGCGGAATCTAAAACAATGAGGTTATGTTCATATTTAATATCATAAAAACCTTAATTAACTTCAATGTTTTTTTATGTAAATATTATTCTAGAACAGATGTACTGAAGATTTCTATCTCCCTAGAATGATCACAAGTATTACTGGACAACGAGTGGTACCAATCGGCGACGCTGTAATTTCCACACTAGATACTTGTATAGGTAAAATTCACATATTTTCCAATTGTCTTTAGACAGTACATTTAATTTCAGGCTTTGAAATATGCGAAGAACTGTGGTGTTCTAGTAGCTCTCACGTTCCCATGTCTCTAGATGGTGTTGAAATAATATGCAACGGTTCGGGTAGCCATACGGAATTGAGGAAAGGTTACGTAATAGCAGATCTCGTTAAAAACGCTACCATGAAATGCGGAGGTTGTTACGTCTACAGCAATTTAAGAGGATGTGACGGTCAGCGGGTTTATTTCGAAGGCGTATCTTGTATTTCGCTCAACGGGAAAATATTGAGTAAAGCGAAACAATTCGCATTAAGTGAAGTGGTAAGTTTATATAAATTAATTCTGATTAAGAGAGGTAACCCGCTGTATCTCAGAGATTCTGAGATATAGCGTGTTACCTCTCTAAATTAGACACCCTATACTACAGGGTGGACCGGAAATAAATTCACAGCAATAATATTTGAACGTAAACGGGACAAGGGTTTTTTGATATAATTCTGTGACATAATCCTTGAAAAATTATTTTACTCTTGGTAATTTTTTATAGAATTTTTTTACAGGAAGTTGTCGCGTCTACTATAGATCTCGAAGATATTAGATCCTATAGGAACAATCAGAGGTCTAATGCTTATCTAGCTTCATCTAGTCCTAGTTATCCCAGAATAGTTGTAGATTATTCTCTATCGTCCGAATACGATATTGTACTTCCACTTGCACAACCCATTGTGTGGCATTTTCTAAAACCTGAAGAGGAAATTGCTCAGGTAACTAACAATAATAAAATTATTAAATAAAATATATTATTGAAAATAGGTTCTACAATTTCCAAGTTGTGTTTGCTGGTTTATGATGTTATACAGCTTTTGAAGCGCTTAGAAAAAATGTGATTTTACATTATATATGGTAATGAATTATAAAAAAATTCGTGGCGTCGCTTTTCCACATATCTGCCAAACGCGTCAAAAGAAGTATATGTAAAAAACCTCATTGCCTCTTTTAGGGACCTGCATGTTGGTTATGGGATTACCTCAGAAGATCTGGACAAGGTGGTTTCTTTTTGCCATTAAGTGGTGGTGTAGATTCATCCAGTTCGGCTGTGATTGTGTATTCCATGTGTAATCTTATTTTGGAAGCTATTCATCAAGGAGGAGGTAATATTGATCATATTATTTCTAGTTTTAAACATTATTTGAATATTTAAAAAAAAGAAGGAAAATATTATAAGTAATGAAAAATTTCATAATTCTGACGTATATTTTGTTTACTTCAAGTGACTATTATGACAGCCGCTCACATTCTTCTATGGATAATCCATTGTAGTTTTAGAAAATAAAATGCCCCACAATTAAAAATTTTTTTTTAGATCAAAAAGTTTTATCAGACTTACGACGGATATTGGCCTGCCCCGAATACACTCCTAAAAATGCGCAAGAATTATGCAACAAACTTTTAGTTACTTGTTATATGGGAAGCGAGAACTCATCTAAAGAAACAAGGATGAGAGCTGACACTTTGGCGACATCTATAGGAAGGTGAGTACCACACAATAAAATAGAAAGCTTGTAAAAATCCCTGGTGACCATTTTTTGTTTGGTCCTGGCCTCTACTCCGGGCAGAGTAATTGCGAAAAAATTTCGTCCATTGGAAGAATTTAAAAATGTTTTTTTCAAAAATTCTCCAATAAAATTTTTTGTCCAAATTTTTTATCAGCATTTCTTTTTTTAATTCTCTCAAAATCTTTTTTAATTTTATCTATCACATTTTTTTTCAAATTCTCATTTTTTTCATCAATTTTTTTTAAATTGTCACTGCAAATTTTTTTTTAAATTTATTTAAATTGTGTCTATTAAATTTTTTAGAACTTAATTTTTTTTTAATGGTCCTCCTTGGAAGAATTTTCAAAATTTTTTCATTAAAATTTGATTTCAAAAAGTTTTGTCTATCAAATTTTTTTCATTTTTTTCAAAATTCTTCGAAATTCGTTTTGAAAAATTCTCACCCTATGGTCCTTGGAAACATTTTTAAAAATTGGAAGAATTTTCTATTTTTTTCTCATTTTTTGATAACATTTTGTTTTTAATTTTTTCTATTAAAATTTGTTTTCCAACCGTTTTATCAATTTTTCTTTCAAAATGTTTCTAATAAAATGTGTTTTCCAACAAAATTTTTAAAAATTTTCACCCAATGTCATTTGAAAAGATTTCTAAAAATTTTATCTTCAAAATTTTTTCTATTAAAATTTGTTTTCCAAAACTTTAATCAAAATTATTTTGTTCAAAATTTTTCGAAATTGTTTTGATAAATTTCCACCCAATGGTCCCCTTTCTTCATTTTTTGATCAAATTTCTAAAAGTTCGTTCTCTTAAAAATTTTAATCTAATTTTTTTTTCAAAATTTTTCGAAATATTTAATTTCAAAAATATTTAATTTGTTTTTCAAAATTTGTTTTCCAAAAGAATTTTTATCATTTTTTTTTTCAAAATTTTCAGAAAAATTGTCACTAAAATTTGTTTTCCAAAAATTTTTTCATCAAAAGTTTTTTTCTTAATTCCGTTTCCAATAAATGTTACAGTAAAACTAATACCACACATCAAGCACTACTACAGAGTTACACTTGGCAGTGTATTTGGTTATTAAGACAGGTCCACTTCTTTCAAGGAATTTACTGAAAGTTGACTTTGTTGACTGGTATCTAAGTTGGTTCTGAGTTTGGTTTTCTGAGGTTTGGTTGACTAGTACCCAATCTAGTTGTTCAGGTGTATACTATTCTGTCAAACATCAACTTCTGTGTCCTTTGAAATATTATCAGAAGCGGTTTATGTATCTAATTTAGTTTACATGTGCAGTTATAGCAACCAGAACCAGATTGAGACCTCGTCTCCTCATTTGAAGTTTGCTTGATTTGGTTAACTAGTACCAGAGTCGGAAGTGGTAATTCCAAGAATACAGTTTCTATTTGCTTATTGAGACTTGGTCCACGGTTGATATGGTTGACTGGTGTTTGAGTTGGTTCTAAGGATACAATTTGTGTTTGGTTTGTTAAGGCTTTGGTTGACTAGTACCCAAGCTACAATTGCTCATTACAGTTCAATTACTCTTATTCGGTTGACTGGTACCTGAGATGGTTTTAATGCTTACGGTTTATGTTTGGGGTTTGTTGAGGCTTGGTTGACTAGTACCCAACCTAAAGTTGTTTAAGTGTATAATATTGTGTCAAACTTCAATTACTAGGTTAACTGGTACCTGAGTTAGTTTAAAGTTTACGTAGGTCCAAAACAACGGTTTGTGTTGGTTGTTTTACTGAGGCTTGGTTGACTAGTACCTAACCTACAGTTGTTCAAGTGTATACTATTCTGTCAAACTGCATCTACTTGGTTAACTGGTACCTGAGTTAGTTCAAAGTTTGCGGTAGTTCCAAAACTACGGTTTGTGTTTGGTTTCCTGAGGTTTGGTTGACTAGTACCCAAGCTACGGTTGTCCAAATATATACTATTCTGCCAAACTGTAATTACTTAGTTAACTGTTACATGAGTTGGTTCTAAGACTACTGTTTTATGTTTGGTTTACTGAAGCTTGGTTAACTAGTATCCGAGTTACGGTTCTTCAGTACAGTTCAACTACTTTCACTTGGTTGACTAGTACCCAAGCTACAGTTACTCAAATGTATACTATTCTGTCAAACTTTTACTTACTTGGTTAACTGGAGTTAGTTCTTATGTGGTGGATATTTGGTGGAATAATCATTTTCGTCGCTGGGATTTATTTACACTTAACAATTTACACTAATTACATACTAAGAACTGTCTTACATGTTAAACATAATAATAAATAACAGTATTAATTAAATAAGGAGTGAATTGTTTAATTATTGTTCCTTTGAAGCCTCGTCGACTGAAGTATTTACATCATTCCTGACCATCAAATTCTACTTCTTAACCCGTAATGACATCGGCTTGATATTGTTTAATCTAAATACAACTGATATTGAGTATAACATTGAAGCGTATGTGCATTTGCAACACAATAACAGTTATTTCATTGGAATATTTTAGTTTATTAATAATAAATTTTATATAATATACTGGGTGATTATTCTCATTACAGTTAGACTATGGTTCGTGTTTGGTTTGCTGAGGCTAAGGCTTGATTGACTAGTACCCACTAGTACCAGTTTCTTCGGTACAGTTCAACTACTCTTATATGGTTGTCTGGTGGCTGAGTTTTGAATGATTGGTCCAAATCTCCAGAGAAGTTTCTGTTCAGTTGTTCGAGCTTAGTTGAGTAGTAGCATGGCTGCGGTTGTCCTACTAGCATAGATTCAATAGTCCAGGCGAACTAATTTTTTTGGCCCGAAAAATCCCTAACAGGCTGAGCGCATCGGAAAAGGATATAAATAATCCTTTTAAAAACATAGACAAAAAAGCGCGAGTGAAAAACTGGTTTTTGCGATTTCCGGCGTAAATATTGAGCGTATCAAAAAAGTTGAAGGGAAACGTTGTTGATAATTAAAACATGCACAAGTTTTGTTTGAAAATATTTTAACATACATCAAAATTTGGGTAAAAATCGCAAACAAATGTTTTGTTCGTTTTTTATTTTTAACTCAGCCAAATGTATCAGATCATTATGAGAATTGGCTCAGTTGTAGCTTTTTGTGTCTCGAAAAAGTAGAATTCTTCTTTTCTGCTCAAGCTAACAGTTTTTTGAGAAATTGAAAATTTTCAAAAAAGACGTTTTTTCAAGTCGCTCAAAATTCCTTTTATTGTCGCTGTAGACACTTCATCCGATGCTCATTTTTTTCATAAAGACTTCAAATTTCATATAAAACAATAAAAATAGAGATGTGTCGTCCATGACTGATCCGATTCAGTGAACCGGCTCACGAAGATGAGCCGTGAGACCCGGTTCGCGATAGATGAATGAACCGGTTCACGGATCTTTCGTCGTTTGTAAAATCGTGCAAATTAAAAGTGTTGTTCCATGGGTCACGCGCTGTGCTTGGCTTCAAAAATTAACGTGAGCCGAATACAACAACGCCAGGAGACAATTGATTTAAATTTGATCTTCCTATAATGAGAATAAAATTACACTATGTTATGTATATGAATATGATGAGAACTCTGTTATGTCCACCAATTGCACAGCATCAGATTTTTACAGTGAAAAAATTAAAGTAGGTAGAATACCTATCCAATACAATATACATATATAGATGAATTCTTGTAGATGAATACCGACGTAGGGTGTTGGGATAAATAAAATTAATCAATTTTGTACATGATGTACAAACCTTTACTCTTTAAAAAGTATAAATTCAAATTATAATATTTAAATTAATAAACATTAGGTAGTGAAAACAACTAAACTTCTAACTCTTTTGTAAATACGTAAATACAATATGTATATTATAACCTTACATGTTGCTATGTAAAAATATAATTTGACTGGTTTTTAATGTACTCAACCGGCTTCTTCTTTCGGTGACGATTTGTCCCGTTTTAGAGAATATTCTCTCGCAAGGGACAGATGTTGTTACGATGCAAAGTCTTCTTCTAACCAGATTATAAAGGCGAGGATAAACATGTTTCCGCTGGTCCCACCATACTAAGGGGTCATCTTTTCGGGGCGTTAAAGGTTCACTCAGGTATTTGTCGAATTCCACAACTCCTGCAGATGTTGAGTTACACAGGGCTTTGGATTTTACCACCTGCTCATCAAAGTCTTTCCACAATAGTGACGTGGATATGCCTGTAGATCGGGCAGAATTTGGTGACGAAGACTGTAAATCAAGGTTTTCTGCCTGTACTTTCTCGGTACATACTTTTGCCTTTAAAGACGCATAAGCTGCATTGTATCTGCTGGTAGTGGAAAATCCAAATTTTTTCATTCTTGGGTCTAATAAAGTAACCTGCATAATTAATTCGTTTTTCCTCTATATTTTTGAAGCGATCATGTAGATGATTTTGTAGAGTTTGGACCATTGTCTTAATGTCGTCAGAAAAGTTGCCATCTGAAAACTGTGACAGATGTCTCCTCATAGCATTAACAAATAATATTTGCTTTGACAGTGAAACAGACTGTTCTGCACTAATTTCATTTGTTACATCGTTGAATATTTTTAACACCTCAATAGTCTCCTTTATTATAGTCCATTCATTTTGGGAGACGTTCATACGGTGATCATTATCAACGATTGCCAACGTAGATACTACAGCATCTCTAATTTGTAAGATTCTAGACAGCATGTCATAGCAGGAATTCCACCTAGTACATACGTCTAATTTTAATTTTAAGTCAGGTAAACCCATATGTTCCTGTGTTTGCCTTAATTTAGCTAAAGCAGTAGAACTTCGTTTAAAAAATTCAACGATTTTCCGAACTTTGATTAAGATACCCTCAATATCTTGTAGGCCTTTCTGGACTATTAAATTGACACTATGAGCGAAACACCGTAGATGTCGCCATCCACCGCTGCGAACTGCAGCTACAATATTATGTGCGTTATCGCTCACTACTGTAACAATTTTATTATCAATTTGCCACTCTTCAAAAGCCTTTTGAAGACATGCTTGCAAATTTTGAGCGGTATGACGTTCATTGAAAGATTCAGAGCCTAATAAATTGCTGAATGTGCAGTAATGGTTGTCATTATTGACCGATGTCCAGGAATCGGTAGTGATACATACAGCAAAGGCGTCCTTTATTTTATTTTGAACAACCTCTTTACACGAATTGAAACATATAGGTATCAGACTCGTCGATATTGTTTTACGCGAAGGCATTTTGTAATTTGGGAAGAGCATATGCACAAATTTTTGAAATTCGGGTTCTTCGACAATGGAAAAAGGCTGATATTCCTTAACTATCATTCTTACCAACTGCTGGTCTAATTCTTTAGACTTGCTGATCGGAATAGGTCTTCTTATAAAATCTGTGATACATGTATTTAGTTGGTTCCTGTTCTTAGTCTTATTTTGAGTATTTTTTTCAGATCGTGATGTTACAGGCTGATCGGTTTCACTTCCTTGCGAGGTTACTGGTTGTTGCTCATTGTTCGGTGATAGTACTGGAGAGGGAGAATTTGCGTCTCGGTATATTTGTGTTCCTGTTAAAGTTACATTCACAAAATCATAATCTACTTCAATAAATTAAAATAAATTTAAGACCTACCTAAATGCCTCAGTTCATATGCCGAGTAAGATTACCAGTAGATCAATTTTTGGCACTTAGGATAGCCGAACAATAGGTGAATTTTGCTTTTTCATTATTATTATTAACTGCTGTAAAGTGGTTCCACGCCTCACTCCGTTTATTTCGGCCTGACATTTTCACTTTACAGCGCGCTCACGCTACACAATGCAAACTAATATTTGGGGATGGAATTTCTGTTGTGTGCCGTCCGACACCATGCAAAATACTCTATTTACCAACCCAATACGCATAAAACGAAATCGGTGATTCACCGAGTATAACTATCAGTACCTCCACCTGCTGGAAGCAATGCAAAATGCCACTCTTCGAATATCACATATACAGAAAGGTGACGTAGCGAATGATGCATGCTTCAAAAATACACTGCCGGACAAAAATATCCAATTTATAAATATTTTTTCATAAGACTTAATGTAATCATGCTCTACTTCAAAACTTAATAACTCCTTTAAAAAAGAAGCTATCAAGCTGAACAAAAATTAAACCATTAAAAAAGAACAAGGCTTCAAGGTTTTGACAATACAAAAATTCTATTCTTATTAGTAAATTCCACAGAGTGTTTTAAATCTCTACTTCAGTAAATTCGCATTTTATTTCATGGTTAGTATTGATTTGAAAATTTAAAAGACCCTGTGGAATTTAGTGGTAATAGAACTTTTTTATTGTCAAAACCTTGAAGCCTTGTTCTTTTTTAATGGTTTAGTTTTTGTTCAGCTTGATGGCTTCTTTTTTAAAGGAGTTATTAAGCTTTGCAGTAGATCATGATTACATTAAGTCTTATGAAAAAATATTTATAAATTCGATATTTTTGTCCGGCAGTGTATTATTTCGAGGTGCGAGCTGCGACAGCGCTGAAACAGGCATCGTGCGAGACCAAAAAACGATTCGATTCGTGATCCATGACGGGCAGGTGTCGGCTTCACGCCTTCGGCTCATTTGAACCGGCTCAGTGAACCGGTTCATCCAACTGATCGGAACATGGTGAACCGGATCACTGAAATGTGCCGCTTTGCTCACCACTAAATAAAAATAAACACGTTCAATATATACGTGTCTAGAGCGACAAAAAAAGGAATTTTTAGCCACTTGGAAAAAAACGTCATTTTTTTGGAAATTTTAAATTTCTCTAAAATTAATGAATGAACTAAGAGCAAAACAAAAAATTCTGCTTCGCGCCAGCGTCTTATTTTCCATAGAATTCGGCGCGCCGCTCATGGATTATTTGCATTAAATTTCAATACCGACTTTTTGTACATTTTAATAAAGGACTAGTTTTTAATTTTGTTCATTAACGTTTTCGTTGAGGAAGAGTTCGTTTCAAATATTTCTTAAAATTAATCTCTCATTGTTAAACCGCTGAAAATTAGTTAAAACCGCGACGTGTGTCTAGTTTATATTGCCTTACTGTATTTATTCGCAAATGTAGACGTTGCAATACACTTTATTTAGTGTCACAAAGGCCAGGACTTTCCACTAGAAGTTAAAACGATCGATTGTGGAAACTGATAGTGAGTTGCAGACACCGGCATCTTTGTTAAGTTCATTTAAAGTTTACGGTATATGTTGACGATTCGCTAATTGCATAATTAACACAACTATAGTCCATTGTCATTAGAGCTAACATTTTGAACCATTACGAGACGGATATTGTTCTATATTGCAGTTAGGGAATCGAATTATATTTGCGAATAGTATTTTCATATCTCTTTCGTTCATCGCATTTTTTGAATCCATTAAAAATTTCTTTTATTTTAAAATTGAAACAAATTTACTAAGTTTATCGGACTCGTTGTTGAATACAAACTAGAAATAATTTAACTGGTTTTTCATCATTGTCAAATTCTTGGTTTATTATTGAATTCGCCGTCGTCTATACACTGGTTTTTGATTCAATCAATTTTATCTGCTAGACCTCGAGTTAATTAATTAGTGATTATTCGCTTTCAAAACATTTTACGTTTACCGGGGCAGGACGATTCACAAACTATTAAATTTATTCTTGAGCTGTTTATCTTTCATTTCTTCACTGTAACTTGTTGCTCAACATTGGTTAATGTTTGAAGTTCCTAACTTATTCTTTTATTAACTGTTTCTTGTTAGTTAATTCACGTTTATTTGCTGGCTGCTGACGAAAAGAATCGTAATGATGCAATACGTAGCAAGGCGACTAATGATTTTCTCCGATGCTACTAGCAGCTGGGATGCAGTTAAAGATTGCACTTACGAGCAAATTGCTGTTGCGCAGGTATATCATGATGATAGCGGGCGATTGCAAGATGAGTTTAAAATTATTAATGATAAGATCACTGATCTCAACTGTCTCCTATCCTCAGCGGATAACGTCGATACAGAAGCACATTCCAATGCATTTCGCACCATCCTTTTTAAAATAAGAGCCAAGTTTGTACATCTTAATAGTGAAAACCCTACTCCAACTACTACTCCTATCATCAGCGTCATTTCCTTTAAAATTATTATCCAGAAGATATAGCTCGCTAAACTTGATTGGGATCAACCAGTTACCTCTGAAATTGCAATACATTGGAACTAGCTTATCAATAATCTTGATCGCATGGCCACGTTTGAACTTCCTCGTTGCGTAATTCCTAACAAGTATTTCGATCAAATACACCTGATAGGCTTCGCGGATGTCTCGTCTCTTGCTTATGCTGCAGTAGTATACATATGTTTCGAATCCGCTAACTCGCGTCATTCCTTTCTGTGGAAGGCCAAAACTCGTGTTGCCCCATTAAAACACTCTCTATCCCTAGACTTGAACTTTGTGCCGCAATACTTTTAATTAATCTAATCAATTCGGTTTTTGCATATCCGGTATCCGAAACCATTGTCTAACATCAGACTTTTTTCGGATTCTGAAATAGTACTTGCCTGATTACACACTCCCCCTCATACTCTAAAAACTTTTGTTTTACATCGAATTGCCCACATTGTAGGACACTCACCTCCTAATTTAACGTGGTCCCACTGTCCTTCTGCTCTCAATCCTGCGGACATGGCTTCACATGGGTTATCTGCTTCTAATTTTCTTCAAGATAAGATATTTCACTCATTGACTCGAGGTCCACCGCTATTGACCGATTACCACCAGCAATGGCCTATTCACTTTCGCAGTACCAATTTCAATTCCGAATCTTTACTAGAGTTTAAACCGAGTCCCCCAGCACTCACCACTGTTCAACCCGATCCCTCGTTTGAAGAATTATCTCTACGATTCTCTTCCTTTACACGTATGCAACGAGTTGTTGCTTGAATGCGACGTTTCGTTTTCAATTGTATATCCCGTAATTATTCTAAACCTCCCTCCGCAGGTTCTTTGAGCGTTATTGAATTACAAGATGCATTACGTACAATCATCTTGCGTACGCAGTCACAACATTTTGCTGATGTTCTGCAGGGACTACGAGTCACTAAGACAGTTAATTCTCTTTGCAAATTGACCCCCTTCCTTGATGACCATAGGGTACTCATCGTGGGCGGTAGACTCAAAAACTCTCACCTAAATTACAATGACAACATCCAATATTATCGCCCCTATCAGTTTACCTCTCTATGCTCATATGCAAGCACTATCATTTAACTGCTTTGCACGCTGGACCCACCACGTGTCAAGCTTTAATCCGCGTTCAGTATTTGATTATTTCATTACGTCAGCGTATACGTAAAGTGATTCAGCAATGCCTCACTTGTCATCGCTTTTCATCCAATCATGGCCGATTTACCCCCTTGTCGAGTTCAGCCAGGTAGACCCTTTCTTAACACAGGTGTTGATTATGTCGGAGCATTTCAAGTTCGTGCTTCTGTACATCTGGAGCTTTCTTCCGAACTTTCTACTGACGTCTTCTTAGCAGCGCTTGATAGGTTTATCGCTCGTAGAGAGCTTCCTCATTCCATCTTGTCCGATCAAGGCCGGAACTTTATTGGTGCCAACAGGCACATTCAGAGATCTTGAGTACTTTGTCGCAGCGCGAAATTAAGTGGATTTTTAATCCTCCATCTGCCCCTAACTGAGGCGGGCTATGGGAAGCAGCCGTCAAATTTGTCAAGAATTTGTTATATCGCTTGTGTGCTGAAATAACCTTTACCGCGGAGGAGTATGCTACTCTTTTTGCACGAATCGAGGCTATTCTCAATAGTCGACCTCTATGCTCATTGTCCTCAGACCCCAATGAAGCATTCATGTATCTCAGTCCAGGTCATTTTCTTATTGGCGTCCCTCTCTTATCAAGACCTGAAATCCCTTTCTCGGAGGACATTTCTTTAACCTCCCTATCTCACAGATTTCACAATCATTTTGGCGTCGTTGGTCTCGGGAATACCTTAATACCTTGACTCAACGTACTAAGTGACTTCATCGGCTCATCCGCTAAAAACGGGCGACGTTGTAATATTGAAGGGAATGCACACGTCTCTCTTATCTTGGCCCTTGGTTCGCATTGCTGAACTGAAGTACGGCCAAGACGGTGTTTCACGCGTTGTCGTCCTTTAAACTCCCACTGGCGTTCTTACACGTCCCGTTAACAAGCTCATTCCCCTTCCGGAATGATTTTCTCTCTATTTTTTTTGTTTTATTTTATTTTGTATCTTGTTTTGTTACCACACAGGGTAACTTTCTCTATTAGTACCTCCATTTTCTAAAGGTTTCGCTTATCTCCCTAGTGCTAAAATTGGATAACCATTCCAATTTTGGTGGGCGGTATGTTCGCGCAACCCTCTTATTTCCCATAAAATTCGGCGCACCGCTCATGAATTATTTTCATTAAATTTCAATACTGACTTTTTGTACATTTTGATAAAGGACTAGTTTTTAGTGTTGGTCATTAACATTTTCGTTGAGGAAGTTCGTTTCAAATATTTCTTAAAATTAATCTCTCATTTCTAATCCATTGAAAATTAGTTAAACCGCGACGTATGTCTATGTTTATTCGCAAATATAGACGTTGCAATAAACTTTATTTAGTGTCACAAAGGCCAGGAATTTCCACTAGAAGTTAAAACGATCGATTGTGGAAACTGATAGTGAGTTGCAGACACCGGTATTTTTGGTAAGCTCATTTAAATTAAAGTTTACAGTAAATGTTGACAATTCGCTAATTGCATAATTAACACTACTACAGTCCATTGTTATTAGAGCTAACACTATTACTTTTCTATTTAACTTTTTTTCGATAAATCAATATTTACCAGTAGGGTATACTTGATGCCCAGATTTTTCTGTATGGTATTCTCGATGTCTAGACTTTTCCAGTAGGTATATCCTCGATGCCCAATTTTTTTTTAACAGTTTTAATAAATGTGCATTTTATTACAGCTATCACATGAGTATAACAATTGACAGAGCCGTTTCAGCTTGTATTGAAATATTCACTCAAGTAACTACCATGATTCCGATGTTTTCTGTTAACGGCGGTTGCGCTAGACAAAATCTCGCGTTGCAGAATATTCAAGCTAGAATCCGGATGGTTATATCTTATCTGTTCGCTCAATTGATGCTTTGGACGAGGGGACGACCTGGGGGACTTTTGGTTTTAGGCAGTGCTAACGTAGACGAGTCCCTTAGAGGATATATGACCAAATACGATTGCTCCAGTGCTGATATCAATCCCATTGGGGGGATTTCGAAGACAGATTTGAAGCGGTAACTTTCCGAGCAACAAAATGTCTTGAATCGCTAATTGTGATCTAATTTTTAGATTTATGAATTACGCTAAAAGTGAATTCAACCTTCCGATTTTGAATGAAATAATTGAGGCTCCTCCTACCGCTGAATTGGAGCCTTTGAAGGAAGGCGCGATAACACAGACCGACGAGCAAGATATGGGTATGACTTACGAAGAATTGAGCCAGTATGGTAGATTGAGGAAGATCGAAAGTTGCGGGCCGTATTCGATGTACTGTAAGCTGGTTCATACTTGGTCCGAAAAACATAGCCCTAAACGAGTAGCGGAAAAAGTTAAACATTTTTTTAGGTGAGTTCATTTAATTTTTTTAATACTTTAAATAATATATTCATATGAGATATCGTTTTTATTTCAGTAAATTTGTTATTTATTATTATACACATTTGAAGATATAAATTGTCGTGGAATAACTTTTGTATTTTCCTAAATCATTTTTTCAGAATATGGTGATAATTATTGGAGGTAAAAGTAATTGCTCACTTTTTATTGTAATGTTTTTCTTATTTATTAAAACGTTTTTATTACGGGTGGGATAAACTTTAAACACACGGTATGGCTACTTACGAATTTATTTAAACACTAAGCTACTCACTGACACTTAATTTATATACACTTAACTATTCACTTAAATTTAATTTATATACACACAACCTTAATTATTAATTGATATCAATACTTTACTGTTCGCTATTTCGGTGTATTCTTGTTTATTTTTCGAGATCACTTTAAAAACTAAACTAACTTTCCCTGGTCGGTCCTTTATATAATAGTGCCTGTTTCACTAGATACTTCTAGATTGCGGCTAACACAATAACAATTGGCTTCCTGGCGTTTTCTAGATAAGACTGGTCACAAAAACAATGTCTAGATAAGATAGTCACAATCGTAAACAGTTCTAAGAAATCCCTGCGCATCCGCCATAATGTTAACTTTTATACATGGCTTAAACATAGTCAGATTCAGGAAGGATACCAGTATGCTGTTTCGTAACATTACCCCCTCCTTAAATGGAAGTTCCTCCTGGAACTTTTTTGTAGCCGAGACTGGATGTTTGAATCGGCAACTGGCCCCATTTCTACACTTTCCGATCTTATAGAAATAGCAGGGCACCGTCTTCATCGGATACTGACTGATAACGGGGGTTGTAGCTGCAAATTAATATCTGGACACCGGTATCTTGGGAGATAACCTCTACTATGTTCCTGATGACTCGCCAATCCAACTGGTTACTCGCTGTCCTAGGGATAGCCAGTTTCTTCACGCTGGATTCTAACACATGGTCTCGGAGGTTTCGAAGTGCTTCCCACACATCGCGGTAGGTAGATCAATATTGAAATTCATTTTTAGTTACCACGTAGAAGACGTACCGCGAATTATGTTTCAGTGTCTTGCCAGGGGCTGGAATCTGGTCTTCAAGTTTTTCTAATTGCCCGAACTTCTTTCGAAAGACGGATGCCAACCCTCGTGCGTTCTTGATACGGGCGGGGATGTTGTATGCCAGTGAATAATCTTCCGGGAGAGTGAACAAATCTTGTCGTTGTTCTGAAGTGACTCCTTATCTAGCTTTTCCGGTACCTCCATACGCACCCATAAATTCATCGAAGGTAGGGTCAGACACATTTCGAATATGGGTTACTCCTTTCTCTAGGTCATGGTCTCCTTCGAATGGCGCTAGTCGGTTTTGGTGAACTACTTTTGGTTTTCCGTTGGGGATCTTGCTTATGCGATATATAACATCATTGATCCTTTTCGTGATTAAGTATGGACCTTCTCAAGATTTTTGTAATTTTGGAGAAAATCCTTTTTTCCTTGTCGGGTTGTGTAACCATACCTGAGTGTCATACCGGCTTTTCATTCTGTCGCTGGCAACTTGAAGGTTTGTTCGAACTAATTCATGAATATCGTCCAGCCTTCTTCTCAATTGGATCATGTAGTCTTCTCCAGGCCGACAGCCAAATACCAGTTCACAAGGAAGCCTCATTTCACGTCCAGACAGGATTTTCGCAGGCGTTTCACCCGTGAACTCATTCACGGCAGATCGATAAGCCAATGCAAAGAAGGAAAGATACTGGTCCCAATCTCGCTGATGGCTGGAAACTACTTTGGACAGGTATTTTCCAATAGTCCTGTTCATTCTCTTGACCATTCCATCTGACTGTGGATGTAATGCTGTTGTCCTGGTCTTCTTCATTCCCAGCTTGTTGCAAATTTTCTGGAACAGATGGCTTTCGAAATTTCTTCCCTGGTCACTGGGGACTTCCAAAGGCACTCCATATCGACTGACAAATTATTTCACCAATACATCCGCGACAGTCGGGATAGCGTAAA
This sequence comes from Galeruca laticollis, assembly GCA_963921935.1. NCBI lineage: Eukaryota > Metazoa > Arthropoda > Insecta > Coleoptera > Chrysomelidae > Galeruca > Galeruca laticollis. The sequence goes on from OY998177.1 coordinate 55,902,770, forward strand.
TTTCCACCCACTTTGTAAATTAATCCATTACAACCAGTATGTATTTGCCACCATTTTCTGTCTTCGGAAATGGTCCAGCGATATCTAAAGCAATCCTTTCGAAAGGGCTTCCAACATTATACTGTTTCACAGGTGCCTTTCTCTTGCGATGTGGTCCATTACTCGTAGCACAAGTCGTACATTTCTTACACCGATCCTTCACATCGTCGGAGCTGTTCATCCAATAAAACCTTTCACGGACTCGTTGAAGGGTTTTTGTCACTCCCAGATGACCTCCCGATGGACTGTCATGTAACTTCTTCGGTACATCAGCTACTCTCGTTCTAGGGATAACCAGCTGTCTCCTCATCTCGGAACCATCATCGTTTTCAAGGACTCTTTTCAACAGCCCTTCTTCCAGGACATGGGAGTCCCACTGAGCCCAATATGCCTTGAGTGTCGGTGAAAATCTTGACACTTCTTGCCATGTAGGTCGCCGATTTTCTTCCTTCCATTGCCGGATCATCTTCAGGTGAGGATAATTCTCCTCATCTTCTCTCATCCTGGTGGGTGACCATTCCTCGTTGACTACTGTAATTCTTGAAACTGCAACTTCCTTAGATTTCGACTTGTTGCATTGTGAATAGTCTAAAGGGCATGACCGTCTAGGCACAGAGTTCGCTTTCCCCTGTGACTGGAGTTCTTGGATTACAGGAGTCTTGAGGCGCTTAGACGGACTGCGTACGTGCTCTAGCTCGCCACACTTCCGGCATTTGATCCTCTTCGGCCTCTTTTCTTTCTGCCATACCTTTCAACAAGTTGACGATCTGGTCAAGTTTGTCATCGTCATCTTCTTCCTGCATGGTTCTACCTTTGTTGTAGCGCGAGCTCTTCGTGGCTGCTTTGCAGTTAGGAGTTTCTTGGTTTCCAGGAGTCGTAGGACGCTTACACGAACTGCTTGCGTGCTCTAGCTCGCCACAATTACAGCACCAGATTTTCTTCGGCTTCTTGTCTACCATACCTTTGTTGTATCCGGAAGCCATCGTGGCTGCTTCATATTCAAGAGCAGCAGTCAATGCGTCGTCTAATGTTTTCGGATCGGCCAAACGAAGCGTCCTCTGCATATCGGGGTCACGTAAGCCATCAATAAAGGCCTGGATGCCTAAACATTCCATCATGTTATCTGGTGCTGATGGATACGCAAATCGAACTAGTTGGGCAATATCCAGTTCGTACTCTTGAGGGGGTTCGTCACGTTTCCGCCTTCGGTTCTTCGGCTGGAATCTGTACAAATGTTCGTGACCGTATCGCATGTCCAACCTCTTCTTCAGCTGCTCGAAGTCATCCGTTTCTTCAAGCGGTATCATCTTCAAGCGGTACATCTAAGGCATCTCCGCGAAGCGCGATGGTTAAGTTCACTGCCTTCACCTTATCGGACCAATTATTCACTCTAGCGGCTGCTTCAAACTGTTTAACATAGCTGGTCCACGACATTTTTCCATCGAACGTTGGGGCCTTGACACGGGTAAAACTGCCAATGTCTTCTAACTTAGGGTGTGTTTCTGTCTTGCAAGGTTTCGTTTGCTCGGTCTTCTTTTCTTCCATCGTTGTCATATTATTCTCAATCTTCTCGTCCATCGTTGTAATCTTATTCTCGATTTTCGCGTCCATAGTTGACATTATATTCTCGATTTCAGATTTTTGAGACGAAATTTTATTTTCAACGTCAGCGGCAATGTCGTTTTTCATTAATAGGATATCGACAGATATATCGTTCTTCATAGCAGAAATCTTCTCGTCCATATTAGCAGAAATGTCGTTCTTCATAGCAGAAATCTTCTCGCCCATTATAGCAGAAATATCGCTTTTCATATTCGTTGAAATATTCTCTTCCATGGCAGAAATATCGTTCTTCATAGATGAAATATCGTTTTTCACATTCGTTGAAAGTTTCTCTTCCATGGCAGAAACCTTCTCGTCCATGTTCTCTTCCATGGCAGAAATCTTCTCGTCCATGTTAGCAGAAATATTATCAGAAATTGACGAGATTAATGTGGAAGCCTCGTCATTAAATAAAACTGTTTCTGGATCAAAGCCGTCATTTTCTAGTGCCACTTTAAGTCTTTCTACTAATTCACTTTTCTTACCGGACGTTTCCAACGCGCGATCTTCCAATTCTGCTCTCAACTTTCTTATTTATTAAAACGTTTTTATTACGGGTGGGATAAACTTTAAACACAAGGTATGGCTACTTACGAATTTATTTAAATACTAAACTACTCACTAACACTTAATTTATATACACTTAACTATTCACTTAAATTTAATTCATATACACACAACCTTAACTATTAATTTATATCAACACTTTACTGTTCGCTATTTCGGTGTATTCTTGTTCATTTGTCGAGATCACTTTAAAAACTAAACTAACTCTCCCTGGTCGGTCCTTTATATATTAGTGCCTGTTTCACTAGATAATTCTAGATTGAGACTTACACAAAAACCATTGGCTTTCTGGCATTTTCTAGATAAGACTGGTCAGAAAAACAATGTCTAGATAAGATAGTCACAATCGTAAACAGTTCAAAGAAATCCCTGCGCATCCGCCATAATGTTAACTTTCATACATGGCTTAGACAGAGTAGGATTCAGGAACTATACCAGTGTGCTGTTTCGTAAGATTATATATACAAACCAGTTAAACTCTTGGAACCCCCCCCCCTCCCACATCATTTTCTAGAGAGAAAACAAACAAAATCTTTTAATTAATTTTGATACATGTTATTGCTTGATGTGAAACATTAAGTTATAGAATCGTGGGGTATTTATATACAGGGTGTTTCATAGGTAAACCGACATACATTTACTGTAAATAGAGGGTGATTCCAAAAAACCCATATGTCATGGGGCTGTCGCCCTATATAACCGAGATACAGGATGGTTTATTCGTAATTGTAGGACAAGATGTCGATCTTCTTACCTTAATTATTGCCCTAACGCAAACTGAAAAGGATAAAAAGCAAGAATTTATAGTTCTAAAGATTTACATTTGTCAAACGTCTTTAAGAACTCAAGGAAACAGTTCTTTTTGCTCACGTATATAGTGGTAGTGACACAACAGCCGCTTTTTTTAGTAAAGGCAAACTCCAAACAACAAACCTATTAAACTCGAGTACAAATTTACAAGAAGTTGTTAAAGCCTTTAATAAGCCAAACCCTACAAAACAGGAGATTACTGAGGCTGGCGAATTATTTACACTTGCACTATAGAAAGCAGACAAAAATGAATCGTCAATAATCACCAGAGGTATGTTCTATTAACACCTCGGTTGGCAATTCTAGTCACACGATTACTTTGGCACAACCACCTCTGACATTTTACAGCCAGAAGAATGGGGATGGAAGAAAACAAGTGATATTTTAATACCAGTTTTGACTACTGCGGCACCAGCTCCTTCATCAATTATAAAATTAATTTCGTGTGCCTGCAAAATGGGCTGCGGAAAGCGATGCGGTTATGTCAAGGCTGGTTTAAAATGTTCGCTTATGTGTAGGAACAATCATGGACAAGGATGCTTTAAAGAAGAACGTACTAACGACTTTGAATTCGAGAAAGAATAAATGACTTTAGTAGATTATGCCTCAAGGGGAAAACGCGCCGGAAACTCGTGGGTGGTGTGGAAACGAATTTGGTTCAGGAACTACTAATGAGTATTTTTGGTTCCTATGAAACTTTATATCATTATAAGAAGTTGCTTAAACAAAATACTACAAAACAGAAGATTACTAAGGCTGAAGAAATATTGTGTTGCCATCCAAAAGCGTTTTTGGTATGTACCCCTAACTTTGCGGTCGGCTAACGTGAAAACCCTTAGTCCTCTGCAAACGACCTATAGGACATGTTTTATATAAAATATTATTGTGAACATTATTAAATACTTGTGTTTTTGTCGTAGAACATCACATTTTCAAGATATTATCGAAAAAACAGCGCGGTATCATAATAGGGGGAAGCTTACCAGTTAGGGGTGGGAACTTTTCGATCCTGTATTGCTGTCCTCATTAACTACCGATTCAGAAAATATCAGCTTATTATAAATTGTTTCTTCTATTTTTGCTAATTTCCGTGTACTAAGTAGGCTTCTCAGTGACCCACGTTTTTTGATGTACATTAATTTATTAATAATTACTTTTTTTATTCGATCATTGACTGTAAATAAAATACTTGGTGCTTTTGTGTATACGCGTTTTATCTGTTTGAGCTGTTTTAAGTAGTTTGAAAAAAAAATTTATCCGCCAATTTTTCTACTAACGATTCAAAAAAATTTACGCCCTGTTAAGGTCCTCTGGTTTTTAGGATGTAATTACTTTTAGTTTCACGAATTTGTCGCGAGTTACACGAAACTCTCGATTAAGAGCCTCGGCGTCGTACCACAACCTCTTTCACTATTAAGTCGACTTATACGAAAGAGACTTTTAGAAATCCTAAGAACGCAGATTGGGAAAGGCGAGGTGTTGAGATCTTCAATGCGCAATAATGAACTCATATACCGAGTCCTGCCCTGAAACGGTCAGAACGACCAACAGAAATGCACGTAGGGGGAACAGAAAGCTAGAATCTCTGAGAAGGAACGCTCGCAGGATGTACAATCAGTGCAAACATACAGGAAATTGGGATTGCCACACGAAGGCGATCACTGAATTTAACAAAGTCGTGAGTAAAGCCAGAAGAAGCTCGTGGAGAAAATTCGGTCAGGACATCGAGAGCGGCTCTGATGGCGCATAACTCCACAGAATTGTGGCTCAAAACCCAGTTAATGTCTTGGAGACCGTACTCAAAGAAGAGCCGTCACTCGGACGGCCAGGAGGAGACACTGGCAGTCTTGCTCAGCACACACTTCCCGGGATCCACCGAATTACAAGATGAAGCAACAAGCGAAGCCAGGCATGAATGGCAAGTTGTCCGTGGTCTGGCATCTCGTGATAACTGGACTTGCGCAAAGTTTGTAGTCACATATGGATCTGTGACAAGGGCTATCCAATCTTTTGATCATTTCAAGGTGCCTGGAGTAGATGGAATTTTCTTAGTGCTGCTCCAGAAAAGCTTGTGAGTCTTTTTAGACTAACCTCAGCCACGGGAGTTATACCTACGTTTTTGGAAATCTCCAAGGTGGTATTTATACCGAAACCTGGAAGACCCTCGTACGATATTGTCCGATAAGCCTGTTGCCATTTGTTCCCAAGGCAATAGAGATGATGATGATAGATTGACATCTAAAGGTTACGGTGCTAGGTAACAAGTCTTTACACCCTAACCAGCAATGGAAAATCTTGCGAAACGGCCTTGCTCAGCTTGGTGGGTTAGATTGAGCAAGCCATTACTTACAAAGAAGTTGCACTGGATGTGTTTCTGGATATCGAAGGAGCATTTGAGAACACCAGTACCTGCTCAATAGTGTCAAAGCTGGAATCCAGGGACACTGACATGACAATTATTCGATGGATATTGAACATGTTAAGCACTAGGAGAGCACAAGCATCCTTGTGTGGTATCATGTTAGAGGTGAAGACAGAAAGTGGATGTTCACAGGGTGGCGTTCTGACACCAAGGCTGTGTCGACGACGTCCTTGTTGCATTAAACGAACAGGGTTGGTATGCTCAAGGATATGCTGAAGACATTGTTATTCTAATAAGGGGAAAACACATGGGCATCTGCCTGGAATTAATGCAGAGGGCACTGTCCGTGGTGAAGAAATTAACTGATGCGGAGGGATTGTTTGTTAACCCCTCGAAAACCATCATGGTACCATTTACGAAACAACAAAACGTGGCGATCACTAGGGTGCCAAAACTCTTCGGCGTTCAGATAAAGGTTACCAGAGAAGCAAAATAGCTACCAATCCGGTTAGATGGCAAGCTAACCTGGAACAGTTATTTAGCAACCATGACAAGCCGTCCTCAGATCACATTAAGAACGATGAGACGAACGATAGGGTGCACTTGGGGTTTCCGTCAATGGTAAACTGGTTGTATACCAGGGTAATCAAACCGTTGTTGGTGTACAGCGCAATTGTATGGTGGCCTAAAGTCCAGCAAAGCACAGCCGCTGAAACGCTTTCCAAAGTGCAGCGAGCTGCCTGTCTGAGCATCACAGGCGCCATAAAAGGCATTCCAACCGCAGCATTGGAGATACTGCTGAACATCCTACCCCTAGATTGATACATAGAGGGGATGTCAAAATGGCTGCATAGAATGCAGTGCAATAGCAACTGATTTAAGTACCATGCTATGAAACGTACCAAAATACATAACACTCTGAGATGCGACATACTTGAAATGCCACCTGATAGAATACCGAAGGTCGTGGAAACTGAGAGACCTTCTCTCGTCAACTTAAGTGGCAGAGCTGAATGGGCTCGGGGAAAATATCAATATATGTTGAACAGTATCACCTGGTACACCGATGGTTCAAAGACTCCATTTGGCACAGAAGCAGGCGTTAGGCACAGGCAGAGCATAAGCGTATGTTTGGGTAAGCTACCGACCGTATTCCAAGCAGAAATAGCCGCATTTACCGAATGCGGCAGAACATGCATAGATAGGAAATATAAAAATACTATTTATGTAAACACGGAGAGTCGACGGCTCTTATGGCCCTAGAAAGCCGCAGTTATACTTCGAAGATAGTGTGGGACCGTCATAATACCTTGAAAACCTTGGCGAAAGCCAATAAGGTAATTTTAACATGGATGCCAAATCACACAGGTGTGGCTGGAAATGAAAGAGCTGATAAGTGGGCCAAGAAAGGAGCTAGTATCTCCTTCGTTCGAAGAACTGTCTTTAACTGGGCGTCAAGTGAACACCAAAAGCGCATTGACCAAGGTTGTGGAGCATCCACAATTCAAAAGTATGCTTCAAGGACCATCCAGTCCCAATGCAGCAGATGCTCTTATATTGGGCAGAAAAGAACTGCGAAAAGTGGTAGGATTCTTGACTGGTCACTGGTTTCAATCCACACCTAGCGACGTAACAAACCCCAATGCAGGATGTGTGCCTCCTATTTAGATACCTTCTTAGATACAAATCAGGAAAGGAATCTTATTGTTCACTAAGAACTTAGGATGGGACTCTGCTTAGCACCTGCGATTGGGGGTGCACAATAAACCTAATTATTGGCTGAGCGGCAACCATTAGGGTACGAACCCGAACCCATTATGATATATATATATATATATATATATATATATATATATATATATATATATATATATATATATATATAATTTTAAAACAAATAGTTTTTATGAAGTAGTAGTTAATTGGCATCTGCTAAGATTCAATTCACTCTCAAAACCTTAAAACTAATTCTTGATTAATGTAAAAAAAATTAAGAAAATTTCAGTTTACTTTAATAAAATGATTTTATCCAGGTGTTATGCAATTAATAGACATAAAATGACGGTAATCACACCATCGTACCACGCAGAATCCTACAGTCCAGAAGACAACAGATTCGATTTACGACCATTTTTATACAGGGCTAATTGGTCATGGCAGTTTCGAGCCATCGATAAGCATGTTAGTAATAACTTTTTACTTTCGATTGTTCGTTGAATTAATAAGATAATTTGATATATTTCAGGTCGAATGCATGAACAGTATCAAGAGAGTTAATTCAGCGGAGTCTTCTAACAGTTTAAAATCTAAAAAAAGTATTGACGGTTTTGGTAGAATTAGAGCAGGTGTTACTGTTTAAATAGTATTTAAAAATGTTTAACTTACGCTTAAGTCTTAAATGATATCTTATTTCTTAATAAATTTTAACTATAGTATCGTTAAAAAATGTTGGTGTTTATAATTCTGACACTCCTTATAATTTTTATTATATTATTAAAAAATAGTTATATTAAGAACAATATCGTTGCGAATATTCACAATAATTGTGTGCTAATATGCTAAATCATCTAAATATTCGCTACAAAGAATTCGTTGTATAATTAATTCACTATTTTGAGCAGGAACGTGTAAATAATGGTCCTTTACTACCTTTAAGAACAGTGCAAAAGGTAAGTCTAGTCTTTTTTCATGTACGTAAAAATATGTTTATGAATTAAAATTAACATCAAAATATTTTTATTATATTGAATATCATAATCTCATTGCTTACATTTCCTCAATTTCCTTATTAATTTCAAAGTCTAGCAACGTTACGTAAAGCCATCGAAAATTTAGCATTGAAATATGGACATACTGGAGAAACTGCACGAGTGGAACCGAGATGTTAGAACGCTTGGACTTCTATCCTTATTTCTTACATTACTAGTAATGGGATGAACCAGAGCTCTCAAATTGAAAGTAATTTACTACTAGGTGCACGCGAACCTCGGCCAAGTCAAACTCAAGCCAAGGTTCCGGTACTGAGGCCACTGGCGGGCCTATTGTGCCATTCCTGCTACTTATGCATCCTTGAAGCCAATTCCTTCTATAAAGGACTCAATCCTTTTTAGTGGATGCCTGCATGTGTCCCCAGGGGCCATAACAAGGACTCCGAAGATTCGCCTGAGTAGTACAGCCCAATGTGGACATACTAGGTGAACATGGACCGGTATTTCGTTATCCATGCCGTAACCTCAACATAGAGGACTTTCCTCTAAGCCTAAGATATGGAGGTTTTTCCTCAGACAGCAGTGCCCTGTTATCTTTCTTAACCTACTCCTTGGTAATTCTACAGCTGCCCTAGCATGTCCAACCCGTTCAAAAGGAGCTTGGACTGCCTTAGACCCTGCAGAGGTGTGAGCGAGGTAGTGGTTTTCGAAGCAATTCCTCGTCACCTTAGTGATTGCTTGTTTTGTAAGGCACAAGGTCGGGCCCGGGCCGCTTAAGGGAGCTGCCGCCCTTCCACAGCCAGTGCGTCCGCTCTTTCATTACCTTCAAAAACAGAATGGGACGGAATCCATTCTAGCTACACTAGCTAAGTCAGCAACCCGTTCTCGACATTCAGCAGCAAGCCCTGAGTTGATTGTGTCTTTGGGTTACTGGAGTAAATTCCAGCCCCCGCCCAATCGCTGGAGTATGAGTCATCTATGTACCAGACTATTCCATGAGATTGTGGATTTCCCTCTCCATTCCGGATCTTCACCCTACAGGGGGTTACGAAGGAGTACCTGCGCAGAACTGGGGCATCTCCCAGAAGTCTGTGCTTCTTGACGTGCCTGCAGTTTTCCTCGCTTGGCTTATATCCCAAAATTTTTAAGTGTAGGAGTGCTCTCCTGGCCTCAGACTCGATCACATGGTGAAGAGGCCGAAGTCCAAGAATCACCTTCAACGCAGTAGTTGGTGTGGTCTTCATGTAGCCAATTACCTTCACACTGACCATCCTTTGGAGGCGGGCCACTTGAGATCTAGCCTTAGCCAAGGTTACTCTGAGCCACCAGACCAGAGCCGCGTATGTGAGCATAGACAGCATGATCACTTTGTAGAATCATAAGATAGTCTTGGTGGTTAGTCTCCATTTCGCACCAATGGCTCTCCTACAGGCCCAGTATGTGTTAGTCACCTTACCTAGACGACTATCAAGGTGGTCCTTCCATGTCAGTGTCTTATCCAGGATCACTCCCTGATATTTCACTTGCTCAACCACTGGTCTTATACATCTCTTTTTTGTGAAAGCTACTACCTCAGCCTGGCATGATTCACTACAGGTCCGTGATCGTTGCACCACCCCTGTACCCTATTCAGGGCTCTTTGCATGTGACACGTTTCTAAATTTTCCGCTAATTAAAAAAATGCGACAAAATTGATACATGATAGTCGGTATCTAACCTTCTAATAATATAAACATATAAAGTTAGATTCAGCTCTTAATTTATATTATGGATGAATCCAATATAACGTTTTACATTACATGTTTTCATATTTTTTCTGTACATTTTGCTCATTACAAGAGCTTCTAACATCCTCTTTCGTCGAATACTTCGAATTTAAGCTTTGAATCATTTTTTGACTCTCAAATCTACTATTTAATGGACATTGCGTTTTTCACGTCTAAAGACAAGTCGACGAAAAATCGAAGTATATTCTGGTGTTCGCCCGTCTGTCCGTCCGTTTTAAGCATCAGCGGACGAACGGTAAGTGCTAGAGCTTAGGTATAACGACTTGAAATCAGCATAGTCTGAAACCTATTCAATGGAGGAAAAATTTGATCTCTGACCTTTATTTATTGAATTGTTGAGTTTAAATCATAAAACATAGATATACGTAAATGGACTGAACGATCCGTATTCAGTTGTGCGGGGAAAACAGACCGAAAAGTACGAGAGAGACAAACCGTTGTATTGTCACCGTAGTCGCTTTGTCTCTCCACGGAGAATGGTCACTTTTGTAAGAATATCGCTCAGTCCATTTCTAAGTGTATGTTATGTCATAAAAGGTGAGTTCAGGTTATTTGTGACTGGATTTTTTTAGGTTAGTTTTGGTTGTCACAGCTATTTCTTCTTATTAATCGCCTCTTTTTAAATGCATTTCAAGACAATTATTAAGATCTCATAATATTAAAAAGAGACAGCTACAAACAACAATAATTGAGTTCTATACATAAGGATTTATTTTGACCTCTTCTGACAGCTGACATTTAAAAAAATCTTGCCACTGACATATTCAGCCAAAGTTTCTGCTGGAGAGAGAGTGTTCATGTTATATTGTTTTGTTATCTTATCAATTATTACAGAAATTCGGTAATTTAATTGTTCATTAAACTGAAATTACTGTTTAGAAGTCTTCGTAAATGCCGTGGCGTTACCCAACTTGGTTAATAACTACTGTATTTAAAATTGCTAAAAATTTGATGTTCTTTCTCATACTTTCTTTTATCGTCACTTGTATTTTGAAAATGCGGTAATATCGGGAAGGGGAGGTAGGTATTTGCACGGCTAGGCGAGGAAAATGGCAAATAATGGCTAGGCAGGAAAAACAAATTCACAAAAATTGCACTATATGGGATCCTTTTATAAATGCCGACGCGGCTGCCACTTTGAAACTTGAAACAAATTAAGAAGTCTATTCTGTAATCAGTAACGATGTTGTTCATGGACGATTATCGTTACTGGACGACTTTGTATATTCATTACCATAACGACCGCTGTTGAATAACGACAAAATGGCTAATATTATGTCGATGTCCAACGTCAACTCTCCAACAGTCGTTATCGGGTTAACAGAACGTTGATTAAGAGGTTTGCTGTTTTTTTCCAATATTAATCTCAAAAATATTGTTCCTTCTACATAGATCACATTTTATTTTATATGAATCAACTGATACGTATTGTTTTGGATGAATTAAATAGAATGTAAGTTCATATAAGGTTAAAAAATAATTTTAGCTATATCCACATGCAATATTTTTAGGCAGACACGAAGTACTGCTTTTCATGTCTTAAGAGACCGAAGTAACCCCTTTGAGTTACCAGTGGAAGTGATTCGGCAGATGTATCAACTAAACAGTGAAACTGCTAATGAGTTATTCCAAGAGTTGTTGCCTTTTTTAATCATCGTAGTCGAAATACTGGAACACCTCTCATAGTTAGGATTTTTACAACCCTTCATTTCTTAGCTCATGGGAGTTATCAAAACTCTGTGGGTGTAGATTATTTAAATGGGTCGTCACAATCTAACGTTAGCTGATCAATTTATCAAGTTGTTAATGTTATGGTTGTTGACCCTCTGGTAGGCTTATAATGTTTCCGCAAAACGACAAAGACATATCAGTCGTGAAAAATGATTTGTATAGAAAGTTCCATGTCCCTGGATAGTTGGGTGTTTAAACTGTACTCATATTAAAATGGTACCATCATCATTTGGTATTCTTGGTTATCCACTTGTTTTTATAGATAGAAAAAATTTCCAAGTATCAATTGTCAAATCATTTGTGATGATGCGGCAATATGGCAAATGGGTTTTGTTAAAAAAAATTTACATCAAATATTCGTTAATGGAGATGAAGGTACATATTTGATAGAAAATGCAGGTTACCCGCTTTTGCCATTGTAATAAACACGAAATATGACAAAGGGAAATTGAGGGACACCCTATATAGATATAATTTTCTTGATAATAAGATAAGTCGAATCCAATTTAAAATAAAAACAATTGTTGACCTACGCCAGAAAAGAATTTAAACAATCAATGATACGCAACTGATAAGGTCGATGGCAAAACACACGATGGTTTGTTTATCAAAAATATAGACAAACCTTGCAACTTAGTATAAAGAAATTGAACATTAACCTTCAATTACGAAAATAAAAAATATGAGACAAGGGCAACATCCCAAATCTTCTGAAATAAATAGCAGAAAATCTGGTAACAGAGGCAGTGAGGTAGTAACCCTCATAGAGTGCTCAGGTACTCTAAGGCATGACACTTCGACGGCCATACGCCAACAGTGATATTGTGTAGATGTGACTTGTGATATTTCAAAAACGTAAGGTTTTTTTCTATGTCATTATAATTATTTTTTTTAACAAATATCGTATTGACATTTTATTTGATTTGACGGTGTGTCCAAAGGTACATTTTCTGGTCATATTGAGTGCGTATTGACATTTGAGCCCCTCACCTAACATATTTAGGAAATAGTACGATTTGCAATCGATCTAATAATCCAGGGGAACCCTAAAATTTTAGTCAAGAAAATTTAAAGATTGTACAGGGATATTCATATATCGTATGTATACCTTCAGATTTCGAAATACTGGTTTTGATAATCATTTTCTTATATTGTACGGGGATATTCATATGCAAGAAATATATATCGTCTTTATACTTTCAGCTTTCGAAAGACTCGTTTTGATAATTATTTTCTTATATTGTACGGGGATATTCATATGCAAGAAATATCGTCTTTATACCTTCAGATTTCGAAAGACTTGTTTTGATAATTATTTTCTTATATTGTACGGGGATATTCATATGCAAGAAATATCGTATTTCTACCTTCAGATTTCGAAAGACTGGTTTTGATAACACCAGATATGTACGATAACTTGATCAAAATACCAAAAAAGTATCCCTACCTTTTTCTTGGTCACTCTGTATTGATCCCGTCCATCGATTCCACCAAATTCTGCCTCCAGTGCGCGGCTGAGCGTGTAAGGCAATCCAGTCCGATTGTTGTTTGCTAGGTTCGCCTGGTCTGAAAACGGATGAATCTTCTTTTGCCAGGACAGGGTTTGTCCTCCTCGTCTCGGTCACACGTCCACGATTGTTACACTCCCAGAGGGGGAAATTTTGGAGTAGGGGTGATAGGAAAAATAATGTAGAACCTCCACGTTATACAAAAAATATATATAATAAAATAATTTCTCCAAATCCTCATATACAGCTATACATATGTATACTTAACTCTAAACTACAATCCCGTATGACCAATTTAACCACAATTCCCTGGTATAACTCTACCTATACATATATTTATCTATAATTGGTTTATTATTAAACCTACCCCTGTATATCCTACAATTATAACAAAAATCAAATTTATGAACAGAGTACTCGTTTGTTCGTTGGTGCGGCAAACTAGCCCTCCTATCGGCTTGGTCTTTTTATTCAAAAAAAAATGCGTGAGAGGCGTATGGTTTATTATATTCGTTTCTCAATCCTTCTATTCTCCGGTGTCGAGAAAAATAAATAAATATTTCGTGTAAATACCTTTAAATGCAACAATGATTCACGTTACGTCGTTCAGGTCGTCCTTGACCTTCAGGGAACGAAAGTGAAATTTTTGTTCTATAAAGAAAAATTCTGATGAGCTAAGGAAAACAATTAAAATTATTTATCGACACTGGCGTTACAAGTTGCGAAATTCCCCAGTAATATAATTACCTACGATAAATTTATGCATTTACACTGGCAAAATAAGAAAGAGTTTTAATTTATAATTTACGGCTAAACAAAAGACTGATAACAATATTTCTCTATAATAAATTGACTTATCAGCGCAAGTTCGCTGAAACCCGCGAAAATATGGGAAACATGCGCTCCGGTCTTTGTGTTACCAAATACCAAAATAAACCTCGCCTAACTTTCTATCTCTTTTCTGCCTTCGAGGTGGAAGAGAATATGTGACCCAACAAATGATAACTCCTACTTAACAACATGAAACCTAACTTGTCTCAAGTTGGCGAACTCGGCAAAATCTTAATTATTCCAGTACACACGGTAAATTATATATTTGTCAGAACGAAAAACTTAATCTGAGAGTGAACAGCTATGTCCAGTCTCTTTGAAAAATCAACAATCAACAAAAAAATCTAATAATATATTTGCTATCGCTACACCTTGTATATAGCAATTGACCTATACACCCAAGTTCAGAATCCAGCTCGACCAATAACGAGTAAATATATCACTAGTAAAAATTATCCCAATCTGAATTTAATTCAAAAACTTACTGCTTGTCAAACGTCCTCCGTCTCAGCGGGAATTTTCTTGATTTTTTTCTATCTGCTTGTTCACCGCGAGTCGTGCCAATAAACGGAATCGTGCTATGTCGAAAGGCAATTAGCGTAGAGGGTAAGTCTACCGTTTGTGTATCGAAAAGGAGACAATTTTCACCGCCAAGGAATAATCTCAGTATCCCTATCACCTCTCAACACAACGGAGAGAATTTTTACCACTCGTACCGCTAACACTAAAAACACTAGTACCGTTTACCGTGGCAGGGGAAAGACCTTTCCCTTCGCGTGTTCGACCCCCGGTACACACTGCCGCTCCTGGTCTGTGTACACTCGTTTTTTGTTTTCCCCCGACTTCGGTTTTGGGTTTTTGTCGAATTGCAAAAAACAGCTTTTGTTTTTTGAATCGTGCTAGTTTTTGTTATCGAAATAATTGTATTCAAAACAATTATTTTGCTTTGACGCAGTAAGATGTTTTTTATTTCTCAATTCTGTTTTGACTTCGTATTGTTTTATTAAACATAATGTGGGTCGTATTCCATTTAATATTATGATTTAAAATAAAATATGTTTTACCGTGTGTTCTGAAATTTTCTACCATAAAATTATCTTTTAGGTATTCGTATTTATTACATTACTTCCCCCTTTGTAAAAGTATTGCGACCTCCCTGGTCCAATACCTTTTTTTTCAAAACCCCCGTACAACTATTCCTACCCTTAATTTATATTTGGCTGTCGGCTTACAATAGTGGCCTATAATCTTAAAGTTAATGTTACAGTTTTATACATTTCACATATTTATGTTACATTTTCTCAATATTTATGATCGGCACTGTATTTGGCAATTTTTTCGCTATTACCCTTTTTATCCTTGACCTAGGTCGCGACCGTTTACATTCGCGACACTGCTGCTCTGTAGATCGTTCATCTGGCGACTTCTGTCTGTCCAATGCTGTGACCTCGGGTGGCTCGTGTCTTGCTGCGTTATTTGGTCCATCTCTATTGTTTCTTCCTCCGGTTTCCTCGTCTGATGTGAGTTAATTATCCATGCCGTTAGGGAGTCCCATATGCTGCCTATTAGTGCTATACTGCATCCTAAAGTTTGGTGTATACGAATTCCATTTAGTATGGTGCCTGCTATGTATTTAATGGTTTGGAATGTGAAGTATATTCCAATTATTCCACTTATGACTGAACCTAATTCTGTGAACCATGCCCATGTGTGTTTTAGGGTGGATTCTGCGAGGTTCTTGATTTCTTTTGTATCAAATATGTTTGATACGGTGTAGCCTTGACTATTGGCATTCATTCCCGCTGCTCTGCGAGTAATTATGTTCTCTACTGCTTTTCTCTCTGTCCCAAATGTGAGGGCTCTTTGTGCTGCGTTGACTTCTTCTTGCGCGTACAGACCCTTCGCTCCTAGTGGTTGAATGGGGTCGAAATGGAGGTTTATTTCTTCTTCTACTTTTATTGTTTTTGGCTGGTTGGCTATTGTGGGATGTGGCGTTAGACCTATCCATTGATCATCTATAAAATAAAGTGGTGGTATCATCTCTTCTGCGTGGTTTTGTATTATTCTGGTTAGTGGAGCCATAAATTTTGTTTCGTTGTTTACTTTTATTGGTAGTTCGTTGTAACATCTGTTTGTTCGTCTTATCTCGACTGTTACTGGTATGCATTTTATGATATAAAGTACTTCGCCTAATACTCTGCCTATGTGTCCAGGTTCATTTTCCATTAGTTGGCTGACTGCATTAGGTAGTGTATGTGCCATTAGCAGTCTGTTTTTGAGTATTTCTCGTTTCGTTAAGCATCTTCGGTGTATTGTATCTGTGTAAAGCATGTTTACGTCTCGTTTATATGCTTGTTCAATATAGAGTTGTTTACTATTTACATAATTCATTCGATCGACGTTTTGTGTTAGAATTGGCATTGTCGGATGTAATTTTTGTGTGTTTTGAAGTGTTATGACAATTCGTGGGTGTTCTTTTTGCCATACTTCTATTCCACATAGTATGTTCCTTTTTTGTAATGTTAGTGCGAATACTTTGTCTTTTTCTTCAATTACTATTAGTTCTTCTTGTGTTTTTGTGTTTGTGATTTTGTTGCCTATGCCTTCGTATAACTGGCTCAGATGGTCTTCGCATGTTGTTGGCTCATAACTGGACCAGGTGGATTCTTCTACTGTGGAGTCGAAGCAGTAACCATTCGTGAATTTGCAAGTTATCTCTCCTTGTAAGTGTATCTCGTTCGTTTCTAGCGTTACTCTAGCTAGATAGTCTTTGGTTGTTATTTTGGCTGTTGCTATTATCACTACGTCGTTCCAACTTCTGCCGTTTTCTTGGTATGTGATACCTTTACATGTTCCCATATTGTCGAGTGTGCCGCCTATTTTTATTGACGCTGTTGTGGTACCGTTCATTAGTATGTTGTCTATTGTTTGTTGGTACAACTTTATTAGTTTATATCTGTGGGTGTTTCTGCATTCTTCTGCCCCCAATTTGTGGATGTAGGTTGATACTCCTCCGTTGACGACTGATGTGTGGCTGTGCATCCCGCAGTAGAACATGAATTTTGTGACTTCTATTACGCATAACCATACTTTTTGCATTTTTATTTCGTTTCGTTGAATCACTTGTATGTCTGTTTTTTCACTCGCGTACGTTTTTTCTGGTTCCCGACACTTTTGTATATCTTTTAGCGATAACACTGTGATATTTGTGTTGGGGTGCGAACACTCATACGCGATTAGCCCAACTGCTATATGTAGCCCGCACATGACGAATGTCACCCAGGTCAGGATAGTACTTTGTCGTGCTATTGATTTGGTTTTGTTATCCTAATATTTTTTAACATTTACAATTGTTAGTACAACCTATCTTTCTTACAGACATTTTTTAACATTTCTTTGTTACAATACTATGTTATCTACAATTTTGTCATATTTATATGGCATTTCCTCATTTGACCGAGCTTCACACTTATTTAGGACTGCCAAATGAGCTCTACTCTTTGAAAAGAAGAGAAAAACTTAAACTTATGACCCGTGATCTTGTTCCCACTTATTTATTTCTATATTTAATTACTTTTGTAGTCCCCTTGTATTTATGAATTGAAAAAGACTTACGTGAAATCATTTACTTAAATCGTACTATTAGTATCCTTTGCCCATATACTTGGTTATAGTGACTTATGGTCTTTTATTTCCTTATTCTGTTATTTCTAACTTACTTAATTATTCATATCCCCTTACTTTGGCTTAACCTATGAATTGAACCCGTAAATCTGTTTGGATTAATAATATGCTAATATATACAGGTATGCTTGGTCGCGACGTTTTAGTTACGTCGTTTCAAGCTCATCGCTATCCATCTGGTACTTATTTTGGTCTTGTTTCTTTTGTAGTTAGTCGTCTGTCTTTGTCCTGTATTCTGTGTTAGTCTCCTTTCGGCATTAAATGTTTTTGTGTAACTGGGTGCACTTTGTATCCTGTTTCTCACTCTGGCGGATCGTCTTATCTCCGATGGAGGTCGTAGTGAGAAGTGTGGTCTTTGTTCTGTTCTATTCCCTTTATGTCTGGTTTGGGATGGTGGTTTGTTTTTTGCTGGTTGTAGATTCTCGTTCGTTGACCATAATGGTAGTGCTGCTACTTTTCCTGGATCTCCTTCATTTTCTTCCTGCTCGTGTGTTTCCTCTAACTCTTCTATACTTCCCAAGTTCTCTATATCTTGTAGTATCTTGTGTTCCTTGTCCTCTATTTTTCCGTGGTTTGTTTTTAATCTGTTGATGTGTACTATTTGTGTCTTCTTCCCTTTTTGCGAAATTATTTGATATGTAACCGGTCCTACCTTCTTTTTTACTTCAAACGGTCCTGTCCATTGGTTTTGTAGTTTCTTCGATTTTCCTACATTCGTGCTTATGTCGAGTAGGTATACTAAATCTCCTGGTTCAAATTCTCTTAATGCTGTTTTTTCGTTATATCTGGCTATCCTTTCTTCTTTTGCTTTCTCTGTGTTTTTTAGTGCTGTCTTGTATACTTGACTTAGTCTAGCTTCTAATTCTGACACATAATTGTTGTCGATGTCGTATTTTATTCTTTTCGGTGTGATGCATTTTTCAAATGGTAATGATTGGTCTCTTCCGTGTAGTAAAAAGTATGGGCTGTATCCTGTTGAAGTGTGTACGCTACCTCTGTATGCCATAAGTACGTATGGTATCCATTTGTCCCAATTTCGTTGATCTGGTGCTATGTAGTGTGCTAACATGTCTTTCAGTAATCTGTCTATTTGACCGTTTGTCGTTGGCGCATAACTTGCCGTGTGTAGCCTCTTTATGTTTAGTAACTTGCATATTTCCTGCATTAGTTCTGACATGAAATTTGTTCCTCTATCTGTTAATAGCTTGTGGGGTGTTCCGTGTCTTGATATTATTTGTTCAACGAATGCTCTTGCTACTGTATCTGATTTCTGATCTGGTAACGGAATTGCTTCACAGTATTTGGTAAAATGATCTTGAAATGTTAGTAGGTATTTGTTTCCTTCGCTTGAGGTAGGTAGTGGTCCTACTATGTCCATAGAGGTTATTTCCCATGGTTCTGTGACTTTTGTAAATTTTTGTAATGGAGCTTTCTTGAAGTGGGGTGACGTCTTCCGTCTGTTGCATGCGTCGCATTGTTTGCAGTAATTTATTATGTCTGTTCTCATCGTTGGCCAAAAACAACGTCTCTTTATTGCCAATAATGTTTTCTGTTGTCCTTGATGACAGTATATGGGTGAGTCATGAAAGTCTTCTATCACTTTGGTGATATAGCTTTTCGGTATTACCAGTTGATCTCTATGTTCTTCCTGTTCTTGTCTATATAAAATACCTTCTTTGTCGATGTAGTATTTTCTTTTTGTTTCTTCGTCCTTGTCTTTGTTGTAAGGTGTTGTTGCAGAATTCATCTCGTTTTTGTGCTTTTTTCAGCAGGTCTTTGTCCCATATTGGCTCCCAACCTTCTTCTATTTCTATCGCGTAAATTTTTTTTGTTTCCCCTGTGTTATCTGGCCGTAGAATGATTATTTTGGTGGGTATACCGTAAAATGTAAATTGGATCATTTTAGTAATTTCGTCCCAACAAAGTCCTGGAATTTGGTTTTTGCTTGCTATGAAGGTTATGCTCTCCTCTTTGTTTTCTTCGCATAGTGTCTTCAACTGTTGTATTATGTTCCACATGATTTCATACGAGGTTTCTTCTTTCGCCGCTGCTCTGTTTACCCCTATGTAGAATTTTGCGTCCAACGTGTCCCATTCTTTAATTTCTTCTATTCGATTCTGTGCGACGTCCGGTAAATTATATGTGGCTTCTATTTCCTTTATCAATGGATCTTGGTTTGGCTTATTTTTGGCTGTAAATAGTACTATTGCTTGTTCTTCTTGTATGGATACTAACTTTCCTTCTTTTTCTAGTATTTTGTCTTTTGCTGGTACTTCGTTTTCCGTTATGTATTGTAAGTAATCTTCGTATGACGTCTCTATGTAGTTGCACGTTTTGTCGAACATTCTGCTTAGTGCGTCTGCATTTCCGTGTTTCCGTCCTACTCTATGGATTACTTCGAAGTTGTAGTCTGCTAAGGTTAAGGCCCATCGTGTTAATCTTGAATTTGGGTCCTTCAGTGTCAGTACCCATTTTAATGCTCTGTGATCTGTGATGATTGTGAATTTTGTCCCGTAAATGTAGCATCTGAATGTTTTAATTGCAAAAATCACTCCTAGAAGTTCTTTTTCAGTCGTTGAGTAATTTTTTTGTGCTCTACTTAGTGTCCTGCTCGCATACGCTATTGGTCTTTCTCTACCGTCCCTTATTTGGCTTAATATTGCTCCTACACCTATGTTCGATGCATCTGTCGATAAGATGAACGGTTTGGAGAAGTCTGGGAAGATTAGAACTTTGTCTGACGTTAGCGATTCTTTTAGTTGGTCCATCGCCTTAATTACTTCCTCTGTTATTTTGAAAGGTGTGTCTTTTTTGGTCAAGTTTACTAATGGTGCTGCTAATTCGGTTATGTTTGGTATGAACCGTCTGTACCAGTTTACTAGTCCTAAGAAACCTCTTACTCCTTTTACGTTTTTTGGTAGGGGGTATTTGTGTACTGCCTCCAATTTCTGTGGATCTGGATCTACTCCTTCTTGTGAGATGATATGTCCTAAATATTTCACTTTCTTTAACATAAAATTGCATTTCTTTGGTTTCAATTTAATGTTTGCTTCTGTTAATCTATTGAATATTTCTTCTAATTTTTCTAAATGGTCCTTTTTTCCTGCATAGTTAAATATGATTATGTCGTCCAAATAAACCATGCATTTTATTCCCGTTAAGCCTCTTAAGGTTGCGTTCATGAATCTTTGGAAAGTTGCTGGGGCGTTTACCAGTCCAAATGGCATTTTGGTGTATTCGTAGTGCCCTTGATATATGCTAAATCCAGTTAGTGGAATGTCTTCTTCGTTCATATCTACTTGTTGATAAGCTTCTGCTACATCAATTACTGAGAACAACGTTTCTCCTCCTGCTTTGTAGCCTTGTAGTAGATCCGATATGTTTGGTAGAGGGTAATATTCTTTTTTTGTTACTGCATTTAGTCCTCTGTAGTCTATGCACATTCTCACTTTCTCCTCTCCTTCGTGAGTTTGTTTTACCACTAATACGACTGGCGCTGACCATGGGCTGGATGATGTCCTGATTACTTTAGCTTCTAGTAGCCTATCTACTTCTTTTTGAAGCACTTCTCTTTGGTAATATGGTATTCTGTATGGAGCTTTGTATATTGGTTGGCTTCCTGCTTCTATGGTTATGTGGTGTTTTACTTTTGTAGTGCTTGTTAGAATTTCATCGTCGTCTGTGAATAAGTGATGGTACTTTTGTATTAACTTAATTAGTTCTTCCTTGTACCTTGTATCTATATGACCTAGTTCGAAATTTTTTCTGATCCATTCATCTGTTTTGATGTCAAATTTCCTGATCGTGTCCTGTGTTTTTGTTTGTGGTACTGTGTTCTCTGTACATTCGTATGCTTTTCCTAGTTTGGTTCCTTTTGTTAGGTGTATTTCTTGTGTTGATGTGTTTATTATTCTAATTGGAATCTTTTTCCCGTTATTAGCTATGCCATTTGCTAGTCTTATTGCTTCTGGTCCTTTGTGTTGTGTTTCACACGCAATCGTATTTCCTCTTATGGTATGTTTTAGTGTCCCGATTGTGTGAACTTCGGTTAGTGCCGGTATACTTATGCTATATTCTATGTATACATCTGTGAAGTTTCTGTTAGTTATTGTTTCTTTTATTCCTTTGTTCTTCTCCCTGGTTTCTGTTTCTCCCTTTTTCCCTGTTTCTGATTATGTACTATTCTTCTTTTGTTCTATGTGTCCGTATCTTTCTTCGTTCATTTTTGTTTCCTGCCTTTTTCTTTCTTTGTGTCGATTTCTTTCTTCACTCTGTATAGTTCTATATTTTCGTCTCTGTAGCCGTTTTGTCTTTGTTTGTCTGTTTGATTTGCTCTTGATTTATTTTCTCTTGTCATTGCCTTCTCATTTCTCTCCATTGTTCTGTGTTCTGTCTCCCTTCTTTTATACATTGTTTCCACTATTCTTAACCATTTCTGCCAGTTATTCTTTTCGGTAGTGTTTGGTTTTTTCTTTACTGTTGCCACTTGGTCATTTACTTCTGTGCTTCTACCGTTATCTATTGTGCTCTCAACTTGCCTTGCGTTTATCAATGGTATTTTTTTTCCCATATTTCTAATGAAGGCTCTCCTTTGTATGATATGATTGCTTTTTGCTTTTCTAGGAAATCTCTTCCTAAAAGAACTGGTATTTCTCCCATTATTTCGTCTTCTGCTGCGATGGCTCTTGCGTAAATGTTGTGATTCATTCCGTTTGTGCTTATCGCCAATTCCGTCGATCCATACAGCTGTATTGTGTGTCCTGTTATCCCTTTTAGAGTTAATTCTTCTATGATTCTTGTGTCTAATTCCCAATCTGCAATTATTGACCTATTTACTAATGAGTACGCTCCTCCTGTATCTATCATACATGGTCTGTTTATACCATTCACCCTTAACATTACTATATATGGGGCGTCCTCGTTTGTTATTGACGTTGCATCATTATGATACATTGTTTCTTTTTTTTTCTTTTTTT
The DNA here is from genome assembly GCA_963921935.1 of Galeruca laticollis. Lineage (NCBI taxonomy): Eukaryota > Metazoa > Arthropoda > Insecta > Coleoptera > Chrysomelidae > Galeruca > Galeruca laticollis. Next base: position 55,925,375 of record OY998177.1, read on the forward strand.
CCATTCTCGGTTTATCCTTATTCGTTGCTTCTTGGTTTGTTTTTTCCCATTGTGGTTTATTTAAATCTGTTTCCCCTGTTAAGTTTACTCGGCCACTTGTCCGGGGACTAACTGTGGTCCTTACTAGTTTAAATGTTTCGTCCATTCTTTGTTACTTGTGTGTCCTCTTTCTTCAGACTGTCCTCTTCTATCATCGTTCATTTGGCGTCTATTTCTCTCGTTGTTCCCAAAATTATTTTGTTGTGACCTCTTCTGTGTTTCTTGTTTATGATACTCTTCCCTTTGGTTTCTGAGTCTGTTATATTCTCTGTAGTTTCCTTGTTCTGTTTTCTGGTTTTCCCCGTGATACCTAGTTTTCTCCGTTTTCCATGGACCTACTTTTCCGTCGTTGTATCTGTCGTACTTCGTATTCCGCTTGTTTGCTTCGTCGAACATTTTCTTTCTACATTCTTTTGCCCAATGTCCTTGTTTCCCACAGTAATAGCATGTATTTGTTGGTTCGTTCCCTTTCTCTCTGCAATCCGGTGCCCAGTGTCCTTGTTTTTTGCAAATTTGGCATCTTGTCTCTCTTTTTGTTTCTTCTTCTTCCTCCGTCCTACAATTAGCCATCCAATGCCCTTGTCTGCCACAGAATAAACATTTCGCGTTCTGCCTACATTCTTCCGAAGTGTGATTCGACCTTCCGCACGTTGTGCACCTCAGTTGTTCACTCATAAATGCGACTTTCTGTCCACTGTTTCTGCCGCTTGTCATAGTTACCGCTGTTTCATGACAACTAACTATTTCTTCTGCTTCTTCTAGTGTCATGTCGTCTTTGTCTAAAATATAAAAACCTACCTCCCTTAATAAGTCTTTTCTCAACCCTACTTTGAATTGGTTTATTAATACCGAATTATGTTTTTTTTGTATGTTTGGTATTTGTTCCCTACTTGCGCCCTTTATATCCTCTTCTAGTATCTTGTTTCCGATTAATTTTAGTCTGGTGCAGAACGACGCTACGTCCTCATCGTGTCTTTGGTAGCATTGCACCAGTTGCATTCACCAATCTGCTATCGATTTTTTTGGTACAAATTTCCGTAGTAATTTTTCTCTAAATTCTGAATATGACACTGTGTCTAACCTAGGATCCGCCTTGAAAAAATCGTGTGCTACGCCCGCAAGCTTAAATTTCAATAATGTTAGTGTTTCTGATTCCGTCCACCCGTCTAATTTAGCCCTTAATTCGAGTTTCTCTATGTATCTAGCCGCATCTCTACCTGTGAAATCGGCTAATGTCGCCGCTATGACCCCTAATGGTTGTGCCTGTGCTACCCTCCATGTGGGCGGCATGCTGCTTGTGTCTCCCGTGGTTTCTTGGCCTCCTTGACTTCCTGTACCTAACCTATTTTGTAAATCGAGTGGCATATCGCTGTCTGAACTTGGTTACTTTTTTTTATATTCATTAAATGAAAAAAAAAATTTAACTTTATAACCTTATATTACTCCTACCTTTCTGGCTTCTACGACGCCTGAAATGGATAGATAGCTTTTGGTGCACGGGTAGGATATTTGAGGATGGGTTAACTTCCCCCTTTGTAAAAGTGAAGCTCACGTAGTTTCGGGAGTATGATGTATTCTAACAATAGAACTGGAGACGAAAAGATAAGACAAAAAAAAATCAATTGTATGACGACTCAGTAGACCACAACTAATCTGTTTCAAAGTTATGTGTCCCGTTAATTAATGACTTTTGTACCTGTGGGTAGCTGCGATGACGGTGGGAGAGTGTCTGCTAGTTCTCGATGTTTTCCAGCCTTCTCCCCTCCTGTATGCCCCGTTTATTGCCTATTGCAGCCTCTGGTTACAGACCGTACAGCTTCACCGTTCCCTGTATTCTCTTGTGCTGTAGCAAGATTGGCATATAATCTTGGCCTGACAGGAGTATCTTGTGTGAAGATCCGGCGTCCCTGCTGACTTACAACCCTGTATTGCAGATTCGCGATTTGACGACTAGAACGACCAACCCTGTATCGGGAACCGCTGTGACGACTTGAACGAACAACCCTGTATCGGGGAACCGCTGTGACAACTTGAACGAACAACCCTGTATCGGGGAACCGCTGTCACCAGTGTAATATAATCCTCTAATAAAATCTAGACCCTTATTTTTTTTAACATGTAAATGTAATAACGCTAGACCTTATTTTTACACTCTTATGTTGAAGCAGCTATCAACTCAGTCGATGATTGCTGAGTAGGATTATTTTTCGACCTTGACTGGTCTAGATCCAGTGTGTTTTGCAGGAGCTGTGCTACCCGTTTGGCAGGGTGTGATTTTTCATCACGCACACTGATCTTGGTCTAGTGGAAGCTATGTTTTGCGCAATTACTAGAGCCTGGTTAGAAAAACTCCGTTGTCAATACTTAGTTAACCGAAGTATTCCACCTTACGCCGTTTGGCATGTTCACCTCAGATCGGTATTTCGCCTTTTATCTGATGTATGGATTTTTTCTCGACCTTCTCTGGTCTAGATCCAGTGTGTTCTGCGCCCGCAGTGACACCTCGTGTAGGTTGTGGCTCTTCACCACGCACACTGGTCTTGATCTAGCGGAAGCTATGGTCCCGTAGGCTCTATGTTGCGCTATACTAGATCCTGGTTGCGACCATCAATTTTTCTCCCTCCTAGCTGAACCGCTTGTCACCGCTCGTGGGGTGTGGTTCCAGACAACCGGATATACCTCTCGGAGAGAAATGGTTTTGGACAACCGCTGTCACCTTCCCTGGGCGAGGTTGTTCCAATAGGGTATGGTACGCGAACCGCTGTCACCAGTGTAATGTAATCCTAAAGGCTAACCAGTGTAATAACTTCTCTTTCTTCAGAAATTAAAGTGTTATAACGTGTATACCTCTAATTAAATCTAGACCCTTATTTTTACACTCTGTCACCAGTGTAATAATGTCAGAAGGGGGTCAAGAGATCCGCTGTCACCACTCTAAATAATCTGTCACCAGTGTAATTATCTTTAACACCAGATATGTACGATAACTTGATCAAAATACCAAAAAAGTATTCCTACCTTTTTCTTGGTCACTCTGTATTGATCCCGTCCTTCGATTCCACCAAATTCTGCCTCCAGTGCGTGGCTGAGCGTGTAAGGCAATCCAGTCCGATTGTTGTTTGCTAGGTTCGCCTGGTCTTAAAACGGATGAATCTTCCTTTGCCAGGACAGGGTTTGTCCTCCTCGTCTCGGTCACACGTCCACGATTGTTACACTTCCAGAGGGGGAAATTTTAGAGTAGGGGTGATAGGAAAAATAATGTAGAACCTCCTCGTTATACAAAAAATATATATAATAAAATAATTTCTCCAAATCCTCATATACAGCTATACATATGTATACTTAACCCTAAACTACAATCCCGTATGACCAATTTAACCACAAGTCCCTGGTATAACTCTACCTGTATATATATTTATCTATAATTGGTTTATTATTAAACCTACCACTGTATATCCTACAATTATAAAAAAAATCAAATTTATGAACAGAGTTCTCGTTTGTTCGGTGGTGCGGCAAACTAGCCCTCCTATCGGCTTGGTCTTTTTATTCAAAAAAAATGCGTGAGAGGCGTATGGTTTATTATATTCGTTTCTCAATCCTTCTATTCTCCGGTGTCGAGAAAAATAAATAAATATTACGTGTAAATACCTTTAAATGCAACAATGATTCACGTTACGTCGTTCAGGTCGTCCTTGACCTTCAGGGAACGAAAGTGAAATTTTTGTTCTATAAAGAAAAATCTGATGAGCTAAGGAAAACAATTAAAATTATTTATCGACACTGGCGTTACAAGTTGCGAAATTCCCCAGTAATATAATTACCTACGATAAATTTATGCATTTACACTGGCAAAATAAGAAAGAGTTTTAATTTATAATTTACGGCTAAACAAAAGACTGATAACAATATTTCTCTATAATAAATTAACTTATCAGCGCAAGTTCGCTGAAACCCGCGAAAATATGGGAAACATGCGCTCCGGCCTTTGTGTTACCAAATAACAAAATAAACCTCGCCTAACTTTCTATCTCTTTCCTGCCTTCGAGGTGGATGAGAATATGTGACCCAACAAATGATAACTCCTACTTAACAACATGAAACCTAACTTGTATCAAGTTGGCGAACTCGGCAAAATCTTAATTATTCCAGTACACACGGTAAATTATATATTTGTCAGAACGAAAAACTTAATCTGAGAGTGAACAGCTATGTCCAGTCTCTTTGAAAAATCAACAAAAAAATCTAATAATATATTTGCTATCGCTACACCTTGTATATAGCAATTGACCTATACACCCAAGTTCAGAATCCAGCTCGACCAATAACGAGTAAATATATCACTAGTAAAAATTATCCCAATCTGAATTTAATTCAAAAACTTACTGCTTGTCAAACGTCCTCCGTCTCGCCGGGATTTTTTTTGATTTTTTTCTATCTGCTTGTTCACCGCGAGTCGTGCCAATAAACGGAATCGTGCTATGTCGAAAGACAATTAGCGTAGAGAGTAAGTCTACCGTTTGTGTATCGAAAAGGAGACAGTTTTCACCGTCAAGGAATAATCTCAGTATCCCTATCACTTCCTAACACAACGGAGAGAATTTTTACCACTCGTACCGCTAACACTAAAAACACTAGTACCGTTTACCGTGGCACGGGAAAAACCTTTCCCTTCGCGTGTTCGACCCCCGGTACACACTGCCGCTCCTGGTCTGTGTACACTCGTTTTTTGTTTTCCCCCGACTTCGGTTTTGGGGTTTTTGTCGAATTGCAAAAAACAGCTTTTGTTTTTTGAATCGTGCTAGTTTTTGTTATCGAAATAATTGTATTCAAAACAATTATTTTGCTTTGACGCAGTAAGATGTTTTTTATTTCTCAATTCTGTTTTGACTTCGTATTGTTTTATTAAACATAATGTGGGTCGTATTCCATTTAATATTATGATTTAAAATAAAATATGTTTTACCGTGTGTTCTGAAATTTTCTACCATAAAATTATCTTTTAGGTATTCGTATTTATTACATGTGCAAGAAATATCGTATTTATGCCTTCATATTTCGAAAGACTTGTTTTGATAATTATTTTCTTATATTGTACGGGGATATTCATATGTAAGAAATATCGTATTTAATCCTTCAGATTTCGAAAGATTTTTTTAGTTATTTTTTTATATAATACAGTGATATTCATACGCCAGATATCTTTCATTTATGTCATAATCAGGAAAGGCTACTTTCAGAGTTTTGGAAGACGTTTTGCCTGAGTCATATTAATTTCTTTTCTCATTCTTTATACAGGGATAGTCATATGCAAGACATATTTTTATTTTGTCATAATAACGAGAAACTACTTCCAGATTATGAAAGACGTTTTTCCCCAATCAGTTTCTAGTGTATCATACCGGGACATTCTCCCCCGAGTAATTTTTATTTCTGTCCAAACCAGGGCTGAATTACTAGATTCAGTTAATTACTGTTTGTAATATATATGTACATATTATCCACCCAGTCTATTTCCTTTATCAACAACCCCTACCCTCGGACCAGCCAGTTTGAACGGTCTGACGCGACCTGCCTTAGAACTCAGGCTTGGCACATTGTATAAGCCCAAGAGGCCCCACGGAGACCTTGTCCGCTCGTGCCAGGAAACCACCTCCGCCGAGGTTACCCACAGGGGGATTCCTCTCTCTAAATGGTGCCGTAAGGCACTGGTGACAGCACGCTGCAAAATTCAAGGAAATAGGAATTCAAAGGTTGTCCTACACTGGTAACGGAGGGCTGTAAACCCTAACTGACCATTAGTTATTACCCTGGTGACAGCGGATTCCTTGACCTACTTCATTACAGTGGTGACAGCGGTGGGATCAGCAACATCGGCTGAGTTGATCACTGCTTCACCATAAGAATGGATTCTTGACCTACTTCATTACACCATATTTGCTAACACCTGTAGTTGAAGCAGCACCAAATACACCACAGGTAAGACACACCCATCGGCATCAACAAATTCGGAACTGCATTGAAAGCACCAATGGAATGCTCAAAGGTTTATGGCGTAGTTTAAATTCTAACCGAGTTTTGCATTACGATCCTACATTTGCGTCAAGTATTGTACTTGCTTTTGCATGCTCAACAACAATATTATTAGAAGAAATATGCCAATTGATGAAAATATAATTTTACTGGAAGATGACAACAATAAAAACCTGAACGCTTAATTTATACTCACTTCATCCAAATATATTACATATTTTACCCTTGATATCTTGGTGGACCGACTTTTAACTTTGTCCTTTTTCATAATAAAAGTTATGTGAATAAAAAATATTATTTAACGAAAACATCTATGAACAAATTCGTAGTTAGTTCATTTCATAACCTAACAAAACAGCACCAAAAGTCAAAAATTATACCAACATTTATAAAATTGTATAAATATTATCGTTATGTTTCATAACATAGACGAATCCTACGGCAGTTATTCTAGACCGGAAAGGATTACACAAAAAGTAAGAGAGGCACAGTAAATTTGCTACCTGAAAAGTCAAAGGGAAAATATAACCCAAAATATAAACTCATTTGAAATTTTTTATGACTCATTCATCTCATAACATTAAATGGTACAGTCAAAATTTTTCGCACTTTTCTTTTTGTTATTCTAGAATCATCATTTATGGGTAGGATAAAAACTATTGTGTGTTCCACGCCGCGAAACTGGTTCTCCTCTTCTGTCGGCCCAGAAAACTAGTACTTTCGCGCCTAGGTACACAAATAGCTATTATTAATTATTATAATTTAGAAATTTTACTTTCCACTATTGTGCAGTACTTGCAATTTATACTTATATTACTATTTATCAAAGAGGTTAGAAATGAGAGTTTCGGTTGGTATAGGAATCGATAACTCGACTTTCGATATTTATGCTATTTGTCGGTCGCAGCAATTCTTCAAATAGCGTAAAGTTCAAAAATCACTCAAAACTAGCGACAGGCGACTGCATGAGGCCACACAGTAATATTATATTAAATCATAAGACACGAAAGTTCACAGATCTACCCAATGTAACTGGTGAAATACAGTATTTGAATTATAAATTCCATATAGAAATCTGAAAACTGGGTTGATATTTTTTGTACCTGATAATAACCTTCCAACATTCAGGAAAAAACGCAATGCAGCTGGCGAATTATTATTTGATAAACTTTCTTTATTGGCAATGAAAATGTTGAGTTTACCTAGCTCTTATGTTATGAATATAGTGAAAACAAAAATTAGGAATAAAATGATGTGAAAACTTTTACATTCGATTCTGTATATGAAATTTCATTTCAAACAATATTATTTGTTGTGAAAATGTTGAACTTTCCAAAGATATATGCTATCCCCATATTCACATAAAAAACACATAAAGATGGAAAGTACGCTGATTGTAGAGGAAGGTGAAGCCATAGAAGTTATGAAAATATGCGAAGAATATTTTTAATAGTTAGGTTAAGTAGCGATGTATTTGTAACATTTGTTATACGGAGTGTCAATTTGAAATCGTACCGTCCCTGTAGAAAATTCTAAAGTATGTAAAGTTCCGTCGCACGTACATTAACCCTCTAGCGGAAGCGGACACAACCCCTAAAATCTGAAATGGAAAGGGAGGTTGACTGATACCTCATTTTAAATGTCGTTTAACACAATTTTCAAAAATACAACATACTTTATCTTTTATAGCAGTTCGCGAGAAATCTGGTGAAAACTGTAAACAAGATTTACGTAAGGTAAGCTAGGGGAAGTATGATTTTGGTGCAAGTGTGAATATGATTTATAAAATATTATATGATAGTAAGGATAAACATTAGAACTTGTGAAATAGAAATAAGGAAGTATTAAGAATATCTTTGAATTGCAGATTGAAATATGATTAGAAATTATAAAAGGAAGACTGATCGAGCCACCAAATATACAAAAGATGATTTGAATCATGCAGTGGCATAAATAACCCAGACGGCACAATTACGTAGGTACCTAAAACGTTCCCAGGATGTCCGTTATGGGACATCCGAAGTCCCAGGTACGTCCGTTTCAGTCCCTTAGCCATCCTCAGGACGTCCCGGGGATATCTTTTGTTAGATTAGATTATAACGATGTTACAATGCACTGAAACCTAGGGTTTATTGTGCCCCCCCCCCTATATCAGAGCTCTTCTCGCTACTACTACAGCTCGCCTTTCAGTTCCAGGGTTCTAATGAACTCTAGTATTTGGAACGGCTTCAACGAGGTTGTATCCACACTCTTACAAGTTTCCTGTCCGAAGCATTTCTTGCGTTGGCTTGCAATGGCGAAGAATTCCAGAATTAGGTCAGTTTCTGCTAGACCTATTCGCATTAGGTGCTTCCTAAGGTGGCAGTGTCCTGTAAGAAAGCCCGTGAGGAGATGTACCTTATTTTTACTGAGGTCCAAATATTTTTTGGATCTAGCAGTGTCAAAGTTCCGCAGGAACTTTTTGGAATGTTCCAACCCGGGAAGGCACCGCCAGAGTGCTTCTCTTTCGGTTTCCTCCTTCTTTCGGAACTCTTTCTTATAGGAGCATTTTCCTACACCACAGAAAGGCTCCGGGCTTCATTTCCTGTGATTCCCGCGTGGCCAGGAACCCAGACTAAAAAGACCCTGCTATTCTTGCCTAATTCATCAAGTTTTCTTCGGCACTCCCATGCCAACTTTGAGTCAATAACATGGGAGCTTAATGCTTTGATAGCTGCTTGACTATCAGAACGGATCGATATGTCACATTTCTGATAGTTTCTTTCTAGGTTCATTTCCACGCAAATATTTCTGCCTGAAAGGCGCTTGGGAAGGAGCCTAACGATAATGAGTATCTAGTGCCAGGCCCAAATACTCCAGCGCCTGCTCCAATGGTGGTTTTTGAACCATCCGTATACTATCTAATGGTGTTTTCTTTGAGAGTTTGGGTGGTGTATTCCCTTTCCCAGTCTCTCCTCGTATTTAGCATCGTAGTGAAATTCTTTTCGATACTTACTTTCTTGATCATTTCGTCACTGGGAAGATTCGCTGATGAGATGTATTTTGTTAGAGAGAGGACCAGGCTCCCTGATTTTTAATACTCCCATTGCCTGAACCTTCCTTAGATATTCTAAGAATTGCCTCTTAGGCAGATCTTTCTATCACCAGATGTAGAGGTGTGAGATCTGTAATGATCTCAAGTGCCCTAGTTGGACACGTTCTCATAGCTCCAGTGATGCACACACATGCAAGCCTTTGAACTTTGTCTAGGGGCTTCCTCGTGCTGTACTGACTTGCTTTTGTATGCCAAACTATTGCCCCATACGTAATTGGTGGTCTCACAATCATGGCGTATATCCATCGCATTATTTTTGGGTTACAGCCCCACACCTCTTACCAGCTAGATTTCTGCACGCCATCAAAGCTCATTGCTTTACTAGCAGTTATTTCAATATGCTTATTCCACAGAAGCTTACTGTCTAGGGTTATCCCTAGATATTTAACTTCTGATTTCCATTCTATGATTTCCCCGTTTAAGGATATGGGTTTCATGGCTGGAAGTTCTCTTTTCCGGGTAAATGGAATTACTATGGTCTTGTTTGGGTTAATGTTTAGCCCCACTGACAAGCACCATTGCTCAATGATTCTGAGGCCCTTTTGTAATAAAACACATAAGGTGCTCTCGAACTTGCCTCTGACTATAAGAACTATGTCATCAGCATAGCCCATACATTCGAAGCCAAGCTCCATTAGCCTGTAGAGTAACTCATCTACTACGAGGCTCCATAGAAGGGGAGATATCACTCCCCCTTGAGGTGTCCCTCGAGTGGCTTTAACTGAGGTGGTTTGATTCCCCACCTGGGTCTCAGCTATCCTCGTCGTCAACAACTCCTACATCCATTTTACAATGGTTTCATTCACTCCTCGCCTTTTTAGTGCTTCTGTGACAGACACATGAGTTGTGTTGTCCAAGGCCCCAGATATATCCAGGAATGCGCACATTGCGATTTCTTTGTTGTTCAGAGTTCTCTGGATGACTTCGGTCAGCTGATACAGAGGCGTCTCAGTTGATCGAACCGCTCTGTAGGCATTTATGAAGTGGTATATTCTGCAGGTTTTCTGTTCTTATGTAGTTATCCACTACTTTCTCCATCGTTTTGAGTAGGAACGATGTTAGGCAGATGGGTCTAAAAGAACGGGGATCAGTCCCATATTTTTTCCCTATTTTTGATATGAAGGTTACCTTTGCCCTTCTCCATTTTCTAGGTATTAGACCCACTGCTAGACTGCTTCTTGTAATCAGCAGGTGAGGAAGAATCTCCTCTATCCCTTGCTGCAGGAGTGCTGGTAAAATTCCATCCACTCCTGGTGATCTATATGGTTGAAAGGTACTTATTGTCCATTCCAACCGTTGTCTGGTAAATATTTTCTTAGCAATGTTCCAATCTTCCTTGCGGGATTTTTTGATGCAATTTATTGCTATTTCGGTGCTTGTTGCAGGTTCACTACCTGGAAGTGGGTTATAAGAAGAATCGATCGTTCCTCGTCACCTTCCGTGTATGATCCGTCTGGCTTTTTCAGCGACATTGTGGGGTTAGTTCCACCATTTGCCATGACCTTTTGTAGTCTGGCCGCTGTGTGAGTGGAAGTGATCTTTTCGCAAAAGGCTTGAAAATTAAGCCTTTTGGCCTTCCTAATCTCTTTATTTTACTGAGTAAGCTTCTCAGTGAGCCTCTGCCAATTACCGTCACGTTTAGCTCTATTAAAGAGCCGACGGACCTCTTTTCTGAGGTTTGACAGGTTCTGATTCCACCAAGGAGCGTCCTTTTCTGAACGAGCTTTTGACAGTGGGCAACTGGAATGAAAAGCTTCCATTATTGCCTCACTGATCTGTTCGATTCGTAGTGCGGGTGATTTACCCCATTCACTTCGACTTGTTCCAAATTATCCTTCAGATTGGTCTTGTGAAGAGACCAATCGCTATTTCTAGGATTTCGGATTGTAGGAATCGGGGTAGTATCTCCCTCTATCTTAAATTCGATGATCCTATGGTCGGAAAGTGATGGCTCGTTCATCACCCTCCAATCTTTTACATTTTTCCTAGCAGCAACATTAACAATTGTTACGTCTAGGACCTCTTCTCTGGCTCTCATGACAGAAGTGGGGGTTGTCCCCACGTTTAAGGTCTCGAGGTTATTTGCTAAGATATATTCTAATAAACACTCACCTTTTGCGTTGTTGTTAGTGCTTCCCCATACTGTATTGTGTGCGTTGGCCTCACAACCAATTATAATTGGCAGCCGTCTGCTATTGCAGTGTCTCACTACCTCTTGTACTTCTTCTGGCGGTGTCATCGGCCGGTCTCCAGCGAAGTAGGCAGATACAATGACGATTTTTCAGTCGATACCCCCAATGATGAGGTGAACCATGATTGGAACAAGGTCCCTTGGCACGTATTCTGAAACACAAATATATTTTATGTTATTTCTTATGATTACACAGGCACGCGGAGATACTTGCCTTTGATCATAAATCAATTTGGAATCCTTGCATGCCAAACCTTTGATTTGACCTTCTTTGTTGATCCATGGTTCTTGGATCAGTACAATATCCAGTAGTAGTCTAGCGAACAACCTTGCAATCACGGCTGAAGCTCCTTCGCGTGATGCAGTTTAATCTGAGCTACATTCGTGAACTTGAAGGTGAGTTATTATGGATGAAACAGGCCGAGTTACTCAGCCTCTATTCATCCCCCCCCCCCTTTATCTCTCCCTGACCCTCCTCGACCACCATGGCAATATCTTCCTCGGAGTTCGAGCAGGTTTCTTGATCTCAAGTCAGACTCTCCACCCCCAGGCTGCTCCGCCCAGTTTTCCGAGATGCAGAGGCCATCTCCGCATCCCCAGTCACCCCAGCAGAGCCGGAGGAGATCTCGGGCTGACCCAAGGTAAAGCTTTCGCTTTTTTCCTCTTTTCCAGAGGTTCCGGATGAGGAGGGTATCTCCATGTCCTTTGTATCCTCCGCGGTGTTCTTTTTCTTTCCCAGCCCCGAGACAGGGATACACCCAAAATGGAAGTTTAGCGCGTAACCTCCTGCCTTCAGAGCCTCCCCAGATTGGTGATCGATCCCTCTCGTGAAGATAGTTCCCTGTCCCTCTTTTTTAGAGTTTAGGATCTTCCAAGCCCCAGTAGTGAGGCTGGAGTTCTGAACCTCGACAAGTTGGAGGATCTTCTCCAATTTCATGCCGTGGCTTCTTGGGAAGAACACCGTTATGGTGACCGGCTTTGGGATGTCGTCTCCACTTCGAGCCACCAATTCGGGTCCTTCCCAGGAGTTCAATTTCGGCGCTCACCTCATGAGTCAGTCTGCCGATTCTTGTGACCCACAGTCCACCAGTATCATTCCACAACGGAAATGGATACCTGAGAAGTCGATTCTCTTCTCTTTGCTCTGGCATAGCTCTTCGACCAGAGTGTCTCCTAGTGTGGAGAGCTGCTCTGCTTTCAGGATGACCCCAGGATAATCCTTGGGCATTAATCCCACCCTAAAAGCAATCTCTGTTTTGACAGCTGCTGCGTTACCAGTGGCTTGCCCGGTTAACGTTGCAGCTGTTTTTGGTTTCTTGCTTAGAGGTCGTTTTGCGGAGGAGTAATATTCTCCTGGCCTCTTTTAAGCTTTGTCTTCCCCGTTGGTGATTCCTTCGGGGGGGTTGGGCGCTGAATAACCTGCTTCCTGGCCTCTTCATGGGATATTCCCTGATTGAGGAGTCGCAGGTATTTCCGCACCCCTGCTCCACTGAGGCTTTCTCTCAGTGGGTCGTCTATGCCGCCCGGTTCTCTCAGTTTTGCGAGGTCGAACAGCATACGACCTTTGTGCCGTTTGGCCTTTTTTCCCTCCGTGAGATGCCCGGATGAAGCGGTGGATATTTTTTCCACTACTTTTCCGGTGGAAGTTTTACATTCTCTGTCCATAAATGGTCCCACGAGAAGCTAGGGTCATTACGGTCCACCGCTGCAGAGCCCCGCCGACAGAGTTAAGGGGTTTAATACAATGGAGCTCCCCCCTGTTGCTCCAAGGTCGAAACCAGTAAGGACTATTCTTCTATATAGCCACGCATTCTTCGGCCTGGTTTCTCACCTTGACTTTAGGTTTTTAATGAGGTTATCTCATCTTGGTCCGGACATTGAAGCCAATATAAAATCATCTCAGAGGCCCTTCTCCTATCCGCCACCTGGAGACGCGCCGGGTTGGTGCTTCACCTCCTCCACATCAATGAATATTCCGATGAACTACGTACATTACTACTGATGTGGACTCGATATATATATGTATATATATATATATATATATATATATATATATATATATATATATATATATATATATATGTATATATATATATATATACATGGGTAATTCACGCAAAATAAAGGGCTACTGAAATAGAGTGGTAACCGTGGACATGCATGTTTCTGGCTCATTTTGCCTCATCAGCACGGCATAACCAAATAAGGATGTGAAATTTGGGAGCAAAGATGTTAATCGAAACATTGGAAAACACAAAATAACGGATTTCAGCAGGGAAACCAAACGCTCATTTGTGTCTTCAATTGGAAGATCCCGAGTTTTCAGGACATCAACCAAACTCGGGATCTTCCAATTGAAGACACAAATGAGCGTTTGGTTTCCCTGCTGAAATCCGTTATTTTGTGTTTTCCAATGTTTCGATTAACATCTTTGCTCCCAAATTTCACATCCTTATTTGGTTATGCCGTGCTGATGAGGCAAAATGAGCCAGAAACATGCATGTCCACGGTTACCACTCTATTTCAGTAGCCCTTTATTTTGCGTGAATTACCCATGAATATCTTTGTTGTTGTTGTTAACATATCACGCGATATTCCTACATCTTCTTTGTTATATATATATATATATATATATATATATATATATATATATATATATATATATAATACATATACTCTATCTAAATTCTAAAGAAAACATTGAAATAAAGAAAAATGTACATATTTGGATGTAATACTAGTGATATACAATGTATTATAAATAATTTAAAAGATTCAATATGCAAATAAAATTTGACATTACAATTTCGAATGACAATAATGCAGAAGATACTTAATGATACATAGATTTTATAAAGATTTTAAAAAAAGAATACAGATGTCGCTGGTAAAAAAATTACAATTAGAATAAAAGAATGAAAATCTCTCTTTATTATATGAAAACATAAATTTGTATTTTTTTTTAAAAAAAGGAATTCTTTGGTAACCAAAGGAGAAGAGAATTATTTATGGAAAAAGTTTAGTTAGTTGATTTTGAACCCCTCTCGAGAGAACATCTAATATGAGTTCTCTCAAATTTGCTGAATAATATAATAGTAATTGATATATTAAAATAGCATCAGATTATAATAATTAGCATGATAAGATCAGTGCGTGAATAATTCCTCAAATAATTATATTGAAATAGTGTTAGTGATTTTTCCGGGTTCTAAATTATAAATTTAGAAAAGTGGTTCCGGCGATTCTAAAAGACGTGCTTAGAATCAGAGTGATCCTGATACCTAGTTGGTGAGTCCAGTCCAGATTTTATAAATTATTTTTCAAGAATTAACAGGCCTTTAAATAAAATTAAGATAGATGCATCTATATCACATTTTTGAATACTGACAAAATTAACGTTAAAGATATATAAAATTTCACCTGAAGAGAAGAGAAAATTTTTTTGAATAGACAATTTTATCACATATAGTTATTTGACATTTATACACGTCAAGTGTAATTTTCGACGATTTGAACGTTTAGAATAAGTAGTTAATTAGGTTGTTCTTCTAGTATATAGGTTGTTTTTTTTTTAATTTTAAGGTTCGTAGAAAGTACGATTATTGTTCTTTATTATATTTTGGGAATAATAATTCATTTTCACTTGTTATCTGATGGTATATAATATATAATTTTTGATTCCAACTCACTTTGGTATTAATTCAACTCCTATTTCATTGAATTTGAAAAATTTTGGATCCTATAAAACTTTTGATATAATCAGTGACATTTAGTTAATTTTCAGTGACAGAAAAATTGTAGATGTCATTAGATAATTTAATGGTCTTAGAATATATTGAACAAGCAGTCACTATAGATTTGCAATAGTATAATTGACAATTTTGGAATATTCTTTGGAAATTTAAAATTTTAAATTATTAATTTTTTTCAATCTTTGAACCCTCCCTGAGGTAAGAGCGAGTAAGTCGATTTTGTAGTAATTTATCTTTCAGAATATAAAATTTCATATTCATCTGAGCCGGGCATAATAATTTGACAATTCCTGTCAAAATTTCAAATAGGTTATATTCAGTGATAAAGGTGTTTTCACATTAGTGTAGTTACTACCACGATTGTAACAACAGCATCTAATAATCAAATTTCAAATAAAATCATATAATACATAATTATAAAAACAGTAGAACATTAAAAATATTATAATTTGGCGGCCCAACGTGTGGCGAATTAAGAATTTTTCTTGATAATTAGGTTGACGTTAACATTATAATAATTGTCACCCAAAACGTGGGGTAATTAAAACTGTGCATATAATTATAAAAATATTAAAAATTTATTGACATTATTATAAAAAAAAATTTAAATATTTACGATGGAACGAAGAATGACGTTAAGAGATGGTAAACAGGTAGGAGTTGAAAGTGGATCCGATGAAGAAAGGGAAGAACAGGAGGATAGTAGACGGGAACCCCAAGGAGGAACAAATAGCAATGATCATTGGATGCAACAATTTCTTTTGAAAATGAATGAGAATATGAATAGGAAATTTGAAGAAAATAGGGCAGATATGAATAGTATGGAAAAGAATATGCGAGGAGATATGTATACAATGAGGGAGGAGATTAAGGGGGATATTAACAATATCACAGGAAACATGGACAGGCTGGAAAAGAAAATAGAAGAAGTAAATATGGAAAACTTAAATGAAATAAAGAAAATTAGAGACGAAA
This sequence comes from Galeruca laticollis, assembly GCA_963921935.1. NCBI lineage: Eukaryota > Metazoa > Arthropoda > Insecta > Coleoptera > Chrysomelidae > Galeruca > Galeruca laticollis. The sequence continues at coordinate 55,941,459 of OY998177.1, forward strand.
ACGAGCAATTGAGTGAACAAATGGCCGATATGAGAGTATATATGGTAGAACAAAATAAGAATTTGAAAACAGACCAAGAAATTGGATTTAGAATGAAACAAGAATTTGAAAAACAGGTAGTAGAAGAAGTACAAGAATTAGATAGATGCATAGACGAAAATTTATCTGGAGCAATTCAAGTGAAATTAAACAAACAAAATAAGAATATAACTGAGGAAATACGACTTATAAAAATACAAAGATTAATACAGATTAAAGAAGTTGAGAAGGAAATTGAAGAGATACAGGCTATTAAAGTACAAAAACAAACAAAAGATGATATGTTAGACATTGATTTACAGAACCTAGGAAGTGAAGAAGTTATGCAAATTTATGAGAAAAATATATATTGGAAAATAAAAGACTTAGATGGTAATACAGAAAAACAAATCGTGATATATGATAAAATAAATAATAATTATAATAGGGGGATACAACTTAATTGGGAATTAAAAGAAATGAACAGAAGATTACAAGAAACTAAGGAAGAAATAGATGAAACCATAAGACAAATTGAAGAACCAATAGTTTACAGAGAAAATGGCGAAATCAGAGTGAAACTTAAGAGAAATATGAAAATAATTGATCCAAGAATATTTATTAAGAGAATTGGAAATGAAAGAAATCGAATTGAGATTATGGTGGATATGAAAATAATAAGAAGCAACTTCAATGAGATGGAAGAATTTGAGATGCAAATTTCAATGCATTTATGGGAAAAAATTGATGAGATATGGGACTTCAAAATTAAAAAAATTATGGTGGTGAACAGAAAGAAGTTACAGAAACTCATAGAGAATCAAACAATAAGAGAAGAGAATAAGACGAAGTTTAGGAAAAGAAAATAAAATTGAATTATATGACAGGATTATAGGAATGAAATCTAGAAAACGAAAAGGAATTGTACATGGTAAAGAATGGATATAAAAACAATATGTAAATAAAATATTTATGATTAACAAGTAATATTTAAAAACATATTTAAATAGAAATTATATAAACTTGGATTGATAATAGAAGAAATGATAGACATGTTGATATGAATTATGAAAATGAAAATAGAAGTTACAGAAATAAAAAACGACTATATGGAAATGGAGATAAAATTTATGACAACAAGTATTGTGAGAATAGAAGAGATTTTAGAAACTTTGATAGAAGATATGATAATGAAAATAGAAATGAAATTAAGCAACAAAATAGATGGACAGGATGAAATAATTACATTTATAGGAACAAACGGACGGAAGTTATATGAACTAGGCAAATATATGATACAAAAGATTGAATTAAAGGATGAAAAAGAAGTTGATATGTAAGCATAGTCGATGAAGAAGTTAGAAACAGACATAGTTATTGATGAATTGATGAAATATAAGGAAATAATTGATTTTGAATAGATAGATAGAATTAAATGGTAAAATAATTGAATTTGAGGAGGTAAATATGGAAGTATTGGCAATTGAAGAGGATAATAGGAAGTTATGGAATATAAAAAGGAATGGAATTATGGTAGAATTGGAGTTAATGAGTGGAAATAAGGAATATGAAGAAAAAGTGAAGAATTTGATAATGAAATATGAAGGATTGTGTGAGAAAGAAATGGGAATAACTAATAATTATGTTCGTGAGATAGAATAAATAGAAGATGTGAAAAGTAATGGTAATTGGACAGACTGTAATGAAGAATATTATAAATTTATAAAAGAATTATTAAAGATGTATGAGACAAGAATTCCGAAGGAACTGAAGGTTGCTTAATGAAAATATGGATTATCAAAATAAAGAATACTGAGAAATGCTGAAACAAAACCATATCCTGTAACATATAAATGTTTAGACAGAGTAGAACAGAGTTGGAAACATTTGATACCATAAAAAAATTTTATCAACGTGTGTATATAGGAAATTTTAGAATAACTATTATGTTACGTGAAATTTTAATAGATATAGTAGATTTAAGAAGTTTTATAGGAATTAGGAATAATAGTTTAATTTGATTGAAGATAAATTTTAGAAATAATTATTTGAAAGATATAACTATGTTACTAAGATATTAGTATGATATTTGGCAATTTTGAAAGATAAATTATAATTATATGCAAGAATCGATTTATCATTCTTTTATTATGGGGATTTAATACATATACTCTATCTAAATTCTAAAGAAAACATTGAAATAAAGAAAAATGTACATATTTGGATGTAATACTAGTGATATACAATGTATTATGAATAATTTAAAAGATTCAATATGCAAATAAAATTTGACATTACAATTTCGAATGACAATAATGCAGAAGATACTTAATGATACATAGATTTTATAAAGATTTTAAAAAAAGAATACAGATGTCGCTGGTAAAAAAATTACAATTAGAATAAAAGAATGAAAATCTCTCTTTATTATATGAAAACATAAATTTGTATTTTTTTTTAAAAAAAGGAATTCTTTGGTAACCAAAGGAGAAGAGAATTATTTATGGAAAAAGTTTAGTTAGTTGATTTTGAACCCCTCTCGAGAGAACATCTAATATGAGTTCTCTCAAATTTGCTGAATAATATAATAGTAATTGATATATTAAAATAGCATCAGATTATAATAATTAGCATGATAAGATCAGTGCGTGAATAATTCCTTAAATAATTATATTGAAATAGTGTTAGTGATTTTTCCGGGTTCTAAATTATAAATTTAGAAAAGTGGTTCCGGCGATTCTAAAAGACGTGCTTAGAATCAGAGTGATCCTGATACCTAGTTGGTGAGTCCAGTCCAGATTTTATAAATTATTTTTCAAGAATTAACAGGCCTTTAAATAAAATTAAGATAGATGCATCTATATCACATTTTTGAATACTGACAAAATTAACGTTAAAGATATATAAAATTTCACCTGAAGAGAAGAGAATTTTTTTTTGAATAGACAATTTTATCACATATAGTTATTTGACATTTATACACGTCAAGTGTAATTTTCGACGATTTGAACGTTTAGAATAAGTAGTTAATTAGGTTGTTCTTCTAGTATATAGGTTGTTTTTTTTAATTTTAAGGTTCGTAGAAAGTACGATTATTGTTCTTTATTATATTTTGGGAATAATAATTCATTTTCACTTGTTATCTGATGGTATATAATATATAATTTTTGATTCCAACTCACTTTGGTATTAATTCAACTCCTATTTCATTGAATTTGAAAAATTTTGGATCCTATAAAACTTTTGATATAATCAGTGACATTTAGTTAATTTTCAGTGACAGAAAAATTGTAGATGTCACTAGATAATTTAATGGTCTTAGAATATATTGAACAAGCAGTCACTATAGATTTGCAATAGTATAATTGACAATTTTGGAATATTCTTTGGAAATTTATAAATTTAAAATTTTAAATTATTAATTTTTTTCAATCTTTGAACCCTCCCTGAGGTAAGAGCGAGTAAGTCGATTTTGTAGTAATTTATCTTTCAGAATATAAAATTTCATATTCATCTGAGCCGGGCATAATAATTTGACAATTCCTGTCAAAATTTCAAATAGGTTATATTCAGTGATAAAGGTGTTTTCACATTAGTGTAATTACTACCACTATTGTAACAACAGCATCTAATAATCAAATTTCAAATAAAATCATATAATACATAATTATAAAAACAGTAGAACATTAAAAATATTATAATATATATATATATATATATATATATATATATATATATATTTATATATATATATATATATTTATATATATATATATATATATATATATATATATCTTTTGTTACTAAACCATACGTCCCTTGGAAGTCCTAATTAGATCATCCCAAGTACGTCTCCTTAATTTTGGTAATGGACCTTCTTAGGATCATTTTAAAGAGCACAGGAATAATCATCAAAAATAAATACCATAATGACTCTATATACATTTATTTAAATATTTTTATTGTATATTTATTAATAAACAAAGTTAATACTTATATAATAATTGTATATATACAATGATGACAGAAAGGTTAGAATATATTCATTACCATAAAAACAACTTTACGAACAATTTTATGGTTTAGTGGCCAATTTTAAATGAATTTACGAATATCGTGTGTTTCTCTACTTTCTGTTGAGTTACTGGCACATTGTTCTGACCATAGATTTAGTTTTGTTTGAATCTAAGCTTTTAGGTTATGAACTGTTGCATCTGCAATAGAGCCCTTTAAAATATTTCTCTATTAGATATATCATTACTGCTATCACTACTACTATAATAATGCTCTTCAACGTCGATGTGTTCAGCAGTGAATATCAAGGGGGCTGATTTGTGCGTCCCCATGACGTACAAATTCAAATGTCCCTAGTACGTACAACTTCGAACGTCCTTAGTAAGTACAAATTAGGTCTGTGACATTGGGACCAACTTAGGTCTTTATATGGACGTCATAAAGATACCCTGTGCTGTGTGGGAAAAAGAGGGGTATTGTCAATATATAGGACCCACTTAATTGTTTCCTATTCCCAAAACAAGCAGTGGGGATATGGAATATCTAGATTAGAAGTATTAGAGATTGTTTGCGAGTATGCTATTGCAAATAAAATAAAAACACCAATTAAGAATAACATTTCTGATGATGAGTGGTTTGCTAGTTTTAATAAACGCCATCGTTTTAGCGTAAAAAACTCAGGCTGTGGTATATGCTAGAAAAAAGATGACAGATCCGTTGTTTGTCCAAGAATATTCTGATACCCTCTAAGACACAATAGATAAGCTGAAGTTAGAGGAGAAACCAGAACTATAATGAAACATGGACGAAACGTCCATTTTACACGATCCTAATAAAACCACTCGTGGGGGCCAGGAGAAACCTAGCTCTAGAGTACTTCCGGACCAGGGCGAGAAAACACCATGGCATTTTCGGCCGTTTCTGCGTCAGGAACAAAGGCACCACCACTAATCGTTTTCAAGGGGAGGAATATTTGGGATTCCTGGCTACCAGAAAACTTTCCCAGGAAATGCTTATGCAACCAGCTCCAATGGATGGAAAGTGATATATTTTATAACTACTTTCAAAAGAAGTTTATTCGTGCATTAGTGCCAAATAGACCCGTATTATTGATATATGAAGGTCATAGTACACATATTAATATTGCATTTGTTCAAGATTTAGCTGTATTTAAGTCTGTAAAATATAATTAGGACCAAAACTCGTAACTTGGCAGACATAATACGGTCATCCAAATATCGAAAAGAGTTTTCTCAGAGGATAGGTGTCACCCAGAAACACCTAATATTGACGCTATTACTACCAGGGATGAACAGTCGAAGGATTATGACGAAACTAACATTTTTTGACGCAGTTCCAAATACCTCATAATTGAGTTTTGAGTAACTATTATTGAGCACTGTAAAACAGGCGAACAAAAAAAGTCTATCTGCCATAAAAAGGAAAAGAATAGCTACCGATGCAGAGGTTGTTACCTCGGAAGAAGTATTGAATAGACTCACAGAAGAAAATAAAACAAAGGAATTGAAACAGAATAAACAAGAAAGGAAACCCTTAAACTTCAGAAACGGAAAAATACTACAATACACAAGAGAGTTTTAGCAGTTCAGACTCAGAACAAGACTTGGAGGAATCCTTATATTATGTAGACTCCGAAGATGATCTTGACCCAGAAATATATGAGGAACAAGAGCTACAAGAATAGGTGAACAGGAGGAGCAAGTCGTCGAAGATGAAGCAGTGTTATGGAAGTTTCCAATTACAGTGGGAAGTTGGGTTGCTGTATCTCTAAAAACACATTTTATCGGACAATTTGGCAGCAGAAGTGAACATTATTGGAAAATTCGTTTCTTGAGATACAAGCAGAGTAGTAACAACTTTTTTGGCCACAGCATAGAAGACACAGATATGATAGTCGAAGAAGATTTTAAAAATATGTTCGGATCTTATTTGAGACAGAAGGAATCATTTCATTTCTAAAGCAAATTCTGCAGGTCCAACCTTTTAATTTTAAAAAGTTTGTAACTTTCTTAATAATAAAGCCAACTCCGACCAATATTACACGAAGTGGGTATTAACATTCCAGTACTAAAATCATTTCCTAGGCCCAGGCTAACGCAGAGAGTATATACCGGGCTGGAACGATGAAACCGAATCGTTGTATAAAAACTTTCTCGAGAGCGGTGACTTAGAGAGAGAAGATGAATAACTATCGATGCTGCGCGTAGGGAAAAATGGTCTGAAACAACTGAAAACCTTGATTTCCAGCACTCAAGTAGAAAAGCTTGGAGCCTACATTAGGTGCTGCCAATCCCGTACCAAGTAAAGCCCCAGAAGTAACACCAAATCAAAATGCAAACCGTCTCTTGGCCCTATCGAGAACCCCTAAGGATGTTTCACACACAAAAATCACAAAGTGTGAGCTAAGGAAACTGAGAAATATTATCTTCAACGAGTGCCACCTTTCAAGACCATTTACTCCTGAGGAGGTTACCGATGCGATGTAAACTATTAAAGCTGGTAAAGCTCCTGGTTTTGACGGAATCCACAATGAGTTCCTAAAGAACACCAGCCGAACAGCCAAAAAATGGTTGGCCAACTTTTTCTCCGACATACTTAAAACATGCATTCTTCCAAAGAAGTTCAAAAAGGACAAAGCATAAAGCAGAGCGTTACAGACCAATATCATTCCCGAGTTCCTGTTATAAAATTCTTGGGAGATTAATCATGGAAAGCATAGCAGATAAAATAAACGAAAACATCCCCGTTGAGCAAGCAAGACTCCGACCTGGACGTAATTGCACGACCAGGTCTTGAGCCTTACCACGTTCATAGTGGCAGGTTTCCAGGAGCGTAACAAAACATCAACTTTGCTTATTGAGCTCACTGCGGCATACAAACCCTAACCTACAAACAATACCCGAATAATGCCGCAGCTAAAGTCCGCATTCGTAACAACTTCACACAGAAGCTAGGTGGCACAGCCTGGGGCGCCACTGCTATTACGCTGCGGAGCTCGGCTCTAGGCCTTGTTTATAGTGCTACGGAATATGGGGCACCCGGCTGGCTGAATATACGGCAAATGGATGTACAGCTGAACCAAACGATTTGCGTTATTACGGGATGCATCAAATCAATACAAATACATTGGCTCCCAACATTTCTCCCCCACATTTTAGAAGACAGGAGGCCTTGATGCATCAATACACAAAAATCATGGAAGATCAGCAATTGTCCATCCACCAAAACATCGCCGGTGCCTCTTCCCGAAGGCTGAAACCTCGCAGACCGCCAGTGAGGACAACAGTTGAACTGTATAATGACAACTTTAACATCGAACAGAAATGGTCAGAGGAGTGGATGCAGGCTACGACGCCGGACATCCATTTTTAACCTTACTACAACTCAGAAACCAATGGATTTGATATCCCGCGACAGACCTGAAAGATTGTTTAAATCCGCTCTGGCCATGGAAGAACCTTTTTGCATAAATGGGGAAAATTGACTTTTGCTCAGTGTGTTCCCTATGCTGGGAACCCAATTGATGTAATCAAACTAACGCCGCCAGCGGTTGAGTAGGTGAAGACCCTGGACGTTGCGCTGTAAATTAAGCGCTATGTTCCTATTTATACATTATTTATGCACTTTTTTCAGTGCATGCCTTTAATATTTTCATGTTTATGTTGGATTTGTATTGGTTAGTTCATGTTTGTGTAGGTATTTTATACTTTTGAGAATTACTCCAAGTGTGTGTCATACGATAAATAAAAATAACTCAACGAGTTGAAAACTAGGTTACATTTCGAGGGGTTTACCTTATTCCGTTCTACAATGTTGGCAATAGAATACATACCTATTTATACATTATTTATGCACTTTTTTCAGTGCATGCCTTCAATATTTTCATGTTTATGTTGGATTTGTATTGGTTAGTTCATGTTTGTGTAGGTATTTTATACTATTGAGAAATACTCCAAGTGTGTGTCATACGATAAATAAAAATAACTCAACGAGTTGAAAACTAGGTCACATTTCGAAGGGTTTACCTTATTCCGTTCTACAATGTTGGCAATAGAATACATGCCCCAACACAGTTTGCCTGTCCAGTATTGTAGTGCAATGTATCTCACAGTTTCTAGCTGTACAACAAGTTCAAAAGCAACTATGTTCATGATCAAGAACACGAATAATGAATTTTCCCAAGCAAACAAATAAAAATCTAAGCACAACAAACAGAACACTCACAGAGAAAAATAAAGCAGTAGAAGTGAGCCTACTAACCATGATAAGGCGCAGAACATAGTCCCATTTTAAATACTTAGTGTACTTTACTATCAAAAACTTTAAATATGACAAATTGTGTGCATTGCTAAAGCGTTTAACTCCCAAGGTTTGTTCTAACAACAATATGCTTACATATGAGCGATCGTTCCAGTTTGTCTATATATTGCGTTAGAGTTAAGCTGTAGTGATCCCTAAAGGACAGTAACGGCAAAAGGACATTAGCTTAGAAATAAGATTTAAATTTAGGTTAATATTAATTATAGTATTTAGCGAGCATTGATCTGAGACGGGCAATGTCAGTCACGTTCTTGTTAATGTATAAACAAACACGTACAACTTATAGACGGAGGTCAGGGATGTAGTAAAACATAACTACACTTCCTATAAAATGAGAATGAACGAACCAGAGAATTATTATTGTTATTAATACTTTGACTAAGTCGATTGATATTTATATTTGTGTATTTTAACGTATTAAACTCGACCCAGTAATTTTATAAATGTGATGTTATTTATTCTATTACCGAATCCAGGTTGCTAGGTAAGTGGTTTCCTCAATGATAATATGCCTTTACGGTAAACGTCGAATATACGAGGGACACTTACTAAGTTATCACCACATGGCGATCCTGCGAACGAAATGGTAATGGGAAAATTAATTGTAAAATGGTAATCGCCACCACATGGCGATCCTGCAAACTAAATGGTAATGATTGGTAATATGGAAACAAATGACTATTGTAAATGGTAATGGTAAAAATTAATGGTAACAAATAGTAATGGTAAATTATCCTGTAAGTAAATGGTAAAATTTCATTCTGCGAACGAAAAATTATGGTACAATTGATGTTATAAGTGTAGAACTATATGGTTTTCTATTTAAATTTGGGACCTTGGAGAAGAGAAACAATGGGAGGATCATCAACCAAACAGGAGGCAAAAGAAACAGGAATTGTCAACAACACCTTCATGGTACAGCAAGATAATGTTGCGATGCACATAATGGTATTATTATACATTATAACTATAGCTTTCATCTTAAAATGTGTTTGGTCATTATGGAAAACGCACCGAAGAGCATTGAAAAGGGATATCAACCGAAGCAATGCAGTAAAGCAGGCAACAGGAACTCTCACCGTGAAAAAATAATTGTAAGTACATATGCATTATATTCTTATGAACGTATTTTTTTTTAAATGTCAATAACGTGGGAAGATTTTGAAGATAAGTTACGATTAATTGTGGAAGAAGTTAATAAACAGGGAAAAAGGGTTTTGAAGAAAGAAACTCATAAAAATCCTGATATACATATAGAAGTAATTAATAGCATAGTAGGTCTTTTTAATAATTTTGCTAAGTTAATAGCCAAAAATTGGAAAAAATTAAGTTTAGTACAACAGGAGACTTGTAAAAATTATTCAAGTAGGATTAGGGATAAAGCTGCTAGGGCATTTCAAGCGTTAAATTGTATTATCGACATACCTACCTCTATATTTGAGGAAATTGACACTGTTGTATTACAAGCAATAAGCAAACAGTTGAAAATGGCGACAAGCATGAACGATTTTTTTAATTTTGCGAGTAAATTTTTACCGAACGAATTTAACGGCGAAGCAAGCAAATTACAGTCATTCTTAGACTCATTAGATTTGCTACAAATAAACGCGACTGGTACTGGGGAAAATGCTATTCTACTAATAAAAACGAGACTAACAGGAAAAGCTAGAAGTTTAATCACGACGGAAAACTCCATTGCAGACATCAAGAATAAACTTAAAACAGGGATAAGAGGAGACAATCCAAACCTTCTCTTAGCGAAGCTTGGTAAAATAAGACAAAATGGGAAGGATGTGACACAGTATGCAACAGAAATAGAGAAACTAGCGGAAAGATTACAGGCAGCATACATTTCGGAAGGGATGCCTGAACGGCTAGCCGAAAAATATACGAAGGAAGCAACGATTAAGGCAGTAACTATGAATGCCGCAACGGATACAACCAAAACAATAATTGCAGCGGGAAGTTTTGAAACTACACAAGAGGTACTATCAAAATTGGTTTCAGTAGAAGGTATAGTAGGACAACAACAAGTCTTACATATGAAAGATAGCAGGAATTTCTTCAGGAAGTCAAACTTTGACTTTAGGAATAATCACCGGAGAGGAAACAATAGAGGATTTTATAACAGTAATCATTCAGGAGGAACATTTCGACAGTATAATCAAGGAAACAACTACGGCAGTTACGAAAATTTTAATAAATATAGGAAATACAATAATAATGAAAATTACATTAATCAAGCTAAAAATAACGTAAGAATATGTGAAATAGAAAATGAAGAAGCAAGAGAGAATCAGAAACAATTGGGGTTTTGAATAAAAAATCAAGCGACGAAAACAAGATTTTAGGAACATATTCAGCATATTATTTAGATTTATCACTTTCTAACTTTATAGAAATTCAGAGAAGCATATCCGATAATATCTACAATTTTATATTAGATACAGGACATTTCTCTAATAAAAATTTCTAAAAATTTTCCACATCATTTGATTGAAACTAGGAGTAAAATAAACATTAAGGAGATAACTGAAGGCTCAGCAAAAACTTTTGGTCAAATATGCATAAACCTCTATGTCAATAACATAACTTTAAGTCACTGTTTTCACGTAGTGGAAGAAAATTTTCCAATACCAACAAATGGACTGATAGGAAGAGACTTCATGACAAAAAATAATTGTGTATTAGATTATTCACAATCAGAATTACATATAAATTGCAAGTCTAACAATTCAGAAACCATACAAATTTTTGGTAATCCAGAATACGATACTTTAGCAATACCACCTAGATGTGAGGTATACAGGCTAATAGAGAACTTCAAGAATTTGAGAAAGGATACAGTAGTAGAGCAACAGGAAATAGCACCAGAAGTATTTATAGCCAGATCCATAATATCGGGGAAAAACCCGTACGTTAGAATTTTAAATACAAATTATGAAAGTATTTCAGTAAAAAAAAGGAGTATTGAAACTTTAGATTTAGATTTATTTGATAAATATACAATTAAGACTGATAGTAGTAACAGAATGAGAGAATTAAGGAAAGCATTAAACTTAGAAGTACCGGAATATGTAAGAAACGATTCAACGAAACTGTGTGAAAATTACGAAGATATATTCGCTTTAAAGAATGATATACTAACGCACAATAACTTTTATGAGCAAAGGATACCAGTAAAATATGATACACCGATATACATAAAAAACTATAGCACACCACATTCACAATCAACAGAATTGAATAGTCAAGTAGAAAAACTTATAACACAGAGAATAATTGAACCCTCAGTATCAGATTATAATAGTCCAGTATTATTAGTACCAAAGAAGTCAACGAATCAAGATAAGGCGTGGAGACTTTGTATAGATTTTAGACAGCTAAATAAGAAAATAGTCACAGATAAATTTCCTTTACCCCGTATAGATGCAATTTTAGATCAATTAGGGAGAGCAAAATGGTTTTCAGTTTTAGATGTTATGTCAGGTTTTCATCAAATACCTTTAGAACAATCTTCTATGAAATACACTTCGTCTAGTACCGAAAAAGGCTCATTTCAATTCACAAGACTACCTTTTGGGTTAAACATAAGTCCTAATAGTTTTTCACGAATGATGTCAATAGCATTCTCAGGCCTCACGCCGGAAAAAGCATTTCTTTATATGGACGATATAGTTGTGATAGGAATTTCAGAGAATCATCACTTAGCCAATCTCAGAAAAGTGTTCGACGCATGTCGTAAATTTAATTTAAAATTAAATCCACAAAAATGCCAATTCTTCAGGCGAGAAGTCACATATTTAGGTCACAATTTATCAAAGGATGGTGTTTCACCAGATAAAGGAAAATACTCAGTCATTCAGCATTACCCAGTGCCAAAAAATGCCAACGAAGCCAAAAGATTTGTTGCATTTTGCAATTACTATCGAAGGTTCATTCAACATTTTGCAGAAATATGTATTCCTTTAAATAGGTTAGCTAAGAAAAACGTAAAATTCGAGTGGTCACAAGAGTGCGAAAACTCATTTCAGGTCTTACAAAATGCATTAATCAATCCACCAATTTTAAAATATCCAGACTTTAATAGACAATTCATATTAACTACAGACGCTTCGAATAGCGCATGTTCAGCAATTCTAAGTCAACATTACGAAGGGATTGACCTACCCATCGCATTCGCATCACGCAGCTTCAAGAAAAGCGAGCTTAACAAGCCCATCATCATAAAAGAGTTATTAGCAATTCATTGGGGAATCAATCATTTTAAGTGTTATTTATATGGTTCACCACATTTCATAGTAAAAACAGATCATAAGCCATTAACGCATTTATTTGCAATGAAAGACCCGACGTCGAAACTAACGAGAATAAGAATCGATTTGGAAGAATATGATTTTGAAATACAGTATGTTAAAGGTATAGCGAATTACGCGGATAGCATATCGAGAAAGTCCATAGAAGAACTTGAGGATTTATACATAAATAATTCACATGTCTTTGCAATCGCAAGAGCACAAACGCAAAAAGAAAACGCGTAAACAGAAAAGGATCAAAGGAATAAAGTAGAAACAAAGGAAATAAGAATACAAAAACCTGCAGTAGTAAAAGTTTTAAATAACCTTGAGGCACATAAATTACCAATTTTACACTTTGAAAATAACCGTATCTCACTTAGGATGAGCATCCGGATCAAGAATAAATTGAAATTTAGTGAAGCCTTAAATACCGGATTACACAACTTCGACCTAGGACGAACGTTGGAAAAGCTTGAAGAGCTTGCGGTAAGAAATGAAGTAAAAAGAATGAAAATATATACAAATGATGATATATTCAAAAAGTGCACAGTAGAAGAATTTATAGAAGTAGGAAATCAAAGGTTAAAACGTATTCAAGTATGTATATGCGAAGTACCAAAAACGGTACAGCATAAAGAAGAGATCCAAAAGATATTAGAAAGATACCACAATGATCCAATGTTTGGAGGACATGTAGGAAATAACAGATTATTAAAGAAACTAAGAGCAAATTTCAAGTAGAAAAACATGGAGAAAGACGTAAGGAAGTATGTAAAAAATTGTCATAAATGTCAAGTGAATAAAGCGAAACCTAATCATAAACAAAATTTTTTTATCACAGATACATCTATAAAACCGTTTGATATTATTTACATAGACACAATAGGTCCGTTTGTAGAAAGTAACAACGGGAATCGTTATGATACCGGTTCAGAATAAAGAAGCGCACACAATAGCAAAAGCAATTTTCGACAATTTTATACCGAATTACGGATTGATGAAGGAGATAAGAACAGATCAAGGGACGGAATATAAGAACGAAATAATGAAGAATTTAGCAGAACTTTTAAATATGAAATATAATTTTTCAACGGCTTACCATCACGAAGCAATAGGCAGTTGTGAAAGATTACATAGGACATTTAACGAATATATAAGAAACTTTATCAAAGATTCTAGGGATAACTGGTGTGAGTTTGTAAGAATGTTCGCATATTGCTATAATACAACACCAAATACGTATCACGGATATACTCCTTTTGAATTATTATATGGGAGAAAACCCAATTTGCCAGAATTTTTAGACGTAAAAATTGAACCGTGTTACAATTTTGAAAGATACGATAAAGAATTGAAATACAAGTTGCAATACGCTAATGAAAGGGCCAGACAGTTTTTAATAAATAATAAATTAAATAGAGTTAATAATAGCGAAAATGATTCTTCACCTGTAAATTTTAAAATAGGGGAATTAGTTATTTTAAAAAATGAAGGGAGAAATAAATTTGTTCCACATTATCTAGGTCCGTTTAAAATAACGTTAATAAAGGGAGTAAATTGCGAGATTACATATCCAGACAATAAACAACAAATTGTTCATAAGAATCGTATGTTTATATACAAAGAACGGAAACATTTGTAAATAAGTGAAGTGTGTTTATAAACGAACAAATAGTGTTTAGTAAACAAAGTCAATACAAAAACATTCATTAAAAACAGTTATAGGTATAAGTGATATCGAAAAATTAAAATGATAATTTTTCTCTTCCAAGAGGGGATGATCTAGTGATCCCTAAAGGACAGTAACGGCAAAACTACATTAGCTTAGAAATAAGATTTAAATTTAGGTTAATATTAATTATAGTATTCAGCGAGCATTGATCTGAGACGGGCAATGTCAGTCACGTTCTTGTTAATGTATAAACAAACACGTACAACTTATAGACGGAGGTCAGTCATGTAGTAAAACATAACTACACTTCCTATAAAATGAGAGTGAACGAACCAGAGAATTATTATTGTTATTAATACTTTGACTAAGTCGATTGATATTTATATTTGTGTATTTTAACGTATTAAACTCGACCCAGTGATTTTATAAATGTGATGTTATTTATTCTATTCCCGAATCCAGGTTGCTAGGTAAGTGGTTTCCTCAATGATAATATGCCTTTACGGTAAACGTCGAATATACGAGGGACACTTACTAAGTAACCACCACAAAGCTGCTGATTTTTTAACACACTGTGAGTACGGTGATATTTGTTGAAATAAAAAAAGTCAATATGAATATAATTTATTGTATAACAACATTAGGAAAATTACATATTTTGTTCTACAATGAGTAATAACTGAGAATGAACTGATAAATACAAATATTAAGTTAAGATAATGGGATAGAGTGTTAAAGCTAATTTTTAAATAAAATAAATTCTCAATCTAACTCAGTTCAATAGTGTTAAGTACAAAAATATACATACATTGAAGAAAACGTGAATACTGTAACGTAAGAAAAGAAACACATATATAAATAATATTAAAATTCATCTCAATATTTCTAGGTACACTGGCAAACAAATTAAATAGTTCATACTAACACAAAAAAGTTCAACTATATACGATAAACAAATAGGTACTTAAAAGATAATATTTTTACTATGTACAAACAACACATTCATTCTAAAAATAACAACAAATTCGCATTCGAACAAAACATCTAAAAGTATTGCATAATTTGTTCGTTGTAGTAATCAAGATCACAACAGTCTTAACACTGCGTTATATCAAAATGTGAAAAGATTCTGCAGCACCATAGTTTTTTCGTAATTCTATGAAGCACCAGAATTTACATAATGGAACGTGTTAAAGTTCAGAAAATTTTTATTATCCCCTTATTTTACCAAAATGAAAAAAGCCACAAAATAAATTACAAATATAATACATATTATTAAAAAAAGTTATTAGTAAAAAACTTAAGTATGACCTCGTGGCGAAAAAACGCAAGCCAGAGAAATGAAAATAAAAGTAGTCCATATTTTTGCATTCATATTTGCTACATCTCTTGTGGGCTATTTCTATTTAAAGCTTCGATTTCAGTTAAAACATAAAGCCGGGTCCAGACTATGCAACAAGACATGTTAAATAATGAAGTTTTATAACTTGTTAGAGAATTTTATACTAAAAAGTTTTAATACACAATGTTTTACAACATTTTACATGTTATATAGCATGTTTTATGTTACCCATCCGATGTCGGTAAATATCAAAGGAAGTTATAAAACTTTGTTGTAAAACAGGCCCCGACTTCTCTACACTTAACAACATGTGATTAACGCTGCAAAAATTATGCGAACTATTTTGTTATGTTTATAGTATATAGTCTGGATGTTTCTGCTATATTATAACAAACTACCCATCAATGTTGTTACATAATCTGGACACGGCTTAACCCTCCTGGAGTAAGCAATGTGTATTGAAGTACACACGTAAAATTCAAAGTTGAGGAATAAGCAAAAACATAGTTTTTTCAGTTTCGCCTTTTAGAAAAAGCACGTTTAACCTGGAAAATGAAGAAAGCAATTTTTACTTCAATTATTTCTGTGCTTCCCAGCTTAAGTGTTAAACCCTACCTCCATATTAATCCTAAGCGAAAATCTTTTTAGTCCCTTACGAGCCACGAATAAGAAAGATCAAAATGATTATCCTACATATGTGTGAATAGCAGAGAAGAACATTTTGAAATCAGTACAACAAACCAAACATTTGTAGCAATCTAAGAGCACAGGTAAGAAAAGGCAAGGTACATTTTTGGGAAAAAAGAAGGTTGCAAAGTGTAAGTGAATACATGTAAAATTAGGGTATCGGTCTAAATAAGCAAAAATAGAGTGTTATCATAGTCAAAACTGTAATAAAAAATATCCCGTACAAGAAAGAAAAGAGTTAAGTCCGCGCGTACAAGCGAAAGTAGGTCCACTTTTCAAGTTATGACAGGATCTTATTTGTATATGTTTATTACTAGTGTTTCAGTTCTAGCTTGAAATTGTTTACGGCATGACGAGCTATGCAGTTCTGAAAAGGCGATAAGTTATTATGAGAAGCTGCCTCACACAATTACCGCTAAGGAAAATAATTATCTGGCCAAGATAAACAAAATACTTACAAAATCGAAAATAAGTCATTGGAGATTTTTCGACACCCTGTATTATTAACTAATTGTTTTTGTTTTGTCAAAACATCTTCAAGAAGATTTGAAAACTTTTTTAAATATTAGTTTAATAAATATGTCATTAACCTATTCAGAATATAGTTTCAAGCTTTAAAATTGAGATTTCGCTGAAACATAAAACAGTTACGTTTCCCCCTTTTTCCTATGTACTCTTCAATTGTGTATTTAATACTTAACTGTTCATTCAAATATTTAATTGCGTCATAAAGATAATTATTGTTGTTGATTTATATATTCGGTCGTTCATTTTCTTGCCAAAAAACACTCGAGCTTTTCTTTTAAAGATACATTTTTTAATTCAATAATTTTCATCAGTTTGAAAAACTGACATTTTACAAAATCGCACGACCTTGGATGTCGCAATTGTGCCATGTCAGTTTTTCTCGTAAAATTACTGATTTGTAATATTATTTCGTTACAAAAAGAAATTATGAGCTTCTACTGCTGAATACAACCGTATTTTTTATTTTGGTAAAACCGATTTTACTTACTAACTAACATCAGAACAATATGTTTATAGTAACTTATTAAGATGATGTGGCTTTTTTCATTTAAAATATAAACGGATTTCTCAAGAGGTTATATGCCTAAACTCATATTTACATAAGTTTGGGACCATAATGATCAAAATATTATCAACTGCAGTAAATATGCTGCATTCCAAAGCACAGATTATAGGTTATAGAAGCAGTTAGCTCAATCGTTGTCGGCACCTTTGATTTCTATGTTCCAATTTTTCCATTGCACAAAATGAAATTGTTTCCCACGCGCATCTGTGCGTAATAAAAGAAACATTTTCTGCGCCTGTTTAATTCACTTCCCTAGGAGTGGATGCGAGTGGGAGAAAAAATTGGAACAGGAAAATTAGCAGAGTGATCTAACTGCTTCTAGTTATATACTGTGCCTAACTATTTAAATAGAAGACTTGAGTTTAAAATAAAATAGGCATGTCTCCTCTTACAATATCTAGAGAAACCCAATTTCTTTTCCAAATTCTAACTCTGCTCCAATATTTAACAGTTTTTTATATGCTAAAACTTACTTAAAATTAAAAAACCCAGTTCCTTCCACCAGATTGCACAAAAAACCCGATTTTTATTTATAGTCTCCGCCTGATATGCATTGCGTGTGACTGCTTTGCATATTGGGATTGAATGTCAACGACGGACAGAGAATGTCAGACTTGACTCCTTGTTCTATTTTCCATTTCCTGTAGGATAACCTTCCAGTTATCAAAAATGTAGATATGAAAAATTTATTGAAAAATATGTACTATCACAGAAGAGATTCAACAGTGTATCCAATGTAAACAAGAAGAGAATTTTTGTTTGAGAGACTACTTCTACATTGGACGGATAAATTGATAAATTTACAGGATTCGTGCAGATAAATTATTTATTTGGATTTTGCACGAAACTAAGAAATTTAATTTTAGGTACGTACTTGTAACAACATGTTTGCGAAATTGGAGTTTGTGAATTTAAAATGTCTTTTATCGTAAAACTTGAGCAACGCAGGACTGTAGGGGTGTTTTTCCTTAAGGTGAAGATAATGAACTTCCGGTTCATTTGTCGTGTGACCACATTCTTCGCAAACATACACTTTTGTTCGGCGTTCTTTGTAGGCGTATTGGTGTTGTACTCCGTGTACTTTAAGACAGTGTGACTCGAGAGAACACCGCTGTGTGAATGATTTCTCGCAAAGGCTGCATTTGTAAGGTCGGACACCTGTAAGAAAATGAATAATTTGGTATAAAAATTGCAATCTTACTACATACACTACACTCACTGGCCAAATAAACGGTCCATTAAAAAAGTGATGAAGTCTGCTCATTAATAATTTTGTTATTTTAAATTCATATTAAATCTAGCAGATGTTTTGAATTTTAAGAAAATTGGGCGTACGTCATTTACTACAGGGTGACACAAAGTGTGCCTTTTTAGTCTAACTTTAAACCCACATGTAGACTGTCCGAGCTATTCCACCTTGTAATTTCCTATTTTGTTAAAAAGACACATCGTTTCTATACAATTTCTTTTTAATTTATGGCAATAGCGTACTTTTTGTGAAAGATACAAGGGTGCTACCGCCTATTGTTCGAGTGGGGTGTTGACGCCCTTTCGCTACCACTACTTTTCTTCTAAAGAGGCGTGTACTCAACGTATCACTATTAAACAATCACTTATCCGCAAGCATCGTTTCATTATTATTTCATAGATCTGAAAGATCCGGTCCTTCGATTTACTTATTTATATTGCAACATTTTGGACAATCGAGCCGGATATGAATTCAGCAATCGAAGTCGCAAAACGGAAAGTTATTCGAGTCGTATAACGTGTTGTTACTCAAAAATCGTTCTTGTACAATAATAAGTTAATCGTACAATCAAGAATCGAAGAATCGTGTATGTTATTCATGCAGTCTGCAGTAACATCAAGATTCGATCGAGGATCCATACATCCTCATCGAATCAAGAAATATCGGGCAATCGAGCTCAGAGTCCGATTGTCGTCTCCACGTCGTCGCCTCCACATCGAACAGAGGTCAGTCCTGTTTCCCTATTTCACTTCCTTATATATTTATCCATTAAGTTTGCGTAATTTAAACAAGCCTCGTTAGGTACCTCAATTCTCAAAATTTGTTTAGCGTTTTGAGGCCATTTATCCAGAAATTTATGAGAATGTTAGAACTAGACCTTCAGGAATTTGAGTTGACAAATTGGAACGTAAAAACCTCGATTACTAAAATTGAAAAAGCAATACCTAATGGAAAGATGATATTTTTCAGTTACAAACCAATTTAGAAGCGGTAACAGAGCTATTTAAAGAAATTAAATCAATACAATTCGAAATCGAAAAAATTGAATTTTGGCAAGAAAATGCTGATGAAACCAAGTTAAAGGCAGAAAGCGAAAAAGTAAACGGAAAAATAGAAACTCAGTATCGAGCTATTATTGTGACACAAAATCGCATATATGTTTAGAATGCCTACAGGGAAAATATGCAACAAATGAATAATCCAACTGTGAAAAAGATCACAAATAATGTTAGCGGAAGATAGTGTTAACTTAAAGCCTTTACCATTGCCGATCTTTACTCGTAAACAACGAATGGTTTACATTTTTTGAATATTTTAATTGCTTTGTAGAGTATCACGCTAACATCATAGATATAAGTAAATTTCATTATTTGAGAGGAGGTGTCGTGCAAAGGGTTTATGAAAAACGTTACATTTTTCCTATGGTAATAAAATAAATTTACAAATTTAACTTGTTGAGCTATGGAATTACTGTCAGTTGTGAAATCTACAACTTGTCAATTACATTTTTGAACGTTTTTCTTGTAGAATAGTCGAATTTTGATCTTCCTGTCATAAGGCAAATAAAACAAGAGATATGATACCGCGCATGTGCGTGTGCCGTGTGACGTAGTTTTGTGATAAATTTTCCATATTGAGCTATATTTTGTATGCGTTTATTAGTATTCCCAGCGAAGTTTTGTTGAAAATAATACTATTATTCGAAATTTGAGCTTTGTAGCTTTTGAAAATTGTGCTGTTTAAGGTGATGCTGTTGACAATAGCTACAAGAGTTTAGTGCCTGGTACGAAGTTTTTTACCTTTCCTGAAGACAAGGAAATGCAGAATGTTTGGAAACGACCACGTAAGCGCCAGAACAATTTCAATGTGAAATTTTCTCGTATTTTCTACAAATATTTTACAGAGAACGATTATGAACGCAATCTGAAGCATTATTTGCTGGGATATAACCATTATCTGCTAATCTATACAAGGCCAGGGTGCTCTGACATCAGCAACTTAATCAGTTACGTCATCATGAGAATGCCACGTGTACTACTGTAGAACAGTAGAACGGCCTATGGCTAGTTGTTTAAGCAAAGCATGTTTGTATTCATTCTTAAACAATCAAATTATTTATTTGCGTTTTCCCTGGCATATATTTATTCTTAATTTATACATAGTGTGGTGGGAGCATCGAATATTTGTTTTCGCTATAGTTGGGCTTTTAAATTGTGAAATAACGGGGAAATAGTGACAACATCATTGTATAATTTTCATCCTCATTTATGTTCCCAAATCTTTAGCCTTCAGCTTAGGTTCAGGTTTTGGTTATAATGTAGTTTACATTTTTATAATCGGTACTTTATCTTAATTCAAAAGAGACTTTTCCAAGGTCCAAGTAATCAAAATTCTAATTAGTGCAACTTGGTTTTATTTTTTTAGAGGATCGATTATTTTGCCGTGTATATACAGTAGGTACGTCCATAAGGATAATGGTAAGTACAGTAAATGTGTTTCAAAATGTTTCTCATAAGAGTACGTCTTGTGGTTAAAGCTTTCTTTATATATAAATGAAATTAATAAAGAGCATGTGAATTTGACACTTGAAACAAACTATAAATCAATATTTTTATTTCTATTATTTTTTGCAATATGAGTTAAATGATTTTAAATATTTTTTTGTTTATGAACTTATCCAATACAACCAATTCAAACAACATTTTTATAGCATGTTGCTTACAACCGAAATTATAACAAGTACTACATCTTTTCTTGGATTAAAGAAAGAAGACGAACTGACCCATCGTACTTACCTGTATGAGTTCTTGTATGTCGTTTCAGATCGAAAGTATCGTTGAATCCTTTTCCACAGAACGTACACAAGTACCTCTTGACGTCGGAATGGCACTTCATGTGCCTGTTTAATAAACGCTGAAGTGCGAAAGACTTATTGCATATCCTACAAGCGAAGCTCGTTTGACCATCTTCGGAGGTGATTGATCCTACTTTGGTTTTATCATCAGTTCTCGAATTGCTTCGTACCGTATCCTGACTCGCTAGAGGGTTTTTGATGCCGTGACCTCCATTTACGAATTCTAATTGCACTTCAGACGGCAACCCCAACTACAAAATATATCGAAAGTATAACATAAATACACAATTGATTAACTTTTGAAAATTTTTATCTAAAATACGAAATTTATGTTGTAGAAACCACCCATTTCTTACAAGCAAATGAATTGTGTAACATTTTATTCCGACAATTTAATTTATATATAAAAAATCCCATATGGCACAGTGCAATTGTCATTTTGACAGCGGCAACTTTACAGCGACAAATGCACTAGTGGTTTTTCAACTTTTTAACTTAGAAATTCCAGAGCATCTGCTCTTAATAAATGTGAAGTATTTTCAATGGCCAGATTATATGACAAACATGAACCGGAAGGACTTCAAAAGAAATTATATCATATTTTGGCGTTTTAATTAGCTTGGCGCGGAGGAGAAACACCTTACTGCAATATCATTTATTTCGCTCACGAAATTGAAAATGATGGAAAAGAAACTGGACTTATCGAGTATAATCCCATATTTACGAGAACGAGACAAGGCGGTGACAATATAGTTTGTTTACGACAAAAAGACGATGATGTCATTTTTAGTTCGTTTCCTGTTTATCAGAATAAATATTAATTTACCAACCGTGAATACAATTTATCCTCAACAGCTAACGTTGGCAAAACATGTAAAATTCCCCAGTTTGTTTTGACGTTTATTGACATTCGATCATCGTCTAATATTTACAAGTTTTTTTGGTGCTTTTAAATTCATTGCTTCTTCAAGATTGAAAAAACAGTTATTTTCATAATTAATTATTTAGGCAAATCTGCAGTGTGTGGTTAATAAAATGCCGAAGCTGCTGAACAGAAAATGTCAAGAGATGGTAACATCTTTGTTGAACTATTTTGAACGAGAATGCCGAAATGGGGGCCCGCTTCTCCCGCTTACTGCTGTAAGAGATGTAAGTAATAGTATTCGCTATTTGTATTTATCATTATTAATATTATTGTTACATGATTGAATGTTTTTAATGTTAGGTTAGGTTAATTGAACTTGATAACATATTATTCTTTCATAAATTGAAGTAATTATATTGTAGAGAGTTGCAGAAGCTTTACAATTTAGCGTTACCACTGTTAACCGTATTGCCGCCAAGCATAATAGAGGTGAACAGCCTAAAAGCCCATCTAAAAAGAGACAACGCATAAAACCTACTGTTGAAATTGATAACTTTGATCAAAATGCTTTCCGAAATGTTATATACGAAATGTATGGAAACAGTGAGTATATTGAATTTACTGTTTTATTTTATTCACAATTAGCTAACACAATATTTTTTCAGAGGAACACATAACCTTGAAAACTTTAAGAGACAAACTCCAGGAGCGTGAACTTTTTAATGGTTGTTTAACATCACTCTGGAAGATAGTGAAAAATATTGGATTCAAATACCAAAAAAATGATCCTTGTCGTGGTTTAATGGAGTTGCCACATATTGCATTAAAACGTGTACATTTTCTACCTGAATATGTCAAGATAAAAAGAGAAGGTTTATATCAATTTGTGTTTTTGGATGAGACCTGGATATTTGAAGACGGTACTGTTGGACGTTCTTGGCAAGATTCTTATCATAGAAGCGTGAAATAAACCAAAATTTGTGGTCCAAGGTAATTGAGTAATAAAATTTAGCAATTCATTTATGATGTACTAACATTCCTGCCATTTTAAGACCTTTTCAAATATTTACTAGTCGAGCTATTTTATTTAAATCTATATATATATATATATATATATATATATATATATATATATATATAATTATTAATAGTTGTTTTGAGCTATGGAGTCCTTATTGTAGGTATATAGTATTGTCTGCTGGTTCCTCTTCTGGATTTATTCCTGGAGCAGGGTTAGTTTTTTCTTCCAAAAAACAAGATGGCGATTACCACGGTGAAATAAACCGAGAAAATTTTTTGCACTGGTTTGAATACCAGCTTTTAGTGAACTTGGAAGAACCTGCCACAATTGCAATGGATAATGCAAGTTATCACAGTACAGTGATCAATAAAGTACCAACAACAGCTACCAAAAAGGCTGATATACCGAACTGGTTGATACAAAATGATATTCCTTTTGAAAATACTTTCCTCAGAACCCAATTATTGAATTAAGTACAACGGTAAGTTGATATAAACATTTTTCAATATATTATGGTAGTACTTAGATAACTTATTTTGTTTAAATATATGCATTTTGTAGGAATAAATCACCAACAGTAGATGAAGCTGACATATTATCTGAAAAATATGGTCACAAAGTGATTCGGCTTCCCCCTTACCACTCTATGTTCAACCCAATTGAACATATTTGGGGCATAGTTGAAAAAAATTATAGAGATCATGTGGGAACTGATGATTCTTCAACAGAACAAGTAATAGGTGTATGGAGAAAGTCTTTAGAAAAAGTGACTCCTGATATCTGGTCAAAGGCAGTAGAGCGCACTGAAAAAATTATACAAGATGGGAGGGATAGAGAAGTAGTATTTGATAGACAGGATGTGCCTCCACTTATTATTAATTTTGATAATGATGATTTTGAAGTGGAGTAGTGGAAATCTTGTGTTTCATTTTTAGTATATTTTTATCCAATTCACTTTATTTCCACCTTTTCAAAATCACTAATAACTATAATTAAATTAATTAGGTACAGTTATTTTATAATACACAAATTAAAACAACTACTACAATATCTCTACATAAATAATATTGATAAAATGGGAGAGTTTTTTTATATCTTGTAACAAAATTTTATTTTGTGTATCTATATTTTTCTTTTCCATTCTATTTTTATTATAATAAATATTGTATAAAGAAACAATATTAAAATTTGCATGAAGGTGATTACAGCTTGTAATGATTCCTTTTAGCGTAAACCCTTGCAGTGCTCTTGAAGATGGTTCTATAGAGCATAGAATAAGGTATAAGGACCTACAGTTCGTCATTTCCCTCTTCTATGTAAAATAATTAAATGATAATTCGAATATAGAATGATTGGTTACTGTTTCTTATATCTTATCCATAGTTTTTCATGAATAAATATCTATATTAAATCAATCAAGCCTATGATACAAGCCTTTTATTTTTAAATAAATATTTTTGACTTACGTCCTACGAGGCACGGAACAATGAAATAGAAGAACTGTCAATCTAGCATCAGATTCACTTTTCTAGTTTTCGTTAGGTAAAGGAAAAAACTACAACTTGGCAACATCACAATATTTTGTTCTGCAACGTCATCGTCTTTTTATCGTAAATAAACTATAAATTATGTGACAGCAAATGGACTACGTCTAATATGTTAGAGGAAGATATTTGCCCAGTACACTTATTTAAAAAGGGATGGGAAAACGAGGGACTTCCATAACATTCGACAGAGTATTTCTTACACCAAATCCGTCGTTTTGGACAAAGAAAAATTCTAAAGGTTGGTATAAAAATGTGGCGATTGGGAGTAATGAAATTTTCCAATGGTCAGCAAAACGCATTGGTATAGATGTCAAACGTGTCGAAATTACAAATCACTCAAATCGAGCGGCAGCAGTTAGCGAATTAAGTAAAAACGGAATTGAAGAACAAGCTCTAATAAAAATAACAGGATACAGCAATTCATCATCAATTAACGATACTTACAGTTGACAAAGATTATCATTCGAGTATTATTCAATCGATTCGTTTGGAAAAAAAAAACTTCTACTACAGAAACGATTAACTGTGGTTTAATAATTGTATGCTCAAATAAAAATGTAATTATTTTTAGTATTTCATAAATAAAGTTTGCATTGATATGTTTCTTAATATCTTATACATTAAATTGTCCTGCCGAATTACACTCGATGTATTTTCGATACCGGGTTAATTTATGCTGTTTAAATTTGACTCGAAAAACTGTCACCCTTAATAGTTGACCGTTTTTCTCGTCTAATTGCTATGCGACAGTTTATCATTAAACAACCCAAATTTTCCCGATAAAAAACAAACCTCTTGTGTTATTATAAGTGATAATTATTTTTGGTATTTGGCACTAATTTTTGTTAAGTTACTTCAACATGAACTTATTAGAAATGAGTGGTTTTGGAGGTTCAGTTTTGAAAGGAATGCAAAGTACTTATAATATATCAAATTGTAATGTACGAGTAACAACTATAAATCCTGAAAACTGAACCTAAGGAAAGCAACGTTTTTGATTCTTTGGCTGTATCAAAAGTGAATTTAAATTGAATAATGTATATATACATATGATTTTACAACACTGATAGTTGGTTAATATTTTGCAAACTATCAAAAAGTAAAAAACTTTATTCAAACACGTTGTTGGTATTTCAACGAGATCAAAAAATTTAAAGTAAATGAGATCGTATTTTGTAAAAAAGAAATTTATCAACTATCAGGTTGTATAAAAAAGAATTTTATTTGCCTAAAATCAAACCGATGCTTACCCTATGCAACACATTAACCCTTCCTCCTAAAGAGGGAGTCTCGCTGCTAGTACTATCTCTTCTTCGACTCACATTAGCTGGTGGACTTATCGGGCTTCCATCTCCATGCGGTCCATCCAAAGAGCAGCTCGCAGCTCCAGGGGAAGGCAAACTCATTGTAGTGGGAGAATCCAAATCCAGGCCGCTGCCGTTGAATGAAAGTGAAGGAGACAGCATTTGTTGTTGGTGGAGTTGAAGGGAGTTTTCGTGGAGAGGGGATTGATACGGAGGCAAAGTATCTTGGTATATTTTAGAAAAGTGACCATGTGGAAATGAGCTTCTATTTTCGTAATTCCTGTAAGGCAAGAAGTGATTCTTTATTTGATAATTGGTTTATTTAACGATAAAACAAAATTTCGTATACAATATCAATTATGAATTATAAAAAGTTCAAATGTTTTCTTGTAAAAAATTCTGGATAAACATTTTTTCTGCGGCTTCAAATACATACGTTCTAATGGCGTCATAATTGACAGATGTAATGTATGTATCTGTAACCGCAGAATCGAAATATGTAGAAATATACGGGCTTTCCCATTTAGATTTAGATTTTTCATATCGTTTTCTGTGAAAACGGGAAGTCGGCCATATTAATTCCTATGTTAGAAAATTCAAAATTATGCCAAATTTCAATAACATCAAACAACTCATTCAAAAGTTAGGTGTGGCCCATGTCTCAATAATATTTCTAGTGGAATTAACATTTTTATTTAATAAAGCATCTCATTTATTTTATAGAAAATTATATGAAATTCAAATTTTCAAGGTAAGCAGTATGTATCCATCTTTTAAATTATATTTATTCATTATGTAATGAACATGTGGAAAATTAATATTTATTTATATGCATGAAAAACCTACACACTCGGTAATTGCAACCTCACATATCGAGTAAATACCTAATACAAATATTCAAATTACAAATTTGCAAAAGGTTATCTCTTAACATAAAAACCAGCAATATCTGAATAAACGGCATATATTCATAATTTAAAACTTACCGATTTAACATTTGCTCACTGAAGGAATCTATATTTTGATCTACAGAGTGTAATTGAGAATCAGGTGTCATGGACGGTGAGTGCATATTTCCGGCACAGACATCTTCACTATCATTTTCTTCACTAGGTAGTCTCTGTAGAAACGACGAGAGTTCTGCAGTGTCAGTAAAATTTTCTAACAAAGCGTTTTCCGCCGCGCTAGAAAAGGTCAGCGTTGCCGTAAACTGCAGAGGATCAACAACAGTACCTGTAATAAAGTTTGATATTTTATAGGTATAGTTTTTTAAAAATATATTTCAAACTTTATTCTAGTAATAAATAACATTTAGAAAATACTGCTAAACAGTAATAATGAACGAACCTATATAAAAAACTACGCATCAGGGGTGAAGATCTATCTAGATTTATTCTTAAAATATTCCCAGTAGGAATCTAAAACGTTTTGTAATATCTCGTTACATCTGGTAAGTAAAACAATCCAAGAATCGTACCTTATTATTTTTTATAGCATAGTGTTTTTTTTCTTTTTTGTTCGTGCTTAGAAGTCTAAATTGATAATATTAAAAAAAGCATACCTGTTACTAAATCAACCATCATGGAATCATCATAATTTGAATATCCACTGGGAAGAAGTTGATTCATTGGATCCATTTTACCCTCATATAACTCTAAATCGCTTTCATCTTTCATTACGATTCCATAGGACGCGTTTTGGAGGGTTGAGTATTGTTTTGG
Source organism: Galeruca laticollis (assembly GCA_963921935.1). Lineage (NCBI taxonomy): Eukaryota > Metazoa > Arthropoda > Insecta > Coleoptera > Chrysomelidae > Galeruca > Galeruca laticollis. Next base: position 55,969,485 of record OY998177.1, read on the forward strand.
CGGGCTTTGATTTCCGTTGATTGTTAAATTTCCCAGTTCTTGTCCAGTGTCGCAATCCATTTGTTGATTTGAAAGAATATAGTTCGAGGGGAAATTCCCATTGGCATTAAAGCCGTTGTTACTGTTCCCACCTTTTAGAAAAACAATTATTTTAGAAAATAAAAAATTATAACAGAAAAAGAAAACTCATCACTAAATATTGATTAGTATGTAGAGCTTAGAGGATTTTGAAAAAACCAAGAAACTATATATAAAACAATATGCTTATCTAACAATTTATTCAAAATTAGGAGATTCTTTTTAAAATTTTTCAGTTTCATCAATATTTATGTAAAATTTTTGTAAAGTTGTATTGATTCAACTTAAAGTCGAACCATATTTTGTTGAGAGTTCACTGCCCTTGATTTTTCCGATAAAAGCGTTGTTGTTTCCCAACATTATTTCACTGATTTGTAACAATAATAAATAAAGTGGAAAAATTGAATCTACAATACGCGTTTACTTCGATGCATAATTGCAAGCGATTAGTCTAATCGACAAGTTGAAAATGGTACTGCTCTTAAAATTATTTGCGATATCTCATTGGATTCGGAATGACGCCTAGAAAAATGTGCTAAAAAATTGCAAAAGTTATAAACAAATAAAGATGAAAAAAAATGGCATTTCGTTTTTTGCCAATATTTCATAAACTGTTAATATTTAAGAAATTTCAAAAAAAGATTCTGAAAGAGGTGGGAGTTTCCAATAAAAAACTCTTAACTCCCGGAACTCTATCTCCATTATTTATAATTTCAATTTAACGGTGAAAATAGGTCTGCGCGCGACATTTTTAGATTCCGTCAAAAGCGAGTACGGCATATTAATTAATTTATTTGAGGTATTGAATTTTTTTTTAATTTGAAAAAATTATGGTGTATTCTGAACACTCTAAATAATTTATTCCCGTTGGAAATTTTGCTTAAAGTTAATTTTTTAACAAGTTAAACAATTGTTAACTAACAAAATTTTCTTGAACTTCAGTCTTAATTGTAAGTGAAAAAAATGTGTATATAATAGTTGTAAAAAATGTTCGCTTCGTAGAGCCATTGTTACCCACATACTTAACAAGATCGTGCCATAAAAGTTAAAAAATTATTTATACTTTGTTTATAATAATTAACAACAATAACAACATTACTTGAATTTTTCAGTTTTTGTTCAAATAAAAAAAATTATTATGAACAAAGTATGAATATTTTTTAACTTTTATGGCACGATCTTGTTAAGTATATGGGTAAGAAAGGCTCTAAGAAGCGAAAATTTTTTACAACTATTATTCAAACATTTTTTTTCACTTACAATTATGACTGAAGTTCCGGAAAATTTTGTTAGTTAACAATTTTTTAACTTGTTGAAAAATTAACTTTAAGTGAAATTTCCAACGGGAATAAATTATTTATAGTGTTCAGAATACACCATAATTTTTTCAAATTAAAAAAAAATATTCAATACCTCAAATAAATTAATTAATGTGCCGTACTCTCTTTTGACGCAATCTAAAAATGTCGCGCGCAGACCTATTTTCAACGTTAAATTAAAATTATAAATAATGGAGATAGAGTTCCGGAGTTAGGAGTTTTTTATTGGAAGTTTCCTCCTTTTTCAGAATCTTTTTTTGAAATTTCTTAAATATTAATAGTTTATGAAATATTGGCAAAAAACGAAATGCCATTTTTTTCATCTTTAATTGTTTATAACTTTTGCAATTTTTTATGTGCTAATACACGCTTTTAGCACATTTTTCTAGGCGACAATCCGAATCCAATGAGCCATCACACATAATTTTAAGAGCAGTATCTCTATTTTGTACCATTTTCAACTTGTCGACTAGACTAGATCCTGAAATGAGCGACTTAGGTAAGATTCAATGTCAAAATTTTAAAAGAATTTAATGTCAAAGTTATAGCCAACTGGTGTATTGACTGTTTTCATTAACGTTTTATACAACAATAATCTTAACTATTAAGGTCTATTGATATTTCACCCAATATACAATACAGAAGAATGAGTTTATGTAATTTTATAATTTTTTTCGAAAAATCTATTTATGACATTATCAAATTTCTTCTATTTTTTTTTCAATTAATATTTGACTGAAAAAATCACGAATAACTCAGAAATTAGTACATCTGGGTATAGGGAATGCTTAAGAAATAATAAAGCACCATACAATAGGATATTATTACAATAATAAAACACCGGGTGTTTCATTTAAGAAATCCGAGAAAATAATCAATCCGAGTTTCTACTCACCCTGTACATCAATAATTTTAAACAATAGACCATATTTAAATTTCTCCAGATGTAAATAGGTGTTCTTTTATAAATGTCAATGCTACAGGGTGCTGAAGTACCTAATAGAAACGAGAATATCGACAAAAATCTAAACATGTAGAGGGTGTTCTATTTGAACAAATATAAGTTTGGTTGCCTGTGTTAATATGACTAGCCCTGTATGTTCTAAAATATTTTGAAAATATGCATCTATGTGTGTTTCAATTTTTATTTTAATAATTTTTTTTTTCGTACCTCGTATAACCACTGAGTAATAGGATTTCCTCGCACTACTGCCGCACGCCGCACCTTATATATATATATATATATATATATATATATATATATATATATATTATATAAGAGAAAATATATTGTCAGTATGAAATTATGAAATATAACATGAAAGAGATAAATATAAAAAAATCCATAGTATTTGAAAATATCTGAAATTTTTAGAAGTACTAAACATAAATTGTTATTTTAATAGTAAAAGAAATTCTGGTCAAGTATTCCAAAGAAATTATGAAAAGTGGAAATGTTGGGACGGGATAGTGAGAAAGGTGTTTTAAGAAAAGAAGAAGATAGTAGTGTTTCCATTTAGAGGCAGGTATTGCCTGCCAAATTTGGAAGGAGAAGCTATCATTTATTGACGGAGTGACAGAAAGAAATTTCAAGGGTAGATCTGAAATTGGTGGTGAATCTACGTTTATAAAATAAAAAGGTACTGCAAAAAATGTATTTGAGAGTATTTAACCTAAAAATTGAATTGATTGTTATTTAACATAAAATGTTATCTTTTGTAGTAATATTTTTGTAAATGTTTGTTAAAATTTGAATTATTAGATATAATTGATTTAAATAATTTTTGTTTATCAATCATAACGAAATATGACCTCAAAAGGAACTGAGTCATAAGATTATTGTATGTTTGGCATCTATAAACTATATTCACAAAAAATGGTTGAAATATTGATTCTCTTCTGTGAAATTAAAGATAAACTTCTTTTCATTTGTATAAAACAGTTTGGGGTACACTGTATGATAAAGTTTGTAAAAATAATTAACAATTTATCCTGTCACAAATTAATATGTCATAAACGCTAGTGAATTCTCAAAAATTTATGGTTCGATTATGGTTTTCATAATGTAAAACTTACCTTTCAATGACTCATAAAAGGGTGGTAAACTGCCAGTTGGAGGACTACTGGGTCCATAATTTTGTCTACCATCTCTTCCCGGATTCATTCCTCCCCCTCCTGTACCGCCACCTATCGCACCACCGCCGCCGCCGCCACCACCACCCCCTGAAGAACTTCCGGTAAAGTTTACGGTACCTCCACTAGCAGATGAGTTATTAGTTTGGTTACCCGATGATTGATTGCCAGTGGTACCTCTACCATGACCTGCAGCAGCTGATAACGTTACTGGAAACTTCCCAATAAGTGACCTGAAATTCAATTTCTATTTTCAGATTCGTATTGTTTTGAGATCTTCTTGTAAACTGGCGATGATATACTGAACGTTGTACTTAATTATCGGTTTTTATTAAAAACTTCATTTTTGTAGCAAAAACGTTCTGTTTATTGTTATTAATAAAATCATATATTAAAACACCAACAAATCTAGACATTTGACGTTAACAAATTACAGAGGATCGGTCAGTGGAACGCAAAATATCTATTAAACATTTTAAAGCTTTCAAAGGAGGCCCTTTCCGATGTGATGTTTATACGGAAATGTATGGTCTCAAGCAAACCTGAAAGTATTTTGGCGCGAATTTTAAAAAAATTAAAATGTATATTTTTTTTAAAATGTCTTCATTTCCTGTAGAAATATAATATTTTTTGGAAAGAAGCTATGTTGGACGTACAAGACATTCATTTATTTAAATTATTATTCTTCTGCTTTATTTACCGGTCAATTTAAAAAAATTATCATATAAATAATGTCATTTATGACATTTGCTGTATCTTTTAATTGATAATTAAATGAAAATAATATATAAACCTGGTTAATTACTTAAATAATTGATGTTTCATATGAGGTGTGAAGGTGGGGATGTCTAATATAATGTAAACAAATTCTCTGATATATTTGATCGAAATCAAATTTATCACATATGTTTTGAACTGATGCTGTGGCTACAGCATGTCATATAAGAAACAGATGTCCTTCAAGAAGTATCAACGGTGATACACCTTACCAAAGATGGTTCAACACAGATAAAATGTGTGAATTATTTACGAGCATTTGGATCTACTGAGTATGTTCTAGACAAAGATCCTACGAAAAGTAAATTATTTTATAGATCAATCAAGGTGATATTTGTAGGTTATCCACGTGAAAGAAAAGGATATAGAATTTGCTTACAAAAAGAATTCAAGATAATGTCACTACAATTTTAAAGAATCAAGGAGTTGAGTTGCCGACTGCTGATAATGATTCAGGAAACAAAAATTAATTGTGGATTGAATTGATAGGGATAGCTGGATCTGAAAAAAGAGAATAAAGAAGAAAGAAGAAAAGGGGATATTTGCTCAGTAGCGCCTGCTATAAATGAAACTCCAAAAGGAACATCAAGGAAGAAGATGAGGAAGAGAACAAGGAAGACCAAGATTGATTTTCAACAGCGAATATCAGTGAAGTTAATTATGATGGAGAAAATAGCAATATATTTGCTGGAGTAACTGAAGTTGAATTATATGATACCCTAAAATCTCCAGAAAGTAATGATTGGAAACCAGCTATTTAGTCTAAAGTTATTAGTTTATTAAAATATGATACCTGGGGTATTGTAAAAATGGCTTCAAGATCAAAATATTATTGGAGGTCGTTTAATATTCACCAATAAATATAAATCAGACGGATGAAATGAAAACAAAGCTCGTATTGTTGTAAACGGTTATAGTTAAGAATATGGAGTTGATTATAATCATCTATTGCTCCAGTCGTAAGAATCTCTAAAACTTTTACTTGCTTTATCAATGTAATTAGAAATGAAATTAACTGTCTCGAAACAATTGTCAATTTTTTAGAATTTTCAATAACTTTTATTATATTGTGGAATTAACTAGAAACCGTGAGTTTCATTTAAAACACTAATGTAATTAGATTTGAAAATTAGACTATTTGATGTAGTTACTGCATATTTAAATGGAATATTCAATGAGATAGTTTTTATGGAAATTCCAGAGATGTTTTGTGAGACATTAAAGACAATTATCAGTGATATAATCAAGTAACAGAAGAATTGAAGGCTGAAGCGGAAATTATTATGAAATGTATAGAAGATGAATGTGATGTTTGTGAATTGAGGGAAGCTGGATAATAATGGCATGAAGAATTATTAAGAAAATTGTAAAGTATTGTACTCAAACCAACAAAACCAGAAGTTTGTATTATACTGTACGTAATAATAATATCCTATTATTAGTTTTCGTTGATGATATTTTAATTGATTGCAAACATGTAAATTGGATTGAAGAAACTGAACTGAAACTGCAAAATTTTTTTGAGATCAAGGATTTAGGTCCAGAAAAACAATGTTTTGGATTAGAAATAAATCAAACTGTTTCTATGAATCAGACCAGATATATCATTAATTTACTTAACATATTTAAAATGAATGAATGTAATCCAACTAAGACACCAGCAGATTTACAAAATAAAATATATTAAACAGAAAAAGAAGAAATCGATAACTCACCTTCCAGAGAACTTATTGGGAGATTAATATATTTGGATGTTGAAACTAGACCAGATATTGCCAATACAGTATCAAGATTAGCTAAATTTGTCGATAAACAAAGTCAACAAGATTGGGTAGCAGCTAAACCTGTATTAAGATATTTGACTGGAACAACAAGACTTGGAATATTGAATACTAAATAAAATAAAACAATGTATGTTATTGTAATGCTGATTGGGGAGGTTATATTATAGATAGACGATCATATTCTGGTTATGTTTTTATTATGGCAGGAGGAGCTGTGAACTGGAAATCGCCAAAACAACGAACCGTTGCACTTTTATCGACTGAATCAGCACAAGCAGTGGAAGAGGCAAAATATTTGAAAGGGTTATTAACAGAATTTGGACAAGAAAACAATTCAGAAATTTATCTATTAATTGATAATCGTGGAACTGAACAATTAAGTCAAAATTCAGTTTATCATGCCAGAACTAAACATATCATTTTGTGAGAGAGGCAATTGAAAATGGAATTGTTTAACTGTCATTTTGAAAAAAAAGGATTATATAAATAATGACATTATTCACATTTGCTGTATCTTTTAATTATTAATTATAATGGAGTAATATCTTATAGACCTGGAAGTTTTTCAATTAACTACTTTAAAACTGTGTTTCAAAATTAGTCCAAACTTAGAAAAAGTGTCAAATCTCACCTTACGGATATGAGAGGCTTGATCATTTTCGAGCAATGACTTCTCCTTTGTTCCCTGACTTTCCTCTCTTCCTCCTCATCTTCCGTTTCCCCTCTTCGTTTCGGTATGTGATAATCAATAGGTTGTTCTTGTTCAGGTTCTTGTATAACTAAATTTGTAGGTACCCTCGTATCTGTATCTTCCTCTCTTTTCGTCGTGGATTTCGGTGTCCTTTGAATAACGGAAAATTGTCGGACGGGTGCTAAATTTGGCGGACGTGGTGTATCTTCTGATGGTTTCTGTGTGACCGGGAGATTTACTTTTTCTTGTTTGAAAAGCGCTGGGTATTCCTTTCGTTCGGCTCTGGTAAGTACGTGGCCTCTACTGCCATACGGTTTATCTCCTCCAAGAATGGAGGAGATGAATCGTCGAGGGGGAGCACATGTTGGTTTTGATGCGTCTGGTGGTGGTGTTTTCGTTTTGGCTCGTTCTTCTTGTTTTTTCTCGTGATCTGGAAATAATGACAATAAATTAGAGGGTATTATTCAATAGATCTTGTCAATAGTGAATAATAAACATATTACTTTTCCGCCCAACCTATCTATATGCGAGAAAAGTATTGGTATACCCCAAAAAAAATTGGAATTTTGAAAAAAAATTTTTGAGTTATTTTCACGTTTTCCAACAACAACAACACGAAAAAACGGTTTTTAGAAAAAAATCCTGTGTGTATGTCGTCGTCGTTGTTGTCGGCCACTTTTGCTTACATATCTTGTTAGCACGATACAGCCTACGGAGTACAATAAGTCACCAATTTTATGATTGCACATTGTTAGGGACATGTCACAGATGAACTCTATTGATTTTCAGCTCACCAGAGCTAGTACAACGGAAGTACGACATTTTGTTATTTTTTGAGGAATTTCAGTTTGTTAGCACGATACAGCCTCCGGAGTTCAACAATTTTATGATCGATTATTATTCAGGACATCTCACTGAGGCAACCTATTGATTTTCAGCTCACCAGAGCCAATACAACAGGTGCTACAGTACTTTAAGTACGATATTTTTGTCATTTTTGGAGAAGTTTCAGATTGTTAGCTCGATACAGCCTCCGGAGTATATACAAGTGATCAATTTTATGATTGGATATTATTCAGGGCGTCTCAAAGATGAACCCTATTGATATTCAGCTCACTAGAGCCAGTACAACGGGTACTATGGTACTTGAAGTACCAAATCTTTGTCATTTTGGAGAATTTTCAGTTTGTTAGCACGATATAGCCTCCAGAGAGTATACGATTGATCAATTTAATGATTGAATATTGTTCAAGGTATCTCACAGATGTACCCTATTGATTTTCAGTTGACTAGAGCGAGTACAGCGGGTCCTATAAATCCAGATATACTCAATTTTTGGAGATATTTCGGTTTGTTAGCACGATACATCCCCCGAAGTGTACACAAGTAACAATTTTACGATAGAATATTGTTCAGGGCCACAGATGCGGAAAAGTTAGTTTTAATCTTTAAAACCGTTTATTTTTTTTATGTGTCTCGACAGCTGAGATCATTGATAAATGGTACAATTATAAGTATAATTCGTTTGATGAGTGCATTCTCAGACAATCAAAAGAATATAAAACCATATATCTGACGTGGTGTACCTGGGATATTATTAAACACTTTCAGTTGATATTGAAATTAAATAAGGAATTTAAAATAAACAATGATGTAAATACTCTTAACCAGTTTAAATATTTACGTGCAAAAGTGAAATCTGACATAGACAAGTCGTACAAAAATTATGCTAAATCTGCTGAGTCGTGTATGAAAACCGATACCAAAGAATTTTGGGCTTTTGTCTATAGCAAAAAAGGATCAACTAATATTTCTGAGAGAATAACGTTCAACGGCCAAACACTCAATGCTTTCACTGATATATTTAATGGTTTATCTAAATATTTCGCAAAATCTTTTTCAGTTAGTACAATGTGCGTCTCCCAAGATGATCCAGTAATTTCACAGTCTCTTAATATAGTGTATTTCACTGAGAATGAAGTTCTTATAGCTTCAAATCAAATTAGAAATAAAATGACAATAGGACCTGACTTTATCCCTGCTTTTATTTTGAAAGATTATGCGCCTATACTTGCTCCTCAGTTAACAACATTGTTCAACCCGTGCGTGAAAACTTGCACGTCGAAGGTTAGACCTATCTACAAACATGGTGATGAAGTTGATATTAGCAACTATCAGCCATTCTCAATTATTTTTATTTCTGTAAGGAATTCCAATTTTTATTGGACAATAGAATGTATAGCCATTTAAGCAACTTTACAACCATAAATCAATATGGTTTCGTAAAGAGTCGCTCGACTGTTACCAATTTGGCAAATATTGCCCAATTTAATGCCGAAAGCTTCGATGAGCGGTTGCAGACTGACTTGTCTAAAGGGTTCGACAGTCAAGACCATGGAGTTCTGGTGAGAAAACTATGTCGATATGGTTTATCACCATCTCTGATTAAATTATTCACCTCCTGTTTAAGCAATAGACACGAGTAATGTGGTCTTCAATGGTTATGTCAGTTGAATGCTTGGCAACATCTGGAGGAGTAATTTGGGCCCCTTATTATTCGATGTCTTCATCAATGATATAGTTGATGATCTTGATGTCAACTATTTACTATATGCTGATCACTAAAACTATTTTTCCGGATTGATGATAGAAGCGATTGTATCTCACTTTCAACTAACCTTCTACGTATTGAGAAATGGTGTATAAGTAATAAATTGTCCTGGAACGCTAGTAAATGTAAGGTTATGACGTTTTCCTTAAAAACTGAGAAATAATATATAATTATGTAATCAATAATACTGTTCTTGAGCGCCCGGCAAAATTTGTTGATTTGGATGTAATTTTGACTGCAAACTTTCTTTTATACCTCATATTGTGGTTATTTTATCAGTATGACATGAGAAGTAGTTGCCGTCTCACCAGTAGGGCAGGTTCGTAGGATTCATAGAAGATACTTTCCCCAGGACTGATTCTGAAAGCTCTAAGACAAATTCTTAGAGGTATATTGTGAACAGAATTAACAGTTTTTAAATCAGATTTGCTTGCTGACATGTAAATAAAGCTTTCATAATTAGATTTGGAACGAACAAGGGATTTGTACACCTGTAACAGCATTGATGGTGTGTTAATGTTTTTAAAATGTTTGTTCGTACCACACAATTTCTTTTTATGTCTTTAATATGCTCTTTCTAATTTAACCTACTATCAAAGGTAAGCCCCAACATTTTTATAGAGTTACAAACCGGCGGACAATCGTTGTTTAACTGAATTTGTGGGAGTATGTTGGGTCTTGATGCTTTACTGAATTTAATAATTTTCGAATCGGCGCCTGAGAAGGGACCACTGACTAAGTTGGTGCACTGCTGTCTAAATTAAGTTACAAGTAGTTAGGTTATTTTTACTGCTGCAAAAGTTGATTAGATCGTCTGCGTATATAGTGAACTCAATAGGGGGCCCAATTGATGAGCAAATGTCATTTATGGTTATTATAAAGAGCTTTGCACTCAAAACTGATCCTTGAGGTACGCCATTGTCTCGTAAGTGTTTCGAGGAGACTTGTCCATTAGTAGATACCTGGATTGATCTATCGGTTAGGAATTATTGTACAAAAGCATTGGAAGTTGTATTTTCTGAGTTTATTATGTATTGCTGATTTTGGTAACGTATCAAAGGCACTTACAATATCAAATGCGGTAGCTACAATATCCTGTTTTTTAAGGAAGACATCTGCAACGAATGTCTGTAGATAGGCGAGATTGTCCATAGTACTACGGTATGGTCTGAATCCCGATGGTGCTGGATTGATTATTTTGTGTTTTTCTAAGTAACAAAGGATCCTTTTAATAATCATCATTTTCAGCAACTTACACATTGTGCGTGTTAAATAAATGGGACGTTATGAGTTTAGATCTGTTGATGATTTATATGGTTTTACCACTGAAATTGATTATCGCTGGGAAATGCTGTTTAGTCCAGATGGTGTTATATTATAATTCCAGCAATTTGGTTAAAGAGTTCGGTGATACATATTTTAATAAAATAATTGGTATATTATCGGGTCCAGCGGCAGAATATTTACAAGAAGAACGAGCGTTAGTTAATTCTACGAATGAAAATGGAAGATTTACAAAGTCAAGATCAGATATGCTAGTTGGAGTAATAGAGTGTGGGAATTCATCCAGTTGGTTGTGGTTTTGATTATTATTGTTCTTGTATTTGCATTTCTCTTCAACATGTTGAAGTATGTTGTGTCACTAAAATATGTTAAATTCATTTTTGATTATAAATTAACATTTTTTTATGACTTCTGTAATTCTGATTCTAAATGAGTGTGGTTGGGGATAAAAATTGTATTGCATGCGTGTTTTAAATGCATTTTGTTCATTTGAGTTTAAACTTTCTTTCATGGATAAAAAGCTATTTTAAATATCCATAGAAAAAATAACGATTTTCATAATGTTGGTTTAATATGTAAAAAAGAAAATTACAACTAGTGAAGTCAATCTGACAATATATAACTAGAAGCTTTAGAGTGTTGTTTATAATTTAGATGCAAATACTATTTTTAGGTTAAAAGTCTTTAACCAGTTAAGCGTAAAATTTTACATATTATAAATTTGCACATATTTAGATAAAATTTGAATTTTAAAATATGCCGAGTTCGACAAATTATAATATATTATAGTTCCTTAATAACGGATTTCATGAATATCCGCGATAATCAGCGCAACATTTGGTATTCAAGGTTTCAAAAATTGGAAGTTTTTCAGCAGGCCAACGAACCCATTTCAACGTATTTTGAATAACCTTGACAGTTCTACAATAATTTACATTGATTGGTTGGCTGACTTCTCTAATTTTCATTAAAATTTCAATACAATGGTGTTAAAACAATTTTCGAGTAGTTGATCATAATTGCAAAAAGATCCAACAATTAAGTTCAACATTTTATTTCATATTTTCAAAAATTTGTGCAGATTTGTTTTAATTCTGTAGTTTTTAACAGAAGCCCACAAGTGGATTGAAAAGTTGACGTGATACAAGAGCATTTTGTAGGATACGTATTTAACACGTTAAATGAAAGTTGAATCCACTATTTTTTATAGTCCCGCCAATAGAAGATATAATATATATTTTAAGAATAGTATATTATCATAACTAACTAAGAATATGTCAAGAAAAGGACTTTATGATTGTTAAAATGCATGCCGCGGATAACTTTGTCAGTAATCTGAGTCTGATTGAAAATCATGGGATTTGTAGTGGCTCTAAAGTTAGTACATAATTTTTCATTGTAATTAGAGCTATTGTCTGTTACAAAACTACGGAATTTTAGAACGATTATAATTCACATCTGTATTATTTTATTTGTCTACCCAACCCTGTACAACGCCGGAATAAAATAGAAATCCCATCTTTGGGTCGCTTGTAATTGCAGGCATAACCGTACCTTTAGGCAGGGCTGTCAGTATGCATGATATTAAATGAAAAACATGATTGCGACTAGCTATATAATATTACTTACTTATACTTATTTACAACAAGCAGTTATTAATATTATTCGAACACGAAATATTAGTTATCGAAAAATTAAAAATCTGGCGAACATTCATCTGGTCCGAATTTTATAACTACTGACTCTATAGTTTGTTCCATTAAATTGTCTAATTTCCACATCAGCTGCTCTTCTTTGATTACATGTTCTATGCATTCTCGCCACCTCTCTGCATTAACTTATTCCATAGCTTCTTCAAAATGTGCACTGACATCTTTCATTTTATATGGGCCAACAATCCTTTCGCCTGAGCCCATATTAACTTTATAGGGTTCAACTCGCAATGGTAAGCAGGAAGTCGAAGTATTATAATATCCCGTTTTTTGCCATTTCCTCAATAGTATATCTTAGGAAACGATGTTCATGTATATACTTACAATTGCCAGCAGTTCTTTTTTAACATATCCTTTTTAAATGTAATTTCTTTATCTAAAAACCACTAAATTTTTTCCGCTTTTTTGTGAGCGATAATAGAGAGTTTCTCACATCTCCTTGAATAATAAGGAGCGTTGTCCAAAACAATCGCCGATTTGGGCGGAATTAGAGTTATCATTTGTGAAAAATTGTCATCACAAATATCAGCATTCATATCTTCGTGATAGTCTCCGGTGTGAATTGACTCAAATGCTAACAAACTCTCTTCCAAAACCCCTTCAGTACTTCCAATATGCGTAATTATCAGTCGTTTTTCTTTTTCACAAGGTGTTTTTATTTCTACAGATAAACCATCCAAAAACGCTTGACTAGAAGAGGTTACAATTTTTTCTTGCCATATTTTTCCGACGGTGTAACCTCCGTTTAGCCAAGTCTCGTCCAAATAGTAGATTTTTATATTTTCATTGCGAAAATCCCTTTTTGATCGCAAATAATTCCATCTCCAACATAAAAGCGACTTTCTGTTTACTTTTTCCCATATAAAATTGATCTCTCGCAGAATTTTCCACAATTTATCTCTTCCGATTCCGATAGTTTTATCTTCTCTCAACGAACATAAAATTTCATCTAAGGCTGGAATTTCATTATTAAAGTATAATGAATGTACTTTCCTTCCTATAATATGTTTTTCTTCCTCGCCGATAGTTATCTTCCTGGGTAATGCTTTGGAGGTTTTAAGGTACCACACTTTTCGTCGGGTATGAGTCTGTAGATGGTTGACTTTCCAACCTCGGTCATTTTGAGCACACTTCCATTACACCGTCGACATTTATTTAATTTTTTTTTATGTTTAAACGAATTAAATACATTTAGTATAATTATCTTTTCGTTGATGGATAATATATATATATATATATATATATATATATATATATATATATATATATATATATATATATATATATATATATATATATATATATATATATATATATATACGTTTAACTGGAGTGAAATCTGAAAGATTTTCCATTTTCTTATCGAAGAGTACGGTTTCTAAAATAATATAATCTGGTTGATATATTAAACGATGGTTCACGTCACAAATATTGACTATTAACTATCATTGAGACCATTATCTTATCAGGTAAAATGCTTGTCAAGATAAATGGTTGATTACAATAGAAGTTTATGTCCATTGCAGGCCGATTTTTAACTATTTTCGATGTATAAATAGATTATGAGGAACGGCTCTCTAATGGCGAAACCCAAATAAGCTGTCAGAACCATTTTTCGTAAAAAGAACTTCACAGGATTGTAGGATATTTCTTAAACATAAAATTCACAATTTTTATAATCACAAGAAGGTACGCCCTTGAAATGGTCATTTTACAAGGATTTATTGCTGTCTGCCTTTTTCAAATACACTATAGTATAATGTTTGTTAATTTCGTTTGAAATCTGATTTTCTCTTTTTATTTTATTGGTTATGTTGTTATCTATAAGACCTTCGGTAACTGTGGTTGATTTGCATTCTCCTAACTGACTGATGTAACGCTAACACAAATGGCTGCAGATAATCTTCGGAAGGAATGTCCTGCGTACAATTCGGGATATTTTAATTTTGAAAACGTAGCGTAGAAGCTCAAATCTACTCGTTGAATAGTACATTTACAACTCTGATAATTTAAAAATAATTATGAGCATTTATTATGAGATTGGCGAATGATTATATACTTTTTGCAAATATAATAAAATTCATCTGATAGGGTAAACCAGTAAACCAACCTTTCCGAGATTGCTGCCATTTTTGATTTAAGCAAGACCCTATCTGGCCCACATCTATAAAAATTTACAATTCGTCCACAATACCCCAAAAATCAACATTACCAAATATGGTCATAAACGCACGATTACGCGCAGGCGGGACGCGTAGGAGGGGGACGCGGAGCTTGCGATCATAGAAAACGTTACCTTTCACAGTAATGTTTGTCGCGTTTGGCTGCTGCAATAAATAGAAGCGTTAATTTGTTTGCTACTTTGAAAGTGAAAACTACAAGACAATAAGTAAATGCTTTATTTGCATTGGGTGTTTTCTCTAATAAAAATGTCTGAAACAATTAAGAAAAAACGTAAAGTGTCTGAAGAACATCGCTGCTTTCAAGATTCTTGAATGTATAAGTAGTTTTTCATACAATTTAAGGAGAGACCAACTTGCCTGATTTGTTGTGAATCTGTAGTTGTTTTCGAAGAATTCAATATCCAGAGGCATTATGAAACAAAACACAAAACAAAGTATGATACTTTTACAGATAAAACTCGCGAAGTTTGAGGACGAGACAACTGCAGAGGAGCTTTTTGAAGAAGTTGTGCAGTGCTTAATAAGGTTAAATTTAAGTTGGAATAATCTTTGCGGTCTGACAACAGATGGCGCACCAAGCATGATTGATTCAAGAAATTGATTAGTGACCAAAATTTTTCATCAAATGGAAATCCACAGCATGGAGCTGCCGATGCCTGTTCATTGCATCATTCACCAGCAGGCTTTGTCTTGTAAAATACTCGAAATGAACCATGTCATAAATATCGTGAGAACTTCATTCGTTCCCGTGGTTTGAATCATCGGCAATTTGAAGCATTTTTGGAAGAAATCGGCAGTGGATTTTCCGATGTCCTTTACCACAACCAGGTACGCTGGTTAAGCCGAGCCCAAGCATTATCGCGCTTCTTTAGCCTTCTTTCCGAAATTGAGATTTTTCTAACAGAGAAAGAAAAACCATACCCTGAACTTTGTGATGCATCGCAGTTTTGGGACTTGACTTTTTTGGCAGAATATGCAGCAGCCACTGCAATGATTTGAACTTGCCTCAAGGCAAATTCGTATTTGAGCTTAAATTAAATCTATTTACCAAACAAGTTGAAAATAAAAATTTTGTTCACTTCTATTGCTGTAAAAATGCAAGAAAAGCATCCTACAGCATTCTCAACAGTAAAATTTTTCAACTTGTTGGAAAAACTGAAAATTGAGTTGCAAAAGCGTTTCCAGAACCTTAAAGAGCAAAGTGTGTTGTTTCGTTTGATTGAAAATCCTTTCCAAATTGATGAAACTACAGTTCGGGAAAATTTTCAAATGGAAATTATAGAATTAAAAACCAATACTTATCTTAAAGACTTGTACGAAGAAAACCGAAAACTTTTATAAAAATCTAGCTGAGGAGAGTTTTCCTGCAATAAAAAACTGGCAAAACGAGTTGTTTCAATGTTTGTGTCAAGATTGAAGTGCGTCAAGAACAAAGAATGGTCCCGCAGACGATCATCTTCATTACCTACTGAGGGCCGCCACTACAAAATTTGAAACGAACGTAAAGAAGTTGGCCCTACAAAAACAAACTCAAGTTTCGCATTAATTTTACCGTATTCTAATTAAATTAACTGTCTCGACCCTTACTTCGTGGAATCTGCTCATAATAGTGCTTTAAATGAAACTCACGGTTTCTAGTTAATTCCACAATATAATAAAATTTATTGAAAATTCTAAAAAATTGACAATTTTTTAGATATTTCAATAACTTTTATTATATTGTGGAATTAACTAGAAACCGTGAGTTTCATTTAAAACACTAGTATTCTAATTATGCATTTTTCAATTTTTATTTTATAAATTCTAAATTAGCTCAGGGGTCGCATGGCAAAGTCCCGCAAGCGGCCCGTGGGCCGCACGTTGATCATGCCTGCAGTAAACGAACTAGGGATCTCTGATTTTCACTATAAGAGCTGGCAGTACTTGATAAAAGTCGGATATTTAACAGATATATTAATTAATAGTTGTGGATAAACAATTTTATTGCATGATCCATTTTCTTCTGTGCATATAATGCATTGAATATCATTTATTCTTTGTACAAAACGCTCTTATATCTAATCATAATTAAATAAAAAACTATCTTCAAGGTGAAATTAAAAGCTGGTACTTTATATTGATTTTGATATGGTGCTGAACTGAGCCACCGCGGAACAGTCGTGTTTGAAACGCATACCTTCTAAAAAAACAGGACAGTATTTAAATTTAGCCAAAAATATTTTACATATTCTATTAAGATCATTTAGTCAAGCAATGAATTTTACTATATTTGACAACACAGTAGAACTATACCTTTTCTGATTCTGTTTTGTCGTTTCTTTCTCGCTAAAGTGAATAAAGCAACTGCTATATAGGTCTTACTAGGTCTTACACTATAAAAATTAAAGTACGCCATAGAGCAAGTATGAGGTAGCAATTATACAACGTTGTCAGATTTTGAAAGTACTAGTATGAAGATTAAGGAAATGTTGATATTCAATTTTATGAAAATATTTTGACTCTAATTTCAATTCCAATCATCCCAATTGTATTAAAATGTTTGTTTTATAAACAAATTTCTTCTGTATTGGGATTTTTTCAAATTATCAGCAAATAAAAAGCTTATGATAAAATTTGCAGGGGTGTGAAAAGGAATAAAATAATTAAATAATGAAGATTAGCAACATTGTAACATTAATCTACCTCTATCTCATCGTTTGTGATCTCCATGAATTGTTTTTTTCATACCAAAATTACGGGAATTTTATCCAAAAAGTCACTGTTTTCAAAATTAAGACATTTCGAGTCATCTTCTTACACCATTTTCTTCTATTTATCTTAAAAAAGTTAATCCAAATGGGTTTGGGATACTAAGAGTGCGTTTTTTTTACTAAACACACTGTAAAGTACAACTGCATCAACACTAAGTGAAGCAGATAATTCGGCTAGTTTATTACGAAAAAGACATTTGCAATTTGAGGTAATATGAACTTAAATAGTTCGATGTTTCCAGTACGTATACTACGACATATTGACGTAATGATTGATTAAATTCATGTTTATCATATAGAACTGTGGAGTTTTTCCATGTTCGCCAATTAATATTTTTTTCTAATATTCGGCGTACTTTTCAAATAGGGATATCAAATTATCATGTGAAATTGTCCGATTTGTAGTTTTGTCATTTTTTTTTTTTAATTAGCTTTGTTATCAACAGGTATTTCGATGTTACACTGTTCTATAAAACTATCAAAATGTAAATGTTCAAGGGCTAAATACAAAAAAGGATGAAATGATTGAAATGTTTGCCATTTATGAAACAATCACACGCCAATAAGTATATCTGCGTTTTCCATTATATTTCACAGTCCACAATTATCAATCAATTTTCCCACTGCTTTGAAATAGGCCATCATAATGTAGAATGCTCAAGATGAACGAACAGATTATCGAATTTTGGTTTCTCGGCGCTTACAGATGTAGAGCAACTTTCGCAATAGCTAAATCGTAAGTCATCTCCAAATAGTCTTCATCACATTCATCAGCTATTTGTTGAGCTAGTCGCATCGTTTCCAAGATAACAGATATATTTGTTGGAGACGCATTAATGGTAGTGAAATACGATATTTTTTTTTTCGCACTGTTGTCTTGATGAATTCTACTATTATATCCAACCTAAGGCTTTACATTGGATACTTTTAAACAATGGGAAACCGCCCAAGTGAAATCAATGTATTCAAATTGTTTAATATCAGCATCACATGAGTTTAATGGACTGTCGAAGGGTGTTGCACGTATCTTTGGATGCAGCTCAAAAGTTCGACGTCTTGCGTTTGTTGATGGTTCATTCTCATCCGGATTCTCTGCGTCGGGTCTTCGGACACTCGGTGGACCATCAACAATATTTTGGTACATAGTTCTCACGGTGTAATGCAAAGTATCCTTTCCGGTTGCAGTGACCACGAACCGATCGAAATGATTAAAAGCCAATCCAGTGCATAAATTGCGATAAGGCAAGATATCGTCTGGACGAAGCATCGACCGACGAGTAGCAGCGAATGTTGCTTCCGTTTCTAATTCCTTTAAAACAGTGTAGCTGCAGCAGTGTCCGTACTTATTTAGAATATTCACTATTTTCTTGCTATTTGTCAAACTTTTTATCGTCATTACTTTTCCGCCCAACCTATCTAATAAGCGAGAAAAGTATCGATTTACCCCAAAAAAAGTTGAAATTTTGAGAATTATTATTACGTTTGCATCAAGAACAAAACGAAAAAATAGTTTTTAGAAAAAAAATCCTGTGTCGTCGTCGTTGTCGTCGGCCACTTTTCTCTATATGCCTTGTTAGCACTATACAGCCTCCGGAGTGCGTGCAACAAGTCACTAATTTTATGATTGAATATTGTTCAGGACACCTCACAGATGAACCCTATTTCAGCTCACCAGAGCCAGTACAACAGGTGCTATAGTACTTTAAGTACAACATTTTTGTAATTTTTGGAGGATTTTCAGTTTGTTAGCACGATACAGCCTCCGGAGTATATAGAAGCGACCAATTTTATGATTGGATATTATTCAGGGTGTCTCAAAGATGAACCCTATATTGATATTCAGCTCACTAAAGCCAGTACAACGGGTGCTATGGTACTTGCAGTACCAAATTCTTGTAATTTTTGGAGAATTTTCCATTTGTTAGCACGATACAGCCTCCAGAGTATATACAAGTGACCAATATTATGATTGAACTTTATTCAGGGCGTCTTATTGATGAACCTTCTTGATTTTTGGCTCACCAGAGCTAGTAAAACGGGTGCTATGGTACGTGAAGTGCCACATTTTCGGTTCTTTTTGGAGAAATTTTGGGTTGTTAGCACGATACAGCCACCAGAATGTATACTAGTGGCCAATTTTATAATTAGATATTTCTCACGGTGTCTCACAGATGTATAATATTGATTTTTAGCTGACAAGAGCGAGTACAGCAGGTTCTATAAATCCAGATATACTACATTTTTGGAGAAATTTCGGTTTGTTAGCACGATACATCCTCCGAAGTGTATACAAGTGACAATTTTATTATAGAGTTTTGTTCAGGGTATCTCACAGATGCGGAAAAGTTAGTTTTAATCTTTTATACCGTTTATTTGGTTATATTATATAGCGGTGACTTATAATACTCTTATTTACACACAATGTATAATTTATACCTTGGTTAAATCGTAAAAAGCTGCTTTCAAATTAACGAATATTATAGTTTCAACAGATAGAAATATGAAAATATCCGTCAGCTGATTACCCATTGAGTGAAAAGTCGTCAGTCTGCCGATAGAAAATTCCGCACGTCGTATGATTGCATGAGCGCGTTCATACATTTTTGCCCTGACTGATGGTCTTACCCCCACTAGACAGGCAGCTGACGCTCCATTATTATATTTCTATATATGTATGAAATCATGTGTAAAAATTTCTATCGGGATAAAATAATTTGAAATTCATATTTTTTTTGTCAAGTTCACGCGCTTGACTGACGTATCATCCCCCTCTGCCGCACGGCTGACTGTTGTTTTTTGTTGCTAATTAACATCAATATTGCATGTGAACAATTTCACCTGGGATAAAATAACTTTAGAAAACTTTTTTTTCGCGAGTTTCGCAGCCTCCCACGCGCGCTCCCACCGATGGTACTGAGACTGACGGCCGGTTTCGTCATTAGGAATGTAACTACAGCGTACCGTATTAAACTCAGTCGGAATGAAATCCCTCAAGAAAAAGCCGCTGTCAATCACAAGATAGTTCATCCAGCCAAAAATAATAATTATTAAACATTAGGTATGCATCACATGACGATGATATTTCGTAATATCGAAACAGTATTTTTTTTAGAATTTTCATTAATACGTTGTGGAATTATTTAGGAACAGTTAGTTCAATTTAAAAAAGTAAAAAATGTTTAGTTACGTTTTCTATCGACAGTTATAGATCCGTATCTGATAGGAACCAACATACCATTTCTACGCATGAATAGTTAATCGATTAGAACAAATAAAATTGTAAATTCAAATGGCTACATAAAAGCTCCAACGTATTGCTGATTTAAAAATTCAAGGATGTCCATTGAACTTTTTAACAAAGTATTTATTATGTTCACCGGCGGGAACACGTGATAATAATACATTGAAGCAAGATATTCGCTTGTACTATAGAACAATAGAAAATTTGAAAAGGTTCACTGTTGATGTGCCAGATTTGATTTAATGATATAACAGATACAGGGATGCGAAGTGAGTTAATGTGCGTTTTATAACCCGTGGACTCTCGCAATAAATCATTTTGTAGATTGTAAGGGTGGTCCTACTAGCCCTGCAGCCAATCAAGCATTTCGACCTATAGTAACTTTTGTGCATAATCCTTAGTCTATTCGAAACCCGAGATTTTCGTTTATTAGTTTCCTGTGAGCTAAGTTCCTGACATCAGAGGGCGTTAGGAAGGCCCCTCCCAGGAACTTGTGCTGAGCATTCGCAATAGTGATGCCCACGATATTCTCGTCTCCCTCTCGAGACGATACTTTCAATTTTCTATGCGAGACAAGACGAGACTTTCAAAAAGTCTCGTCGCAAATCTTGCAAAAGTCTCGAAGTATCGCAGATACGAATGCCAAATATTAATTAATTATTCTAATTATCGCGAATGTTATCGAAACATATCTTTTAAAGCCGCATAATAGCGAGCAGCCCAATAACTGCTAGACTTTGAATCAGTTAATAGAAGCACAAAGGTGTCATATGAGACAAAGAGCGTAATAATAGTCTCCTCTCTTATGTCGATCGCCCTTATGCTTCAGTGACGTGTTTACGAGCGTTCCCTATTCTTGTTGTATATAATGGTTTCATGTGACATGTCAGCAATGCCCGACTTATGCATGGTTCAAACAAGAATTCGCTGAGTGCTGTTAATAAGGTAGAAAACCGAAAATATGGTAACAATAATTAAAATGGATTAAAAATTGAAAGATTAATTTTAGAGGCTAGTAAAGCCAATTTTGAGTTTATCCCAGCATGGATCCCCGAACATAAGGGTGTAAACGGCAATAAACAAGTTGATACACTAGCTAATGTAGATAGAATATTAAAAGTTCCAGCTGATATTAAAATTGAGAAATTTTACTACTACCCATTTTTTAAAGAGAAAATTTTAAACTTCTTAATTCTTAATTCATTTAAAAATAGACATTAAGTATTTTTTAAAATTCTAATTTGCCGCCAAACGTTACAATTTGACAGTGAATGTCATTTACAGCCCAGGAACAACCCTGGTGAATGTGTGTGCCAGCAAAGATGTTGACACCATAATCTGCCCTATGTATTTATTCATATAGTGTGAATTTTACGAATAAAAATATACAAATAATTCGAAAAAACAAGACAGTTCTGTATTTTACGTTAATGAATTATCGGACTATCATATTCTCTATACTAACTAACTATCATACTTTCTATACTAACTGAAACATTTTTAAAAATGTCATTATTAAATCTAAATTGGATTGCTATATTTTCTACTATAAAATAATCTTTTCATTATTGGTTAAAATAATTCCATCGAATGTTAAGATCGATTATATCGAAGGATGAAATGTGAAATTCTTCACCATCTTACCTAGTAATATTGACCCAGAAACTATGAGATAACTTCTTATATCATCAGAGAGTGCATATTTCTGTTCCATAATATGTGAAAGAATGAACACTTTCTACACGCATTTTATTGAGTAATTTCGACATACACGCAGTTGCAATTTGTCCTTGAACTGACGGACATTGAACTTCGTCAATATTTTTTAACATATACAGGGTGTTTCATTAATATTTTAACTGTAGTCAAAATAGCATTTAACCTAAATCATTTATATAAAATGTCGCTCCTTACTTAGTTACAGGGTGTTTTATTTAAAAATTTAAAGACTGCGCAAATTGTTATTGTGTGCATTTATGGTAGTGTTCCCTTACACTGTGTATCCTAGATATTTAGGGTATTACTGGGGGTAATAGTGTATCCACCTACGCAAAGCTGCGATAGAAATGAGCTGTTTTCTCTAGCTATTCTCCTGAGTAATGAATACTCAGTTTTGGAAGCACTTATATCTATAGATTGTGGTTTTTGAAATTTGGTAAGATTTGTGTGTTGATGACGTTGATGTGTTTAATTAGTTTCGAGTGCATGGTCGGGATTCTTTGCCGATTATTGCGACAACGTGTAGAAACAGGAAATTTTTATAATGCTTGCAGATATGTTTTTTTGAGTTGAAATTAAAGAGAAAACTCATCATAGTCTTTCCCAAACCAGGTTGAAAAAGGGTGAGGGGCAGGAGTAAAAACTCGTTAAAAAGCAGGGTTCATCTTGCTTGGATGGTAGCCTGTGAGGATTCCTGCCTAAAATACAGGCGAAGAAATGTTCAACGGTGGCCAGTTCACCTGAACAACGGAGGAACCCATGAAGGGAAGACTGGCCTCCGAAGACCTGACAGACAGCCAGTTTAGAGGAAGAAAACCTCAAACAAAAATTAAATGGCCCTCCAGACTGGGGATTGATACGTCAGGTTGGTTCTCCGTCATTCGTAAAAATTTCAACTTACCAAAAAGTCTACGCTAGCCTGGGAAAGTCAGACGGATCACATGGTGAAAGACACAAGCTACGAAAAGGGACGAAGAATATTGGCACTTGGAATATACAAGGAATCAAGGAAAAGGTGGTGTAAGTTGCAAGGGAAATAAACACAATGAGAATGGATGTTATTGTCCTTACCGAAAAAAAGAAAACGGGGTCTGGTTCAGGAATGTTGGATAACTACGTACACATCTTCAACGGTGTCGCAAAACATTATGGTTCATAAATAAATATAAACATAACATTACTGACTTTGAAACAATAGATGAAAGTATGATTCGAGTCAACATGAATATATTACAAACTCCAGTAATAATATTGGGCCCATATGCAATCTCTAAGGATGAATTGTTTGAGAAGGTCAACGACGAAATGGTCAAAATAGGAAGGACAAGAGAAGTCATAATTATCGGTGATTTAAACGAGAGAACTGGTTGGAGAATGAGCGACAAAGTTGTGAGTCCGTATGGGGAGCGGACTCTGAACTTAACGGCTTCTATAAACACAAAGACATTCACACATGTACATGAAGACAACATACAAGAAATCTAAAATCCATTAGTGACTATGTTATAGCGAAACAGAGTAAGTACTGAATACAGATTAATGATGTTAGAGCTTATAGAGGGATAACATGTGGCTTGAGCCTGATTAAATCAAAGATAGTATCTCCGTATAAACATCAAAAACGCGAAAACAATGAAACACCAACAGAAACAGACCAAATAAGTAATAACCAGTACAAGATAGATAGCTTGATGAACGACAGCACACGGCTCTGTTGACCAAAAAATGTGTAATATAACAGAAGGGAAACTATGGTGGAATGATGAAATAGAAACACTGACCACCTAAAAGAAACAACGATACCAGAAATGGCTAAGTAGTAGAACTCAAGAAAATCGAAATTACTACCTGGAATTAAAGAGGATAACAAGGCGAGAGATTTCAGCAGACAAATGTGGGGCAGAAAGTGCATCGAAATTAACACATATGTAGGAGCAGCAAGATGCTCAGAAACGTTTGTTAAAAAAATCAGATCCGAGGAGAGAAACAGCGTAAATATCCAATTAATACCAATAAAAAATGGGTAGGCCACTACGAGCAACTTCTAACAGAAAACAGAGATACATACAAAACCATGTCACCAACAATTATTTGAAGATATAATTGAATCGGACTATAAGGATCAAGAGGAAGAGGGACAATCTGGTTTTAGGGCTGGAAGAAGTTGCAATGATAACGTGTTCTGTTTGAAACAAATAATAGAAAAAAGATCTAGCACCAACCAAGAAACACATCTTATATTTATTGATCTCCACTAAGCATATGATACAGTACTCATAAATAATTTCTGAAAAGTGTTGCAAGAATCAAACATCGATCACACATTAATAAAGGCTCTTCAAAACCTATATAATGGATCTACATCGAGAATAAAAACTGGTAACAGATTGTTACAGAAGTTTGTTGTTTATAAGGGTCTACGACAGGGCTGTTGGATTTCACCAACACTGTTTAAAATATACATGTAATATGTTAGATGATACGGGAGTAAATAACGCACAATTTGATTGATCTAAAAATAGAAAATTTTAATATTATTATAAAATTAAAACACTCAAATTAATTGAGATCAAATATTTACACATTATGAATTATAATCTACCAACCTAAAAATAGAAAAATCGACAATTAAAGGTTTTTTACTTCCAATATTTTAGTAGGTCGACACTGTATTACTTTTATGAAGTTTGCTATTAGATTCTTCAAATAAATCACTTCACGAGCAGGTTTAAATTATGTATCGCCAATGTGCTATCTGTCACTGTCACCCTTCGTGTGCTACGTCATACTTGTTAGGCGGCGTTCACATACTCGTTTATTGGGCTACGTACACACCATACAGTATACAAAGCTTACATACATATAGCAAAGGCTCTACATCGGTGAAAGAGAAAATGCAGAGGGATGGGTATTGACTTGGGAGACACCTGTCTATGTACACTACAGTTTGCCGATGACCAAGTTATTATTGCTAACGATAAGGATGATCTAGACTATATGGCCATGAAGATACAGGAAGAATATAATGATTGTGGCTTGGAATTGAATACATAAGAAACCAAGTACCTTCCAGTAGGGGCAGAAATATCTAACTTATCGGAGAAGAAATTACATTCTGCAATAGTTATACGTACTTGGGAGTTGATTTTGACACCGTCGGATGGGATGATAGAGAAATTAAAAAAACGAATAACTCTGGCCAGAAGATTGATCGGATGTCTGAATGGCATACTTTGGAGTAGCGATATAGGAAAAAGACGGAAACATAACATATATGAAACGTTAATTAAGAGCCATCTTTTATACGGAGCAAAGACGTGGAGAATCACGAAAAGCGATCGAAGAAAACTTGAAGCAACCGGAATGTATGTTTTAGGAGATCGCTGCGGAATATCCAGAAGAGAAAGAATTCGAAACGAGGAGTTTCGACGGAGAATTGGAGTAGAGGAATCACTGACAAATGACATCGAAAACAACTGATATGGTATGACCATATGGATGAATTCAGACTCCCCAAAAAAGTTTTGCAATGGATACCACCAAATCTAAGAAAGCGAGGAAGACCTAGAGAACATGGAAATAAGGTGTGGCCAGAGCAATGAGCACAAGAGATCATAAAGTCATAAAAAAGCACTCCAATTTTATATCATTTTATTGTATCTAAAACTGAAGAAAGCTGTAGAATATGACAGATTTCAAATACCGATGCTACAAAATAAGTGTCATCGGAGTTAATGTTTGTGAGAAATTTGGGAAATCGTGGAATTAACAAATGCGATCGGTATTCCAGCATGGATAAGATAAGGTCCAGCTTGTTGTAATTTATTTTTGAATGAAATTTTCTGTTTGTCAGATATGAATTTAATTAAGTATTTTGATTATATGGTTAGGAAATTTTAAATTTGTTTGTAAATTAGATCCTCGAACCATACGAAGTAAAAAGCTTTTTGAATGTCGATCGCGACCACAATGGCTTTATTTTTATCCCAAAAGCCTGCAGCTTTTATATCAATCGGTATGAGATATCTACGAATATGTATTTCTCATAATCCTTGTTGAGAAACAAGGAATTAGGTTACCCTTAATAACAATACTGGACGATAGGATATGTATTTTCATCGTTGATGCTTTAGGTATTCAAATAAAATAACGGATCTAACTGTTATCGTCTACAAAACAAAAAACATACAGTACTGTTAACTTATTAATATCGTTTGTATAATTAGTTAGCATGAAAAATAACTTGCGTCGTATTATTTACAGGTCGTTATCAACCTGGTATTCATTTTTTTATATATACAGTCTGTTTACCGAAGGCCAAATAAAGCAGGCAGGGCAGGAAGATGTCTCGAAAGAGATTATTTCGAATGCCAACTGTATCTGGTTGTTGGTTAGAGATGTGAGTTAAAGCAAATAATGTTCCACCAAGTTACGTAACCAAATGAATCAGTAAAATGTTTCTGTAATCGATTGATATAATTTTTTTTCCTCCGTAGCATTTTCGATTTATTTAGTGCTTCTTGACATTTATCCAGTAGTTAATTTGGTATATTTCTGTTTGAAAAATTATTCCTCTCTTTTCTGATTATTTCTCTTTAAGTTTTGGTCATCAAATTACTAAAAACTTTGTTACAGAAAAACTGTATTTCTTTGTCTTTCGTTCAATATCACATATCAATTGTTGATTCTTTACTTTGAAACATAACACAAATAAAGATAAAATTTGTTCTCTGAGGATACCGAGTGAATGTGTAACCACATCTCTAGCGTTTTTTAACAAGAGAGAGCACCTGCAAGGTCTAAACCGGTATATTCTTACTCATATAAGTGGCTTTGAGAATTGGTAAAAAAACTCACTTTCACGTTTTACAATTTACTATACCCTATACCTGCGAGTCGGGTTGGTATTCAACAAGGTAATGTTGATGTACGTTATGCTAACGTTTTTTGAGATTGGACAAAAATTACTTTTATATTATGAGTTCTCTATAATGGATATTCATGGTTAAGGATCATAATAAGATCATTATGGTACTAGCCATGAATATCGTTTTGACACTAAAAATGAAATTGCCAACACTATTTTTTCTACTCCCGCCGATGGAAGAGCAGCATACAGCTTAGCTTTGATATGAACATTTGTCATTTTTATGTTTCATGGATAAGGTAGATTTTACGATTCAATAATGAGTCCATAAACTCGCTGATTTTAGTTTTTTAGATAACTCATCAAAATAAACAATTTAAAAAATCTATTTGTTACACTTTAAAAAACTAATAAAAAAGAGATAGAAGTTATTAAACTGGTCTATTAAAATAATTATTTCTTTTACCTTATTTTACCACAAAGCTAATTTCACTATTAATACACAGATTCAAGAACAAATTTATCAGGGTGAAGGATTTTTAACAATATATATTATATTCGTAGCTGAAGATTGGTCTCCTATAATATTCGCGTTGTCGTTCAAATATCAAAAAGGCTCTTTATTGGATTATACAGCAAAAGAAAATTTTTGCTAGAAGTAAGAAATTTATTGACAGTGGAACATTGATAGATCTGGCTTACTAAATTTTGTAGCTAACATGATTGAAAAAGATGGATATCTATGAAAGAGGAAAATTAGGTAATTTTGAATCGAAAAACATACCAACAAAGATAAAACAGCGAAGTTTAACTTGTTTGTTGTTTGTTTTAAAATGTCTTTATTTACAATATTTTCTGTATAGCTATTTACAAGTAGTGATCAGAACTATATACATTCAAAAACATAAATATATACGTGGCCGATGACTTAGCAGTCCTGGCACATTTGTTTATCTCTGGAGGAATATATGGCACCTTACTTTTGAGCATTATCTATTTCTTTTCGCTATATAACTCACCATGACCCGTATTCATAGATGACTCCACTAGCTATTTCGACTTATTTATCCCTGAAAAGCAGCTGACCAACAGGGTTTCAAAACGAACAGAGTGTTTAATTTGTGAGAAAAGGCAACATGGCTGATGTTCCTTTTAGATGGGTATATGTTTTGACTATGGGAATTTTTGGTTGATTAAGGGTAAATAAGTTACGCTCTAATTCGATGTGTTTGGTTGTTAGAGGTTAAACAACTAGTTATGTGAATAAATTACCATGCAGAAGCCTACATCCACTATCCCGGGTATCTTCTGCGCGACTGGCGGCTCTGAGTGATTCGCGAAGATTTTTGGGTAAGCAATAATTATAAATTTTTTTTGATATTTTAGTTATCAAGTCCTTGATAGTGGGCAAGTCTGCTTGTTCATGTAACCACGAGTTTTTAGGAAGTTTTGGATACTCAGTTTTGTAGGGTATTGCCATGCGTAGGCACTTGTTTTGCACCACTTGTAGTGTATGAAAATTGTGTTTGGTAGCGGTGTAGTAAGCTGGTGCGGCGTATGTTAAAGTGGGTCTGATGATTTGTCGATAAATCATCAATTTGTTGTGTATTGAGAGAAAACTTTTCTTGCATATCAAAGGGCACAATTTGCTCATTGCCATATTCGCTTTTTGTACTTGCTTTGTTATGTGTGCGTTGGTATTGCCCTGCACTGTGTAGCCAAGATATTTTAATGTGTTACCAGGGGTGATAGTTTGCCCATCTACACACAGCTGTGATTGCAATGAGCCATTGATCCTTGTTTTCCTCCTGAGTAACATGTACTCTGTCTTGGAGGGGTTGATAGTCAATTTATTGTCCCTCATGTATGTGAGTATTTGTGTATTGATGTGTGATTGAATATTTTGTAGTGCAATGTCTGGTGTTGACGCAGATGATACAAAACAAGTGCCATCTGCATACATGGCTGTTAGGATTTGCGAGGCGGACGGTAGATCGTGGGTGAATAGGGAATATAGCAAATGTGAAAAAACTGAACCTTGGGGAACTCCGGCTTGAATGGAGAATGGCCCCACTACGCTTTCATTCACACAAGAGTAAAATTTTCTATTATGTATATATGAATTAACAATTTTTATTATATATTCCGGAAATTTAAGATTAATTAATTTCAAAACTAGTCCTTCATGCCACATCGTGTCGAAGGCTTTTTGAATATCAATTGTAACCATTACCGCTTTATTTATCTTGTAAAATTCTTCCTTTATGTGATTGAAAACTCTAATAATTTGAGCAACAGTACTATGTCCACTTCTGAACCCATACTGCTCTTTGGGAATAATATTTTGTTTGTCAACAAATTGTTTAACTTGTGAAATTTGTACAAATAGAGGTGAAGGTATATGTTTTCAATCTACAGCTGAATGCTGGTTCAAAAGGAGAAAAGATACAATAGAATACGTGAATAATTCACTAATGACTTCTAGTTCGGAGTCTCTAGTCCAAACTAAAGATTTATCCTTCTGACAACCTCTATTTGGCTCGTATGGTTACACACTTACGACAAAAGGGTCGATCGACGTCCCATTCGTCGTAGGGGATGTAATTCGATATGCTGCGTGGTATTAGCCAGGAAAGTAGTTGTTTTCCTCTTCGAGTGAGGGTCAGACTGGTATGTCGAAATTATTAATATCTTCATTTAAATGTAGGCGTATAGTAGAAAACCGAAATTCATATATCATATAGAAACACCTCGTATTTTATGAAATTTTGATTAATTTTATTTCATACTTCTACGGTCGAATAATTATCTGAGGTGGTAGTTCGCAATTGGAAGTGAAGATGGTGCCAGCTGACTACTTCTCGTAAGTGTGTAACCACACGAGCCAAATAGAGGTTGTCGGAACGCGGAATCTTCAGTTTGTATTAGAAACTCCGAACTAGAAGACATAACGGCGCTCTTGAAGAGACCCAAGAAGGTCGAAACCGGTCAGCGTACTATGCCGATTCTTCTTATAGTTGCGAATAACCACATATGTCTGTTATGGACAAAAGGATCGATCGACGTCACGTTCTTCGAAGGGGATGTAATTCAATATTCTGCGGGGTATTAGCCAGGAAAGTAGTTATTATCCTCTTCGAAGAACGGTCAGACTGATATGTCGAGGTGAGACTGATATGTCGAAGTTATTAAAATTTTGACTAAAACGGAGGTTTACAGTAGAAAACCGAAATTTATCTTTCATATATACACACCTCGTATTATATATATATATATATATATATATATATATATATATATATATATAAAGATTGGAAGTCTTTGCTGACCAGTTAGGAAAAATTGGCAAAAATATTGGGGTAGCAGCAAATAAAAGTACACTCTTTATAATATTTCCAAGCTTTCGGAAACGTTTATTTCCATCATCAGGGAGCACTACAAAAAATCACAACAACGTTACAACAACTAAATGCGACCAACACCACAATCCGCCAAGCCAAAACAACCCCGACCAATCGCAAAATCTCTCTCTCTCACAAAAAGCAGCGAAGTAGTCAAGCATGTTTCAACTCAACAAAAAGCACTGATGGCGACACAAACATGAACTGTCAGAAAAGGTCAAACTGTGACAAAATTTTACCCGACTATAATACTGAAATAATTATATTTAATAACAAAGCCAATACATTACATTGAAATTCTTTTGTAGTCAAAAAATTTTTTGAAGAATATTATCAATTATGTAAAAACAACTAGCTATTCAAGCACTACAAACTCTCATCTCTCACATAAGAGAGTGTATGTTGCAGGAATCAACCAGCTTAAGAAATATATTCTTTTTAAAATATGTATGTGATAGAATTATTTCATTTTTGAATTTATCAAAGTAAACAAAAAACATTTATTGGGTATTATGGTACAATTCCAACCGTTTCAAAGCAAATTACGTCTATTATCAAAAAATTCCTTCATACTTACATTATGTTGAGATTAATAAAAATAGTTGTTATAACGCTGTGACACAAGAAACATGACAAAGTCGAAATTACTAAAAAGCTTAATAAAATTTATATTACATTTTCAAATATTCTTTCCGCAAACTGAAACATTTCATACACAAACGGCAAATCCATCTATCACGTTATTATACGAAACTAGTTATAATTTTTTTTCCCGTTAATGGTAGGTGCACATTCCAAAGCGACAAAAAACCACAACAGGTGGGGGAATAAAATTGAATGTTATTATTAAAAAGATATTTTTATGATAAAATTGAAGAATTATGTAAATCCCGAATCATATTGAAATTTTGTTGTGTGTCAACAGACAGTAAAAAAGAGTAAATTTCACTAAGATTTTTTATATCTGATTTTTTATTGATAGAATTTGGCTCCTGTGCGATAAAAGTCATTTCCAAAAAGAGCCTCTTATGATAATTATTTTCCATTGTTAAAACCTTTACATCAGAATAATTCATATGATGGTCCTCAACATTCACATGTTCTGCCAGAGCACATCTCTCTGGATGCAACCGAGTGTCAGACTTATGGGACGATATCCTTTGGGATAAGGTCCTAGAAGTCTGGCCAATATATTTATTATTACAATCACCACAAGGTATAGAGTAAACCACATTTGAGAGAGCTAAGGTTGGAGTCCTGTCCTTTAGTTTGCTAAAAACGGATTTAATTGTCAAAACTGTACTAAAAGCGATCTTAACGTTACTAAGTTGTTTAAAAATTCTACAAATTTTAGGGGAAACATCCCTTATATAAGGTATGGAAACATAAAAAAATGGAGTATCTACTGCAACCGCTCCAGCACTGGTTTGAACACTTTCAACTTGGTTGGTATTGTTAATATTACCATTATTGATGACTGACGTATTGAATAAAATTTTTTTTAATAAAGTCTTAGGATATGAGTTATCAATGAAAAGTTGGAAAAGGTGTTTAAGGTTCTTATCATGGAATGAAGGGTCAGAAATGTTTAATACTCTACTCTTCATTTGTTTTATTAAATTAACTTTCATAGAGTGTTTATGATAGGACCAGTAACTCATGTACCTCCCTGACGAGATTGGTTTTCGATACCAATCTATATACAACGTATTGTCAACACGAATAAACTTAGTATCTAAAAAAGGCACAGAGCATTGGTCGTCTTCTACCTCAATGGTAAATTGGATATAGGGATCATAGCTGTAAAAACAAATAAAATTTCATCAACCATGTCTCTAGGTAAGGCAACAATCATGTCATCGACATACTTTTTTACGAATAATAGGGTGAAAGGTAAAACCGGGATTACAGTATCCAATAAGTCATCCATCACATAGCAAGCTATAATAGGGCTAATGGTAGCACCCATAGGTGTACCAAAATTCTGTTTATAAAAGTTGTTCTCAAATGAAAAATAGGTGTTATTAAATAAGAAAGTTATTAATTCCATAGAAGTGTCTTTATCAATGCTACAATGACTGCTAATATCACCCCACCTCTTACTAATTGCTCTCAGTGCAGCGTCCAAATACACGTTACTGAAAAGAGACACAACGTCCAAACTTGCTATTATGTAATTATCCGGAATATGCAATTTATTGAATTTATTGAAGACATCAAATGAATCACTAATAAAATACTCATTATCGGTATTGTAAGCTTTTGTCAAAATATCAGTTAAAAATGAAGATATAAGGTGTGTTGGAGCACCAATGCTAGCCACAATAGGACGTACCGATAGAGTTGGCTTATGAACCTTTGGTAATGCATAAAATTTAGGAGCAATGCCATTATAATACATCAACTTCTTCCTCACAGCTTCCTCTACCTGACCTTTATCATATAACTTCTTTACTAGTTTATTACAACCGTTTTGAATAGAATTAGTAGGATCTTTATCAAGAATTTCGTAAGTAGTATTATCGTTAAGCAGTTGTAGTGACAAATCCACATATTGCTGTTTCTTTAAAATTACTGTTACATTACCTTTGTCAGATTATATATATATTATTTAAGCTGGTTGATTCCTGCAACATACACTCTCTTATGTGAGAGATGAGAGTTTGTGGTGCTTGAATAGCTAGTTGTTTTTACATAATTGATAATATTCTTCAAAGATTTTTTGACTACAAAAGAATTTCAATGTAATGTATTGGCTTTGTTATTAAATATAATTATTTCAGTATTATAGTCGGGTAAAATTTTGTCACAGTTTGACCTTTTCTGACAGTTCATGTTTGTGTCGCCATCAGTGCTTTTTGTTGGGTTGAAACATGCTTGACTACTTCGCTGCTTTTTGTGAGAGAGAGAGATTTTGCGATTGGTCGGGGTTGTTTTGGCTTGGCGGATTGTGGTGTTGGTCGCATTTAGTTGTTGTAACGTTTTTGTGATTTTTTGTAGTGCTCCCTGATGATGGAAATAAACGTTTCCGAAAGCTTGGAAATATTATAAAGAGTGTACTTTTATTTGCTGCTACCCCAATATTTTTGCCAATTTTTATATATATATATATATATATATATATAGAAATGAACTTTTAAGTATGTGTATTTAAATTCTCTAAGAAAACTTATGTTTTTGGGAATGTCCTTAATTAATAAAAAATGAATATCTGTAACATAGGTGGTACTTGTAACCTACCCACAATTAATAGTATCTTCCTAACTATTAAAAAACAAAAAAAAGTGTATTATAAAGAAGAGATGAAATGTTAACAATTTTGCAAAAGTTTTCAACATCCTTTTAAGATCGACATTAACTAACTGATACTGACAGAAAAATCTGTTTGATCAAGTCCACCATAAAAAATATGAATTGTCTGGAAGCGAAGAGACATAAGTATATGTAACCTTTGAAGGAGGTAGTCTTAAATTCACAAGCTCGCATCGAGTTCTACTTGTGACTATATTTGAATGAATTTTTTTTAATGGGAATGCTCCATTTAAGACTAAAACTTATTAATATGAAACGGAAGGTAAGAAGTTAATTTTCTCGTTTTGTACTTGTGGAAATGGAAATATTCAATGTTTATTCCATATATATCCGTTGTATTTAGTAATAAATTGTATATAAATATATACAGGGTGAGTTATATTCGATGATTAGTACAGGGATCTCCAAAACTATAAGAGCTAGAGAGTCTGTTAAATGGGGAAACATTTGCAGCTTTTCTAAACACATTTTACATTTTCTCCGTAATTTTAAACGATAATAACCAAACTTGAAAATGAAATTTGTAGATATTTGAGTTATTAACACAAACTTGTATTTTTTTAATAGAGCCAATAGTAGGATCTTATTTAAAAGGCCTTTTTAGGTGCTTTTCAATTACATAAATATGTTTTTAGCGATATGAAAAATAAGAAAGTTATAGCCCATGCGTTGAAGGCATTTCTAAAAATTCTTCACGGCAGAATATATAAGAGATGCGAAGACAACACACAATTTGGGTTTTAAAACACAATGGTCACCAGAGAGGCTATGTACTGCATACAATCGTTGACCCAAAAATGTTACGACCAACGTAAAGACGTCTTCATAGTTTTTATTGACTACCAGAGAGCTTTCGATAGCATTAAACATGAACACTATAATATTTGCATCGTTAGTAATTGATTTCAATGTTCAATTATGTAATTAACGTTGAATTAAATTAAAAATAATCTTTTGCGTTCGACACTCTTTATTCAACCACAACTGACATTGACATTCCTCGCCTCCTCTACCGTGGGTACCAACCTACATAATTACAAAACCCTAACATCTCCCTTTTTATAAAATGAAACGAGTTTGTGAATAACAAAATTTCGTGAAACTACTTTAAGCTAACGGCTACATCAAAGTTATTCTACATTACTAACATCTCGATTAATTTACAGATTCAGTCTCTGAGGTGGCTTGACGTTCCTTCCACTGAAAGTAACTTTATTCTGAAGTAAATAATCTTTATCAGAGTCTGATTCTGAAGTTACATTTTCTGGATCTATGCTACTATCACCATTACTTTGTGTCTCTCTTTCTAAATCACCTTTATGTTTTCCTTCTTCTGTCTTTACAGCAAATTGGTCTCGACACAATAGATCTTAGAATTATCCAAAATGTATATTGGAATCAGACGGCAGTACTTCGTATTAACAACTCATTAAAAACCCAAGAACTAGAAATAAAAATGGTGTTCGTCAAGGCTGTATTTTGTCTCCGCCATTATTCAACGTATACACGGATATGATTTTCCAGAAGGCCCTAGAAAATCAACAAAAAGGTATAAAAATAAACGGAATACCCATAAATAATATACGTTATGCTGGTGATACTGCTATATTGGCAACCATTTTGGAAGATCTACAGCACATTCTAAACACAATTAATATAGTGGGTAAGGAATATGGGCTTACAATAAACATCGATAAGACAAAATTCATTATCCTCAGCAGAGACCAGCAGAATCAGGCCCAAGTAATGATTGAAGATAATCCCATAGAAAGAGTCAACAAATTTAAATACCTCGGTTGTAACATCAATGACAAATTGGATAGCGATATGGAGATAAAAATGCGGACGGCAATGGCAAGAACTGCTTTTATTAAATTTCAAAGATATATATGTCGAAGAGAAGTGTCGCTGAACATAAGAATTCATATGGTGAAATGCTATATTTGGCCCATAATAACATATGAAGCGGAAACATAGTCACTTAAAGTAAAATCCATGAACCGCATAAAGGCCTTTGAGATGTGGACACTCCGCAGGTCATTGGTAGACCGGGTCACAAACAAGGAAGTACTTAGAAGAGCCAACGTCGAGTGCGAACTATTAACAACCATAAAACAACGCAATATCTATTATCTGGGGCACATACTCCGAGGCAATAAATATGACATACTAAGACTAATACTTTTGGACAAAATAAAAGGAAAAATAGGCCTAGGACGAAGACAACACTCGTGCTTACGGGATATCCGAAACTGGTGCGGAGTGACGAAAGTGGGTGATATATTCGCACTAGCCGCGGAAGGGCAATTACGCATTATAGTCTAATTATTGGTGGATTATCACCTACACGCTGTACAGAGTTTTTCACGAGAAGAGGAGAAGAAGAACCCCATTTTTTATGAATTTATGTTATAAAGCAAAGATCTAGAAAGTGTACTGACAGATATCTACAAAAATTTTTGTGAGACCTATTTGATGTTTAATAACTATTTTTGATTAGACCAAGAAGTCATGACCTATCTTGTGATTTATTTCATATGTATAAATATATATGAATAGAGAAAAAGACATAAGATACTACAAATATTAAAGCTTAGATATTATTAGGCCTATGGGTATATTCTGTATATATTTTCCCATTTAAGATCAGTATAATTGTGTAATGATATAGGAACTCAAAGAAAACTATTATCTGCTGATATTTACAATTATTAAATACTTGAGAAGCCAGTTTAATAGTGAAGAAATTCCTAAACTTATCTGTTCATTGACCACTTCATATTATGAGTCCCTTAAACTTTTATTATTGACATTTCCCTAAAAATGACCAAAAATATGGTACTACAAGTACCATAGCACCCGTTGTACTGGCTCTAATGAGCTGAAAAGCAATAGTACTCATCTATGAGACGCTATGAACAATATTCAATTATAAAATCGGTCACTTGTACACAGTCTGGAGGCTGTATCGTGCTAACAATCCAAAATTTTTCTAAAAACGACCAAAAAAGTGGCACTTCAAGTACCATAGCACCCGTTGAAAATTCTTTGTACGGTTCCGCTAGGTGAGGCAATCATTTACCTACTACGCCTTTTATAAAACTTTACTGAGATAAAAGTATATGTAGTTAATATAAAAAATTAACCAATTGAAAAAAGATTCCAAAAAACAGCAATGTTTAGAAAAGAAGAAATTGGCAGAAAAACTAGAGAAACAAAAAATAACACAAAAGTAACAAAAAAAAATACTAAAAATCGTATCAAATAAATCAACACAAGAAATTGTTGAGAAAATATCAATGGTAAATACAAAATAAACGGTTTTAAAGATTAAAACTAACTTTTTCGCATCTGTGAGATGCCCTGATTAATATTCTATCATAAAGTTGTCACTTGTTTACACTTTGGAGGATGTATCGTGTTAACAAACCGAAATTTCTCCAAAAGTAACTAAAAATGCAGTATAACTGGATTTATAGGACCCGCTGTACTCGTTATAGTCAGCTGAAAATCAATAGGGTACATCTGTGAGACACCTTGAAAAATTTCCAATTATAAAATTGGCCACTTGTATACACTCCGGAGGCTGTACTAAAGCCGAAATTTCTCCAAAACGGGCAGAAATGTGGCACATCAGGTACCATAGCACCCGTTGTACTAGCTCTGGTGAGCTAAAAATCAAAAAGGTTCATCTATAAGACGCACTGAACAATATTTAATCATAAAATGGGTCACTTGTATACACGCTGGAGTCTGTACTGTGCTAACAAACTGGAAATTCTCCAGAAACGACAAAAAATGTGAACCTCAAGCACTCGTTGTACTGACTTTAGTGAGCTGAATCTCAATAAGGTTCATCTTTGAATCGCCCTGAATAATATTCCGGACGCTGTATTGTGCTAACAAACTGAAATTTCTCCAAAAATGACAAAAATGTCATACTTAAAGTACTATAGCACCTGTTATACTAGCTGTGTTAAGCTGAAAATCAATAGGGTTCATCTTTGAGATGTTCTGAATAATATTCAATCATGAAATTGGTGACTTTTTGCACTCCGGAGGTTGTATCGTGCTAACAAACTGAAATTTCTCAAAAATGTCGTACTACCATAGAACCCGTTGTACTGGCTCTAGTGAGCTGAAAATCAATAGGGTTCATCTGCGAGATGTCCCAAACAATATTCAATCATAAAATTTGTGATTTGTTGCACTCCGGAGGCTGTATCGTGCTAACAAGACATGTAACGAAAAGTGGCCGATGACAACGACGACGACGACATACACACAGGATTTTTTTTCTAAAAACCGTTTTTACTTTTCCGTCCAACCTATCTATATGCGAGAAAAGTATTGGTTTACCCCAAAAAAAATTGGAAATTTGAAACTTTTTTTGAGTTATTTTTACGTTTTCCATCAACAACAACACGAAAAACGGTTTTTAGAAAAAAAATCCTGTGTGTATGTCGTCGTCGTTGTCGTCGGTCACTTTTCCTTACATGTCTTGTTAGCACGATACAGCCTCCGGAGTGTAAAAAGTCACCAATTTTATGATTGAATGTTGTTAAGGACATATCACAGATGAACCCTATTGATTTTCAGCTCTCCAGAGCCAGTACAACGGGTGATATGGTACTTGAAGTACGACATTTTAGTCATTTCTTGAGAAATTTCAGTTTGTTAGCACGATACAGCCGCCGGAGTTCAACAAGTCACCAATTTTATGATTGAATATTATTCACGACATCTCACTGATGAACCCTATTGATATTTAGTTCACCAGAGCCAGTACAACAGGTGCTATAGTACTTTAAGTACGATATTTTTGTCATTTTTGGGGAAATTTCAGTTTGTTAGCACGATACAGCCTCCGGAGTATATACAAGTGACCAATTTTATGATTGGATATAATTCATAGCTTCTCAAAGATGAACCCTATTGATATTCAACCCAATAACGGCTGTACAACGGGTGCTATGGTACTAGAAGTACCAAATTTTTGTAATTTTTGGAGAATTTTCAGTTTGTTAGCACGATGCAGCGTCCAGAGTGACGAATTTTATGATTGAATATTGTTCAAGGTGTCTTAAAGATGTACCTTATTGATTTTCAGTTGACGAGCGAGTACAGCGGGTCCTATAAATCCATATATACTAAATTTTTGGGGAAATTTCGGTACATCCCCCGAAGTGTATACTAGTAACAATTTTATGATAGAATATTGTTCAGGGCCACAGATGCGGAAAAGTTAGTTTTAATCTTTAAAACCGTTTATTTTGTCTTGGTTTTTATGAAAAACGTAAAAATAACTCGAATTTTTTTTTCAAAATTTCAACTTTGTTGTGGGTAAACCAATACTTTTCTCGCATATGAGATAGGTTGGGCGAAAAGTAAAATATCGAAAACAAAATGATTTGAAAAGCTATTTTAATTAGAATGTTATATCAATGCTATACATGTGTTAATATAATTATTATATTTATGTTTTAATTCCTATTTCATGTATAAGAATAATTCATATTCGGTTATATAAGTAAATAGGCTATACCCGTTGTACTGGCTCTGGTGAGCTGAAAATGATTAGGGTTCATATGTGAAATGTCCTGAACATTACTCAATCATAAAATTGGTGACATGATGGACTCCGGAGGCTGTATCGTGCTAACAAGACATGTAACAAAAAGTAGCTGACGACAACGACGGCGACATACATACAGGGTGTTTTTTCTAAAAACTATTTCTTCGTGTTTTTCTCGCTGAAAAACGAAAGAATAACTCAAAAACAACACAAAATTCCAATTTTTTCTTGGGTAAACCAATACTTTTCTCGTATATTAAATGGGGTTGGGCGTAAAAGTAATAAACCTGTTGTATCATTTCCAACCAATTTACAAATTCATTTGTGTTGAAGTTTTTGAAATACGATACCAAATTTTGTCTTGTATAAAATATGTAGTTGAGTTATCGCATTTCCGGGTATGTTAATATAATACCGTATATATAATACCGTATTTTTAACATTTCTCACAGGTAGATCGCCATCGAGAATAATGTATACTTAAACAAAACAGGGCATTGTTCTTCAAGCATTGTCAGGTTGGCCTTGGAAACGCTATGTTGCGTATATTTATTTCACTTATCTTCGGTACCTTTTCGATTGCAGAAATGAGGGTACCGCATTCAAGGTTTTTTTCAGAACTATATTTAAAAAGTATGATGAGGGCAAGTAAGTGGCTAGTAATAACAGACGTGGGTTATTCAAGCAACGGTTATTTTCGATACAGTTGATAATATAACTACAATTAATGAATTAGTATCTTGAAATTCTTGAACTGTTTTTTTACAGGAGAATTCTTTAGAAACGAGGATATGATAACTGAATATATGTGTTTAAATTGGAAAATATTTCAATGCAACAAAATTTCTTAAAATGTGTTTGGAATGTTCAACTTTTCTTCAAAATAATATGGATGTGATAATTCCACAAACAAATAATTATTTTGACTTATTTCCAGAAAAATATATGATTTTAACCATTTCTGTCCTGCCAAATCGCCCTTTAGAATTCAAAGATATAATGAAATGTAAAAAGAAAACAAATCTTGTTTTATTCTTGAATTTCTATCTGTCAGATTCTGCCAGATACCATGTTGGAAACACGATCTGACTGAGTAGTGGATCGAAATGTTAAAATTACAACTGTAAACTGGATATTTGGACGTATTGTGTAGACTTAATCAAAGTAGTGACGTTAATAGATTGAAAGAGAGCCAGACAAACAAGTAGTTCCCTTCTCTGCAAAAGATTCGCAGGAGGCGGTGGGAAAAATGAAGGGGGAAAAGCGCCGGGAATAGATAAAATAACAACTGAGATAATAACGTAGTTCGTTAGAAACTAACCTGAGTGTATTAAACGAACTCTTAAAGCAACAGGAGTTTCCAAATAAGTGTAAATTGGCAAAGCTTATTCTAATTCCAAGAAGTGAAAAAAGACCTGAAATTATTTATAGGTTAGGCGTACTACTGAAGATTTGCTAAAAAAGACATCTTATAGCTGTAAAAAAGTTGCGATACATTAAGGTGTAGTTTTTGTAATAAGCATTTTTGTATTAGAACTGTTATAATTTGGATGACTGTTCTAGCACTGAAAAGTAAATTATGAACTATTCCAATGCAGAAGATGATATCCAAGCATAAAAAGAAAACACACAGCAAGAAGAAACTGAACACCGAGAAGAATAAAACAGAAAAATAAGAATAAGGAAAATAAGATGGGTCTGATAATGAAGAAAATGAAGGAAATTATAATGATAAAGAAGAAATCGAAAAGAAGAACGCAAGATATAATTGAATTATTTTGCAACGAAATAGTTTTTTTCTAATAAATAAATATTAAATTTAATTTAATTTAGCAAAAATTATTTATTATCCTTTCCCCTACTTACTTTCCCATTCAACTTTTTTCGATAAAACAAGTATTTACTCTGTATAATGTTAAAAAAATGCGGAGCTTGTCGCACACCATTGTGCACTATTCCTCGCACTGGTAGCGGCGACCGAAGCGTATCTAAACTTCTGAATAGTATACCTGCCAAAGTTTTTACTTTATTTGATATGTAAGGGTTTTAAAGTTTAGGAAATTTTCTCCTCTTTAAAGATTCGTTGTAATATTTCAGAAGCGTATTGGATATAATTATACTACAATTCAATATTTTCTGGGGGGGTTAATAAAAAAATCCACAAAATGCGGAATATTGAAAAAATGTGCTTAGAAAAGTGTTTTTTTTTCGGTTTTTCTCGATTTTAAGAGGTTTAATGAAAAGTAAAGCCCAAACATACATAGATCATCTTAAAGTAGACATCCCAAAGGTTAAAATGAGCAGAGGCAGAGTATGAAAATCGAAAAACAGATTTTGCAATTTTTTCGAAAGGACCATTTTCTAATTTTCCAGTTTTAAAACAAAATTCATGCTGAGTGTAAAAAAAGGAACATTTTCACCGAGATTTATGAAAAACAAAAAATTGTTTTTTTGCAATTTACTCATAAAATTTGAGGTTATGCTTGAAAAATATCTTACAAAAGTTTTTCATTTTCTTATTATCCACAACATTTGTGCAGAGCATTTCCAGTAGGAGGTCATTTACTGCCTGAAATTCCTAGAATACGTTTTCAACTCATCCACCCCCATTTCACCA
The DNA here is from genome assembly GCA_963921935.1 of Galeruca laticollis. NCBI lineage: Eukaryota > Metazoa > Arthropoda > Insecta > Coleoptera > Chrysomelidae > Galeruca > Galeruca laticollis. Next base: position 56,011,539 of record OY998177.1, read on the forward strand.
TTTCCAAGGGTCTCAAGTTTAATTTATTTTTGTCACGTTACTTACACCTTAAACTAAAGCTTCCACCTAGTCGCTACCTTCTACAAATTTTCATCGTCTCAAAATATAATTGCACTAGCCTACTAGTCCTCATTGTAATAGATAAAGGTTGGGAAAAGAAAAATGAACATATCTACGTATCACTAAACATTTAGCATTAATTGTTTCACTTTTCTCTTAAAAGCACCGAATGTTACTGTTTTTAATTCAGGAGGTAATCAATTGTAAAATTTACATGATATACAAGAAAAACATCGTTGAAAATGAATTGGTCATTATGTCAGTTACTCTGATCCTAATAATATCAAGAATGGTTTGATTATGTTGCTTGAATGGCGTGATGTGGATAAATTGTCTCTGAAAGCCTCTCACATTCGTATTATATTGAACTGTAATTGCAAATGTAGAAACAATTCTGATTGTGACACACAATATTCTAGTTGGGCACGCAAACGAGAGAGCATTCATCTTTATTTCACAACGAAAAACTGGGTCATTGGTCATGACATAATCACATTAAGGGCCAAATTATATGTCACGATCTCATTGTAATTACAAATTTTTTGTTTTACGCATAAGCGTTTTGTGGGTCAAGAAGTTTTCGAAAATTAGTTGCTGCTTCATTTTTATTGTTTCTTTAAATAGAATATCACGAATGAAAGAAATTATTGTATATCTACCTAGCCCTAATTGACACTGTTGTTTTGTTGCTTTGCATATTGACGCATTGTCATTGCCAGTTTCTTGTTAACCTTGGGGGTGTGAATACGTTCACAAGAGCCTTTATAAAAATTGAATAAGTCTGATTGGCGAGAATAGCATGTACTTAGGTATTTATATGAATCAAATTATTGATAATTTGAATTGTTCATTTATTGTCTTAGAACAAAGTGTTTGTTTATTAAAAGGATAATAATATTTTCATTTATTAGATATAGTCCGTTTCAAGATATTTTGTCTTGACTTCAATGAACATTTAAAGCAGTGGTTCCCGACCTTTTACGGCCCATCACACTTTTTTGGAGGTTGACTAATAGCTATCGCCCCCTTTTCATTTTCATTGTATGCCTAATTTCTATAAAGCAATTTTATTATTTTAAACAATTTGATTATCTCATATAAAAACTACCAAAGCAGTTTTTGAAAAAGTGAATGAAAGTTTGTAAACTTTGTTATTCTTTTATTTTACCTTTTCAATGGCTGCCTTGTACTTGGTGGATTTCAGTCAAAGCTTGAATATCAGGCTTTATGTTCATCAAGTTCAGGCGCAAGTCTTCTTTGAGGCAAATGCCCAATGTATTTCTTTGTTTAGTGATAACTAAATCTTTTTTAACTGAATATGTTGACGGGAACTTTGTGAATAAGTGTACATAAGCTTTTACTGTACAGTACTATTTTAATTTTTCCCCCTTTGAATACTCATCGCCACCCAATCATTTACTGCCTCTCTAATAAACCAAAACGCCTTCTTGGCACTGATCTAAAGAATGTCTGACAGAAGCTCTGTCAAATAGAGGACAACGCATCACAATAATTGATGCTGAATCGAATGAAGGTTGGATTCCAAATGCGTTGTTGTTTTCATCAAAAAAATAATTAAAGATTTAAGTTTGGACTATTATAAGGATACAGCCGACACGTACATAAAGCAAATAATCAAAAAGAAATTCAAGAATATTTGTTGAATCGTGACATTTATTTTGTCGAAAGCTACAGCAAAGCTCATCTTTTAGAGACATTAGCGGCGTTTTATATTGAAAAAGAGTATATCTGTGATATTATGGCTAAAAGTACGAGACATACAGTAGTAGGTAATGCGATTGCCTTCAAACTATTGTGAATTTAATACGGAATAGCTAGAAATACAGCAAAAAATATAAATATTGGCCAGATAGCACGAGAAATAAGGATAGAAAATACGGCAATGGCACAAAGAATGTGTATAGAAGTAAATTATTTGCTTTAAATAGTTTAGGATTCGTATAGAACCAGGTGTGAATCTAAGGAATCTTTGAATTCGGACGTATGTATAAATTAAATATGTATTGCACATATTCTTGCGTTAATCACATGTTGAGAACGTAGTTCAGTTTTTATGGGTATTCTGGATAAATTTTGAAAAGCAGTATCAGTACAAGCTTCACTTCTCTAAGATAATGGTATCACATCTATGGTATCATAACAGTAAGAGACGAATGTTCCAGGAGGATTGTAAATGTTCGATGAACTCTTTCTAGGAAAATTGTGCAGATGAAATAATACTGCCAATGTTACCTTACTGGCAGTGTTTGGTTTCAATAGCATTGGTCTGCGGAATCGGAATATGCTAAGTCCCAAAAACGTTTTCAGATATTCTGTGAATCCCAGTTAGACGATAAATCCTAGATCCTTTAGTGTGAATCCCTGCGTACGTTTTCATAATATTATCTGTTAGGGAAAATGCGTCATCTGCAAAAACGTTCAACTAACGTTGAATGTTACAATATGAATTTTGATAATCCCGGTTCTTTGTTTTGAGGTAAGCAGATCAAAAAAGAAAAATTTTGTATATAATGTGCAAAGTTTAATAATTATTCGCAGAGCTTTTTCGACTGCAAGGCAGCATCAATGCTTTTCTAGAGAATTATGAACGATTAAATTCAAAAGTTAAAATATCAAAGATCTGAAGTTGAATGTTTTTGATCATCTGCGACAAAAACGTGTGAACTTTTTATATTACTCATTAAACGACTTCATATAATTGTCATCTAATTTTTCAAGGAAACCTAGGTTCTTGTTTCTTATCACGAATATGTAGTAGGTACTTCTAGTTCTGCGTTAAATGTTAATGAATGTTTGGGGTCAAGTAGATGTTTTGCGTAATGGAATTTCTATGGTTGTTTTAATATGTATGATCGTAAATGTTCACTGTCTCAAATATTTACAATCTTTACACCAGCCATGTCAAACATGCGGCCCATTGAGCATTTTTCTGCGACCCCGAATCAATTTTGAAAACAGCCATATAATGCGGCCCGCGAGCCTGTTAAAAACCGAAAATAAAGTACTGTGATGATGAACTAAGATGCGCGCTCAACCTAAAAGCCTGGCTTGTTCCGGAAAGTTCTATCGCGCGAGAACGCTACCTGAACATTCTGGAAAGAACTGTCCAGAAATCACAATCCGTATATAAGCCAATACCGCTCGATTGAGTTCAGTTGTTCAGTCAGTTATGAGTCAGTTGCGATAGAATTGCGAGTTTAGTTGCGTACTTATTGTTACAACACGTAACAGTACTTATTGTAATTTATTTCGGATAAAGTTTTTAACATATCTGTTTCAAAACCAAGTGGAAGTAAGAGGAAACTTGGAGATGAGCATCGTATCTTTCAAGGAAAGTGGGAATTAGAGTTTTTTGCTGTGAAGTGAAAGACAAAATTATTTGCTTGATATGTAACAGTACAGTCGGTGTCCCAAAATTATATAATATAAAACGTCACTATGATAATCATAAAACTAAGTTTGACAAGTATACAGGCATGATTAGAAACGAAAAGTTAAAAGAGTTAAAATCACGGTTAAAAGATCAACAGCTTATGTTTACACGTCCAAAGCAAGAAAATGAATCTGCCGTTCAATCGAGCTACGTACTGTCGGAGTTGATCGCAAAACACTCAAAACCATTTGTTGACGGTGAATTTATAAAAGAGTGCCTTGTAAAGGCCGCGGAAATTGTAAGTCCCGGGAACGTGAAGGCTTTTCAAAATATATCCTTGTCCCGGAATACTGTCGCTGAAAGAGTTACCGAGTTGGCTGCCAATATAAGCGAACAGATAAAAATAAAATCAGACTCTTTCATTGCATTTTCTATTGCCTGTGATGAAAGTACAGATGTGTGTGGTGTGGCGCAACTCGCTGTTTTTCTTCGTGCTGTTGATAGAGATATCAACGTTTATGAAGAAATACTGGAATTAGTACCATTGCATGATACAACAACTGGGGAGGATATTTTCAATGCTGTTTATGGACTTCTGCAAAAGTACAATTTAGATTTGTCAAAACTGTATTCCGTTGCAACAGACGGAGCTCCTTCAATGACTGGAGTAAATAATGGCTTCATTAAAATATTACAAACAAATATCAGAGAAACGGGCAGTGACAAACCAGATTTTCATCATGTTCATTGCATAATCCACCAAGAAGTTTTATGCTCAAAAGTGATCAAGTTGGAAAGCGTTTTAAAGTCAGTGAAAAAAATGATAAACTTCATAAGGTCACGTGGCTTGAATCAGCGACAGTTTTCTGCGTTTTTACGTCATTTAGAAAGTGAGTACACTGGTTTACCTTATTATGCAGAAGTGCGATGGCTTTCGTGTTCTATGGTTCTCGATCAGTTTTGGAAACTCAAAGAAGAAATACGCCTTTTCATGGAAGTGAAAGAACAAGATGTCAGCTTATTATCCGACGTACCTTTTTTACAAGATCTTTCATTTATGGTAGACATCACAAAACACTTGTCGGACTTAAATACGAAATTGCAAGGACCACGTCAAGTTATAACAGATATGCATGATCATGTTAAAGCTTTCAAGTGTAAGATGATGCTGTGGAAAAACCAGTTAGCGGTGGATAATCTGTCACATTTTCCGACTTGCAAGGCGTATCAGGAAAGTACAAGTTGCCCAATATCATACAAAATGTATACAGAGAAAATGGAAAGCCTTCTGTCAGAATTTGAAAAGCGTTTTCAGGATTTTAAGTCCCAAGAAAACAATTTTTCTTTATTTACTGATCTTTTCACTATCGATATTGATAAAGTTCCCCCTCACTTGCAGATGGAAGTGATTGAGATTCAGTGTCAAACCAATTTAAAAGAAAAATTTGATAGTGTTGGTTCATTCGAATTTTATAAGTACTTGCCTTTTCAATACCAAGAAATGAGAAAACTTGCCTGTAAAATCCTGTCAATGTTTAGAAGTACCTATAAGTGTGAACAACTATTTTCTTTGATGGAAGGGAACAAATCTCCCGCAAGATCGCGATTGATGGACGCACACTTGGACGCAGTTTTAAAAGTTATTTCCGCCGATAAATTCACGCCACAAATAGACAACTTAATTAAAGACAAAAGATGTCAAATATCTGGCAAAAGAAGTTGATGTTTGTAAGTTTTTGTAATGTCCTTTTTATTGGAAATTTAATAAATATACTTCTAACATAATAGTACTTTTTTTCGTTAAGATTTTCAGTAGTTTGTCTTCTTTAAGATTAGGTTTTGCGGCCCACCTAGTCTATGGTCTTCATGCTTTTGGCCAACCAGTGACTTTGAGTTTGACATGGCTGCTTTACACTATTTAACAGGTGATAAAATACTTACATAAAATTTAGGACTTTATACAACTCAAAACATTTTTAAAAATCATTTTAAAATTTGTATCTAAAATAAATGATCTAGTATCAACTTAATGGATGTTATGTTTTTTTAATTTTTTTTAGTGGTTTATACTGTATGAAGATATATTAATTCATTTCAGGTATTATACAGATTGTACACATTTGACAAGATGCAATAGTTATTTCGATGTCTATTTTTTCATATATTATTTGTTATTTTTATTTCTAAATTAAACCGTTATATATATGACTTAGGTTATTGATGTCAGTTCTAAAATTAATTGCGTTTTTATTTTGTTTTATCCTGATCGTTTTGAAATTATCATATTTTTTTATAAAAATAACAAATAATATATGAAAAAATAGACATCGAAATAACTATTGCATCTTGTCAAATGTGTCCAATCTGTATAATACCTGAAATGAATTGATATATCTTCATACAGTATAAACCATTAAAATTTGTTAAATTAAAAAAAAAATATAACATCCATTAAGTTGATACTAGATCATGTATTTTAGATACAAATTTTAAAATGATTTTTAAAAATGTTTTGAGTTGTATAAAGTCGTAGATTTTATGTAAGTATTTTATCACCTGTTAAATAGTGTAAAGATTGTAAATATTTGTGTAATTTTAGCAACATTGTTCAGAAGATGACATGGATGATGTCGAAACGTCAATGAAATTTTATTGAAGTAATGGAGACCTTTTATTCCAAGAATAGTTAATATAAAAATTATATATGGTAGGTCAAGAAATACACTTACAAGTATACAGTTTAAAACAACCAGACAAAAACATCTACTTGGCACCAAACATTCATTACCACCTAACACAGAACTAGAAGAACTACATACTTGTGACAAAAAAAGAATTATATTTCCTTGAGGAATTAGAAATTAAAAGACATTTAAGAGACTCACAATATGAAGTCGTCAATGAACAGATAAATATAAGGAGCACTCCACTTTCAAAAATGTCTTCGTAAGTAATAATTTTAAAGATCAGCAGATATAGTTTTCCTGGATTCCTCTATTATTGCACAGTTATACTTATCTTAAATGGGAAAAATATTTCCAGGACATCCCCATAGGGCTAATAATATCTAAACTTTGATATTTATAATGTCATATCTTCTTCTTTTTGCTATTCATACTTCTTGATCTAGCCAAAAATAATTATTAAACATCAGGTAGGCATGACACGAAATGTAGTTTCTGTCATTCTGACGATAATATTTAGTAATAGGTATCGATACAGTTGTCAATTTTTTATAATTTCTATCATTTTTTCATTATATTGTGGAATTACTTAGAAACAATTAGTTTCATTTAAAAAAGTAACGTTCATATTTTTTAAATACATCCATTGATATCAATAATTCTGTGTTTCTTACGATACGGATACTATTTTCCGTAAATAAATTTTGAAATTCAGCTATGATGGATAAAAAATGTGATTGAAGAATTAATTTTGATGTTTTGTATTTCAATTGCCGATATTCAGAATAAATTCGCGTGATATTTAAATTTATTTCCAGCGTAAATACGACAAAATTTCAAATATTAAAAAATATGCAGAAGATATGTGTATCCTACTTACACTTATTTACCGTTTATTTACCTTTGTAAATACTCTAGATTCTTTCATACACGTGTACATAAATTTGCTTGTATTTTACAGTGGTATTTCCAGAAAAACAAACGTTGTTTTGTTTTTTAAAGTGCCGCTATTAATTATTAACAGTTTTTTTAAGAAAAATACAATTCCTTTACCAGTAAAAAGCTATGAACTAAAATTCAATCTTCAAACAGCTCTGTCTATCCAAGCGTTTGGAAAACAGTTGTCAAAATGTTCACGAACATCACGACAAAAATGTCCTGGAAATCCCGGGTTATTTTAAGAACGCATTTCATCAAAAGTGGCAGCTCGATTTATAACAAATGTGGTATATGGGAGATTATTATTCTTCACATGACATCTGCCCAAACATTGCTACTTGAGGATTTTCCCTTTTGTTGGACCAGTGATGCAAATTGTGCAAGTTGACAACCCCAAGTAAAACTCGTTAGTGCAAAAAACTTTAGAAAGTCACTGTCATTAATATCAGTTCTAAGCAAGAACCGATAAAACTGAGTTCTCTTATGATTGGCAATAAGTCTATTGCATATATTATTGTACACCATTTGAAGGAGCATTACACAAAGTTTCTGAATAGTTGTGATACTTTTGGCTAAGGTAGATCGATTGAAAATAACCTGCCCATCATTTTTGTTTGTTCATCACTTTACCAAAGACCTGGTATTTTCTGTAGTCAACTGTAGACAAATTCTACTTAATTTATAATATTATATTGTGTTGAAAATTATTGTTAACGTCTATATATAACCGCTTCAGTTGTTTTCTTGTTTTGCATAACTGAATAAATTAAATATTAAAAAATAACGTCTACAGCGAAACGTAAATAAAATATTAAATAGCGGGTATTAAGTACTTATATAGGACCTAGCTAAGTAATATTTCTACAACATTGTACCTTGAGACCGGCTTCCTATGTTTTTATTACCATTAATTTCGTTATCCTTGTAAAATGAAAGAATGGACTTTTTGTATTTTATTCATTGCCAGTACGAAATTTTATTTTTTATGGGTACGCTTCATAAAAAATTAAGATTAAGACAACCACACGGTATTGAAACGTTGTGAAAACTCTTGATGAATAACGTCGTATTTGACTAAAAAAAATTTAAAGAACTTGGTAGAAAAATAAAGATAAAACGTTGTATATTATTTGAATTGAGTAACCAATCCCCGAATTCACTTGTCTTAAGCCATTAAATTTATATGTTCTTTGGGCGATTGGGTAATTGTAGTTAAATTTATTCCAAATATTAGTTAATTGGTGATCAGACCACACATATCGAAACTTTTAGCCAACATATCGTGAGTATAATGTTCTTTCGATTGCAATACATATATAACATTTGATTACGTAAAAATCGAAGATACCAATTTCCAAATTTACGTATCGAATATTCCAATAATTTTTACAGCAATTGCCAAATGGCTTAAACCAGAGACTAAATCAAACATTAGTCAATAAAACCAGATACAAAATAAACGAAAATGTCACAAAAATAACTTGGTCAAAATTGTGTGAAAACTATAATTAAACGGAGCAAACTGTCACTTGATTTGCTCCAAAGTATTGGCACAGACATTATGATTATGCCAATTGAGCTAAAACTTAGGTATACCGAGCATGATTTGATTTAAGAGAGGAAAGAAGCACTGGAAAAAAAATCCGATCACATGATTATAACAAAACAATTTTCGATGAAAATTATGTGAACATGTGAAGACTTCAAAGCTGGTGAGGTCGTTTTTGTGGACAATGAAACAAATTTAACAGGAAAAACCTCTATTTGCAAGATAAACATTAACCATAAGAAATCTGAGTCAAACTTTTTCCACATTTGTAAACTTTCTCCTGCCCTTGCACTAGAATCACACTATGAAAAGGATACGTGAATAAAATGTATTTGACATTAAAATGACCTGGTTATAAATATGCGCAGAAAAGCGATTTGCTTACTCGGATTCTTAAGGTTCAATTTCAAGTACAAAATGTCCATGGACGTACAGATTGGCAAACATAGGAAAACCCCTGAGATTTTGATGCGCCTAGTAAATGCAGAGAGCTCATTTTTAAATTGTATTTGTGCACTTCGCATCGTTGGTATAGTCTCGGACAAAAGTGGAAAATATATTAGTTTGTATATCATTCAAAAGTGATTTTGCCAAACAAAATGCCGTTTAAAAGTGAGGTGAGAAATAAATTCTTAACAGGTCGTGGAATTATAAACAATGCAATTAAGTTTTTTAAGCTAGAAGCAGAAGCTGGAACTCCCATAATAAACATCTCTAACGTATGGTAAATTTTTTAATATAGTTCTAAACCTTCTATTAAACTTCAGGTTGAACTTCTTCTTAATATTTTAAACAGTTGAAGCCTTTGGTGCAAAAAGGTAGTAGGGGCATTTGGGGGAATACCACGCATGGGGGAATAACGCGCATCTAGGTTATTCAGAATCTCTAGACGTACGAAAGACTTGGCAACACTGGATCTGTTCGTCTGCTATAAAAAACATCCGCCAAAAGTTTCGTTATGATTTCAGTGTATTGCAGAAAGTAAGTGAGATCTGTACGTTTTAGGTTATGTTTATGTAATTTTGTTGGTGTCTTCAAGTGGGAGTAAGTTTGCTAGCAGTATCGTTTTTTTAATTGTAGCTAATTATAGTTTACCTTTTGCCAAAAATAGCTATTTTTGTTCGGAGGCGAGGTGGGATAAAATCGCGCAATTATTGTGGGGTAATTGCACACTGCGCATAATTACCCTTTATGATTGGTGAGACTAGAAGCCGGACGAGCAGTGAGAGAAGTTGGTAGAGCATGAATCTACTTCAAGGGATAGAGAAAAAGCCAACAATTTGATCAAATCAGAGTTAGGAAGACGCCCAGTGTTCACCAAGGAAGAGCAGCAAGCCCTTGCTTTACACACTATTAAATTAGCAAATGTTTTCTGCGGGATAACTCGTTTAAGACAAATCTATGGCCTATGATCGTTCAGTAAAAAACGAAGAAATCAAAGATTCGATAACGAAGAGAAGTTGGCTGGTGAAGATTGGGTCAAACTATTTTTAAAGCGTAGTCCCCAGATAAGCCTTGGAAAACCAGAAGGTATAAGTCAAAATCGTACTACCGCCTTCAACAAAACTGAAGTAAACTGGTTTTACAAGAACCTAAAAGATGTTAAGAAATATGGACGAAACAGGAATATCGACTGTGAAAACTCTTGGAAAAATATTAGCTGCAAAGGGCCAGAAACAAGTTGGCTCGATAAGATCTTGGGAAAGGGTAAAAAATGTCACTCTAGTTTGTTCAGTAAGTGCGCCAGGACAGTTCGTGCCACCGATGTTCATATTTCCGAGGGCGCGTATGCTGCATACATTAAAGAGAGATGGGCCAATGGTACTATCTACGGTTGTTCCAAAAATGGATGGATCAACGAAGATTTATTTTTTGAGTGGATCGTATACTTCAATCAGTTTGTTAATGCAACAACCGATGATCCAGTTTAGCTTGTGCTGGACAATCACGCGAGCCATATTTCACTAAATATATATGAATATCGCAGAGCTAATGGAATCGTTATGGTATCAATTCCTCCGCATAAACTTCAACCACTCGACTTAATTTTCTTCGGACCTCTCAAAGCGGCTTTTAATCGGGAATGTCATTTATATCTAAAAAATCGTGCTTACGAAAAAATTACGCATTATGAACTAGCTGGTCTTTTTAATAAAGCATATCTAAACGCAAGTTCAAGGGAAAAAGGAATTTCTGTATTTAGAGCTTCTGGAATGTGGCCCCTGGACTCTGATAAATTTTCGGATGATGACTTTCTTACAGTGGATCACACAGATGTCACTAATATTCAAATCCCAATTGACTTAAGTGAAACTGTTACTAATGATGGATCAATCGAACCAAGAACATATCTAGAACAACCTGGAACTTCGAAACAGAATAATACAGTAAGGAAAGTTCATTTTAATATCCAGCAACAACCTAGTACCTCTAAGTAATATGAAAATGAAATCACTCCTCCTCAAAGCGAAAGAAAACATACTCAGATCTTAAAATAAAACTCATCTCTTAATGTCTCACTAAACCTTATAGATCGAATAGCGCCGCTGCCAGTAATGACTAAGAAAAAACTGCAACCAAACCCCACAAAAAACAACATTCGGAGATTTTTACTTCCACTCCATTGAAAAAATTACTTTAAGCTAAACAAGAAAATAAGAGAAAAAGGAAAACGAGAATAAGAAGAGACTTACAGAAGACAAAAGAGAAATAGAAAGTGAAATATTGCTAATAAGGCAACAAATGAAAAAACACTGTCACGAAAAACATCGTGTGTGAAAAAAATAGTAGACGATTCTGAAGATTCTGAAAGCTATGATGAAAGCCAGTTATGCGATGATGATGAATTAGACGATGTGGACCCTCAAAATAATGACGTTTGCTTGATTTGTGGAGAATTTTGACAAAATAATGTACTTTATGTTCAGATTGGTCACATTCTGAGTATATAGTGGATACACTTGCGATATGTGTATTGAAGCAGCAAAAAAAGGAATTTAAGTATATAACGAGCCATATTTTCCTCTTTTTTGGTACCTTCAAAATTTGTTAAGAATTTTTTTAATTTTTCACTTTTGCTAAGAAATTTAGATTGATTTTTTGTTTATGTAGTATATCGAATAATAAAACATTTACACATTTGATAATTTTGGCTTTTTATAGTTCTTTTTATTAGTTAGGCATATTAGACACACGTGCGCGGTATTATTCCAGAGCATGCGCGACATTACCCTTTATACGGGGGAATACCGCGCTTTACTACTATTTCATACATTTATTTGTCAAATCAAAAATATTATCAATTATAAGATTTTGAGTAATTCCTTAAGTTACTAACATAAATCAGTCTACGTGAGGGAAAAATGAAATTTATTTATTAAGTATTAATGAAATTGTGGCCATTTCATCTGGTATTCCCCCAACTTCCCCTAACTCAAAATTTATTTAACTTTTAACTATTGGATTAGGATGGATTAGGTTGTTTAACTTATTCAGAACACAATATTTTTTATAGTGAATTCCAATCTGTAACAAGTTCAAAATAACACCATTACTTTATTCTTCTTGAAATACAAAATTTGAATGTTCTTAAGGTTCAAGAACGTGTTGCTACAGCCACTGGTGTGAGTCTTAAAACGATTAAGTGAATTAAAATTGACAGTAACAAGGTTGATAGGGGTAGAATACCGATGTTTTCAACACCCAATAAAAAAGGAACTTGAGAAAATTGCCCGTTGCGCTTGATGAACATGATCGTGCTCTTTTACGCAGAACAATCGTAAATTTTCATGTTACAGAAAAGTGTGTACTAACTTTAAAGTCAATCCATAAAAAATATTGCGAAGGAATCGACTATCAGGGAAGTAAAGGTTTCTTAAGGAAATATATCAATAAGACAAGGAAATATATCAATAAGACAAGGAAATTGACTGTCTCGACCCTTACTTCGTGGAATATGTTCATATTATTGTTTTTAAATGAAACTCACGGTCTCTAGTTAATTCCACAATATAATACAAGTTATTGAGAATTCTAAAAAATTGACAATTGTTTCGATAAACCAATATCATCGATGATATTGATTTATCGAAACAATTGTCAATTTTTTAGAATTTTCAATAACTTGTATTATATTGTGGAATTAACTAGAGACCGTGAGTTTCATTTAAAAACACTAATAAGACAAGGTTTCGTTGGCGTAAAATGTAAAATAATCGTCCAATCTTAATGGAACTGCAATCGATTTGACATGTAAGAATACAATTTCGAGACGAATACAGTTATATAGAGAAAAAAAGTATCCTATTGTTTACATGGATGAAACTTACATTTATTTTTCTCATCCACATTTTAAAGTATGGAATGATTCAACCAATGAGGGACAAAACAACACCTATTTCCAAAGGCGCCCGTCTTATAATTGTTAATGCTGAAGGTGAAACAAGTTTTGGACCCAATACATATGTTAGGTGTATGTCAAGCTGTAGCACTGGCGATTATCACAATGATATACATTTTGATAATTACACAAAAATTGGGTAACTGAAAAATTAATACCTAATTTACCAACTGGAAGTGTAGTTGTTATTGATAATGCGCCCTATCACAACAAATTAAAAGGTACATTACCAACCTCTGCAACAAGAAAAACCATTATGTAGGAATGGTTAAGGTACCGAAACATTCCATTTGACGAAAAAATGTACAAACCAGAATTATACACCCTCATAAAAGTACATAAACCTTCCCCCCTTACCATCCCGATTTTAATCCAATTGAATTGGTATGGGCAGCAATGAAAGAATATGTTAGGTTACGTTTTCTTTCCAAAATGTGAAGAATTTTTTAAGCAATTTACTGTTGAAGAGTGGAAAAAGCGGTGTGATCGCGCGAAACGTTTTGAGCAAAAATTTTTGGAAAGCGAACCTATTATTGACATTATTGTTGAAGAGTTGATTGTAAATTTAAATAGTGATTCTGATACAAATTCAGACACCGAAAATGATGAATATTCTGAATTATCGGGCATTGAAGAACTTTCTTACGAAAATGAACCTTCTAGAAGTGAAGAACAAACTTATACACATTTGAGTATAATGAGTTACATTGAATTTGTAAAGTTTGGTTTATCAGGGGTCGCCCTTCGTTTGCCAAGCTGTACATGTACTGTCTACGGCATGTACTGTGTCTCAACATTAGTAAAAGCCGTTTCGAATTGTGCTGTGCCTTTGTTTAGTAGTGTTTTCATCAAGTTTTAATAAAATAAACAAAAACTGTTTATTATGAATCTGATCATTTTAGGTTATGTATATTTTTGTTTTACATTTTGCAGTGTTCATTATGGCAAATAATAAAACCTTTGAAGTTCGTGGTAAAATTTTGCATAGCCAAGCACGAGAGATTGTAGCCAACTTGCTATGTAAGTCGAAGACAATAATGGAATAATAAGTGTAAATGTAATCAGAGTTTAGGGAGCAGCAGGCATTTCAGTAAAAATGTATAAAACGATTTGTAAAGAGAGTATTTTTGTGAATTCAGCAGTGAAATCGAAATTTTCTACTACTAGGAAACATAGCATAGATTCAGATTCAGATAATGAAGAAACTATTTCAAAATCCTTTTTGGCTTTCTTCAAAAAACATCACAAAGATAAAATTATGGCAGTCAACTCTTCAGAGGACACTTGGAAAGGGGACGTCAAATATACAAATATATTTTACATTTAATAATATTTAAATAAGTATAAACAACAAGATGATAAAGAATAGAAGAGAGATGATTTTATGGATACAGATTTAGATACATTAGATCAAGAGCAAATTCAGGAGTTTGAGTCAAACGAACAAGAAAAACCAAAATACTTAGAAAGCGAGCAAAATACACAGTTAAAAGAGGTCGGACATCAAGGTATGACAGAAATGAGACCAGAAGAAGATGGAGAAGTACAAATAGATTAATTGAGCGAGATATCTAAGACCAAAACTGTTCTGGGTTTGACAGATGAAAATTCATCACTTTTAAACCTGATCGATGAGGATGATAATCAATCCAATCCAAAAGCGGTGTCAATAAATGATATTAATAACCCTGCATGTTCAATTCCAGAAAATCAAGAAGAGGAAAGGGAACCTAATTACATAGCAACTGCATCTAATTTTGAAAAATTAACAGAATCGAATAAAGAACACTTTCCAGCCATTTAAGAGAGTACAATTCTGGAAAACTCCACCTGACGAAAAGAAAAAGGCTAAAAAAGCTAGAAAATCGAAAGAAAAAATAAATGGTTTTAGAGATTAAAACTAACTTTTCCGCACTCCGGAGGCTGTACCGAAATTTTTCCAAAAATGTGGTTAAATAAACTCTGTGGTGAATTTTTTTTTAATAAAATAAAATTAAGTTTAATATTTTTTCTCAAATTTAAGTGAAGATGAGATGTAAGATATTACCAGTCGCCACCCTGTATACTAGAGCAAGTTAGCCATCTCAACAAAAAAAAATGGTTACTTTGATCTCTGAAGACTAAAACTTGGTTGCCGAAACGAGCGCCAGATGTGTAATGGTGAGTGTTCAAAAAAAATTTTTCCACAAAGTACGTCAAGCTGAATCATTAATTATGTCGCCCACTATATGTGCGTATACGTCAACAACAATGTCAAAATTCTTGTCCTCAAAACCATTCATTATAAATAAAATCGTTACGCGTATTACATGATTCGAATGTAATTATTCTACAGATAGTTTTCCTTAGTTACGCAACGTTCGTTAGCAAAAATTTTTATGAATTCAAAGGTTACAATGAAATAAAATTTCATTCCTGGCAATGTAAATGTACTTTAAAAGCCAAGGTTACCTATAATAGTCGTTCAATATACATGATTAATGTAACTAGCATAATTCTAAATCAATTTTTCTGTTATAATCATTGAAGTACTTCCTTTTTCCAATATCTAAAAAAGTAATAATCGAAAAACAAACTTACAGTATCCCCTGTAATTAATTTTGCTTAACAAAATTCATCCCTTATACTACTACTACTACTTTTTTCTATTGATTATTTTTTGATGTTTTTTAAAACCAATGGAAATGCTTCTTTATTTGTCACAAGGGTAAGTTTCAACCAATTATGTCATTATTACAGTATAAATATAATAATAAATCTCTTGTGATTATTCTCGGGAATAATAACTGTGGCTTTTATTTGCCTAGCAAGTGTCAGAAAGTTGTCAAAATAATTACCTAATTGTGTCAACGCGATATATAAAATGGGTGAAAATCATCGGATTAGTACCTTTTCTGATGCAGAAATAACAAAAAAGATTTTAGAGACAACTTCGAAAAATACTATAATAAGTAATCAGTCTATATGGAGACAATTTAAGACATTCACCTAAGAAAGAAATTATATTCTGGATCAATCTACTACAACAGCTACTCTGGCATTGATTTTGAAAGATTGGGCTTATAACATGAAACGAAAAGACGGAAATGATTATAAAGAAGCAGTAATAAAGATCTTTTTTATTGTAAAAATTTGTGAATCAAAAATAATCTAGTAAAATATAACTCGCGAGTTCCATAAATTAGAAAATAATTTGACAAATTTCTTGAAAACTTGTTACCATTTGGAAATAGCCACTCGAGCACTGCGGGCTCACGTGACTATTGCCTGGCAACAAGTTTTCAAAAAATCTGTCAAATTATTTTCAATTTATTCTCACTCTCTTGTTATATCATTACTGATAATAATAATGTCTTCTTCTGTAGATTTTTTTAGCAAATCCCATTATTTTACTCAATAACGTTGTCGCTGCTCAATGTTTTAGAAAATACTGTACACTCACTCTCTGAAACGCTGAAGGGAAAATTAAAATTACGTTTCACAATGTACTGTTACACAGCAACGACCTATTATCTATAGCGATGATACATACGAACATAGTTCTCATATTCAACCAAATGATTGGATTAATAATACGAATAAGTCCTTAAACCTGTTGAAAAAGGAAAGCGACTCATTATTGCCGATTCAAAAGTCTGGTTTATATAAACTTAAATATCCAGAATGTAATGCTGTCTATCTGATCAAACCTTTAGAAATTTTGAAATTAGATATAGCGAACACTTACGGGCATACAGATTCAGACAACCAGAGAAATTCCACTACGCAAAACATTAATACCTAACGCGAACTAGAAGTAGGTATTATATATTTGTGATAGAAACAAGAGCTAGATTTCCTGAAGACTTAGAAATTAGAAGACACTTAAGAGACCCACAATGTGAAGTAGTCAATGAACAGATAAATCAAGGGAGCTCTTCACTTTTAAAATGTCTTCTTAAGAAATAATCAGCAGATATAGTTTTCCTGGTTTTCTACATCATTGCACAGGTAGGTATACTAACTTTAAATGGGAAAAAGGCATCCAGGATATCCCCATAAAGCTAATAATATATAAGCTTTAATATTTGTAATATCATATCTTCTTTTTGATCTATTCTTATATATTAATTCAACCACAAGGTAGGCTACTTCTTGATCTAGCCAAAAATAAGTATTAAACATCAGGTAGGCATCACATGAAATGTAACTTCTGCCATTTTGACAATGATATTCAGTAACATCGAAACATTTGTCAATTTTTTAAAATTCTACCATTTTTCATTATATTGTGGAATTATGTAGAACTAGATAGTGCCATTTAAAAAAGTAGCATCTGATTAATATTTATTGGTTAATATTAAAGGACTTCCAATAACATTTTGACCTTGAGGCCGTTTTACAATATCCCAGGCATCATTTTTTAACACTTATAACTTATGATTGAACACCCCGTTTCCAACCATTACTTTCTGGAGACTTCACATTACAGCTTCATCTAATTTAACTTACTCTAGGAAATATATTGATATTTTCTTCACCGTAATTAACATCACTGTTTTTCGCATTTTCTAGAACGACCTCTCAAACCAGTTTTAATCAATCTGCTCAGTTGGATTGTTCAGAGAATAGAATGGAAAAAGAGGTCCAGGATTCATATGTCCACGTTTGTACCTCACTCAAAATCCATTCTGGCAAAAGGGAAATTCATTGGGGTACAAGAATTCGCCTGTTGGGAAAAACTAACTTTCAAAATGGACTAAATTGGGAGCAAAGTCTATTGTTTTAGATACCAACCAACTGAAAATTATAAACCATCCTTGTAGATCAACTGCAGTTTCTCAACTGGCAAAATCCGGAGTACCAGAGCAGCAACTCATTCAAATTACTGGCCACGCTAGTACTTCTTCAATTCAACCTTACTTGCAGATGAATGAACAACATCACCAGGGTATTTTGAACAGATTAAGAAACCAAAATGAATGTGGACCTTCTATGGTTAATACTGCCAGTCCTTCAAAATGTCAATTGTCATAAATTATCATGGTGGAAGTGTCACATGCAATAATGATTGTGTTTTCAGTTTCAATTGATAAATTATAAAGCTGGTGCTGTTTTTGTTTGGATGTTGTTGATATTTTGAATAAATTAATCCAAATGTTTCATTTTGTGAATATGACTGATATAAAGAATTGAATTCAAGAAATAATCTTCATTAATATAACACGACCTTGTTAAATTGTCGACTATTTTTATTGCTGCAAAATTTATCTTGTATTTATTAATTTGACTCGACATTATTTTGGCATTAATAATCAGAATGAAATCCAAAATAATGTCTCGATAAATTATTATAAAATACAGTCGAAGTTTAGATACAACAAAATAGTCGACTATTTATCGAGGTCTTGTTATATTACCCCTGATAAAATATTTAGTATCATTCACAAATTGTGTTCTAAATGGTCCAACAATATATGTAGGTACTATTCCAAGTATTTCTTCACTCTGTCGTTTACTTGCTGGAAATGGTAGTTTTGTCATCTTACCTCGTAGACATATTTCACATTTTGATAAACATTTATGTTCTGAATTTATTTTACTTGTTGTTGTTCGATTAATAACCTGAACAAGATCATTAGAATTCAAATGCTCCATCCGACAATGCCACATTAAGTTTTATCTTCAACCATATTAGCTTCCTCATTGGATTCTTGTACATAATAGAGCCAGCCACCAATTTAACTTTCCATAACCATTGCTGAATCTTTCCGGAACAACACATCATGATTCTTGTTGGTGGCTTTTGAAACTTAGACAAGGCTTGATCTTAAATCAGGTATTTGAGAAATCTACTCATTTATTTCACTACTAGCTCGACTTACCAAATTGATTCTTCCACTATTCAAAAATTTAAATAATTCCATTCCTTTTTATTTCTCAAGACTTTGAGAAGTCGATGAAAAATGTTTTACCAAACAATGACGCAGAAAATCTGCATCAGTTGAAGCAAACATTTTAATGTTTAAAAGTTTTAGTTTGTGTCATCGACGTGTAACCTTTCATTGAAACATCAACATGGTAGTTACCGGTTTCTTTGAAAATAATCTTCAGGGTTCCCAATGTGCATATTCTTTATATTACCCTTTGTCAAGGGGTACGTTTAGACCTACTGAGATATGTTTATCTGTTATTTTCAATGTTTTCATCTCAATAACCTTTGGCGACAATTGTATCCGTATTTATCACTCAGTTCAAATTCAACAGAATGAAGTCATATATTTAAATTAGAGAATGTTTCATAAAGATTGATATCAGTTAGTTTTACCATTCCCAATATTTTTAATACCTTCCACAGCGCCCATGAGGGGTATTAATATACTTTTTTATATTTAAATAGAAGAATTGTTTATTATAAAATGTAATATTTATAGAGTAACTATTTAAGATTGATAATTAAACATTTTTAAAATGCAGTAAGCTCTGTCCCTCAATTTATGAAACTTTATCCAAATTATATCAAATGAATGATTCACTGATTAATATTATTGAGCTGGTGATGAATCTACCTAATGATATGGGAATTTTAAAGATACAAGTTGATGTGGTAAATGAATTATTACTAATTGGATACTGTAATGTATTAATAATTGTTCTTTAAAAGTCAAGGTGAACATTTCCTGATACAGTGAATAGTCAATAGTAGATTTTCACTAGTAATGCCACTAGAAGTCAAATTATTTCTGGAAATATTCGAAAGCAAAAAAAAAGTATAGGTGTAATTTGATTTCGGAAGGTATTTGGTAGGAAAATTTTACAACAAAATGGGTTTACAATAAGAGGAGTCAGATAGGATGTGTGACATTTTCACCAATGTCGAAACCGATCAAAACAATACGTGGTTTTGCTAATTTAAATGTCAAATTTTGGGAAAAAATAATATGTTTGTTGTTATTGTACAAACTTACTTCGCGACCGTAACTCAAAACCGCTGTTATAGAAAATATTTAGTGTTGTTGAAGTGTCGATCAAGACGACAAGATGAGTCGCTTTGGTCAAGAAAGTTTGAAAGTTGTTAGGTAAGAAATTGAGAAGTTAACACCCGCTAATACCAATAAATGTAAAGTAAGTGCATTGAGATAGTTTACTAACTTTTGCCTAAAGAAGTTCAACAGTTTCGATAGGGAAGATACGGGGAACTTGGGTTAATTTTGGATGATTTTGGATTCAATATGCGCAGGCAATATGGAACAAATTACTAGGAAAGTGTTGTAGAACTCTATTACGAAACAGTTACAGGAACATTTTTATAAAAAGTACAATCGTAAATTTGATCCTTTAATCGATGTTGAATTTGTGAACGCCAGAGGTGCTAGGAAGGCTAAACGTCGGCAACTGCAGCGAGACCCAGATTTGTCATCAGATGAGTTACAAAAAATTATGGAGCTTTATGATGAAAACGTTCCGGAGGGCCTGAAGAAAAAATATTTTATTGTGCAGCCTATGAATTACTAAAGAAAGAATCGCCTCAACCCAGTAAATTTAATAACAATTATGTATTTCACATTAGTAATAACTATGGTAGTCAAAATAATAGTTGAAATAAAAATTTAAAAATATTTTTTTGTTTCAGTTAATTTTAGTGAAAGATGAATTAAACTTTTTATTTATCAATTTAAGTAACATAGCAGCACCAGTTTTGGATTAAATCTTAAACTTTCTTTTAATATTAAATATAGATTACTAAGGCTGGTAGGAAATTTTATCAACAACTCTGACATGAATCTATGTTTTACAGTGGCCTGAGAGATTGAAGATGATCCAAATATTTTTAATACCACTTTTAGTAACATGGAAACACCAGTTTCAGATTTATTATATTTAATATTCTTTCTAAATATTGAATTAAGTTCACTAAAGTTGGTAGAAAATATTATTTTAGGAACAAATGGTAGTTTTAATAAAGCAAAAACTCCAGTTTCAGAATGTTTATATTTTATATTCTTCCTAAATATTAAATATAGTTTATTAAAGTTGGCAGGAAATTTTATTTCAGGAACAACTGATAGCACAAATCTATGCTTTACAGTGGTTAGGGCTGTCTTAAACTTTTTGATACCAGTTTTAGTAACACGAAAACACAAGTTTCAGATAATTTATATTTCATATTCTTTCTAAATATTAAAATTAGTTTACTAAAGTTGGTAGAAAATAATATTTCAGCATGCAAGCAACCCATCGCGCAGCAATGCAATTAATATTTTTATCTAGAAAGCCATCCCCATATTTTGAAGACAAATGTGAAAATAAATGTCAAAAGTCGTTCGCAAAATCTCCAGACTTGCTGTTGGCTGCTCGTCGAAATATTTAATTCAATTTTCTGGAATAATTTGTTTCGCAAATTACAAAGTTTGCGTGTGGTGCAATCAAATATCCGATGTTAAAAGGCAAAACCGTACCATGTTTTTTGGAAGGTCTCATTGAAGAATGTGGTAGTTATTTAGAGGATAATAATTTGTTTTAGATCGTCCCTCAACACCGTTTAAAAGAAATAAGAAAATATATACTACGTGGAAAAGAACTAAACAAAATTGTTTCCAAATATTATTTGTATTACTTAAAACAGACATTTAATAAATGGAATTTGTTCATTGGATTACTCGCCATTGATGATAGAACAGGTAGAAGAGGAATTCAATTTATATTAAAAATTTGTAACTGAAAATTAAATAATACTAAAAAATTGTTTTGTTTGGGATAGTTAAGCAAAACAAGTTGGTTAGGTAAGTGTTGACAGTTAACTTTTTATAAAGTTTCGTGTTCACTTTTTATTCTGTCAAAAAAATTGCTGCTCTAATACCCTCCTGCTGGTACACCGAAAAAATACACTGTAGTCATGTCAACGTTAGGAAATGCTTGTATTACTTTTCCGCCCAACCTATCTAATATGCGAGAAAAGTTTTGGTTTACCCCAAAAAAGTTGGAATTTTAGAATTTTTTTGTCAGTTCAGTTATTTTTACGTTTCCACCAAGAAAAACACGAAAAAACGGTTTTTAGAATAGAAATCCTATGTATATGTCGTCGGCCACTTTTCGTAACATGGTCTTGTTAGTACGATACAGCCACCGGAGTGCAACAAGTCACCAATTTTATGATTGAATATTGTTCAGGACATATCACAGCTGAACCCTATTTATTTTCAGCTCACCAGATCCAGTATAACGGGTGATATGGTACTAGAAGTACGAAATTTTATCATTTTTGGAGAAATTTAAGTTTGTTAGCACGATACATCTTCCGGAGAGTATACAAGTGACCAATTTTATGATTGGTTATTGTTCAGAGCGTCTCACAAATGAACTCTATTGATTTTCAGCTGACTAGAGCTAGTACAACGGATGCTATAGTACTTGAAGTACCAAATTTTTGTCATTTTTGGAGAATTTTCAGTTTGTTAGCACAATACAGCCTCTGGAGTGTATACAAGTGACCATTTATATAATTGGATATTGTTGAGGGTGTGGATATATGAACATTATTGAATTTCAGGTCACTGGAGATAGTACAACGGGTGCTATGGCACTGGAAGTGCCACATTTTTGGTCATTTTTCGAGAAATTTCGGGTTATTAGCACGACACAGCCTCCGGAGTGTATACAAGTGACCAATATTAAAATTGGATATTCGTAAGTGTGTGTCACAGATGAACCGTACTGATTTTCAGCTCACTAGAGCGAGTACAACGGGTCCTATAATTCCAGATATACTACATTTTTAGTTATTTTTTGAGAAATTTCGATTTGTTAACACGATACGGCCTCCCAAGTGTATACAAGTGACAATTTTATGGTAGGATAATTTTCAGGGTGTCTCACAAATGCGGAAAAGTTAGTTTTGATCTTTAAAACCGTTTATTTTATTGGTTAAATATTATTGGCGTGAAATTTTCTGTAAAAAACGTCATTGACGAGGAATTAATAATATTACCTTATCATGTTTGATGAAACCTTTTTCCATTTTGAATAAATAATTCACATATTAATAAAAATTCAATGGCCCTTCCACAATTTCACGTTAATACCCTTTGCATTTTACAAAATGTTGATGGAAAACCTAGTGAATTGCATGATTTTAGGTAGTAGCTACAACTTTATTGAACCAATATTTTTATAGGACATCTAGTAACGGAAATTGCATTCAAAATATTTTGTTACTACAGGGTATTGTTTCTTAAATCACTGGTGAAATGGAAGAAATTATTTAGAAACATGGCTATAATGATTGGTGATAAAAGAAGAGATTCAGTTAATTTGAGGCAAAACTTTAATGAACAACTGCAAAATTTTTATCACAGATTTGTTGAAATTTTAAGTATTTTTTGTAACTATATAGATATTAATTATAATTATCCTCTCATTATTCAAAATAAAAAACCATTCTTACAACAACAGGCCTTAACTACCTTTCTAGCAGGTCTTAAAGAGCGTATAGGTTCTACCACTAGAGCTATGCGACCCACCACTTCAAGAGAAAAAACCCCAACAAAATTTATCAAGTTATATAAAGTATTTTTCCTTAGACATTAACCACATCTTCCGCAACCGTGTAGATCTTTTCAACCCTCTCTTAGGCCACAATAACAATCAACACAACATGAAAGTGAAGATGTTAATTATGATACCAAATTTTTTTTTCGTTTCTTATAATCCCCGTTTTGAATCGTTAAAGTGCTGTATATAGTTTTCTTTTCTTTTATTAAAAATATGTTAAAAAGCCTGGCATACAAATGAATTGCTAAAAAAACTCATAAAATCTGTTGTCTATTCATAAAAATCATTTTTACTTATTTTTATTTAACTTTTAACTTTCTATATTTTTTTTTAAATTTTTTACCAAGTAATTGATGAGAATTACCCTTCTATAATAATGTTTGACTTAAACTTGAATGTTTACCATTATACCTCAAGATACACCACTGGAAGTAGGTACCTGGTCGGAGTTTCAAGTTCTTTAACTATGGACTAACCTTACAATTATATATTGTGCCAGGTGGCGCTACCTAGCGATTGAAGATAATAGTTTGCTATTTTTATAAATATTCAAAAATAAATTTTGCATTAGTCCCTCTGTTTAGATTTGGCATCCTTGATGATGATTTAATGTACTATAAGTAACTTCTGGTGAACAGATGTTTGGCGTATTATCTTTTATCTGCCTTAAATGAACTCAAATATGCGACCTTACTAGTTTGCAATAGTTCTCTGAATAGATATCTTTTCCGCCCAACCCTATCTAATATGTGAGAAAAAGTATTGGTTTACCCCAAAAAAAGTTAGAATTTTGAAAAAGAATGTCGATTTATTTTTTAGTTTTTCAGCAAGAAGAACACGATAAAACGGTTTTTAGAAAAAAATTCTGTGTGTATGTCGTCGTCGGCCGCACTTCGTAACATGTCTTGTTAGCACAATACAGCCTCCGGACTGCAACAAGTCACACATTTTATGATTGAATATTGTTCTAGGCACAGATGAACCGTATTGATTTTCAGCTCACCTGACCCGGTACAACGGGTGCTATGGTCCTTAAAGTGCCACATTTTGAAAGAATTTAGGTTTGACAGCACGATACAGCCTCCGGAGTGTATACAAGTGACCAATTTTATGATTGGAGTTTGTTCGGGGCATCTAATAAATGAACTCGTTTGATTTTCAGCCCACTAGAGCCAGTACAACGGGTCCGTGAAGTTAGCCCCCAAAGTTTTCACGATTTAACTAAATTTAGTGTCATCGGTTAGTGCATCGTTAGTGCCTCTTAGTGCTCTATAAATTTCGTTAGTGCTTCCGTTGTTTGGTAGATATTGAATAGTCATTTATTTCAAGGTCAGCCCCTAAAAATTTTAGAATTAATTCCAAATTAGTGTCATTCGTTAGTGCACTTCAGTGCTTCAATTATTTTCGTTAGTGCTTTATTGGTTTTCGAGATATTTGAGTTTATATTTTCAAGTTCAGCCCCCAAAGTATTCACGATTAATTCCAATTTAGTGTCATTCTTTAGTGCTTCGCTAGTGCACTTTATTGCTTCAATAATTTTTGCTAGTACTTCAATGGTTATCGATATATTTTACTTTATATTTTCAAGGTCAGCCGACAAAGTGTTTACAATTGATTTAAATTTGGTGTCATTCATTAGTGCTTTATAAGTTCACTTTAGTGCTTCAGTTATTTTCGTTAGTTCTTTATTGATTTTCCAGATATTTGAGTTTATATTTTCAAGGTCAGCCCCCAAAGTGTTTACGATTAATTCCAAATTAGTGTCATTCGTTAGTGCTTCGTTAGTACACTTTAGTGCTTCAATAATTTTCGCTAGTACTTTATTGGTTTTCGAGATATTTCATGTTCTTTTTTTGAGGTCAGCCCCGAAAGTATTCACGATTCGATTAAAGTTAGTGTCATTCGTTAGTGCTTAGATAATGCACTTTAGTGATTTACGCTAGTACTTTATTGGTTTTCGAGATATTTCATGTTCTTTTTTTGAGGTCAGCCCGCAAAGTATTCACGATTCGATTAAATTTAGTGTCATTCGTTAGTGCTTCGTTAGTACTCTTTAGTGTTTAATAATTTTCATTAGTGCTATCTCCTTTTTCGATATATTTGATATTAATTTGTTGGCACTTCCGTGAAGGTAGCCCCCAAAATGATCACGATTTAGTTAAAGTTACTATCATTCGTTAGGGATTCGTTAGTGCTTCCATAAATTTATTTAGTGCTTTTTTAGTTTTCTAGTTATTGGCTATTATTTATTATAATATCAGCTTCTATAATTGTTTACGAATGATTCCTAATTAGGTTATGCATTCGTTAGTGCTATTCAGTACTTCAATAATTATATTCCAAAATTCTTTGTTGGTTTAAAAATATTTGTTTTTAGTAAATCCCTGAGTTTTCGAAGATCGAATATGTTTAGAGCCAATAATTTCATTCGTACTTGAACTTTTTTCATTAATTTGAACTATTTACATTGCTATGATGCCTAAAGACAAAAATAGCAGATCAATTTTACCGTTAACAATTAGCAATTATTTTTGGCGTGTCAAGAAGAAGTCCTTTTAGCTACCTACTCTTATTATTTCTCAAGTTCTATGGTGGCGAATACAAAAATATTTCAATATACGATGCATTTTGGTAAAACGATTTATAACAATGGAAGAAAATGAAAATATTGGATTGTTCTTTCGATTAAGAAATTTTGATTTTTTTGGCGCCCGGTATCACTCAAGTTTGGTATGACTTAAATACGAAACCTCCATTTTCCTTTTATACCTATAAACAAATAACCAAACAACAACCAATTACCAAGGATATTGATAAGGCCCAATGTTTTAGGCACAGGTACACACACCCAAATAAAGATGGAGACAAAATGTTTAATATTTATTTAGAAAAAATATATTTGGAGATTATTTCAGTTCCAGTTATTTCCAGTGCACGGGTTAAGTCGAATAGAATGGATACAACTTAAAAAATTGGGGATGTTCCATTTGAAAAAACTGTCACTTGTCAAAAAACTGTCTCTTCCGATACTCAGATGTTTTCGTCCATTTCATTTTCGGAAGGTTCTGTGAAAATTCTATAACTTTATTTGCTTCAGTTCCATTTACTAATACATAAACATCAAAATTTTTTTTTAATATTTCGAATCTTTTTACATAAATTTTATTTCTCGAAGTACCTATATTTAACAAATAATACCAAACTGTGATTTATAAATTCTGTAGATGATTGAAACTGAGGGCTGTCGCAATATTCTGAGGTAATAATTTGTGCTAATGCATCGAATGGACAAGTATTTTTTATTATGTATGTCTTTTGCTCTGATGTATAGGTTCTTAGTAGTTTGTTGGCATTATATAGAAGAGCAATTCTAACCTTTTGATTTTCGGTTATATGAAGGATTTCTGAGCAAAGGTGGCCATAATAAGACAGCTTTGGTCTTTTCTTAATTCTAGCGAGGCCCTTCAAATTTTCTACTTCTGTCTACTTCTTCTATATCGTCAACTAATTGATCTGTGGGAATTTGAGTCTTAGCTAGGATAATCATTCCTTGGATGACATCGATATGTTTTATTACAAATTTATCTATATTCACTGGTAAAATTTCTCCAATAAATGATCGATTTTTCCAGTCATTAAAATAGCTTTTTACATTTGCAGATGTCGAAGTTGGTTTACCGTATCCCATTACAGGTCTCAAGACACCACTCCAAATAACAAAGGTTTTTAAAAATAGTTTTAAAGCCTTACTGAATTGAGGCAATTAAAAAAAAATCGTTATTATTGAATTCCGGTGATGTGGACTCGGAACACTTAGCAATTGATTCTTCATAAACGGAATCTATTCAACTGGAGACAATTGTAGGGACCTCGAAGGTACCTACGCCAAAGGAGAGCTTCAATTTATTTTTCGCCTTCAATTTCAATATCTTCAAACCCAGCTATTATTGAGTCAGAACCATTTTTCGTGAAAAGAGCTTCACACGCTTTTAGGATATTGCTTAAATATGAAATTCACAATTATTTAGATTTTTAGAATTACAAGCAGGTACGCCCTTGGAATGGTCATTTTATAAGGGTTTATTGTTCTCTGCCATTTTCAAATAGATGGTAGATACTTTTTAAGAACATTGTATATAAAACATTGTTTACCACCATATTTAAAAGTACGCTACAGATTTAAAAAAACCACGTCATATCATACAGATTTATGTACAAACAAAATGAGACAAAAGGACAGCGTTTACCATGTAATCGTTTCAACTGTTGTTTGTTTAGCATTACAAATATTCTCACTAATTGAAAATGACCTTCTTAATTTGGAAAACAATGTCGTTGTGTAGGTCTTCATGTACACTAAAACACTTGTTGCTTGCCATACGCATTTTTACACATTTCCACATACCTGTTATTCTTTTGTTCCGTCATGGAGCACTTGAAGTGAAATTTTTATGGGTTAGTCAAGAGGGGAGACAATTTCATTGTCATAGTCATAGTACTGGAAGAAAAAATATTGAAAACGTGAATTTTTCACATTAAAAAGCAATGTTTAACAAAAACACAAACTCTGTATTAAATTCGATATATACGCTAATTACAGACTCTTTTTACTTGAAATAATTAATTAGAGATACAATATCAATTGTTTATAAATAATAGAAAATATATTAGAATGCAAAATGTTTCATAAAAGATTATTTAAAAAATTACAATTACTGCAAGATTAGATATGTTTTAAGGAGATATTAATGCCTCATCAGAGCAGTAACTTAATATTTCGGTTTATGGTACTTTTAAACTATTAATAAATATGTTCTAAGGAGACATTAATCAGAACAGTAACTTAATAAACATTTCCGTTATTGGGACTTTCAAAGTTCTTATTTATTAAATTTATATGGTTCGATCCAAGATATTCCGTTAAAGTACTGCAGTTAAAACCTTATGTGAACTTAACCCCTTTGAATTAATCTGGGATGAAATGAAGGGATATGTCGTGAGAAGATGTATGGCAACTATTATGTGACTCCATATCAAAAATTTCACCTGACAATTTGCAAAACGATTTAAGACTTGTCATAGTAGAGGAGAAGAAATTCTGGATACTTGATATAATAGAGGAAACAATAGAACCAATTATTATTTCTGTGGGTATTGAGGAAACTGATGATGATGACTCGTTAACGGGAGAAAACGACTTATTTATTTAGGTATGCTACTCTATATTTATGTAAAGAAAATATATTTCCAGTGGACCATTCGGCCCAAAAACCGCACCAGCAGTTATTTCAACCTATACAAATCAAAGGTTTCAGATTAAAATTCATATATACAGATGCTATATAGTCTTCAAGAAGTTTGAGCTCTACTGAAACAAGATGGAACAGAAACACCAGTGGCATACTTCTCAGTCCAGAAAAGGAAAAAAGCTCTATCCCTAGAGTGCTTGGCTGTGAAAGAATCTGTACGATATATCTGTACTCTCGGATCACAAACCATTAGAAAATTTGAATATCAGATCAAGAACTGATGAAGAGCTTGAGGGCTTAACATATTATCTATCCCAATACGAAATTGAAATTAAATATGATCCTGGTAAATATAATGTTGAGGCTGATTGCCATGTATATTATGCTAGCGTAGCCATTTTACAGGGCACCCTTCGGACCAGGCTAATAATTTGTTGCTAATTTGTTGCTAATTTGTAACGCTGAGCTTGATTTTGTTGCTAATGCCGTTTCCAAGAAAACGCAAACTATGCTACCGTAATATTAAGCTAGCGTAGCCACACGCTATAACTATATAAATAAGTAATATTGAAAAAAACTGAAAACACATGAATTTGTTGCTAATTTGTTGCTAAAAGATGACACTAACCGATACTGGAAAAAATCATCCCTTACCTCGATTTCCCACCCCTCACTATTATTTGCTATTAAGCTAGCGTAGCCACACGCTATAACTATATAAATAAGTAATATTGAAAAAAACTGAAAACACATGAATTTGTTGCTAATTTGTTGCTAAAAGATGACACTAACCGATACTGGAAAAAATCATCCCTTACCTCGATTTCCCACCCCTCACTATTATTTGCTATTAGGCTAGCGTAGCCACACGCTATAACTATATAAATAAGTAATATTGAAAAAAACTGAAAACACATGAATTTGTTGCTAATTTGTTGCTAAAAGATGACACTAGCCGATACTGGAAAAAATCATCCCTTACCTCGATTTTCCCACCTCTCACTATTATTTGCTATTAAGCTAGCGTAGCCACACGCTATAACTATATAAATAAGTAATATTGAAAAAAACTAAAAACACATGAATTTGTTGCTAATTTGTTGCTAAAAGATGACACTAACCGATACTGGAAAAAATCATCCCTTACCCCGATTTTCCTACCCCTCAATATTATTTGATATTAAGCTAGCGCAGCCACACGCTGTAAATATGAAAAAAAAAAGTAATATTGAATAAAACTAAAAG
Source organism: Galeruca laticollis (assembly GCA_963921935.1). Lineage (NCBI taxonomy): Eukaryota > Metazoa > Arthropoda > Insecta > Coleoptera > Chrysomelidae > Galeruca > Galeruca laticollis. The sequence goes on from OY998177.1 coordinate 56,041,588, forward strand.
CACATAAATTTGTTGCTAAAAGATGACACTAACCGATAGTGGAAAAAATCATCCCCTAACCCGATTTTCCCACCCCTCGCTATTACTTGATATTAAGCTAGCGTAGCCACACGCTACAACTAATAGATAAGTAGTATAGAATAAAAATAAATGCACAGGAATTTGTTGCTAAAAGATGACACTAACCGATACTGCGAAAAAATCAACCCTTATCTCATAATAATTGAAATTCATCGTGTTTTAGTAGCCATAGCCTAGCAACAAATTGCCCTACTGATTTTAAAGTGATATAGTCGATATTTGGTCAGAAATACACCAGCAACAAATTCCCCGACTGATTTTTAAGTGAAATTCGTTGTGTTTTAGCCGCAATAGCCTAGCAACAAAATGCCCTATTGATTTTAAAGCGATACAGTCCATATTTTTTCAGTAATACACCAGCAACAAACTCCTCGAGTATTGTTTGATCGAAATTAATCGTGTTTTAGTAGCCATAGTCTAGCAACAAATTGCCCTATTAATTTTAAAGCGATATAGTTCATATTTTTGCAGTAATACACCAGCAACAAAATTCCTCGAGTATTTTTTGATCGAAATTCATCGTGTTTTAGTGGCAATAGCCTAGCAACAAATTGCCCTATTGATTTTAAAGCGATATACTCCATATTTGTTCAATAATACACCAGCAACAAATTCCTCGAGTATTTTTTGATCGAAATTCATCGTGTTTTAGTAGCCATACCCTAGCAACAAATTGCCCTATTGCTTTTAAAGCGATATAGTCCATATTTGTTCAGTAATACACCAGCAACAAATTCCTCGAGTATTTTTTGATCGAAATTCATCGTGCTGTAGTAGCCATAGTCTAGCAACAAATTGCCCTATTGCTTTTAAAGCGATATAGTCCATATTTGTTTAGTAATACACCAGCAACAAATTCCTCGAGTATTTTTTGACCGAAATTCATCGTGTTTTAGTAGCCATAGCCTAGCAACAAATTGCCCTATTGATTTTGAAGCGATATAGTCTATATTTGTTCAGTAATACACCAGCAACAAACTCCTCGAGTATTTTTTTATCGAAATTCATCGTGTTTAGTAGCCATAGCCTAGCAACATAATGCCCTATTGATTTTAAAGCGATATAGTCGATATTTGGTCAGTAATACACCAGCAACAAATTCCTCGAGTATTCTTTTAACGAAATCCATCGTGTTTTAGTAGCCTTAGCGTAGCAACAAATTGCCCTATTGATTTTGAAGTGATATAGTCCATATTTGTGCAGTAATACACCAGCAACAAATTCCTCGAGTATTTTTTTATCGAAATCCATCGTGTTTTAGTAGCCATAGCCTAGCAACAAATTGCCCTATTGCTTTTAAAGTGATATAGTCGATATTTGGTCAGTAATACACCAGCAACAAATTCCTCGAGTATTCTTTTATCGAAATCCATCGTGTTTTAGTAGCCATAGCGTAGCAACAAATTGCCCTATTGATTTTGAAGTGATATAGTCGATATTTGTGCAGTAATACACCAGCAACAAATTCCTCGAGTATTTTTTTATCGAAATCCATCGTGTTTTAGTAGCCATAGCGTAGCAACAAATTGCCCTATTGATTTTAAAGTGATATAGTCGATATTTGGTCAGAAATACACCAGCAACAAATTCCCCGACTGATTTTTAATTGAAATTCGTTGTGTTTTAGTAGCCATAGCCTAGCAACAAATTGCCCTATTGATTTTGAAGTGATATAGTCCATATTTGTGCAGTAATACACCAGCAACAAAATTCCTCGAGTATTTTATGATCGAAATTCATCTTGGTTTAGTAGCCATAGCCTAGCAACAAATTGCCCTATTGATTTTAAAGTGATATAGTCGATATTTGGTCAGTAATACACCAGCAACAAATTCCTCGAGTATTTTTTTATCGAAATCCATCGTGTTTTAGTAGCCATAGCCTAGCAACAAATTGCCCTATTGATTTTGAAGTGATATAGTCCATATTTGTGCAGTAATACACCAGCAACAAAATTCCTCGAGTATTTTTTGATCGAAATTCATCTTGGTTTAGTAGCCATAGCCTAGCAACAAATTGCCCTATTGATTTTGAAGTGATATAGTCCATATTTGTGCAGTAATACACCAGCAACAAATTCCTCGAGTATTTTTTTATCGAAATCCATCGTGTTTTAGTAGCCATAGCGTAGCAACAAATTGCCCTATTGATTTTAAAGTGATATAGTCGATATTTGGTCAGTAATACACCAGCAACAAATTCCTCGAGTATTCTTTTATCGAAATTCATCGTGTTTTAGTAGCCATAGCCTAGCAACAAATTGCCCTATTGATTTTGAAGTGATATAGTCCATATTTGTGCAGTAATACACCAGCAACAAATTCCTCGAGTATTCTTTTATCGAAATCCATCGTGTTTTAGTAGCCATAGCGTAGCAACAAATTGCCCTATTGATTTTGAAGTGATATAGTCCATATTTGGTCAGTAATACACCAGCAACAAATTCCTCGAGTATTTTTTGATCGAAATTCATCTTGGTTTAGTAGCCATAGCCTAGCAACAAATTGCCCTATTGATTTTAAAGTGATATAGTCGATATTTGGTCAGTAATACACCAGCAACAAATTCCTCGAGTATTTTTTATCGAAATCCATCGTGTTTTAGTAGCCATAGCCTAGCAACAAATTGCCCTATTGCTTTTAAAGTGATATAGTCGATATTTGGTCAGTAATAAACAACAAATTCCTCGAGTATTTTTTTATCGAAATCCATCGTGTTTTAGTAGCCATAGCGTAGCAACAAATTGCCCTATTGATTTTGAAGTGATATAGTCCATATTTGTGCAGTAATACACCAGCAACAAATTCCTCGAGTATTTTTTTATCGAAATCCATCGTGTTTTAGTAGCCATAGCGTAGCAACAAATTGCCCTATTGATTTTAAAGTGATATAGTCGATATTTGGTCAGTAATACACCAGCAACAAATTCCTCGAGTATTCTTTTATCGAAATTCATCGTGTTTTAGTAGCCATAGCCTAGCAACAAATTGCCCTATTGATTTTGAAGTGATATAGTCCATATTTGTGCAGTAATACACCAGCAACAAATTCCTCGAGTATTCTTTTATCGAAATCCATCGTGTTTTAGTAGCCATAGCGTAGCAACAAATTGCCCTATTGATTTTGAAGTGATATAGTCCATATTTGGTCAGTAATACACCAGCAACAAATTCCTCGAGTATTTTTTGATCGAAATTCATCTTGGTTTAGTAGCCATAGCCTAGCAACAAATTGCCCTATTGATTTTAAAGTGATATAGTCGATATTTGGTCAGTAATACACCAGCAACAAATTCCTCGAGTATTTTTTTATCGAAATCCATCGTGTTTTAGTAGCCATAGCCTAGCAACAAATTGCCCTATTGATTTTGAAGTGATATAGTCCATATTTGTGCAGTAATACACCAGCAACAAAATTCCTCGAGTATTTTTTGATCGAAATTCATCTTGGTTTAGTAGCCATAGCCTAGCAACAAATTGCCCTATTGATTTTAAAGTGATATAGTCGATATTTGGTCAGTAATACACCAGCAACAAATTCCTCGAGTATTTTTTTATCGAAATCCATCGTGTTTTAGTAGCCATAGCGTAGCAACAAATTGCCCTATTGATTTTGAAGTGATATAGTCCATATTTGTGCAGTAATACACCAGCAACAAATTCCTCGAGTATTTTTTTATCGAAATCCATCGTGTTTTAGTAGCCATAGCGTAGCAACAAATTGCCCTATTGATTTTAAAGTGATATAGTCGATATTTGGTCAGTAATACACCAGCAACAAATTCCTCGAGTATTCTTTTATCGAAATTCATCGTGTTTTAGTAGCCATAGCCTAGCAACAAATTGCCCTATTGATTTTAAAGTGATATAGTCGATATTTGGTCAGTAATACACCAGCAACAAATTCCTCGAGTATTTTTTTATCGAAATCCATCGTGTTTTAGTAGCCATAGCGTAGCAACAAATTGCCCTATTGATTTTGAAGTGATATAGTCCATATTTGTGCAGTAATACACCAGCAACAAATTCCTCGAGTATTTTTTTATCGAAATCCATCGTGTTTTAGTAGCCATAGCGTAGCAACAAATTGCCCTATTGATTTTGAAGTGATATAGTCCATATTTGTGCAGTAATACACCAGCAACAAATTCCTCGAGTATTCTTTTATCGAAATCCATCGTGTTTTAGTAGCCATAGCGTAGCAACAAATTGCCCTATTGATTTTGAAGTGATATAGTCCATATTTGGTCAGTAATACACCAGCAACAAATTCCTCGAGTATTTTTTGATCGAAATTCATCGTGTTTTAGTAGCCATAGCCTAGCAACAAATTGCCCTATTGATTTTAAAGCGATATAGTCGATATTTGGTCAGTAATAACCAGCAACAAATTCCTCGAGTATTTTTTGATCGAAATTCATCGTGTTTTAGTAGCCATAGCCTAGCAACAAATTGCCCTATTGATTCTGAAGCGATATAGTCCATATTTGTTCAGTAATACACCAGCAACAAATTCCTCGAGTATTTTTTTATCGAAATTCATCGTGTTTTAGTAGCCATAGCCTAGCAACAAATTGCCTTATTGATTTTAAAGTGATATAGTCCATATTTGGTCAGTAATACACAAGCAACAAATTCCTCGAGTATTTTTTGATCGAAATTCATCGTGTTCTAGTAGTCATAGCCTAGCAACAATTTTCCCTACCGATCGGGAGAAAATCGGCGCGAGCCTAGGAAGGGGCGGCGTAGCGGCACCTGAGAGGGCGAGTAATCTTTAGTCAATCCCCTCGTTTGTATTTTATTATAGTATTTAAAGTGGTGAATGATATGTAATAAACGACAAGTTTAAATTTTGTCTTATACCAAAAGAAATAAGAAACCCAATAAATAGAAAACAAGAAATTTATTTAATAGGAGCTGTCGGATTTAGAATATCCACTGTAAATCTGAGAAGATCTGGCGGAAACACGATTCGATCAGATTTAGATCTATTGCCTACGGGGCATTATGTGTCTTACTCGTATTGGAGAGGAAATAGTAGTTGGATGGAAGCGGGCGATTTAGTTGGAAGAACTATTAACCGATCCGACAACTATCAAATTACTCCCAGATTAATAGTATACTCAAAGAGCAACACAACATGATGCACAACTTTTTTGGACAATTTATCATTAATTGCTATTGTCAAGTAGCTGCTAAAATGAAGATACATAAAATATGATATTAATAATTATAAATACAATATTATGTTATTGATATTAAATGGTGTTATTATTATAAAATATAAATGCATTTATAAAATTAATCAAACCAGTCGTTAGAAACCATTTTCTGATACTCCGACCGGGTGGAAACACTTGATGGAGATCAACGTTACCGATAAAGATGTTTTACACCTTCAGAAAAATATATAATTTGAAAAAATTGCTACCGTATTACGCTTCGCATGAGAAATTAGCGAAATTGTGGGCGGTTGAATTTCAATTAAAAAACACTCCGGCAATTTGTTGCTAGGCTATGGCTACTAAAACACGTCAAATTTCAATTAAAAAACACTCGGGGAATTTGTTGCTGGGCTTCTACTGGCGAAATATGGACTATATCGTTTTAAAATCAGTCGGACAGTGTGTTGCTAAGCCATGGCGGCTAAAACAACGAATTTCAATTAAAAATTAGTCGGGGAATTAGTTGCTGGGCTACTACTATCCAAATATGGACTATATCACTTTAAAATCAGTAGGGCAATTTGCTGCTAGGCCATGGCTACTAAAACACGATGAATTTCGACCAAAAAATACTCGAGGAATTTGTTGCTGGTGTATTACTGAACAAATATGGACTATATCGCTTTAAAATCAATAGGGCAATTTGTTGCTAGGTTATGGCTACTAAAACACGATGAATTTCGATAAAAAAATACTCGAGGAATTTGTTGCTGGTGTATTACTGAACAAATATGGACTATATCGCTTTCAAATCAATAGGGCAATTTGTTGCTAGGCTATGGCTACTAAAACACGATGAATTTCGATAAAAAAATACTCGAGGAATTTGTTGCTGGTGTATTACTGAACAAATATGGACTATATCGCTTCAAAAGCAATAGGGCAATTTGTTGCTAGACTATGGCTACTAAAACACGTTGAATTTGGATCAAAAAATACTCGAGGAATTTGTTGCTGGCGTATTACTGAACAAATATCGACTATATCGCTTTAAAGTCAATAGGGCAATTTGTTGCTAGGCTATGGCTACTAAAACACGATGAATTTCGATAAAAAAATACTCGAGGAATTTGTTGCTGGTGTATTACTGAACAAATATGGACTATATCGCTTCAAAAGCAATAGGGCAATTTGTTGCTAGACTATGGCTACTAAAACACGTTGAATTTGGATCAAAAAATACTCGAGGAATTTGTTGCTGGCGTATTACTGAACAAATATCGACTATATCGCTTTAAAATCAATAGGGCAATTTGTTGCTAGAGTATGGCTACTAAAACACGATGAATTTCGATAAAAAAATACTCAAGGAATTTGTTGCTGGTGTGTTACTGAACAAATATGGACTATATCGCTTTAAAAGCAATAGGGCAATTTGTTGCTAGACTATGGCTACTAAAACACGATGAATTTGGATCAAAAAATACTCGAGGAATTTGTTGCTGGTGTATTACTGAACAAATATCGACTATATCGCTTCAGAATCAATAGGGCAATTTGTTGCTAGGCTATGGCTACTAAACACGATGAATTTCGATAAAAAAATACTCGAGGAATTTGTTGCTGGTGTATTACCGAACAAATATGGACTATATCGCTTCAGAATCAATAGGGCAATTTGTTGCTAGGCTATGGCTACTAAAACACGATGAATTTCGGTCAAAAAATACTCGAGGAATTTGTTGCTGGTGTATTACTAAACAAATATGGACTATATCGCTTTAAAATCAATAGGGCAATTTGTTGCTAGACTATGGCTACTACAGCACGATGAATTTCGATCAAAAAATACTCGAGGAATTTGTTGCTGGTGTATTACTGAACAAATATGGACTATATCGCTTTAAAAGCAATAGGGCAATTTGTTGCTAGAGTATGGCTACTAAAACACGATGAATTTCGATCAAAAAATACTCGAGGAATTTGTTGCTGGTGTATTACTGAACAAATATCGACTATATCGCTTCAGAATCAATAGGGCAATTTGTTGCTAGGCTATGGCTACTAAACACGATGAATTTCGATAAAAAAATACTCGAGGAATTTGTTGCTGGTGTATTACCGAACAAATATGGACTATATCGCTTCAGAATCAATAGGGCAATTTGTTGCTAGGCTATGGCTACTAAAACACGATGAATTTGGATCAAAAAATACTCGAGGAATTTGTTGCTGGTGTATTACTGACCAAATATCGACTATATCGCTTCAAAATCAATAGGGTAATTTGTTGCTAGGCTATGGCTACTAAAACACGATGAATTTCGATAAAAAAATACTCGAGGAATTTCTTGCTGGTGTATTACTAAACAAATATGGACTTTATCGCTTCAGAATCAATAGGGCAATTTGTTGCTAGGTTATGGCTACTAAAACACGATGAATTTCGGTCAAAAAATACTCGAGGAATTTGTTGCTGGTGTATTATTGAACAAATATGGAGTATATCGCTTTAAAATCAATAGGGCAATTTGTTGCTAGGCTATTGCCACTAAAACACGATGAATTTCGGTCAAAAAATACTCGAGGAATTTGTTGCTGGTGTATTACTGAACAAATATCGACTATATCGCTTTAAAATCAATAGGGCAATTTGTTGCTAGGCTATGGCTACTAAACACGATGAATTTCGATAAAAAAATACTCGAGGAATTTGTTGCTGGTGTACTACTGACCAAATATCGACTATATCGCTTTAAAATCAATAGGGCAATTTGTTGCTAGGCTATGGCTACTAAAACACGATGAATTTGGATCAAAAAATACTCGAGGAATTTGTTGCTGGCGTATTACTGACCAAATATCGACTATATCGCTTCAAAATCAATAGGGTAATTTGTTGCTAGGCTATGGCTACTAAAACACGATGAATTTCGATAAAAAAATACTCGAGGAATTTCTTGCTGGTGTATTACTAAACAAATATGGACTTTATCGCTTCAGAATCAATAGGGCAATTTGTTGCTAGGTTATGGCTACTAAAACACGATGAATTTCGGTCAAAAAATACTCGAGGAATTTGTTGCTGGTGTATTACTGAACAAATATCGACTATATCGCTTTAAAATCAATAGGGCAATTTGTTGCTAGGCTATGGCTACTAAAACACGATGAATTTCGATAAAAAAATACTCGAGGAATTTGTTGCTGGTGTATTACTGAACAAATATGGACTATATCGCTTTAAAAGCAATAGGGCAATTTGTTGTTAGACTATGGCTACTAAAACACGATGAATTTGGATCAAAAAATACTCGAGGAATTTGTTGCTGGTGTATTACTGAACAAATATGGACTATATCGCTTCAAAATCAATAGGGCAATTTGTTGCTAGGCTATGGCTACTAAACACGATGAATTTCGATAAAAAAATACTCGAGGAATTTGTTGCTGGTGTATTACTGACCAAATATCGACTATATCGCTTTAAAATCAATAGGGCAATTTGTTGCTAGGCTATGGCTACTAAAACACGATGAATTTGGATAAAAAAATACTCGAGGAATTTGTTGCTGGTGTATTACTAAACAAATATGGACTATATCGCTTTCAAATCAATAGGGCAATTTGTTGCTAAGCTATGGCTACTAAAACACGATGAATTTCGATAAAAAAGTACTCGAGGAATTTGTTGCTGGTGTATTACTGAACAAATATGGACTATATCGCTTTAAAAGCAATAGGGCAATTTGTTGTTAGACTATGGCTACTAAAACACGATGAATTTGGATCAAAAAATACTCGAGGAATTTGTTGCTGGCGTATTACTGACCAAATATCGACTATATCGCTTAAAAATCAATAGGGTAATTTGTTGCTGGGCTATGGCTACTAAAACACGATGAATTTCGATAAAAAATACTCAAGGAATTTGTTGCTGGTGTATTACTAAACAAATATGGACTATATCGCTTTAAAATCAAAAGGGCAATTTGTTGCTAGGCTATGGCTACTAAAACACGATGAATTTCGATCAAAAAATACTCAAGGAATTTGTTGCTGGTGTATTACTGACCAAATATCGACTATATCGCTTCAAAATCAATAGGGCAATTTGTTGCTAGGCTATGGCTACTAAAACACGATGAATTTCGATAAAAAATACTCAAGGAATTTGTTGCTGGTGTATTACTAAACAAATATGGACTATATCGCTTTCAAATCAATAGGGCAATTTGTTGCTAAGCTATGGCTACTAAAACACGATGATTTTCGATAAAAAAATACTCGAGGAATTTGTTGCTGGTGTATTACTGAACAAATATGGACTATATCGCTTCAAAATCAATAGGGCAATTTGCTGCTAGGCTATGGCTACTAAAACACGATGAATTTCGATATAAAAATACTCAAGGAATTTGTTGCTGGTGTATTACTGCACAAATATGGACTATATCACTTCAAAATCAATAGGGCAATTTGTTGCTAGGCTATGGCTACTAAAACACGATGAATTTCGATAAAAGAATACTCGAGGAATTTGTTGCTGGTGTATTACTGACCAAATATCGACTATATCACTTTAAAATCAATAGGGCAATTTGTTGCTACGCTATGACTACTAAAAGACGATGGATTTCAATAAAAAAATACTCGAGGAATTTGTTGCTGGTGTATTACTAACCAAATATCGACTATATTGCTTTAAAATCAATAGGGCAATTTGTTGCTAGGCTATGGCTACTAAACACGATGAATTTCGATAAAAAAATACTCAAGGAATTTGTTGCTGGTGTATTACTAAACAAATATGGACTATATCGCTTTAAAAGCAATAGGGCAATTTGTTGCTAGGGTATGGCTACTAAAACACGATGAATTTCGATCAAAAAATACTCGAGGAATTTGTTGCTGGTGTATTATTGAACAAATATGGAGTATATCGCTTTAAAATCAATAGGGCAATTTGTTGCTAGGGTATGGCTACTAAAACACGATGAATTTCGATCAAAAAATACTCGAGGAATTTGTTGCTGGTGTATTATTGAACAAATATGGACTATATCGCTTTAAAATCAATAGGGCAATTTGTTGCTAGGCTATGGCTACTAAACACGATGAATTTCGATAAAAAAATACTCGATGAATTTGTTGCTGGTGTATTACTGACCAAATATCGACTATATCGCTTTAAAATCAATAGGGCAATATGTTGCTAGGCTATGGCTACTAAACACGATGAATTTCGATAAAAAAATACTCGAGGAGTTTGTTGCTGGTGTATTACTGAACAAATATGGACTATATCGCTTCAAAATCAATAGGGCAATTTGTTGCTAGGCTATGGCTACTAAAACACCATGAATTTCGATAAAAAAATACTCAGGGAATTTGTTGCTGGTGTATTACTGAACAAATATGGACTATATCGCTTCAGAATCAATAGGGCAATTTGTTGCTAGGCTATGGCTACTAAAACACGATGAATTTCGGTCAAAAAATACTCGAGGAATTTGTTGCTGGTGTATTACTAAACAAATATGGACTATATCGCTTTAAAAGCAATAGGGCAATTTGTTGCTAGACTATGGCTACTACAGCACGATGAATTTCGATCAAAAAATACTCGAGGAATTTGTTGCTGGTGTATTACTGAACAAATATGGACTATATCGCTTTAAGAGCAATAGGGCAATTTGTTGCTAGAGTATGGCTACTAAAACACGATGAATTTCGATCAAAAAATACTCGAGGAATTTGTTGCTGGTGTATTATTGAACAAATATGGAGTATATCGCTTTAAAATCAATAGGGCAATTTGTTGCTAGGCTATTGCCACTAAAACACGATGAATTTCGATCAAAAAATACTCGAGGAATTTTGTTGCTGGTGTATTACTGCACAAATATGAACTATATCGCTTTAAAATCAATAGGGCAATTTGTTGCTAGACTATGGCTACTAAAACACGATGAATTTCGATCAAACAATACTCGAGGAGTTTGTTGCTGGTGTATTACTGAAAAAATATGGGCTGTATCGCTTTAAAATCAATAGGGCAATTTGTTGCTAGGCTATTGCGGCTAAAACACAACGAATTTCAATTAAAAATCAGTCGGGGAATTTGTTGCTGGTGTATTTCTGACCAAATATCGACTATATCGCTTTAAAATCAGTAGGGCAATTTGTTGCTAGGCTATGGCTACTAAAACACGATGAATTTCAATTATTATGAGATAAGGGTTGATTTTTTCGCAGTATCGGTTAGTGTCATCTTTTAGCAACAAATTCCTGTGCATTTATTTTTATTCTATACTACTTATCTATTAGTTGTAGCGTGTGGCTACGCTAGCTTAATATCAAGTAATAGCGAGGGGTGGGAAAATCGGGTTAGGGGATGATTTTTTCCACTATCGGTTAGTGTCATCTTTTAGCAACAAATTTATGTGCTTTTAGTTTTATTCAATATTACTTTTTTTTTATATTTATAGCGTGTGGCTGCGCTAGCTTAATATCAAATAATATTGAGGGGTAGGAAAATCGGGGTAAGGGATGATTTTTTTCAGTATCGGTTAGTGTCATCTTTTAGCAACAAATTCATGTGTTTTTAGTTTTTTTCAATATTACTTATTTATATAGTTATAGCGTGTGGCTACGCTAGCTTAATAGCAAATAATAGTGAGAGGTGGGAAAATCGAGGTAAGGGATGATTTTTTCCAGTATCGGTTAGTGTCATCTTTTAGCAAAAAATTAGCAACAAATTCATGTGTTTTCAGTTTTTTTCAATATTACTTATTTATATAGTTATAGCGTGTGGCTACGCTAGCTTAATAGCAAATAATAGTGAGGGGTGGGAAATCGAGGTAAGGGATGATTTTTTCCAGTATCGGTTAGTGTCATCTTTTAGCAACAAATTAGCAACAAATTCATGTGTTTTCAGTTTTTTTCAATATTACTTATTTATATAGTTATAGCGTGTGGCTACGCTAGCTTAATAGCAAATAATAGTGAGGGGTGGGAAATCGAGGTAAGGGATGATTTTTTCCAGTATCGGTTAGTGTCATCTTTTAGCAACAAATTAGCAACAAATTCATGTGTTTTCAGTTTTTTTCAATATTACTTATTTATATAGTTATAGCGTGTGGCTACGCTAGCTTAATATTACGGTAGCATAGTTTGCGTTTTCTTGGAAACGGCATTAGCAACAAAATCAAGCTCAGCGTTACAAATTAGCAACAAATTAGCAACAAATTATTAGCCTGGTCCGAAGGGTGCCCTGTAAAATGGCTACGCTAGCATAATATACATTATTGCTTAGCAGAAACCCTGTACTAGATCCAGATGAAAACATAGAAGAACAGCTGAAAATTATAAACATCATAACACTGGAAGATATTCTAACAGATCAAGAGAATAATGAAGAAATATAAATATCAAAAGATAAATTAATATAAAAAAAATATTTTTTATAAAAAAAGGAACAATGTAGAAAAAATTATATTATCAGATAAATTTAGTATCGAATTTATCAAGGACACTCATGAAAACGATTGTCACATAGGCATTCAACATATGCAGAAGAATATACGCCCGTACTATGCGGCAAAAAATGTATCGAAGAATATAAAGGAAATTTGTAATAATTGCATAATTTGCATAAAAAATAACACAAGAGGGCAGCAAAAATATGGTTCGATGTCACACTTGGGTTCAGCCCCAATGCCTTTTGAAATCATGTCAATAGACACTGTGGAAGGCTTTGGTGGATCTCGATTTACAAAAAAATAACTCCATTTGCTGGTCGATCATTTCAAAAGATATGCTTACATTCTAACGTCAAAGACGCAAAACGGAGCTAATTTTATTAAACTAGTGAACGGTATCGTCGAGGACGGTAAAATTAATATGATTATACCTAATCAATACTCAAGCGTAAACTCGAGAATTTAAAAGATTTTTGGAAGAAAAACATACACAATTAATATTTACGGCAGTAAACTCTCCGTCTCTAACGGCCTAAACGAACGACTAGTTAATAAAATCGGATGTAAAATCAATGAAAAGAAACTGGCTCTATCATACTTAATGAATGGTACTGATGCCTCGGTATTACCGAGAGACCTAAGAGAAATAACAACGGAACAGAATTTGATGAGACAAAGAAATTGCTCTGAAAAATTCATTGAAGTCACATAACCATAACAAAAAAAACTATGATAAAAATCGTTGGTATTTGTAGAAAATGGAAACAAGCTGACAGAAAAAAACTGAACGAATTGAGAATTGGACTATACGTGATACTAAAAAAAATCAAACTCAATTTTTAAAATAAATACGGGTCACAAAAAGGCAGAGTCGAATTTCTTCCACATATCAAAGCTTGTCCCATCCACAACGGCCGAAGACTTGGTAAAATCAAGAAAAATAGTATAATAACTATTAATTTGTTGAAATTAACTGTCTCGACCCTTACTTCGTGGAATCTACTCATATTAGTGTTTTAAATGAAACTCAACGTTTCTAACTAATTCCACAATATAATGAAAAATATTAGAAATTCTAAAAAATTTACAATTGTTTCGATATTCAGTTATCGAAACAATTGTCAATTTTTTAGAATTTTTAATATTTTTCATTATATTGTGGAATTAGTTAGAAACGTTGAGTTTCATTTAAAACACTATTAATTTATTAATTATGTTTTTGTTTGAAATGAAAATGTGTATAGAAAATATGTTTTCTTCATTTTGAATATGAACGCGCAGTTCCAAGCGTCGGCAAAGTAGCCAGCGTCATACCCGGTATAACGGGATGATCTGAAAAAAAGGAACGTGTGTCAATATTTTACCTATTGACACGTAGTTAATTATTATGATGTTATGAATTAAGTTACTACTTGTGATTAGGAACTGACATTATGATTTATGAACATTAAATGTCGTTTCTCTTAATGCAGGTAAGGTTTTGTAAATAATAATTTTGAGATTTGTAAATAACGAAAAATATACTTCTCTTATTGCTGAAACGCAGTTGTGTTCTTATCATCGGTGTCATACCTCCTAATTGATCAGAATATCCACTATATTTATATTAATTATTATAAGTATATATCACGCTAGTACCCGAAATACAAACAAACAAATTTATATGGAATCACCCCATATTTCTAAAAACGAAATTTTTTGCAAATATGTTTTATCTGTTATTGTGATTATATATAAATTGGGTTGTGTGTACCTATTTTTATTATTACATTTCAAGGAAATGTCCTAACTTAATATCTTGTATACTATTTTTATAAATGAATTCTTAATATTGACAGTTTACTCTTTTTATATTAAGTAATTTCGGGTTCCTCGTCAGTGAGGTATATAATTTATTGTTTAATCCCTTAAGGTTTGCTTATTTACATTTTATGAACTTATTCGAGGTTTTTCGGATTTTCAACATGTTCATACTAAAATCTAGTGAACATTCAGATAAGTTATCAATATTTACTATTTCTGCTTTGAACAATCGTGTAATATAGACCCTTGCCATAAAAACTGTTCTATCATGCATTTTCAAATAAACTTAAACTATAATATAGTTATTTTGAAAAGAATAATTTAGATATCACTAAATTCCTTCTGTAAAAAAATAGTAAAAATACCGTGAAACCATAAATGATGACTATTGTGTCTAACAACAGTGAAGAATGTACCTTTACCAGTGGTCAGATTTAAAATTCCAATATTTAAGTTGAAATTGAGCAGGTAAATATTTTAGGAAATTCCAAGAATATTAGACGTTCACCTCAGCAAGAGAATGATGGATTTTGTAAGCTGTAATCTTATTAACTGTGGATACAACATTAGTTATTGTAAGAAAAATAATTGTTTATCCTACGAAAACATCAATAATTTATTATTTTTGAATACTTTTACAACTGGTTGCTGTAATTCCAAACCTAAAACTGCTTTAGCTTCCTTTTCTTTTGTCGTTAAAACTTCCAAATAGTGCATATATATTTCTTTCATCCTCAAAAATTCTAAAATTAACACTTGTTCCGAATATCTCTTTCATTGAATCACCCCTCTAGTTAAAACCCCTGTTTATAGTTCCCCTTATCGTTTAAATCTTCAACAAGTGTTCAATTTTTACCAAAAGATCCCTTAACTTCACCTGTGGTAGGTGAGAAATATATTTTTATTTTATTTCAAGTCCATTACTCATACTAACAAAGCTCAATATCGAACAGTAAATCAAAACAGGTGAACTAAATACAGGATATTACGTTTTAGGTAAGATGGAAATAAGTTTTGCATTTCTTGGTCAGTTGAAAACAAAATGCTACTTCACAAATTCACTAATAGACCAGGCTTTTTAACAAATTTTTAATAAAAAAAAAGAAAATAACTTTACGGATTGAAATGGTAAAGGAGGTTATAAGAAATAAAAAAAATCGTGCATACATCGCGGAGTGTTTTGGGTGGACGGAAAATAGGTAGAAAATCATAGTATAGCGATTTCCGGCGGAAGTTGGCGCCAACATGAAAAGTGCTCAATAGAAAAGTTGTAGATCATGCAAAATGAACAACTTTTTAACATAACCACAACATTTCCAAGAAAATAGCGTAAATTATTTTTCATTTCTACAAAAGTAGTTCAATTCAAATAAAACTTTCAGAAAATATACCTTCTTATGTTCATAATAACCACAATTTTTGTCAAGTGAAAAAATCTAGTTCTATATTATCAGATATTCAATTTTTCCGAAAAACAAACTTTTTTCTAATGAAAAATGTACTTCCGAAAATCATAGTACATGGTTCGTTCAAAGCTCATTTATTTTGTTTTTACATATACTTTAATATAAAATAAATATGTCATATACAGTAGCCATTAGAAAACACGTTAAAAAATCCAAATATTGATGTAGCTAATAGTTGCATAGTATTTGATGGATATCTGTCCAATAAAAATTCAAGTACATCTTTCTCAAAAACATCTGAACGATTACTAGTCCGAGAGCTAGTGTCACTTTTTTCGTGTAATTTTATTACTGATGAATTTGATTTCAAGTTGAAGTTTATTACCAAAACAGCCGTCAGTCGGTGCAACCGTCTTGTATTGGGCTGGGAAATGTTGCGCTTTTGCCGAGATGGAGAGCACAATCTGGATCATTTTATGGCTACTCGAAATTTTCTCTAGCGTAGTTTCTATGAAAATTAGTATAAGAAAAGTAATCAGCTGCATCGCTGATCTTGCAATCACCATCAGTGACTCATATCACCGTGCAAAAAAATCGATTAAAACGGAGTAGTTTATAGCTTTTGAAATTTTTTCCAATGATAATTCATGATCCATAAGCGAAAGAAATCAACATCAGCTGACGATATCATGTCGGGCGCTCGTTTGCATCACGATGTTTTAGATTATAGTTGTCTTCTATATATCAAACGATCTCTGTTGAAATTGAAGTTGCTATCCAAGATGATATTACTTTACATTAATTAGTTTTTCTTGACACCACAAAAAACTAGATAACTAGCTTAATTTGGTTGATTAAAGGTAAAAAAAAACATTCGTTATAGATTGTAAAAACATTTCGAAATTTCCTGTTCTAATGCTGAGACTCAGAAATAAATAATCATCAATATATTTTTTCATGACCACCGCATATGCTTTTTTTATAGGCTTCGTATTTGACGAGAATATTCGTCTGTAATTACAGGGTTTTCATGTCTACTGGTTCTGAATTGTAAAAGGTAATATTTTATGTCAGTAGATATTTGTATTTCTGAGTTGTCGAGAAAAACTTGGAAGTGCAGAATCTATAATATCAAATACAGAATAGGGTGTGAGCGTTTGCACCTGTTCAAATGTTTTTCCGTAATCAAACTCTTTACAGATTTGTTGGCACTCGATATTCTGAATCTGTAATGTAATTTTTGTGATAGCAACGTCATATGTTATCTCTATGTATTGCAATTGATATTCATCGGCAAGATTGTTTCATAGTTTCTATCACATCGGTAATCAAAGAATTATCTTTTCGAAGTGATTCAGTATGTCTGTTTGAAAACTCTTGTACAGTTTTAGGCCTAGATTCAGAAATAGTAATGTTTTGAATAGAACTGGAAAATTAATAACAAAAAATTGAAAAAAAATCTCATTACGAAATTGCGTATAATAAAAAATTAATGAAAAACCAATTTGGTCCATTAAGTAGATTATCGATTTGTGCTGTTTCTTCTTTAAATTTAATTTTCCTTAACAAATATATAGCAAGTGAAATATTCACATATCAAAAATTTGAAAGATATAATCAATTGATAAACGGTGCGGAGCACAGTAGATGGGTAATAGCGCGCGTAGTATAAACTTCAATGTTGCGCATCAGTTCAGGTGTCCGACTGACGATGTTTGCAACACGGTATCGTCACCTGATAGTGATTTTTCTCGCTTTTGGACCATACATTATCATTGGGAAAAATTTCAGCAGCTATAAAATGTTTCGTTCTAATGGATTTTTTTTACACGAACGTATGAGTAGCTGAAGGTGATCACTTATTTTCATATAAACTACGTGATACAAAATTTCCAGTAACTATAGAATGGTCCGATTTGTTTTCTTACCTCGGCAAGATGCGCAGCCTCTCGCAGTCCAACGCAAGGGTATTGGACCAGCTGACGTTTGGTTCAATCATCAGTGGTATATAAATTATCTATTTATGAACCTTTCAGGAGCAATAAAATTCTCTGGCAAAATATTACGCCCGCTCGTGGACTATAAGGCGTAAAATCGACTCGAGTGTTCCTGTTTTCAATATTGAACTGCACACAATAATTACAGTATCACAAGAAAACTTTTTATGTAATGATAAAAATAAGTGTTTTAAATAAAACTTAACGTTTCTAGCTAATTCCACAATATAATGAAAAATGTTGAAAATTCTAAAAAATTGACAATTGTTTCTATAACTGAATATCATCGTCAGAATGACAGAAGTTACATTTCATTTGATGCCTAACTGATGATTAGTAGTTATTTTTGGCTAGACCAAGAAGTGAAGCTTAGATATTATTAGCCCTATGGTTAATTTCGATAAAAATAAGGATAATTTAATAAAAGTATTAACAAAAGCATCGATGTTTGAAGAATATAGGCACTGTTAAATGCAGATTAAAACAGCGAAAGAAGTGCTCGAAAAATATGACTGTAAATAGTGCAACTGGAATGGTTGAGTATAAAAAAAGTTATTGTTGTTGGACAAGATATTGATCTATTGGTTATATTGAATAATAAAATTCGATAAGTGCACCAATTTACTAGTTAAAGCCCGGAATAGGTAATGTAAGTGATGATATGTATTCTTCGTACAAGAATATTATCGTCCGCTTGTTGGTTTTTTACATTGTTTTTCAAGTTGTGACGCCACGTCTTTTTTTCCTGGGAAAGGAAAAAAACAACAGTGTGTTTACTACTAAAAAATCACGAGTTGACTGCGTTGGTGAAGCAGTTTTATGAAAGTACTGCTAACCCAACAATAATCGCTAGAAAGTGTTGCAAATTAATTGCATCCATGTATAAAAATATTGATACCTTACCTTTGGATGACTTAAGATGCCAGCATTACAAAAAATCAACTACAAAATCATCATTCAAGTTAGAAAAGGCGCAGCTATTCAACACTCGTATAGATCTTACTGTCAACTACAAACCTGGCTTGGAAATAAATTAAATGCTACAAATTGGGTGTGGAAAGAAGTCACTGCAAATAACATGAAAATATGAGTATCTCGGTTCACTTAAGATCCAGTTGTACCAGAAGATTTCCTAAAAACTGCAGCTGTCAACGTGGTTGCAAAACTAAGAAATGCAATTGTCGAAAACATGGTTTAAAATGCACAGATTTATGCACAAAATGCCACGGTTCATCCGATTGTTCGTATGCTGAGAACGTGACAGAAACTTTGAGTGACTCTATAGATATTAGAGAATATCAGAGATTTAGAGCAGTCAAGTATTTCAATGAACCCGGGAAATGAAACATCCAATGAACTCAGGAATTTAGATGAAACACTTGAAAGTGCGGAAGAATCTAAGCTTATTGCAGAGCCAGATGATGAAAATGATGTTGATATCGTTAAAAAAGACCGAAATTAGTATGGCATTTTTTTCTTTGTACATTAACACTTGTTCAATTTTTTAAAATGAAATTCTTTTTGAACCTTTTAATAATAAGCAACTAAAGTTTGGATATTGTAATTACATTTTCCTTAAAACTTAAAAATTAATATATAATAACAAAATTTCTCTTTTGGACTCAACACTCCATCACAAAAACAATAGTATAAAAACCGAGTGGTATACGAAAGAAACCTCGTTATCCAGATACCTGAATTTCAATTCACAACCCATGTCCCAAAAAAAGTCGGTAATTATTGATCTCGCCGATCGTGCAATTAAACTGTCTTGCCCAGAATTTCGGGGAAAGTCTATAAAAATGCAAAAAAAGCCTTTAAAATCAATAAATACCCGGAAAAACTGATAAACACCATTTTTTAAAAACGCATTCGTAACTTCCATAATCAAAACCTCCCTAAAAATTCAGCAACATTTCTAAAAACCATATCATTACAATTGCATATAAACGGTACAACCTCTCAAAATCCAGCTTCAGTAAATGAAAGTCAAGAATTCCTGATCAAAAGAAAAGCAATATATTTGATCAAATTCCATGCGGGGACTGTGGCAGTGTCTACATCGGGCAAACTAGCCAATATTCAAAAAATCGATTGAATGGTCACAAGTAGGATGAGAAAAATAAAACTTCCTTAACACATAGAAAATCATAGTTTTGATTTTGAAAATACAAAATTTTTAGAAAATGAAAATCACACCAGAAATTTATGAAACGATAGAAATACACAGAAATAAAGAAAACCTAAATTATAAAATCGACACAAAATGTTTAAGCAAGATTTACAACAATATAATAAAATAGAATAATAAATTAAGCAACTATTTTATGTTAGTAACTCAACAAAAACCTTAACTATTTATTAAAAAGGAAATAAATGCGTATAGGGAAAAAAACAACATTCCCAAATAATACCATTAGACTTAGACACCAGAACTACTATGAAAGTCGACGTACGCACACCGTTAGTTGTAAAATGTTTTTAAATGTATCGTTGAAGTTCATTTTTTTTTAGTTTATTTTAATATGTGATGTGGCACTCGCTGAAATATAATCCACAGGTATGTCATAGTTGAATGAATAAATGAATTTTTTCCGTAGAATTCAATAGCGTAATTATTCTTTGCATTTTCAAAAATTGTAAAGAACATATCAACGATTATTGAAAAATCAATTGTTTCAAAATTAATTTCTTGCTTGTTTGGATTGTTGAACGTGTTTTCTAATAGCTACTATATGTTATCTTTGTTTTATATTAAAGTAAATGTAAAAACCAAAAAATTGAGCTCTGAATGAACCCCACCCCGTACGGTGAATGAAAAATAAAAAATACGACTCTTCGCAATTTTCTTGGAAATGTTGAGGTTATGTTAAAAAGTGATATATACAGAAGTTGTTAATTTTTGAATGATATACAATTTTTCTATTGCGCTTTTCTCAATTTGACGCCAACTTTCGCCGGAAATCGCAATAATATAATTTTCTGCCCCTTTTCCACCCCCCAAAAAATCCTTAATTTCTGCGATTGTGTACGATTTTTTTTACATTTTATTATAACCTCCTTCGCCATTTCCAATCGTTAGCGCGCTATCTACAATTTTCTTTCTTCAAACATATAAAACGCCTAGACTATAACTCGACAGTTCCAAAATTATTTGATAGGTTAAACTGGAAGTGCTTAGATCAAAGAATCCACTACTACTTTCCCTGTCGAATCCACAAAATATTCCTTCTATGATGATACAACAAATGCATCAAGGAAATCTAAATTCCAAGTAACAATGTTTACAGCAAGAAAAAATATTTGATATATTTTAAGGCGATGAACACAAAGAAAATAATAATAGGCTGCAAGTTAAATTCAGTACGTACAAGGTTGAACAATTAGTAAAACCAGATCTTTAATGTCTGACTGGAACGTTCTAAGTAATATTTTCATGCTCGATAAAATCCAATTCATCCTCATTATCAAGCCGTTCACTCCTTATGATTACGGCTAACGCTTTGAAGCTATTTTATATCTTAGGACGATCACTATAGTTTTTCGTTGGTTCTGCCTGCTTTGGTTATATTTTTCTATTCCGGCATTTTGTCTTCCAGTTTACAAGTATTAGTAGGTACTTCCATACCGTTCTCTATCTGTTCCTCTACGTCTTCTTCGGTTTGCCACTTCTTTTTGGCCAATGTGGAAAAGTGTTACTTTCTTAATTACGTCTTTGATCTTCTTCATATTATGTTTAAATCCCAGTTGAGTCTTTGTGTCTTTATGTATCATGTTTCTTTGTTTTTCTTTTGTCGCATTTTCCCTTTCTGGTGATTGATCTGAATATTATTCTTATTATCTTTCTCTTGACTATTTTTAGTTCTTCCTCTTCTATTTAGTTTATTACTGTAGTTTTCTTAGCATTTGTGATCACTGGTCTCATAAAGATCCTATTTTGTTTAGTTTACTCAAGTTTTTATTTTTATATCTTCCAAAACTTTCTTTACTTTATCCTCTATTTGGCAGGTTATGTTACCTTTTAAAACATGTAGTGTTTTTAAGTGGCTTGTTGTTTGAATATTTTATATATTTCCTTATTAATTAATTGCTTAATGCTTTTTACTTTTCCTGAAGTTACCTGCTCCTTGCAATCTTACTTTGACTTATGAACCAATAATCATACAGATTTCAAAGATAGGAATATAAATAAACCCAAAATAAGCAAATGAAACTTTTATGCTCTGTATTTTTTATTTCCCCAACTGATTTTTAAATAGTATGTCTATGAAACTTAGTAAATTGTGGCAATTATGAACTGACTATACTAAATAACAGAAACTTTGTCATTGTGATGAGCAACAAAGGCTATTACAATAATACCTTCTACAGGGTATCCAAGAATATTTATTAAATATATTTCTAGGAATCTTAAATAAATTGCAACTCTGACACGTATCAGTAGCATATTGAATTAAGTTAAAACTGTCTACAAAATGTTTTGATGATTTTTATTTAGTTGCGAAGCTCAAATTTTGATTTTCCTTTCGTACAATGTTGTTCAAGAATAAAACAAAGCATTAAAGCAGGTGGTGAATTAAAAAATGTATCTCGAAGCAGCTTTTAGGTATAAAAGTTATTTGATACTCATTTGTATACATATAATACCTTTGAAATAAATTCTAAAATTATTTTTTATTCGTTTTAACCAAAAAAATATAATTTAGCTCTGCAGTTTAAAAGTTCTAAATAAATATATTTAGTATATTTATATAAATGTGAAACTTACCATCTTTTTTTTGAACAATTAAAGATAGTGGTTGGCAATCTCCAATTCCTAATTCAGTTTTCGCGTCCCCAGCGTTTTGAGACTCGAGCCTCAGTTGTTGCTGGTGCAACCTATTTTTGATCAAAAAGATTTTCGGCATTTTTGCCTTAAGTCACAATAAAGTATCCAAAAAATGGTAACACAGCCACAAAACAGTCACTCAGATCACATCGCACAACACTTAAAAAATAGAATCCATTTTAGGTCCTTTGTAAACTAAATATCATATTGTTGATTGTTTATATATGCACAGGTAGATGTTTTGTAAAAGTTGAGCAATCCTGCGTGTCAAACACTTGGAGGTCCTTGGGAAGACTGATGACCGCTTGTATTTCCATCGAAGTGAACCGTTGTGTTTATCTCCTTGCCCCTCAGACCCCTATACCATCACGGTGAACCTGTAAAGGTTACCTATTCTCAATAGCTTGGCATTGGCGCAAGGATTCATAGTGGGGGCACCGGCTTGTAAATACCGACCAGGTACTTGGCGGTACTTGTTCGGTGGTACTTTTGCGTATCTCGTTAATTAATAAACTGGAGGCGATGAAATAAATGTGTGGTACAATTTTTCAAATTTACTCAATTGTAACATTGTTTGTACATAAAATCTCAGATCTCTGTTTTTTATCAATACCCCGTATATTTTGTTTGTGTATAATACATATATAATATATACAGTATGACCCACTTAAGATCCCAACACCCAGTTATAGCTTTTAATTGACATTTGATGAACTTCATATTTTGGTGGTTTGAAAAGGGACTATTTTTACTTATTACCATTTGAGATATGTCAGTAGCGTACACTTCAAAACGTCGATTTAAAAAAAATATTACCGATTTTTTCTTGGACTTTTTTTTACCACACTGTAATGAGTAATATAACTTCACCTGTGTCTGGGATGTACGTCGTAAAAATTGTTTATTTTTTATTTTTGAGCGTCCCTCTATACACGCTAATTGACGTGTTATGAACTCCAAATGTTGGTGGTCACTAAATGACAATTAGCTGAATGGTTGCAGTTATGAATATCGGGTTTTTGTCAGTAGCGTACGTTTTTAGGGGACATCAAAATCCTTGTTTTTAAAATACTACATGCAATATTTCCGTAGATGTTTGACAAAATACATTTATTTTGGATTAAAAAATTAACAAAGATGTTCATGAAATTTCAAAGAAACCAATGTAAAAATATCGAAATATTAAACAAAAGCTAACTTAAATAGTGGTGGCTTCTACCAAACTTCCATTAACTCGAATAGATTTGTTATATAGTTTCCTTATGCTCTTGACTGCATCACTTATTTAATTATTAATTACCTTACTTTTCTCCATTCAGTTTCTAGGTAGATGGGCAAAGACTCATACCATTTAAAATCTTCCTGCCAAAGTCTTTTGGTAGGTCTACGTGGATGAGGACCACTATAAAGAGCCTCCTAAATCCTAAGGGCGAGTAGTCGCCGAAACGATGGATGGACGTGTGTAAACTCTTTATCAATATCTTCCTCAATTCCAAGTGAAGGTTTTTCAATTTGAATAGCATCATATTCATCTAATAAAATATATGCTCTTCCTAACCTGCTTCCGAAATATATTAAAATATCTTCATCTACCGTTTCATCCCCAAATTTTTCGAATGACGTTAATTTTAATTGAACACCATCTCTTTTTCGTATTAATACATTCATTTCCGCCATAATTATATTATTTTTCGCTCACAACAGAAAAAATCAATATAAAAAACCAAATAAATTAAGATGGGATAATTATAAACAAGGAACGGGCTCACCACCATTCAATCGACTACCACACTAGGAAGGGGCTCCCAACTTTTAGGAATTAAAACGACATGCTCCGCTACCGGCCGATTAGTAAAATTCCATTTACCGGTTCAATCATAATATCCTACTCGTGGGACCAATGTTTTTGGAAATCTTATTCCGTGTTGTCTTTCACCTTTAATCAATACATTATGATATTTTGATCGTATATTTGCCTAAATAACGTACAACAATGCTTTTAATGCAAACAATGATTGTGACCACACCAATCTTGCATATAAATCTAAACTTTCCACCCTTAGATGCTGCATTCTTTGGGCCCTTGAAAGTAGCCTACTCTCAGGAAGCTGACAAATGGATGGTAACAAATCCAGGAAAAGTAATAGGTCAGTCTAAAGTTGCGTTATTGTTCGGAAGAGCTTATTCAAAGTTTGCATCAATTCACAAAGTCTGAAAAGGCATTTTCTTCTACGAGTATCTGGCCTTACGATTCAAATATATTTCCAGTAGAAGGTTTTGCACCATCCGGCATCAATGATACACCTACTCCAGAAAACGAGCATACTATCAACAACTATACTGGGTTAGGACATATTGAGATTGAAATAAATGATCCCGAACTTTTAGAGCTCATAAATACTTATTGCTTCCATTGCAGAAGTCAAACAAAATTTGAAATCCCATTCGTCCATACCTTGATGCTCCTCTAATTCAGATGACATTATAAACTCTTCTCCTCCTAGATGTTCCTCTAATCAAGAGAAAAACGCAGACCTTTCGCCGAAGCCGGGATGCTCCTATAATCATAATTGCACATATTCCTTTAATGGAGACTTCTACAAATTCCAGTAAGATCTGAGATAAAGTTTTAAATTGCGTTTTCATGTTTTGACTTCTACAGGTAATAATGCAGGTGAGATCTCAGATTAACAAATAAAATAGATATGTTTGTTTGATTTTTTCTTGCCCCAAACGTCCAGTCACATTCTAAGCTCACATGCGGAAACTTCCACTGCTTTGCCAAATTTACAAAATCTGTTTAGTTGGAGGAAAAATGAAATTAGAAGTTTAATTAAAAAGTTGATAAAAAGTTATGCAAATAAAAAAAAGTCATACTAATTTATGCATTTGAGTCACTGTATAACCTATTTAGTAGTTTTGTCCTTGTTTAATTACCATATAAATAAAGATGCAATTATAGTCAGAGAGTGTTCAACGATAATTTCGAAGAGATTGTAGTATTGTAGTAAATAATGTCAAACGTGGTTTGTTTATACGAGCGCCATTACGACTAGATAGTAAACATTCTTTCGTTTTGATGTGTTATTCAAGACTTGTAGTGAGAGAATAAACTTGTAAGTTAATTAATTTAATGTTTTGGGATTATCATGGTTCGTCGTTGCCAAGTTTGTCAAAAAAACAGCCGAAATTACCATCCCCTCTTTTTGTAATTCATTCGTTATTTAATTACTGGCGCCAGGCTCAGGTAAGAAAAAAAATTAGTTTTAAGTTAAGTTGTATTTCTTATACGTAACATATTTTTTGAAGATACTAATGACGGTGATGAAGCAATGCATTTATTGTCAGTCGAGAAAACAAAAAAATCAGTAATAAAGAAATTCTTGAAAATATTTGTGTAATTTCAAAAAAAAGTTGTTAAGGAGAATGAAACTATCCGAAAGAGCACACAAGAAATAGGAACTTTTAACCGGCACCCCTTTCAAGGACAAGCTTGCTGCTAAATATTTAGAAGGAGAGGCAAAAGAGAATAAAGCAAAAAATAAAGTTAAAAAGCAAATAGGTAAACGATCCCAGGCAGAAGGTGGAAGTCATATAAAAGTGTCTAAGAAAAAGGTGCTAGTAAAACAGGTTACAAATGAAGTTTCTGGAGAATGTCCAGTCTGCCCTGAGACTTACATGGACCCGTTCAAAATGTTTGAGGTAGAAATGTTACAGACAGAATGGAACAGGTTCCTCGGAACTGGTTAATGTAAACTGTTCCATGAATTTGTTCTCTAAACTGAACTTAACAGTTTCATCGGAGAACGACACGACAACGTAGGAAAAATGTTAAGACGTGTGATTTTATATCTGCGGAGACAATTATTGGGTACTTGTATAGGTATTTATAAAATAAAATACAGATTCAAAATAAGTAAAAACTTTTAAATTTGTAAATTAAAAATTTCAACATTTAAATATTAAAAAAGGTACTTCCTTTATTAAACAAAGCAATAAAAATATTTAAATATTTAGTTGTATTATTTTAGGAGTTTAAAATTGTATACAGTGAAATTAAACACTTGGATGTCTCTTCAGTACAGTTGAGCAGTTCACCAATTCCAAACACCTCGGTGAAAGGGAGTATATGAAGAAAGTAAAACAGGTTCCAAAGAAAGAACGGAAGAGTAAGAACTTGTTCTCAAATTTTACCTGTATCATAACATATCTAGTATGAGGCGATTCCATGGAATATGCGCATCTTACGAAGGGTGGAGACCATTTTTGTGTGACTTCTTTCATGAAGAGCATCAAAATTCAGAACTGCGTACTCTTGAAATTTATGCGCACTCTT
This sequence comes from Galeruca laticollis, assembly GCA_963921935.1. Taxonomy (NCBI): domain Eukaryota; kingdom Metazoa; phylum Arthropoda; class Insecta; order Coleoptera; family Chrysomelidae; genus Galeruca; species Galeruca laticollis. Next base: position 56,068,687 of record OY998177.1, read on the forward strand.
AGAATACCATTATGCGTCCTCTTGGTTAATTTGTATCCTAAAAGTGCGCATTTGTAAAAACATTATTTTTTTAATTTTCTCCTGTCCTTTTGAACAAAAATTATTGGATTAACATTCATTTTTTTGAATATATAGGTTTTAGTCGCATTGTACTGTTACGAAACAGCACACTGGTATAGCACCTAAATCCGACTCTGTCTAAGGCAGGTATGAAAGTTAAAATTATGGCGGACGCGCAGGGTTTCTTAGAATTGTTTACGAATTGTGACTATCTTATCTAAACATTGTTTTTGTGACCACTCTTTTCTAGAAAATGCCAAAAAGCCAATTGTTTTTGAGTAAGCCGCAATCTAGAATTATCTAGTGAAAAAGGCACTAAAATATAAGGGACCGACCGGGAAGAGTTAGTTTAGTAGATAATTAGACATCGTGAGATAAACAGTAAATGAGTGAATATAAATTATTGAACTGTTTATATAAATTAGTTTAAGTAAATATACTGTGTGTGAGCCCACCGAGTGTTTAAAGTTCATCCCACCCGTTTACTGTTTAAATAAATAAGACACACATTACGTTGGTGTCAGAAGTGGGATAATATAAATAAATATCTACGTAAAAATGGCCAAGAGACTAAGGGACTTGAAAGTGACTGAGTTAAGAGCAGAATTGGAAGATCGTGAGTTGGAAACGTCCGGTAAGAAAAGTGAATTAGTAGAAAGACTTAAAGTGGCACTGGAAAATGACGGCTTTGATCCAGAAACAGTTTTATTTAATGACGAGGCTTCCACCTTAATCTCGTCAATTTCTGCTAACATGGACGAGAAGATTCCTCCTATGGAAGAGAACATGGACGAGAAGATTTCTGCTATGAAGAACGACATTTCTGCTAATATTTGTGCTAACATGGGCGAGAAGATTTCTGCCATGGAAGAGAACATGGACATGAAGATTTCTGCTATGAAGAACGGCATTTCTGCTAATATTAACGACAAGATTTCTGCTTTGAAGAACGATATATCTGCCGATGTCTTATTAATGACGCTGCCGCTAACGTTGAAACTGAAATTTCGTGTCTAAAATTTGAAATCGAGAATAAGATGTTAACGATGGACGAGAAAATCGAGAATAAGATTACAACGATGGACGAGAAGATTGAGAATAAGATTACAACGATGGACGACAAAATCAAGGAGCTAGAAAAAAAGATGACAGATATAAGAACTCACGACACGCCAGCGGAAGAAAAGAAGACCGAGCAAACGAAACCTTGCAAGACAGAAACACACCCTAAGTTAGAAGACATTGGCAGTTTTACCCGAGTCAAGGCCCCAACGTTCGATCGAAAAATGTCATGGACCAATTATGTAAAGCAATTTGAAGCGGCCGCTAGAGTGAATAATTGGTCCGATAGGAAGAAGGCACTGAACTTAACTATCACGCTTCGGGGAGATGCCTTAGATGTCCTACAGACGATACCACTTGAAGAGACGGATGACTTCGAGCAGCTGAAGAAGAGGTTGGATATGCCATATGGCCACGAACATCTAGAGCACTTGTACCAATCCCAGCTGAAGAACCGAAGACAGAAACGTGATGAAGCCCTTTAAGAGTATGAAGTGGACATGGCCCGATTAGTTCGATTCGCTTATCCATCAGCACCAGAGAACATGGTGGAATGTCTGGGCATCCAGGCCTTTGTCGATAGCTTACGCGACCCCAATATGCAGAGGACGCTTCGTTTTGCTCATCCGAAAACATTACGCGACGCATTGACAGTTGCTCTTGAATATGAAGCAGCAACGAAGGCTTCAGGATATAACAAAATTAGGACTATCCAAGAAGAAGGTGACGAAGACAGATTTGACCAGTTCGTCAGTATAATAAAAAGTATGATGGACAAAAAGCCAAGAAAAATCAGGTGCTGGAATTGTGGCGAGCTAGGACATGTACATAGTTCGTGTAAGCGCCCCAAGACTCCTGCAAAACAAAAACCCCAGTCACAGGAAAACTAGAACGGGTCGGCTACGAGGGAGCAGCACCGACCCATGATCGTTCCAAAGACCCTCCCATACTTCACTCAGATGTCGCAACGACAGTGTATATGTAGATGGAGATTTGGATGGCAAGCAATATACTCTGCTGGTAGACAATGGAGCAACTAGAACCATTATACGATCAGAAATAATAAACTCCAAGAAGAAGCTTTTACCAACTGAGACTGAGACTGCGGACCGCCACAGGTGAGAGTGCCAACGTTCACGATGAGACACAAATCCAATTGGGAATTGGCGCAGAAAAGTTCACGCATACGGTAATCGTAGCCGACATTGAAGAAGACGTGATTCTGGGAATGGACGTAATGAATGTACATGGTTTCCAATTAGACTTTAGAAACAGAACCAATAAAGTGAGTTCCGAGGAGGTATTCCTTCAGCAGCGCGGGGTTGGCAGCTGTACAGGAAGATACCGTTCTACCTGCACGAAGCGAAACCATGATAGTAGCACGGCTACAGGGAATCATGGAGGAAGGTACACCGGTTATGATGGAGCCAAGGAATCACGACGAAGAGGTTGGCAAAGGAGTACTAATTCGAAAAGGATTGGTTACGTCGACGGTAGAGATCCCAGTACGTGTGATAAACGAATGATTACTCAGTTACCATTAAGAAGGAACACAAGATTGGATCCTGCGTACCAGTGACGTCTATAGTTCGTCAAACAACTACCATTGACAATTCTAATGCCAGATTAGAACAAATGTTATCAGTAGCTGGTCAATCTTTGGATCGAGCTGAAACAAAGAGAATGAGAGAATTTCTCTTGCAGTATCGAGACTTATTCGTACCAAAAGGAGGAAAGACTGGTAGAACATCAGCCGTCAAACACAAAATCGATACTGGTAATGCTAAGCCAATTAGGCAATCAGCTCGAAGACTCCCACGAGCGAAGAGAGAGGAAGCTGAAAGAATAATTCGAGAGATGGTAGAAGAAAAAGTAATAGAACCATCTACTAGTCCATGGGTGTCTCCAGTAGTGTTTGTCAAGAAAAGGGATGGAACTACGAGATTTTGAGTGGATTATCGCCAGCTTAACAACGTGACGAAGAAAGACAGAAATCCTCTGCCTCGAATTGACGATACGCTAGATACTTTGGCCGGCAGCTAACTGTTTTCCACCTTGGACCTGAAGTCTGGTTATTGGCAAGTGGAAATGAACCCAGAAGACAAAGAGAAGACTGCGTTTACTACCGGATCTGGATTATGGCAATTCAACGTCATGCCATTGGGGCTCTATAATGCGCCTGCGACATTTGAAAGACTCATGGAAAATGTCTTGAGAGGGTTGTCTTGGAAGCCATGCCTGGTCTATTTGGACAACATCGTAGTACTGGGGAAGATATTTGACGAACACCTGAAGAATTTGGAAGACGTATTCAAACGACTCCAAACTGCCCAGCTCATGTTAAATCCGAAGAAATGTCAGCTGTCCCAAAACCGAGTCAACTATCTAGGTCATATAGTGAGCAATGAAGGAGTGGCGGTGGATCCAGAGAAAATTGCTTCCATTCAGCAATGGCTGCAACCAACCGACAAACATAAAATTAGGAGTTTCCTTTGAATTTTGCACGTATTATAGAAAATTTATCAGGAAGTTTGGAGATATTGCCAAGCCTCTAACTCGACTTACAGAAGAAGCAAGAGCTTTCCAATGGGACGAAGACTGTCAAACGGCTTTTGAAATCTTGGAGAGGCATTTAACCTCGGCGCCGATATTAGGATATCCATTACCAGAGGGAGACTTTATTCTTGACACTGACGCAAGCAACGTAGGTATTGGTGGAGTGCTCTCACAGATCCAAGGAGGGTAAGAAAGAATGCTGGGATATTTCAGTAAAGTCATCTCCAAACCAGAACGAAGCTACTGCACACAAGAAGAGAACTATTGGTGGTTGTGAAGTCCGTGGAACACTTTTACCAGTATCTCTATGGCAGGAAGTTTTTAATCCGGACTGATCATGCAACACTCAAGTGGTTGATGCAGTTCAAGAATCCCGAGAGCCAGATTGCTAGATGGATTGAACAACTTCAAGAGTACGATTTCAACATCGAACATCGAGCTGGTGTGAGTTACCGAAATACCGACTCCCTGTCCAGACGGCCGCGCCCAGACTGCTTCCACTGCAACAAGGTGGAATCTAGGGAAGCTGCAGTTTCAAGAACTACTGTAGCCAACGAGGAATGGTCACCCACCAGGATCAGAGAAGATCAGAAAAATGATCCTCACCTGAAGATGATCCGGCAATGCAAGAAAGAAAATCGGCGACCTACCTGGCAAGAAGTGTCAAGATTGTTACCGAAACTCAAGGCGTATTGGGCTCAGTGGGACTCCTTTGTCCTGAAAGAAGAGCTGTTGAAAAGAGTCCTTGAAAACGATGATGGTTCCGAGATGAGGAAACAGCTAGTTATCCCGAGAACAAGAGTAGCTGAAGTACTAAAGAAGTTACACGACAGCCCATCGGGAGGTCATCTGGGAGTGAAGAAAACCCTCCAGCGAATCCGTGAGAGGTTTTATTGGATTAACAGCTCCGATGATGTGAAGGACTGGTGTAAGAAATGTACGACTTGTGCTACGAGTAATGGACCACATCGCAAGAGAAAGACACCCATGAAACAGTACAATGTTGGAAGCCCTTTCGAAAGGATTACTTTAGATATCTCTGGATCATTTCCGACGACCGAAAATGGTGGCAAATACATACTGGTTGTAATGGATTATTTCACAATGTGTTAGTTTAGTTGATAATTTAACATCGTGAGATAAACAGTAAATAGGTGAATATAAATTAGTGAACTGTTTATATAAATTAGTTCAAGTGAATATACTGTGTACATAAGTAGTGAGAATAGTGTAGTGTTCAAATTAATTAGTAAGTAGCCATACCGTGTGTTTAAAATTTATCCCACCCGTTTACTGTTTAAATAATTAAGAAAAACATTACAGTACTCTTTTAATTGAAATCTAATACTCAAATTTCGAACTAAAGCTAATTAAAAGATGAGTGCGTATTCTTGGGCGCCTTTACCTTACCAAATGCAATTTAAAAAAATACAATATAGGCGGAACCATTTAAAAACATTACGAAAGTTTACTTTTTAGATCCACACGTTCGTCGATGATATAAAAATGGCCATATCTTTTAAATACCCTATATAATTTAGTGAAACTGCATATTGTAAGAATGATGATTATGGGAGAAATATAATTATGAGTAAATATACAGGGTGTCACATTTAAAAAACGTATGTTCGCTTTGTCACGCAGCATGAGTCACCCTATAGATATCGGCATATTTTCCAGATAACCCTACAATTTTTGTTAATCACTTTTTTGGATACTTTCCATAATAACGAATTTATCGACCGTTGTCACACTAAAAACTCAACATGTATATTCATATCATTTGATCTAATTTCACTAATTAATTTAGATAAATGATTAACTTGGCCATGTAGTATGGTCCGTACCTTGAATGCGAGTAGTGAATTAAAAAGTACCAGTCAGTAATTAAAAACAAATCAAAATTTCGACAAAGATAAGTGGATTCTAATTTCTATGTGAAATTAAGGCGACCTCGCTATAGAAAAACAGGTAGAAACAAATTGTGGGAGAAAAATTGATTTAAATCATGAATATCAAAAAACGGATTCGGCACCATAATATCTGATCTAACTACAACACTACGAGAAAATATAGATAGATCCTATTGCGTTAAAGTTGAAGTTATTTACACAGGGTGTTTCAATAAAATTATTTTGGAAAGTAATAGAGATATCTTATTTCTGTAATAGTCCATTTTTAGAGCGTCAAGACAGCTTCACATTTGGATATTAATTGAGTTCAAATATGTCAATATGTAGATGGCGCTGTGTTCAAGATTTTTTTTTCGATGGCAGGATCTTTCATATGTAGCACACCTTGTAGAAAACACATTTTTTAGCAAACTATGTTCTATGAACTAATTCGGTGAATCTAGCCATTTTCGATACAGTGTGGCCACGAATGGAGTTCACAATTGAAGAAATCGTTATCGTTATCTTAAATCAGATGTATCAGGTATCAATGAATTAATAAAACATGAAGATGTTTCAAGAGTGAAGTACCATTATTTATTATTTAAAGCAAAGTGTTTATAAAACAAAGTTTTTTGTAATTCAAACTAAAGCCCGAATACAATTTTCAAATCAAAATTCCAATGATTACACTTTTTTGAAAATTGGATAGAAAAAAATACACTTTAAATGACTAAACATGGAATTAGGAGAATAGTTTTAACAGTATTTTAAATAAAAATAGAATCGCAGGTAGCTGTGAAACAGAAATTGTTGACATTTTCCAATCATTCAAGTTCTGTCAGATTCTCGAAAATAACACAAGTTTTTAATATCGAGAATGGTTTTTCACAGGTTGTAAGAAGCATTTTACGCACGAACGGAAAAGTTACGCACGAAGCCGCGTAGCGGCGAGTGCGTAATTCCGTGAGTGCGTGAAATGCGTTAAAACATGAGTTACGTACTATACTTTACCTACGACCCACTTGTACTTGTGTTTATAATCTTATTAAGGTATTTAAAGTACAAGTATAAACGTACATCCTCGATGCCCAGCCAAGTTTTATAAAAGTCGCTCCTCGATGCCCAGCCAAGCATCTTAGAAGTTCACCCTCGATGTTCAGCAAAGTTTCGTAGAAGTCCGTCCTAAGTAGTATTTATTTTTAATAAAAATGTATGTAGAATTACCGGAATTGCATAAAATAGCGTATACACCTCTCCACTACAGTGACATTAATCCCTTAGGTGGATTACTTCTCTCGGGAATCAAACACCACCCGCGGGATTAAATGAGCCACTTTAGTCGCTTGGTCTATAATAAACTATTGTTTACTAATATGAGATACATTCAGACAGCTAAAAGATGCGGATTAAATGAAATGGAACCAATTATCATATAATTCCAAATAACTCTTAGTATTAAATGCAATCTCATATCTAATAAATGTTGTCTACCATTTATATATAGAATAAAATTCAACGTCGAATAATACATTTTGAATAAAATGGCTACGTCTATTGACAGTTGCTAAGTGGTTGCTATGGAAGCCGTGCGATTCACTTTACAGCCGTGCGTTTTGTTTTACCGTGCGTAATAGACGTCTCACATTGATTGCTGACTGTGTGTTTTTGACTACTTACAGGGGTGGTCGTAGGTGAATATGTTTTTAATTTATGGAGAGTGCCAAAAAACTGCTTCGGAATTTGTGCCTTTATATGGACTACGTTTTCCACACAGACCATTGCCCGATCGCAAAACTTTTGTGTGCCACTGGTAGGGATGGACGAAATTGCACCCGCATAGTTTTGTTCTGTTTTGTATTATTTCGTTGGTTTTGAGATGTTTATTGCCAACATGAGTGATACATTTGGTGGTTGGACTGTAAAGCAGTTGCAGAAAGAGTCTTTTTTGTAAAGTAACCTACCTGTAAGAACATGGCAGCAAATCACCTTATTAAATTACCAATATATATTATATTTTTCGAGATATTTTTTACTCAAACCTTTTTTCGGTACTTAAATATGTGAATATTTAAATTTAAAACTCTAAATAATTGTTTGTGGTTTGCTTTTATTATCATCCAATAACAAGAAAACGGCATCCATGACGTGTTCACTAAATGCGCGTATATACCTATTCATGACAATTTTTTGTGCGCATGCGTGCAGTTTAGCCATCTTTTTCGTACCGTTTTGTAAATGAGCATGTTAAAATACCCGTGTACAAATAGTTAAAATCAACAAACGTTAAACAAATAATACTTATTAAGAAGAAATTAAGAGAAAATTAAAATAATAAATGTCTTAATTAAAAAATAAATCAAGTCGATTATATTATCTGTAGGAAAAATATAACGGTGTTCTTAAGGAGTGTGTATAAAGAGTGATACATGTTATAAATTATTTAAAACCAATCGTATGTATTTTTTTCTTTCTAACACATTGACGCTTAATCATGTGTGCCCACAGAAAATTCCTAATACTGTATAATATATATTTGGTTTTTTATTTTTCTCGACGACCTCGAGCTTAGTTTCACGTTATGATTTCTTCTATCTGTTCCACATATTTCTATTGCAGCATTTAATAAACCATTTTTAAAGTAATTCCATGATTCTTCTACATTTTCGTTTCCCATGTTTTTATAATTCAGTTTTCTATTTATTTCTTCTTTATATTTCTGTCCCATTATGTTATTTCTTGGTTTGTATATTTTTATAGACTCGTATTGTAATCTTCCATTTTTTTGTTGTGATACGTGGTTAGTTCCTTCTTTCTATATCTTTAAATTTGGATTCTACTACGTAGTAGTCGCTGTCAATTTCTGGTCCTCCTCGTTTATTATTATGCAATATCAGCACTTCAGAGGTAGAGTGGCATTTTTCAAAGTAATGGGTTATCTTCACTTTTGGATCCGCCGTATTAAATTATGTGTAGTGGAAAACAGGTTTAACTCTTAATTACGTCAAAAGGTGGCGGCATAGTCGGTTAAGTGCAGTAGACGTATCGAGGTGTACTATGTTATTGTCACTTGACATTTCTCGTGCTGAAGCATGGTCAGAGGTAAATAGTGTTATACAATATTTTTGATAATTTGCTTCATAAAACCAATATTATCCGTTATGAACCGTGGTAAACTTGTTTTTCAAACCAACAAAAGTGCAGATATCGCAGAGTTTCAACTAGAAAATGATGGAAGTAATTACATAACCTCAATACAGAACTCTGCAACAGGTAGGTAATTATTTTATTTGGAAAAACGGTCCCAATTTGACATTTTATATGATTTTTTAAGAATCTACTAATTGTCGTTAAATAGTCAAACATTTTCATACAAAACTAGTTATACCTAATTAATGTTTTGTGACTTAAAACTGTTCACCATTGTACTTCAGAAACGTTTCATATCCTTAACTTGCTATTTTTTTATCTATCGGTGTATTTTCTAAGGCTCCAAAAGAATGTCAGTTACCACATAATGAAGTTTCTTCCAATCAGAACCCCGAAATTTTTGTTGTTGTTTTTAAGAACATGACAACATACAAATTTTGTATAAATGAAGAGCCTGTGATGTTTGACAATTCCATTCTCGAACAAAGTGGTAGAGATTCATGATCTAGGTATGTTAAAATCAAGTACATTGTCTTTTGTTATCCATTTTTTTGGTTCTATTGAAATACAGACATACATACATACATACAGTAGGTATCTACATTGTCTTTTACAGATGACATTTCTCATGGTAAATGGAGTATACGAAATTATTCTGATAGCCCTGTGGATATGATTCCGACTTAGAATCTCATTACTCTCCATCGCTGTGAGATGCTCTAGATGATAATAGTGGAAATGGAACAGACACAGATAACGAAGAAGATAACACCCATGTAGATGAAGCAATTTTGGGGAAGATTGGTGAAGACAATTCGAACAATGATGTTGAAATTGAAAATATGGAAGCTGTAGTAGTGAAAGGTCGTAAGCGTAAACGGAATGAGAAGAACTGGAAATCTAATATAAGGAAAGAGAAACGAGCAGCAGGTCAAACGTATGTGTCAAAAACCAAAAATGGAGTTCAAGAGGAAAAATTACAATCAAAATGCAAAGAAACTTGTAAACTCAAATGCTCACTTAATTTGACAGAAGAAAATCGCTCTGACATTTTTAAGCAATTTTGGTCAGTATCGATGGATAATAATGAAAAGCGACAATTTGTATCATCGTGTATTATCAGAGATGAAGTACAAAGACGACGTGAAAGAACTGGGCAGAAACCGAGAAACACTACCTTGCCTTACCATTTTTTAAAGACCATAAGAGAGTATGTAACACATTTTTCCAAAATACATTTAGTATCTCTCAAACATTCTTCGAGACAAGCTTATCAAAAAGACAGCCAAACAGTGGAATAGTTAAAGAGGATTTAAGAGGCAAAAATACACCGAGAAATAAAATAGGCGAAGATATTCGAACTAAGATTCGCGAGCATATTTTAAAATTTCCCGTTCAAGAATCACATTATTGGAAAGAGGAATCATCTAAAAAATATCTGGAAAGCAATATAAACATCAAAAAGATGTACGAATTATTTTTCTCAGATTATCGCGTACAAAATGGGCCGTCAGAATAAATTGTAAAATTATGGCTTTATGGTGATATATTATTAATTATTTGTTTAAGAATCCAGTTAACGATACATGCGACGAATGTGATAATTTTCAAGTAAAACTTCGTAATATGTTGACGAACGAAGAAAAGCAACATATTCAAGACAGTATGATGAACACTTAGATGAGGCTTCTAGAAGGTACAAGCTGAAAAAATTTGATAAGGAACAGTGATTTCAAAATTCAAGTTTAAAAGTTGTAATGGTGGATCTAGAAAAATGTCTACCCACTCCAGTTTTAACAAATGCCCAAAGCTTCTATTCATTGAAGCTTTGGACTTTTAACTATACTATTCATGACGCAACAGATAAAGATACTTACTGCTGTATATGGGATGAGTCTATAGCAGGAAGAGGCGTAAACGAGTAGGTATCCTGCCTTGTAAGATGGATTGAATCGTTAAGTTTTTCACCAGATTTGAAAAAAATCATAATATGGTCAGATGATTGTCCATCACAAAATCGTAATGTTGGGATGATAATGTGGTATTTTTATGTATTAAATAAATTTCCACAACTTGAGGAAATCGAACACAAATTTTTGTTACGGGGGCATACATATCTTAAGGCTGATTCGGATCATTCTTTAGTAGAGAGATACTGCAAGAAAAAAACTCAGTATAAATTTATGATTCCTTGGGACTGGCAACAGCTAGTTCGGGCTTGCAATAAGAAGAAACCTTTTACAGTCTTGAGTATGGAAAGACAACATTTCAGAAATTTCAGAAGCTTGTATGAAGAAGCAAATATATCTCAAGAAACAAATCCGTTGATAGCAGCCCTTTCCTTATATTCAGCGCTGTCTGCCTTCAAGTTCGTTCAAATAGCTCGGAGTTTCTTTATTACCAAACTGATTTTGATGAAGAATTTCGTACGGTGAACTTAAACAGAAATCGCCGTAATATTGTAGTATCGAAAGATATACCAACTTTACCTCAAACCGCTCCAAAGTCCATCACCACAAAAAAATTCTAACACCTACAAAACCTTTTGAAATAGGTACCTCAAGTTTTTCATTCGTTTTACGAAAACCTTCAACATTTAGATTTTGTAACAGTAGAGGATGTTGACGATTAAAACCTGTTATTTTAAAATATTTGTGTTACACTTTCTCTTGTTTTGACTTTACATACTTTTATTTGTTTGTTTCGCTTAGAAAAGTTAAGTTTTTTTTGTATTTGCTTATATTTGGATAAATAAAATATTTTTTCTAACATTAATATTTGTTTTTAATAGACAAAAATCTGATCGATGTTAAGTCACATCAAAGTTAAAGTTTGGAAAAAAGTGGAAGCAAATTAACAAAAAAATAAACGGTTTTAACGATTAAAACTAAGTTTTCCGCATCTGTAAGACTCAACAATATTCTATCATAAAATTGTCACTTGTATACACTTCGGGAGATGTATCGTGCGAACAAACCGAAATTTCTCCAAAAATAACCAAAAATGTGGTATATCTGGATTTATAGGACCCGCTGTACTCTCTCTAGTCAACTGAAAATCAATGTGGTACATCCGTGAGCACTTTGAACAATATTCAATCATAAAATTGGTTACTTGCATAATACACTCTGGAGGCTGTATCGTGCTAACAAACGACAAAAATTTGGTAGTTCAAGTACCATAGCACCCGTTGTACTCGTGTTTGGTGAGCTGATTATCAATAAAGTTCATCTTTGAGACGTTCTGAATAATATGTTATCATAAAATTGGTCATTTGTTTATACTCCGAAGGCTGTATCGTGCTAACAAAGTGAAATTTCTCCAAAAATGTCGTATTTAAAGTACTATAGCACCTATTGTACTGGCTCTGGTAAGCCGAAAATCAATAGGGTTCTGAATAATACTCAATCATAAAATTGGTGACTTTCTGCACTCCGGAGGCTGTATCGTGCTAACAAACTGAACTTTTTTTAAAAATGACAAAAATGTCGTACTTGAAGTACTGTAGCACCCGTTGTTCTGGCTCTGGAGAACTGAAAATCGATAGGGTTTATATGTGAGATCACCTGAACAATATTCAATCATAAAATTGGTGACTCTGGAGGCTGTATCATGCTAACAAGACATGTAACAAAAAGTGGCCGACGACAACGACGACGACGACACACCGGATTTTTTTCTAAAACCCGTTTTTTCGTATTGTTGGTGATAAAAACTTGAAAATAACTCAAACATTTTTTTCAAAATTCCCACTTTTTGTGGGGTAAACCAATACTTTTCTCGCATATTAGATAAGTTGGACTGAAAAGTAAAAGGAGCAAGTAGGCCAAACAATTAACTGTTGCTCAGATCGAAATATTTGGTCAATTAACAGTTTCTGAAAATTCATTTCAATAAAATTTTTTTGCTTTAGTAAAAATCCAATGAAATCAGTTAATTTGAGGTCATTTTATTGAACACAACCAATCAGTACAACATTATACTGAAAACAGATCCCATGGGCTGTTTTCACTCTATCACGTTGCTATGGATACAATTTGATTATTTATTTCGATTTTGACGTTTCAAATATTCAATATTTCAAAATGTCACGATTTGGTCATAATATTGACGAGAATATTAATGAAATTATAGAAGCTCTGTATTTCTTTTCTATAATTAGCAAAAAATTTTCTATCCTCATAACCCTCGAACATTGATAAATGCTCAAAAATTTTATAACAACTTTTTCAAGCTTGTTGCTTATAGGCAACAGACCTCCGCCTGCGGCGTCGGTCTGTTTCCAAGCAGCAAGCTTTCGAAATCTGTTATAAAAATTTTTCGAACAATTATCAATGTCCTTGGTTTATTACTACTGATAAGTAATCTTTATAATAGCTCCCCCAAAACTTTAGACTTGGTGACGTTACCTCTGAGGTGCTGATATGTATCCTTTAATCTTTTTCAATTAGAAATCAAATCAGGATATCAAATTACATATAGAAACACAGCCAGTTGAGAAATGTAAATTACTAGTCACAATTACTAACAAAAGATCGGGATAATTGATGAGATTATTTTTGCCTGGGGTTTGGATACAAATGGATACTAAGAGTAGAAGGAGGACGTGAAAGTAGAAAGAAATAATAAACAACGCGAAAATAAATGAATTGCAGTATTTAGGACATATTATAAGACACCCAAGATCCTATTCTATATTAAACTGAATAATGCAAAGAAAAATAGAAGGTATAAGAACCGCAGGCAGACGAGGAGCATCTTGGAGGAGGAATCCGTATAACTTCACAATTATTACATAAGAAGACAGTTTGATAGTGGAGAACTCCCTAGAGTTATCTGTTTATTGACTTCATATTGTGGGTCTCAAAAGTGTCTAAGTATTCTAATTTCTAATTCCTGAAGGAAATCTAGTTCTTGTTTATTATCCCAAATATGTTGTAGTAATTCTATATATAAATATATACGTCTGTGTTAGGAGTTAATGAATGTTTGGTGTTAAGAAGAAGTTTTGCGTAATGGGATTTCTCTGGTTGTTTTAATTTGTATGATCGTGTTACATACATACCAAATTTTTTAATGGGGACATTTTTGTTTTTACGTTCAACCATTTTGTATTTGCAACACTTTCTGTTTTAATAGAAATTGATGTATTTGTTGCTAAAGATACATCTTTGAAATATTATCAGAAATATCGCTAGCATATGTGATGGTTTTGTAATTTTGTGTTTCTTTAGTTTGTTTATGAAATATTAGTTGTAAAGCCACGTTTTCTCTTTTTTAATTATGTACCTTATTTATTATATGCAATGGATAACCGTTGGATGTGTTGTTTAGTTGTATTAATTTCTCTATCAAAATTAAACTTGTCCTAGGAACTGAAAAAGTTCTATGTATCATTGAATTGTATGCTGCTAATTTATGCAACATGGGATGATTAGAATTATATTGTATAGTCACATCAGTGTGTGTTGGTTTTCTGTAAATTGAATAATCAAGTACATTATTAACCCTTTGACTTTTTAAATCAAGAAAATTGATTGAGTTATTGCCTTCAACTCTTAACGTAAATTCAATTTTTGGGTGTAAATTATTAATATGATTGAAAAATACATCTACTTGTCGTTCACTATCCACAAAACAAGCTGAATATGTCATCTACATATCTATACCAAAATAAGATATTTTTTGAAATGTTACATTCTTTTTCTTTCTAAACTATCCATAAAAGTGTTTGCCAAAATTGGTAAACCTCCATTTTGAAAATATACGTTATTGTCAAAAGTGAAATAGTTCTGACAATCCCATTCATGTATAATAATTCCCATTTGTGAATACAAAAATCGTAGTTTGCTGTCGGCTAAATAGGAAGGAAGAGAGTTTGCAAGTGGATAAAAATATCGGATAAATTACGTTACCGTAGCAACCCTAGCATTTAGGTACTGTCTGTTTACCAAGCAATGCACGTCAATTTGACAATTATAAATGTCAAAAACAGAATGAATTAAACAGCATATAACAATTCCAAAAAGTATGTCGAGATTTGGAAATATTTGCAAGGCAGAAATAGTAAGGGAGATTGAAAAATCAATTCCAGAAAATACCAAGAAAACTCATTCCTCCATATGGATTCATGGGATTGTCTCACCAAATACCACGCGAGCTCAGATTTAGCAGGATATTTTTTCCGGTGGTTTTCTTATACTTACTTTCATTGGCAATTTAACTCGATCTGTTCAGGCAAAATCACTCGAGCTACGCTCTCGTGATTTTGCCAGAACAGCTCTCGTTAAATTGCCAATGAAAGTAAGTATTCGAAAACAACCACAAAAAATATCCGGCTAAATCTGAGCTCTTGTGGTATTACCCCCGATTAAAACATACATGAAGTATATCAGATGTATGTTTTTAATTGTGTGATTAGTTTTAGTGAATTTATAATTGTGAATTTAGATATATATCCAGAGTTATTAACTATAATGCTCCGGCTTTTAGCTAATATATTATTAGGAGTATTAACATAAGAAACTACAGGTCTAATTCATTAATATGAGTAGATTTCACAAAGTAAGGGTTGAAGCAGTTACTTTTATTTCTAGATAGTTAATTATTGTGGCGAAGTTCAAGTTCAATTATACATTTCACAAAGTAAGGGTCAAAACAATTATTTTAAAATAATAAAAATTTAATATACCAGTGTAATTATTTACAAAAACATAGTAAATAATGAAACTTTGCATCAGAGCGTAAATACTAGATAACGTTTCTTATTACATGATTCGCGGAACTCCAAGTACAACACATTCAGAATGTAGTAGACTCGGGATTGTTCTTCGTCTGCTGTAAGAATGCCAAGATCACGGTCTATTCCGTACTGCGTTGCGTAATTTAAATTCACATTTAACGTTTCGCTAACAAGCAACCGTATCAGTGTAGCACTATGTGGCAACATCGTGCACTTGGCCGTAATATTATAACATAATAGTTTTGACATGGTGATGGTAACCGTACTTCTATAGGCGAAATATTTTAATTCTTTCTGTATTTACTTTTTATTCGCAGCGGGTTCTAGTTTGATTCATGTTTTTAGCCAGATGTCTTAGTTTTGAACAAATTTTCTTTATACAAAAAATGTTAATTTGTGGTCTGGAGTTACTTCTCTGATCGATAATAGGCATCTCTGGGATCGAATTAATTGGTTGATGTGAAATATTAAAATATAGAACCAAGATATATATATATATATATATATATATATATATATATATATATATATATATATATATAAATATATATATATAAAGAAGATGTACTATTATCGCGTGATATGAAAACAACAACAACAAAGAAATTCATGGATATTGACGCAAAAAGAAAAAAGGTACTGAAACAGAGTGGTATTCGCAGACATGGATGTTTCTGGCTCATTTGCCGTCCTCAGTTCGGTATAACCAAATAAGGGTGTGAAACTTAGGAGCCTCCGTGTCGATCTTAATTGTTGTCCCGGGTACTCGGGATCTTCCAATTGAAGGCACAAATGTGCGTTTAGTTTCCCTTTTGGAATCCGTTGTTTTGTGTTTTCCCATGTTTCGATCAACATATTTGCTCCTAAGTTTCACACCCTTATTTGGTTATACCGTACTGAGGACGGCAAATGAGCCAGAAATATGCATGTCTGCGGTTAGCACTCTGTTTCAGTAGTCTTTTTCTTTTTGCGTGAATTATCCATGAACCTCTCTGTTGTTGTTATATATACTATATAACTCGATATAGGGGCTGTCTCGTGAATGGGACCATTCGATAGCTTGTGGAAAATCCCTGAAACGAGTTCTCTACTCGGGTCGCAAGGTGTACCCATAAAAAATTTTGTCACTACAAAATGTAATTTAGTGAGCTTGGGTTGCTTACCTGATCGATCATAGGCATCTCTGAGAGCGAATCTCTTCTTTATAAACAAGTGGTGAACACATTTCGCAAATGCAACATTTTTTTGTAAATTCGTTTTTAAATGGTTTTTTATTAAGTAAATCAATACATTACGGTTTTGAGATATAATTCAGGGTGTTTCATCAATTATGTTTATTTACTAGTTATACATATTGAGTTTTAAGTATGGAACACCTCAATTATTTTGGAAACGGCTTGCACGATTTTTATAAATTTCGGTTTGTAAGGGTTTTGTAATATGGTCGATTTTATGATGAAAGTGTTATAAATTTATGAAGTATTCTATCTAGGAAGTTCTGATTTTGCTTGCGACAAAACTATACAAGTCCGTTATGCTAAAAGGGCGTAACGTCAATCACAACAGGTGTTACAAACTAAATTTCATAAAGTTGAATTATTTACCCGTGCGTCATTAATATCTGATAACATAACCGATATAATTATTAAGTGGCATATATTTCTATTAATAGTGAAGAAAGAACAAAATACAGATTTTTGTTGGTTATATTATCAGATATTAATGACGCACGTGTAAAGATTCAATAATTCAACTCTACATTATGAGGAATAATGCACGTCATGAATTTTTTATCTTTAAATCTAATTCAAGAAAAGAAATTTATTATATAAAAAGGTATAAACTATTAATAGTATATTATGCAACGATCATGTAATGAAGGTTATTAATACACGAGCATTAACCGGGATACGAAACGAGCCGAAGGCGAGTTTCGTATGGTTTATGCGAGTGTATTAATAACCATTACATGAGAGTTGCATACACTATTTTTTCTACGACCGATGAATAATAAAATGGAAACAAGAATTAATTTCAAACAAGCTCCCATAATTCCCATAATTAAGGCAAAATGTAAAAAATAGCATTATTTAATTGCACTTTGATAAAGAGAAATATACAAACAATACAATTAGTTTTTCTTTCAAGAAAATACATTATATTCTAAAAAAAAATTTCAACCCGCCCAGGATCTGTATCACGATCTGCAACGCACTCATGTGCCACGACCGCAAGCGTTACCAACTAAGCTACGAAGACTTGTATGAAAAAGTACGCACATTATGCATATACAAATTAAATCATTGTCATAGATTTTTTTTGATTTAGTTGGAACTAAATTATTACAGTCAGTTTTAGCTTTATCAGAAATTTCTGGTGGTGTACAAGATAATTCTTCACTACTCGACATGTTTATAGTTATCTACTTTTGACACGTTGTGAAATGTCAAATAGGTAAGTAGGTATGTAGAAACATAGACCACTTGATTATCCCCAGGTACTTGTTTCTATTGGCCGAAAATTCGTTTCATAATGAAAAGTACGTATTTTCATTGGCCAAAATCTGTATCGAAATGAAAATCCGTGTTAAAATGAACAATATTTATGAATCGGAAGCAGATATTTAATTCGCGTATTATAATACGGGAGTAGAAAAATATAATTAATTACAATCTTATACGTTTTAGTGTTTTAAATGAAACTCAATGTTTCTAGCTAATTCCACAATGTAATGAAAAATGTTGAAAATTCTAAAAAATTGACAATTGTTTCGATCACTGAATATCATCGTAAGAATGACAGAAGTTACATTTCATTTGATGCCTACCTGATGTTTGGTAGTTATTTTTGGCTAGACCAAGAAGTGACCTAACTTGTGATATACTTAATATATGTTAATAGAAAAAAAAAACAAGATGTGATATTAGAAATATTGAAGCTTAGATATTATTAGCCCTATGGTGATATCCTGGATATCATTTTTCCAATTAAGATCAGTATAACTGTGTAATGATATAGAAAACCAGGAAAACTATATCTGCTGTTCTTTACAATTATCACTTGAGAAGACAGTTTGATAGTGGAGAACTCCCTAGATTTATCTGTTCATTGACGACTTCATATTGTGGGTGTCTTCTAATTTCCAACTCTTCAAGGAAATCCAGTTCTTGTTTCTTATCACAAATATGTAGTACTTCTAGTTCTTTTTTAGGTGTCAATGAATGATTGGTGTCAAGTAGATGTTTTGCGGAATGGGATTTATCTGATTGTTTTAATCTGTATGCCCGTAAGTATTCACTGTATCGGATTTCAAAATATCTAAGGGCCTGACCCAAATAGACAGCATTACATTCTGGACATTTGAGTTTATATATACCTGATTTCTTAAATGGTGATATTTTTGTTTTTACATTTAACAATTTTGTACTTACATTACTTTATGTTTTAAAAGAAATTGTTGTATTCGTTGCTAAAGATATTATCTTTGAAATATTATTAGAAGTATTTCCTGCATATGTGATGGTTTTATAAGTTTTTATTTCTTCAGATGATTTAGGAAATATTAGTTGTAATGCCACTTTTTCCTCTTTTTTATTAATTAGCTTATTTATCATCTGTAATGGATAACCGTTGGATGTTGCTATTTGTCTAATTGTATTAATCTCTCTACCAAAATTACATTTGTTCATAGGAACTGAAAATCCTCTATGTATCATTGAATTATATGCCGCTAGTTTATGCGATATGGGGTGATTGGAATTGTCACATCAGTGTGTGTTGGTTTTCGGTAAATTGAATAATCAAGTACATTATTAACTCTTTGACTTTTCAAATTAAGAAAATTGATTAAGTTATTTTCTTGAATTTCTAATGTAAATTTATTTTTTGGGTGTAAATTAATAATGTGGTTGAAAAATATATCTAATTGCAGGTTTAGAAAATTTTAACATTAATACTAACAATTCTTGTGAACAATTAGAGACTGTTTAAGGCTTTAAAAACATAAATTTCTGTTAAAAAGCTCATTTCCATTTGCAAATTCACTGAATACAATAAAAAGCTGTAGGTATCCCTTACAATGGTACCTATATTAATCTAATTGAAGAATATGTAACTTATGGCACTGAATGCTCCAGTCAACAAACAGCATTCAATTATTTATTAGTGTAGAAACACAGCTATTGGATACTCAATTGGATACTATTAATTATAAACTCATTTAATTTGATAATGTGTTCATATATCTTCTTCATAAATATTGTTTTTTGTATACAGTGTATTAATAATGCTTAGTTTTCATTAAGTTACAATTCCACAATGTTAATATACAATTTGTTCCAGGATGAAAATAACAAGATGAGAATAGTATATTATTTTATACAGAAAAGAAGTATGAATTTTCATAGCACACCTGAATTTACCTGCCAAATGGAGTGAGGCATGTAATAGAAGATAAATCAAGAAAAGTCACTTCTCGAAATAAAATATGTTATTATTCCTTTGAAGAACCCCGCATGTATTTTATGGAAAATGGGTCCCAGTCAATTGGCTGAAAATCAAGTTTGATGTAGTTCATGATGATCGATCAAAGGTCTTCAAGGGCACAATTTGATCTAAAGTAATTGTTTTATTAGCTGCTGTTCAGAACACCTGTAAATGTTTCACAGATAAGGATTTTGAAGTGTACGTTATGGAATGGTTGAGGCACTCGAAACAGCCACTCTTGCGTGAGAAAAAGTAACCGTAAGTAAACGATAGAATTTTATTTAATCAGATTGGATTTCTGTTGATGTAACATAATGTTTCATTAAATCTTTATTGTGTAAAATTTTTATTAGTTTTAATATAATTAAAAAACTGTTCTAATAAATTTTCTGTAAACTAGCTGTAATGTATGTATATCCGTTAAACTTTATTAATTCAGTTTCAAAGTATGTTACGTTATGATAACTACAGATTAATATACCCTTTTTTATTTCTTGGTTTCACTGAATGCGTTCAATAGTTTCCACTTTCCAGACTTGTTATGTAATATGCTTACACAATTTTATATTTTTACTTTTCCGCCAACCTATCTAATATGCGAGAAAAGTTTACCCACAAAAAAGTTGAAAATAAAAAAATTTTTTTTTGAGTTATTTTTACGTTATCTATCAACAACAACACGAAAAGACGGTTTTTAGAAAAAAAATCCTGTGTGTATGTCGTCGTCGTCGTCGTCGTTGTCGTCGGCCACTTTTCCTTGCAAGTCTTGTTAGCACGATACAGCCTCCGGAGTGCAATAAGTCACCAATTTTATGATGGAATATTGTTAAGGACATTTCACAGATGAACCCTATTGATTTTCAGCTCACCAGAGCCAGTACAACGGGTGCTATGGTACTTGAAGTACGACATTTTGTCGTTTTTCGAGAAATTTCAGGTTGTTAGCACGATACAGCCTCCGGAATTCAACAAGTCACCAATTTGATGATTGAATATTATTCAGGGCATCTCACTGATGAACCCTATTGATTTTCAGCTTACCAGAGCCAATATAACCGGTGCTACAGTACTTTAATTACGATATTTTTGTCATTTTTGGAGAAGTTTCAGTTTGTTAGCACGATACAGCCTCCGGAGTATGGTTAATTCACAGTTTGACTTAGATTATAACCTACAATTGGAATAGCTTTTAAACGGGCGTTTAAGATAAGAATAAGAAAATAATTCTTTAAACAGTTGCTTTAACGATTTCCAATGTAGCATCACGAGAAAATTAATTATTTGAATATTAAGCTTTTAACCTTTTTCTTATTATAATTAGACTATTATTACACATTTATGGCAAATATGCATAATAGTATTGCTGTTTTTTTTATTTAGATGCTGTCACTACAAAGAGTAATGTGAAAAAGTGCAAATCTCCGATGAATTGTGCAAATCTGCAGCCACCCAAGAGTTTCATTGCATAGGAAAAGTGATGAGTAAATTCAAGATTAAGACAAAGATCGGGTTAGTCTTGGTATTGGTCGTGCAATGTAATAAGCGGTCTTGATCTTGCAGTGTTATAAATGGTTTTGGTCTTGGTCTAGCACTTTTTTGGTAAATTTTTATAGGAGGCAATTTTTTCATAGAAAATTTAAAAATAAATAGTTTTTCAAGTGATTTAAAGTGAATAAAGGATTAAGAAATGAGAAACGGACAGTATTTGTCAACGTGAAAATTTTGCTTTTCAAATATTAATAATAATAGAGCGTATGTCAATATTTTAATCAATATATTCAACATTAAACAACTAAATACTAAGTTTTTAATAACCTTGAGCTCTCTCTATGTTAAAATTGACCTGTTTTGGCCTTTTTGTCAAATCTGAATATAACTCGAGATATTAGGGGGCTAGTGTAACTTCAAAAGTATTAAATTAATTTTCCGTACGTAAGAAATATTATTTATTATAATGTTATGTCTATAAATATTTATTAACACTATGTTGCAATGCTTACTTATATTGATAATATTGCGACTAATATGAGAAATACGCGGAAAAATATTATTGAATGTGCTTGTTATAACCCTGGAATTCTCGAGAATGTCCAATGAATAACTTTTGTCATAAACGTAGAAAATTATACTTATACTAATAATTTGTTTTCAGAACATAAAGAAACCATAGTAAATATACCAAAATAAAAATTAACTAGACAATAATAACTTACGCAGCTGAATTGATGAGTTTAACACGGAATGACGAACAAAAACTAGGAACTAAAGGAAGAAAGATATTGAAAAGGATCGTAGTACAAAAAAACTACAAGAAAACGAATACCCAGCACTTATGAACCACGAAAAGAGGATCCATATCTAGCGCATATTCGCCGATCCAACTCAGTTCAGCATAGACCATTAAATGTGGTATTCATTCCTATTGGAGTTAAAGAATTTCTCCAAAGTCGTACGTTGTCGAGTTTAAGAAAGTTATTGTAAACAAAGCATAGTCGAATGTCAGAACTTTTTTATTAGTTTCATTATCAAAAATGACTGAAAAATTTCGACTAATTTTACTTATATGGAAAAGATTGTGGAAGAGTTTTCAATAACGTTCAGAATAAAAGAAGTTAACGATTAATCTGCTGCAAAAGTAAATAATAAGAGAGATTACAAAATAAGTAGAAATATCATCACGATTAAAAAAGTAATACTTGAAATCGTACATATTTTATGAATGACAGGATGATTTTTCTGAAGAAAACAATATAACTTGGCGAACTTTAAGAACATACCGAAATGCAGGAAAAGTGAATATTTTCAAAGTTTGATTGCGTTGTCCACATTCGACGAATAAAAGAGCCAAAGGGATTCGTTCTTCAAAAAATACAAATTGCCCAGCTGAAGTATTAATTGTTATTAAATGATATTGCTCACTTTTAAATTTTATTTTAACTTTATATTAAGTAATGTATGCAGCTTAGCTTTAAAGTTAAAGAATATTCCTCTCAAAAGAACCTGTGACTTTTATGAGGTACATATATGATAAAATTAACGTAAAACATATTATGTTAATATCAACATTTCAAAAAAATATTATTTTAGGTATATTCCCCTATCGAGAGCGAAAAATCGAGCTCCATTAACAGAATACTTAACTGACTTAAGCACAATCATGAATTGAATTCAGATGCAGTTCTTCGTTATGGGGAACTATTACCAGAAAGAAGGAAAAAACATGTATTTTATTTCATAATGACCATAATGCAGCTTCAACCCTAAAGTCACATAAGATTGACTTGATTTTGCAATTTGGAGATAACTATTAGAAAATAGCAGCAAACGCAAGATATTTACCCAGTCTTTCAGTTGCAGATAAACTTTTTCATGAGTTTAAAGCTGAATATGGAAATATTAGTGGAGAAGATATCGACACCTGATATTAATAACATTGTAACTTAAGTTACCATTTTTTCCTTCTATAACTCAAACAGCTTCACTAATGAACGATCTTTATTTGAGTCCAAGAATTTTCATTGTATCTCAATTACATCTATTGTTATTAGATAAAATAATATCATCGTAACTGCAAATTCTACTTCAGTTTGTTGTTTAAACATGGTAACATAAATGAAATTAACTGTCTCGATCCTTACTTCGTACTTACACATATTGAAGCTTAGATATTATTAGCCCTATTGTGATATCCTGGATATCATTTTACCAATTAAGATCAGTATAACTGTGCAATGATATAGAAAACCAGGAAAACTATATCTGCTGATCTTAACAATTATCACTTAAGAAGACAGTTTATTAGTGGAGAACTCCCTAGATTTAACTGTTCATTGACAACTTCATATTGTGGGTTTCTTAAATGTCTTCTAATTTCCAATTCTTCAAGGAAATCCAGTTTTTGTTTCTTCTCACAAATATGCAGCACTTCTAGTTTTGTGTTAGGTGTCAATGTTTTGCGTAGTGGGATTTATCTGATTGTTTTAACCTGTATGCTCGTAAGTGTTCACTGTATCGGATTTCAAAATTCCTAAGGGTCTGACCCAAATAGAGTTTATATATACCTGACCTCAATGTAAAAACAACTAAAATACCACTATTAAAGAAGTCAGGTATATATAAACTCAAATGACCAGAATGTAATGCTGTCTATTTGGGTCAGACCCTTAGGAATTTTGAAATCCGATACAGTGAACACTTACGAGCATACAGGTTAAAACAACAAGATAAATCCCACTTCGCGAAACATCTACTTGACACCAATCATTCAATGACACCTAACACAAAACTAGAAGTGCTGCATATTTGTGAGAAGAAACAAAAACTGTATTTCCTTGAAGAATTGGAAATTTAAGAAACCCATAATATGAAGTTATCAATGAACAGTTAAATCTAGGGAGTTCTCCACTAATAAACTGTCTTCTTAAGTGATAATTGTAAACATCAGCAGATATAGTTTTTCTGGTTTTCTATATCATTGCACAGTTATACTGATCTTTATTGGAAAAATGATATCCAGAATATCACCATAGGGCTAATAATATCTAAGCTTCAATATTTGTAATATCACATGTTTTTTCTATAAACATATATTAAGTCAATCACAAGTTAGGTCACTTCTTGGTCTAGCCAAAAATAACTACTAAACATCGGGTAGGCATCAAATAAAATGTAACTACTGTCATTCTGACGATGATATTGATTTATCGAAATTTTCGAATTTTCAATAACTTTTATTATATTATGGAATTAAGTAGAAACCGTGTGTTTCATTTAAAACACTAATATAATGGTAACATAAGTTACGATATCGCAAATTCTTATTATCGATTGAGTTCTATTCATTGAAATATTGTAAAGTAATATACAATGTTTTCCTCGACAAATTTGTTGTTTAAGTCAAAATGATACAATTACACAATTCTTCAATAATTTTGGAAAAATAACATTGTAAGTAAATTTACTGTGCTTTTATATTTGAGAGTTGATATCGGAATGGGATGAAGATCATTGAATAAAATTGTATAACGTTCTTACAATGTTACTATAACTCATTTTGATGTGTTGACATGTACCAACCTGTAGTTTTTGTTTACTGGGGTCAGTGCGTATTTCGATAGAGTGGTTGGATGTGGTTTGCGTACTTTTGGAAAGTTTTTTATCTTCACATCAGTAGGAATGATGAATCGTGGAAAACGGCTACTACATTTGGCTCTTCAGGAAAATAATACAAGTGAAGTTACCTAAATTATAATTTTTGTGAATAATATAACCTCTAAATTGCAAATTTTTTTGCAGACTTCTCAAATACTGCAGAGGATCAAAATGACATTGCAAGAGAATATTGTTCCCAGCCTCGATCTCTTGAGGGAGATTAGTTTAGCATCTGATAATGTTGGGAATCAATTGTCACTATGATTTCTTAGGAATAAAGATAAGAGCCGTATTTGCCTGATTTTAAAGCTTTACTTGTATTGATGAACTTTTCAATTTTGAACTTCCATAACCTTCTAGTTTCAATTAGGTGCAGATTTACTGCTTTTCAAGAGAAAACTGCGTCATCAGCCTCGGCAGTACCTTGCTGAAGAGTTTGAAACGGACGAACCTTTTTCACCGGATGTCTCGGAGTACATTCTATCGAATGTCCGTGAGTACAGTAGTACCTACAGTACATCTCAATTTTGTAAATTATGTAGTGAGTACTCTACCCAATTGATAAAAATATTATTGCTATAATAACATCTCTTTATTGTTTTGATATATTTTGAAAAATGGACAAGGTTAGGGAACAAATCTGTGAATTTCATGATATCTGTTTTTGTCTGGTTGGAAAATTGCTAAGGTAGATTATCCGTAGCTTTCTTTTTCAGATTCTGCATCAGGCTCTTCCTATCAAGTTGATATGAATGCAAAGGCGCATACTGGAACCGCTCAGTGTGATGAATTTGAATAATGTACAGGTCTTCAGGAAGTAAAACATTATCTTCAGGAAATTAGTCAACAAATAATGATGTAATAATTTTAACAGATAACCAAGATTCCCCTGTAGCTGACACTTCCACATGCACTGAAAGTCCGAGCAAATCATCCGCTACTAAAAAGTATACAATGAAAACAAATGCTGGAGAGAAAAGACAAAGAGAAAATGAATGTATTGAAAAGATTAAGAAACACAGGTCAAGAGTATGAAAACAAAAATAAAAAAGAAAGAATTGGGTCCTGGGTGTGATGATAAATGCCGTGGAAAATGTAAATCGAAAGTATCTGATGATGATAGACTAAATTTATTTAATAGCTTCTGGTTAATGGCTGATCACGATAAACAGGGGGAATATTTGTGTAGATATGTTACCAGATCAGAGAATTGGTGAGATTGAACAAAAAATCGAGAAGGAATTGGACATATAAATATAATCTACAAATAGGAGAAGGCTGAGTACAAGTTTGTGAAAAGATGTTTCTAAATCCTTTTGATATTACCGATATGTGGTTGACTACATTGTTTAAAAAAATGGATAGTCATGAACATGGGTGTATACCAGGAAATTTGCGGGGTAGGCATAAAAATAGAGGAAATGCTATTGACGAAAATGTGAAAATTTCAGTTCGCCAACATATACAATAGATCCCAGCCAAAGAATCTCACTATGTAAGAAAACGAATGTCTAGACTTTATTTCAACGAATCTTTTGCATTTCCAAAATTATATTCACTATATACTGAATAGATGATGAACACTCAACCAGATCACATAGTAGCTAGCAGAGAACAATATAGACAGATATTCAATACAGAGTTCAATATCGGTTTTTTTGTTCCGAAAAAAGATCAGTGTCTAACATACGAAGTTCAAAAAACATCAACCCAAGAAGAAAAAGAAAAATCGAAAACTGAGTACACTTTACATATTGCCAATAAATTTGTTGTGAGAGAACTTAAGGACACTGATAAGGCAGCTTCCCAGAAATCGAGTAGTATTATAACTGCTTGTTATGACTTGCAGAAAATTTTAACGACACCTCAATCGGAGGTATCTGGGTACTGGATCTGCAGAGGGCTACTGTTATGCATGGGATGAAACCACAGGTAAAAAAGGGCCCAATGAATTGAGCAGTGCTATACTTGATTTCATTAAAAGAAAAGTTGCTGATGGAGCAGAGTTTAGATTCTATTCAGATTGTTGTGGGGGACAAAATCGGAATCGAATAATCTTTTCAATGTATGGCTATGCTTCTAAGTTAATGAACATTAATATTGTTCATAATTTCTTTGAAATAGGACACTCTCAATCTGAAGGTGATTCGATGCACGCTCTTATAGAGCGAAGGGAAAATAATCAAGTCAAATACATTCCACAGCAATGGTATACACTCATTAGATGTGTCAAAGCCACAGAGATTTGAAATCTAAAATATATATATATATATATATATAATAAGCAACGAATAGATTAGTGGGTATTGCACGCAAATAGAAGAAGGGGCTACTGAAAAGAGTGGTAACCGCAGACATGCATGTTTCTAGCTCATTAGCCGTCATCGGTACGGTACAACCAAGAAAAGATGTGAAACATGAGAGCAAGGGTGTTGAATGAAACATGAGAAACTATAACAGAATTCAGCAGGATAGTCAAACACAACATTTGTGTCAGTAATATTAGAAGATCTCGAATATTCGAGACAACAACCAACATAGACACGGAGGTGCATATAACACTCCCGTCTGAAACTTCCGACCCAGATTAATGAAATAATAACAAGATGTACGAATAGTGCGTGACATATGAACAATAAGCAACGAATAGATTAGTGGGTATTGCACGCAAATAGAAGAAGGGGCTACTGAAAAGAGTGGTAACCGCAGACATGCATGTTTCTAGCTCATTAGCCGTCTATTCTATTCGTTGCTTATTGTTCATATGTCACGCACTATTCGTACATCTTGTTATTATTTCATTAATCTGGGTCGGAAGTTTCAGACGGGAGTGTTATATGCACCTCCGTGTCTATGTTGGTTGTTGTCTCGAATATTCGAGATCTTCTAATATTACTGACACAAATGTTGTGTTTGACTATCCTGCTGAATTCTGTTATAGTTTCTCATGTTTCATTCAACACCCTTGCTCTCATGTTTCACATCTTTTCTTGGTTGTACCGTACCGATGACGGCTAATGAGCTAGAAACATGCATGTCTGCGGTTACCACTCTTTTCAGTAGCCCCTTCTTCTATTTGCGTGCAATACCCACTAATCTATTCGTTGCTTATTGTTCATATGTCACGCACTATTCGTACATCTTGTTATATATATATATATATATATATATATATATATATATATTTTAGATTTCAAATCTCTAACAAAAAAGATACCAAATTGGGACAAAAACAGACAAACAGTTTTTTGGTCAAAAATAAAACATTTGAAAATATGTAAAGATGAACCTCACTCATTATATTTTCAAAATGATTCCATTTCTGATAAATACTCTTTTATTGACCTAACATGCAAACCGCAAAATAGCAAAAGAAGTAACCAAGATAATAAAAATATTGAACATATATGGGTCGATGCAATACCTTTGGTGTATCAAGGATAACATCCTATATCTACATCAAAATATAATGATCTGATTAGTTTATGCTCTAGTCGTGCAATTCCAGAGCAATACAGAAGCTTCTACTTGAATCTCACTCTCAAAATGTTTCACAGTTATCTGATGATGAAGATTAGTATCTCACCCACGGTGGTTCATTATTCTATTTTGAGAATATGTTTCAAGTTTTTTTTAATTCCCTTGGGAACTCCCAAGACAGCAATGTTTGATTAAAATGTCTATGTAGTTTGTAAAATGACGCAAATGTTAATTTTATTTGTTTTCATTAAATAATAGACAACTAACAATAGTATTTGCTTCATTTCGTATGACTTACCATTCAGCGATACTCACGTACTTGTACAAAAAATTATGTATATAACATTGTATGTATAGTTATAATAATTTTCATGGGAACATATTGAAATATACGTATGGTAACTCCACTAAAACTGTATTTCCGCTAGTTTCACAATTAAATCGTTTACACTAGTAGAAAGAGGAGGAAAAAACATAAGAACAGTTCCAGAAAATTTTGACATGTAAAAAAAATAAAAAGTTATAATAAAAAATATGGGCCAAAAATCTTCTAAGTGCTCTCCTGTAAAATAAGTAAAATATAGTTACAATGTTATTCATATCAGGTTTCGATATGTTGCAAGGTGTAGAAAGACTGCTTAAAGAGTATGTAGAAACTGAAAATGCTAAAGCAGTCATTGGACATTACAGTGATAGGAAATATTATTCTATTGTAATATGCAATCCTAAAATGTTAATAGTCAATGAGATTTCACAACAAAGTGGTGAACTAGTTATGGTTGATGCTTCTGGGGATGTCGATAAACAGTTGCATAAAGTATACTTCCTTGTAACAACATGTGCTGCAGTAGCTTTACCACTGGTTACAATTATAGCGGACACAGAGAAGGAATATGTTTTTTCTGAATCACTTAGCTGCCTCAAATATTTACTTGGTAAATCAGCGTATAAGATTGACTTGGTTAATCAGGGTTTTATTTTGCAAAAGAATCAAAAGTTTTTATTACTGCCTTGCAAGAAAATGTTCCTACTTCCATTGAACTTTTGTGTCAGTTTCATACGTTGAAGTCAATATGGTCATGGTTGTACAACGCCAAACACAAGATTCAAAAAGAACACAGGCAAGAAGTTTATTTTAGTTAAAAAAAGTATATTCATTTAATAAACAAGCAGCAATTGAGCATCTGAATTTATTTAATTCTCATGCAAATAATTCACCAAAAAAAGTAATCTTGGATCTCTTTTTATAGAGGCAATCCAGCGATTAGCGACAATAATACCACAAATTATGTAGAATTTGCTTTTCGGATTCTCAAAGACTGTATTTCAGATAGAATAATGGCATTAACTGATATTAACTGTCCTTCTTGGAATCTACTCATATTAGTGTTTTAAATGAAACTTACTGTTTCTAGCTAATTCCACAATATATTGAAAAAATGTTGAAAGTTCTAAAAAATTGACAATTGTTTCGATATTAAATATCATCGTCAGAATGACAGAAGTAACATTTCATTGGATGCCCACCTGATATTACTTTTCCGCCCAACCTTTACATATGCGAGAAAAGTACTGGTTTACCTCAAAAAATTTTGAAATTTTTTTTCAGTTATTTTCACGTTTTCCATCAACAACAACACGAACAAGCGGTTTTTAGAAAAAAAATCATGTGTGTATGTCGTAGTCGTCGTCGTCGTCGTTGTCGTCGGCCACTTTTCCTTACATGAATTGTTAGCACGATACAGCCTCCGGAGTGCAAGAAGTCAGCAATTTTATGATTGAATATTGTTGAGGACATGTCACAGATGATCCCTATTGATTTTCAGGTCACCAGAGCCAGTACAACGAGTGCTATGGTACTTGAAGTACAACATTTTGTAATTTTTTGAGAAATTTCAGTTTGTTAGCACGATACATCCTCCAGAGTTCAACAAGTCACCAATTTTATGATTGAATATTATTCAGGGCATCTCACTGATAAACCCTATTAATTTTCAGCTCACCTGAGCCAATACAACAGGTGCTACAGTACTTTAAGTACGATATTTTTGTCATTTTTGAAGAAGTTACAGTTTGTTAGCACGATACAGCATCCGAAGTATAAACAAGTGACCAATTTTATGATCGGATATTATTCAGAGCGTCTTAAAGATGAACCCTATTGATATTGAGCTCACTAAAGCCAGTACAACGGGTGCTGTGGTACTTGAAGTACCAAATTTTTGTCATTTTTGGAGAATTTTATGATTGAATATTGTTCAAGGCGTCTCACAGATGTATCCTATTGATTTTCAGGTGACTAGAGCGAGTACAGCGGGTCCTATAAATCCAGATATACTGAATTTTTGGTTATTTTTGGAGAAATTTTGGTTTGTTAGCACGATACATCCCCCGAAGTGTATACAAGTAACAATTTTATGATAGAATATTGTTCAGGGCCACAGATGCGGAAATGTTATTTTTAATCCTTAAAACCGTTTATTTAATAGTTATTTTTGGCTAGACCAAGAAGTGACCTACCTTGTAATTGTCTTAATATATGTTAATAAAAAAAAGAAGATGTGATATTGCAAATATTAAAGCTTAGATATTATTAGCCCTATGGGGATATCCTGGATATAATTTTCCCAACTAAGGTCAGTATAACTGTTCAATGATATAGAAAACCAGGAAAACAATATCTGCTGATCTTTACCGAAAACCATCACACACAGATGTGAATATTACATATAGTTCCAATCACCGCGTGTCACATAAAGTAGCGGCATATAATTCATTGATACATAGAGAATTTTCAGTTCCTATGAACAAATGTAATTTTGATAAAGAAATTAATACAATTGAACAAATAGCAAGATCCAACGGTTATCCATTAGATATGATAAATAAACGAATTAATAAAAAAGAGGAAAAAGTGGCATTACAACTAATATTTCCTAAACAAACTAAAGGAATAGAAACTAAAACCATCACATATGCTGGAAAAATTTCTAATAATATTTCAAAGATAATATCTTTAGCAACGAATATAACAATTTTTTTCAAAACAGAAAGTAACGTGAGTACCAAATTGTTAAATGTAAAAACAAAAATATCATCATTGAAGAAATCCAGAATGTAATGCTGTCTATTTGGGTCAGACCCTTAGAAATTTTAAAATCAGATACAGTGAATACTTACGGGCATACAGATTAAAACAACAATATAAACCCCACTACGCAAAACATCTACTTGACACCAATCATTCATTGACACTCAACACAGAACTAGAAGTACTACATATTTGTGATAAGAAACAAGAACTGGATTTCCTTGAAGAATTGGAAATTAGAAGACATTAAGAAACCCACAATTTGAAGTCGTCAATGAACAGATAAATCCAGGGAGTTCTTCACTTTCAAACTGTCTTCTTAAGTGATAATTGTAAAGATCAGCAGATATAGTTTTCCTGGTTTTCTATATCATTGCAGAGTTATACTGACCTTAATTGGGAAAAATGATATCCAGGATATCCCCATAGGGCTAATAATATTTGTAATATTACACCTTCTTCTTTTTTCTATTAACATATATTAAGTCAATTACAAGGTGGGTCACTTCTCCGTCTAGCCAAAAATAACTATTAAACATCAGGTAGGTATCAAATGAAATGTAACTTCTGTCATTCTGACGATGATATTTAATATTGAAACAATTGTCAATTTTTTAGAACTTTCAACATTTTTTCAATCTATTGTGGAATTAGCTAGAAACAGTAAGAATAATGGCATTTAATTTAAATCGCACGATACGAATTCTACATGAAGCAACGACTAACTGATTTTAGTAATGGCAGATAGCCTAATTCAATGTTTAAAAAAAATGATGCCCTATAAATGTGATTTCACAGAATTTGATATACACTTAGACGGAGACAGCTAACATTTTCAAAGCAAAAACAAAAAACTGTGAAGAATGTGATAGTGTAGACGTTTACTCATGTTATTCAGGGCAACCTGGACACTCTGTAGACATTCATGAGCTGTAGTTTTCTAGCTAGAAAATGATATTATTAGTGCAGGAACACTTTCGAGCCAACAAATTCCCAAGTAAAAAACCTGAGAGAACATGACTATACATCATTTGGATCCTTACCGACCAGGAAAAGAAAAGCGCCTCATAATTTACAATCTTGTGTATTTCACAAATCTTTGGGTACACAAAACCACTGTATCAATTCCATTTTATATTAGGGATAGTGTGTTTGTATTTATTTAAAACATTTGTAGAAATAATTGAGATTTATTTTTCTTCGCTTAAAATTAGACAGAGAGAGAAAGATGTTCGAGAGTTTTTTTGTTTGGGTTTGTTGGTTTTTGAGGGTTATATGTATGGAGATATTCGAGATATGGCACTGATTTAGGATGCGGTTCCTCTACAGGGCGGTGTTAGGCATCTTTAGATTGGGGTTTGTGTGCGCGTTCGGTGGGGGCTGGCGATCGGTGGCGGGTTGAGTGTGTGATTGAGAGGGTTGGATGTTTGGTTGAACAATTCCAGGAGTAGCGATAAATTATTGAATTTAGTTAAAGGAAAAGTTGAGGTCAATTGCTAATGATTAGTTTGTGTTGAAATTGAAATTGAGTGAATGACTAGCATCATCATCAAGTAAATCTAAAAATCTTGGCGATACGTCGGTCCATTTGGCTAGTGAATAAATTCAACATGCTACAGGAAAAAAAACGTGTAGCACCGACGGGGGGGTTGAGGCTCGCGGATTCAAGTGGAAGTACTTTCATTCCTGAAGGGAGTGAAAGCGAAGTGAGCACGCCTGCATATGTTTGTGATAGAGCAGTGGTGTAGATATATGGACGACTTAAGTGACGAAGAGTGGCGGCTATGGTGTTCCTCGAGTTGGGAATGGCGTTCATTATGGTGACAGGATTCCTATTATGATTTTGGTGTCAGTTGAGAGATCGAAGGGAGCTGGTGGCTTTTCGAGTGTGACTGGGGCAGTCTCTTGAGGAGTATTTGATATGGTTAGCATATGGGAGCAGCGAGGGTGGAAGGCGGCATGAGGACCGCCGCAATTTGTGCAGGTAGAAGTGCCGGACTTGGGGCAGTTTTCGGTGCGGTGGCCGGTTTGGCCAAAAGAAGTGCATATCGGTTTAGACCGACAAGAATCTGAGGAATACCGGTTTTAGTGCATCGATTGCAGTATTTTGGGACTGGGGGCAGCAGGTTGGCGTTGGATGCCTCGCACTTGTGTGGGAGACCATAAAATGAGATGCCGGAGGTGAGGGCTTGATGGTAATGAATTTCGGAGTGTGTGATGTTGCAGAACATCGATGTAGGTTTATTTGTGGACTTGGCAATGATTCGCCAAGTTTTGAAGAAAGGGAATTGCTGATCGTGAAGAATTTCTACGAATTATTCGAAAGGGATCGTTGCATCTACATTCCTGCAGACGAATGAGTAAGAGGGTGTTAGAGTTTTGGCTGGTTGGGGTGGTCGTTGCGTGGAGTTTAAGATGTTTATGGTGATGTTTGGATCACCAGTGCAGTTTTGGATTTTTCTGAGGATTTTTGAAACTGACATCGAGGAAGAGGTTTTGAGAAGGACTGTTCTATTGAAATTTGCTTTCAGATAAAGGATGTGTCCATTGAGAAGTTCGAGGGTGAAAAGAGATTTTTGGGTTGAATATTGGGGTGGAAGGTTTCTGAGATTAAGAGTTTGTGTGAATGTTGTGTTGTTGGAGGGGGTAGATTGTTGAGGGGTGTAGGAGTTGGGGTAGATCGGGGTTTTGTTTTCCCATCCTCACTGGGACTGGATGGTTGTCGGACGCTTGAGGGAGTGGGGGTTTGGGATCTTACGGAGGAAGCGTAAGACCTGGGGGGGATGCGGTGGAAATGTGTTTTGGGGTTGACGTGCAGGTGTGGAAATTGACTGTGAAAGCTAATACCAACAGCGGACTCACTGCTGGAGGGAGTTGCCTCCCCAGTTAAAGGTGTCCTGACTTATTGGCTTTGCGGGGTGTTTATATTTACCTGGGTTAAATGTCCTTGCTACGTCTGGTGTGGTTTCAGTTGGATTTGATGCGGGTTACTTCAGGATTTCATAAATAAAAAAAATGTTTCGAAAGAAACAGTTGTAACACTTCTAAAGTGATTACAATGAACTGTCGAACTAAAAAGTTTGACAGAACACGTAGGTTTATAGGGTTTGTTGTTGGAGGCGTTCAAGTTGCCGGTGAAGTCGTCTATGAGTTGGTTTGTATCAGTGACCAACTCTGCTATTATCACCTTCTTCAAGCGATTGACTGAAACAAGTGCTTAAAATTA
Organism: Galeruca laticollis; assembly: GCA_963921935.1. NCBI lineage: Eukaryota > Metazoa > Arthropoda > Insecta > Coleoptera > Chrysomelidae > Galeruca > Galeruca laticollis. The sequence goes on from OY998177.1 coordinate 56,103,582, forward strand.
AGTGCAATGTAGTGAAAATATCAATTTAATATATAAAACCATTATTCACAGTACCGAGTGCAATGCACGGTATAACGATTTTTTACTTCATATTACGTATGATATAATATATTAACGGAAGTACTTATGATAATGGAGTGATTTTGACGTTTCGAGATTCGAGTGGATATACACGTTCTCTGAGTGCAAAAAACCTATTTTTTAAAAATGTCGGCCTGTCAACACGATAACTAAAAAATGCGACCTTATTTCATTTGTAGGTTCAGAACGTAAAAACTGAGGCTGAGTTCGTAAATGAGGAAAATCTGATGTATATTTTTCCGGAAAATCCCAATTTTCCAACCGAAATATTTTTTTCCCGAATAACTGACAAATTTTTTGGAAACCCCGTATTAAAAACCCGAATTTGCAAAATTTGCTCGAAATCTGAATGAACATTTTATTTTATTTTCAATCCCTCTGTAATTGGAATTCGGGAAAAAAGTTGAACTTTGATGTGTTATAACTCGTTGTGCATTATCGATGTGAAGCTGCTGTTTTTTTTCGTAATAGTATTAACACTCCTATTTCGATGCTCATTAATCAGTCTTTCCATTGCTTATACGTAGTTACTACATTTTTTTACAAAAATGTATACTCCAACTTTAACCCTGGGAACCAAGAGAAAGTAGGCCGAAAGGAAGATCAATACCAGGTGTGAAGAACAAGTAAATGAAGTACGAGAAGTAACGGGCTGTGGAGAAATAGTGGGAGACAGAAAAGAATGGAGAAATATGGTAAATATGACAAATAACTACACCACTATAGAAGAGGCAAAAGTAAAGAAGAGCATACAACAAAAATTATGTATACATTAATCAATAGGAACATAAATTCTGACAATTCAATTTTTTGAGTAATCTTTACCTAAAAGTATTTTTCTTCTTCTTTTCTCCTTATACCTATTTAGGTGCCGCACGAGAATTCCGGTTCCTCTTCTACTCAATGCTTCCACTCTTTCCTGTCTCTTGCTGATCTTTTCATTTCATCTAGAGCGTTACCTTTCTTATTCCCTATCTCCCTTATTTGGTCTACCCACTTTCTTCTCGGTCTACCTCTTCTTCTATAGATAGTACGCTCCGCATCCATAACCTTTCATGTAATTCTGACCATACCAATCCAACCGTTTTCTCTTTATTTTTCTTATTATTGGTTCTTGTTTTGTTTTATGTCTTATCTCTTCATTTCTACATTAGTCCCACTTTCATATTAGCTTCAACCTTCTTTCTCAATGTTCAATTTCAACTTGCGTAAGCTATTATTGGTATCGTTATTATATTGTGGATGTTCATTTTCGCTTCAGATGTTCGTTTTCGCCTCCATGTCAATATCTCTATATCCCAGTATTGTCTTTTTTAGTCGGTAGTACATTCTCCCTATTTGTTATTTCTGCGTATATCTTCTCGTCCTCTGTCAATATAGTTCCTAAATATCCATACGTCGTTATTCTTTCCCGGGTCTCGTATTTGCATTTTATTTCATTAGTATTTGGATCCTGTTGTTTACAATTATTGATTATCACTTTATTACTTTTCCGCCCAACCTATCTAATATACGGGAAAAGTATTGGTTTACCCCAAAAAAAGTTGGAATTTTCAAAAAGATTTTTGAGTTATTTTCACGTTTTCCATCAACAACAACACGAAAATACGGTTTTAAGAAAAATAAATGGTTTTAAAGGTTAAAACTATCTTTTCCGTGAGATGCCCTGAATAATATTCTAAAATTGTCACTTGTGTACACTTCGGGGTATGTATCGTGTTAACAATCCGAAATTTCTCCAAAAGTAACCAAAAATGCAGTGTATCTGGATTTATAGGACCCGCTGTACTCGCTATAGTCAGCTGAAAATCAATAGGATTCATCTGTGAGATGTTCTGAATAATATTCAATCATAAAATTAGTGACTTTTTGCACTCCGGATGCTTTATCCTGCTCACTAACTGAAATTTCTCAAAAAATGACAAAAATGTCGTACTTCAAGTACCATAGCACCCGTTGTACTGGCTATTGTGAGCTGAAAATCAATAGGGTTCATCTGTGAGATGGCCTGAACAATATTCAATCATAAAATTGGTGATTTGTTGCACTCCGGAGGTTGTACCGTGCTAACAAGACATGTAACGAAAAGTGGCCGACGACAACGACGACGACGACATACACACATGATTTTTTTTTCTAAAAACCATTTTTTCGTGATGTTCTTGATGAAAAACGTAAAAATCAGTGAAACCTTTTTCTCGAAATTTCAAGTTTTTTGTGGGTAAACCAATACTTTTCTGGCATATTAGATAGGTTGGGCGGAAAAGTAAAAATCCTGTGTGTATGTCGTCGGCCACTTTTCATTACATGTCTTGTTAGTCCGATACAGCCTCCGAAATGCAATAAGTCACCAATTTTATGATTGAATATTGTTAAGGACCTGTTACAGATTAACCCTATTGATTTTCAGCTCACCAGAGCCAGTGCAACGGGTACTATGGTACTTAAAGTGCCACATTTTGGAAGAATTTAGGTTTGACAGCACGATACAGCCTCCGGAGTGTATACAAGTGACCAATTTTATAATTGGAGTTTGTTCGGGGCATCTAATAAATGAACTCGTTTGATACGACATTTTGTCATTTTTTGAGAAATTTCAGTTTGTTTGTACGATACAGCCTCTGGAGTTCAACAAGTCACCGATTTTATGATTGAATATTATTTAGGACATCTCGCAGATGAATGTGCTATGGTACTTGAAGTACCAAATTTTGTCCATACAATCCCGCAGTGTATACAAGTAACAATTTTATGATAGAATATTGTTCAGGGCCACATATGCGGAAAAGTTGGTTTGACTCTTTAAAAGCTTTTATTTTTATTAGAATGCACTTCCATTTTGTTTGGTCTATATATTCTCTAGTTTCTGCATCGTATTTATGGTATTTGTTATCAATATACCACATCATCTGCATATTAAATATGAATTAATTTTTTTCTGTTCTCAGATTTTAACCTAAAAGTCAAAAAACAGTTTCTGTTATATTTGGAGTTATATCGTAAATATTTTCTCCCATATATAATTTATGTCATCTCAAAGTAGCACTATTACCCATAAAATTGAGCAAACCAAGGCAAACATTGTCTTTCTATCTTCTAAATTTATTATTTCTTTATTACAGATTTCGAAATATGAAAATTTAATGAGAATAATTTCAATTTAGTATCCAACTTTGAATTTAGTATTAAATTAACCAATAGAAATTCACCCAGCTTGAGGAGAATATAGATCTGAACAGGAGGTGAATTCAGGAATTAAGTGTCCGATCCAGCATTTACGGATATTCACCTAATAGAAACTAAATCACAAAACATCAGGCAATTTCTTTTGAAATTAAGAACATTTTTCCAAAATCTTGAAAGGGTTGAATACCCTTTTGATAATTTTATAACACTAATAATCCTAAACATTTCCCTATATTTTATAGATTTATTACCCCTTTTCAAAAATCCAGCAGTTTCAAAGGTAAAGGTTGTAAAATATTATTATTTTGGCATATTTAACCTCTTTGAAAAGTTCCGACATTTATATCTGTATGTATTCACCTCTTGTCTGGTTAAGCTTAAGCAAAAGAGGTATGTATATATTACACAAGACCTACAATAAAAATTGTTTGTAAGTAGGTAAAGGACTGAAAGGGATGGTTATCTTTGCAGTTAGTTGTTAGTCAAAGAGAGTATTCTACAAAATATTTGAATCCACATTGACAGTAGACACTATAAAATAAGTTTACAAGATATGTAAAGATCTAAATGGCATTTGAATAAAGTCAGTTATAAGATCTGTTGCCAAATGTACAGTTTTTGAGATATTCGAACAATATGTGTATTTTACGATTTTCTGTTACAGTTCTTTTATTATCGATACAGTATACAAACACAAGGAATAGTTTTTGGGTAGACTTCTCAGCTAAAAATTGTATTAATTATAGGAGGGTTAGGGTAGGTTTATTCCTTAAAAATACTTACATAATATGAACACAGCTCAATCAAAATAATGTACATTCGGTAAATGTTGTTAAATTTTTGTTATTGTACTTACAGTTATGTAAGATTTACATTAAGATTTTAAATCAAAATCATCAATTATATTGTCGTAAGAAATTTTGTTCATTAGTACTAACTCTATGCACAAAAGTGCAAAGGCGCTTGGATTTTGTTGACTTAAAGTAGATCGTGAATAGTTTTTAACCCACTTTAATAAAGAAAAGCTTCTCTCCTCCGAACAATTTATCGCTGGTGTACATAGAGCCATGCGATGTGCTATCCAACTTTGGATAAATGTCCTTCAAATAATGTATTCGCAAAATATGTAAAAAAAACTATATAATAAACCAATGTAATGTGAGCATTATATACTCAAACTTATCTTCGTATTATTTAACGTCTATTGGTTTATTGGTCTTTTGACACGGCTAACATTTCTTTGAGTGCATACCTAAAGAATAATATTGAAAATAACACCAAAGAAGTAATTTTTCCAATAACACTAAAGAAGTATATTTTCTTATAAGCGTACATAAGTACATACGCGGTTTTTTGTAAACTTCTTTAAAACAAATATAATTTTTGGGCCTAATTTGCCGCCCCATAAAATCTGCTGCACTAGGTTTCAGCCTACTTAGCCTGATGGTAAATCCGCCAATGAGTGCAATCTCATTTTAATGATGTCTTTAAGTCATTGGATTGTCTATGACCAATTCACATACACTTTGCCTTTTAAATAATGTTAGAAGTGGTTTGACTTGATAATTTCCTACTAATCCTGTATCTTGTTGTCATAGTTTACATGAATCTTTTGGGTGTTATTGATTAAAAGTCAAAATAAAAAGTCAGAACTTCTTTATTTAAAAACCATTATAATTTCCTATAAATTGGGCAAATTAGTTGGAACTACGCTACAACTATAACAAATAATCCCCATTCGATAAATCCTCTTGCAGAAACCGATTTAATCTATTTAGGAAATGAGTATTGATTCCACCAGGAAAGAGTTTGGAAAGTTCTGGAATCAACTCTAATTCTACAAATGCCCTGTATTATTTACCTGTCATAGTTTTATCCCAACAATGAGATCCTATAATGGTATTATTAATAATTCCTGTTCTCACATTGATCTTTTGTGGATACTGCGTAGGTGCCTTCACCATCCAATGAGGGTTTTCATTTGATCAGTATCTGCAGTTTTGTAAATTGACCGTGTCATGTTAATGGAAAGTAGTCTCATCAGAAAAAAGGATTTTTGTAATTAAATAGAAAAAAATAAAAAACGTTAGAGTGTGCTATTTTTTATAATGTTTCTGAATATAGTTGTCTTATGCAGTTTTAATCGAGAATTCTCAAAGTAGACCTCATTAGCCACAAAATAGCGAAAACCGCATGTCGATTGCTAAGTTATTGAGTTTAATCGATGTGTCTTGGTCTTGGTATGCGTTTCTAAGTTCAGAGCGTTTTAGTCGTAAGCCTGTTTAAAGACAACTAATAGCATATTATCTCTCTATAATCTTTATAATAAGAAAAATTTGGTCCTAGGTGTCCCTTGACTCTCGAAATCCACATTGATATTCACCAATCTTGTCTTCATTCTACCATTTAGAATGGTTGTGGTTTCCGTAGTTTAGTGAAATGGTGCTCTGTCTGCTAACCGAGAGGACCCAGGATCAAACACGGGCCTTAGATAAAACAAAATATCATAATTAAAAATTCGGAGAATCACCTGTCGGAGGGCAATGGTAAACTACCGACAGGATTCTGCCTAGTACAACCTCTCAACAAAAACTTTCGGATCCATCATTAAACTGTAGGTCCCCTTCTATCTGTGGTAACTGGAGGTCGCAACACAGGTAAGAAGTGAGAGGTATCCCACATCCGATTACGGAAGAAGAAGAAGTAAGAACTTTATAGGCAGCGTCCAATATGCCTCGGTAGCTTTATCTCATTTCTTATTGAAAGTTCTTTATTGCAATAGTTTGTATAATCCGGGTCCACATCAGTAGATATGTACGTGGTTCGTCGTTGTTCGTCGGGATATTTATTGATGTGGAGGGGGTGAAGCACCAACCCGGTACGTCTCCAGGTGGTGGATAGGAGAAGGGCCTCTGAGATGATTTTATATGAGTAGGTGGTCTGCGGGGAAATACCTGGGGGCTCGTTGTGTTTAAAAACTCAACTGGCAGCCCTAGAATATCCTGCCGCGGACCAACTTTACCTGACTCAGCTGTAGTATCGTGGCTAAGGGATTGCACACAGGGTTAAAATGCCGGGTGAAATTTCGAGCTTACCTCAAAATCACCAGTTATACCAATATCTCCCGGCTCATTAAAAACCTAAAGTCAAGGTGGGACACCAGGCTGAAGAATGCTTGACTATATAGAAGAAAAGTCCTTACTGGTTTCGACCTTGGAGCACTGGGGAACTCCATTGTATCGAACTCCTCACCCACAGAGGGAAAAAAGGCCAAACGGCATAAAGGTCGTATGCCGTTCGACCTCCCAAAACTTGGAGAACCGGGCGGGATAGACGACCCACTGAGAAAAGACAAAGCTTAAAAGAGGCCCGGAGAATATTACTCCTCCGCAACGACCTCTAAGCAAGAAACCAACAACAGCTGCAACGGTAACCGGGCAAGCCACTGGTTACGCAACAGCTGTCAAAACAGAGAAGGCTTTTGGGGTGCGAATAATGCCCAAGGATCCATTTCCATTGTGGAATGATACTGGTGGACTGTGGGTCACAAGAATCGGCAGACTGGCTCATGAGGTCAGCGCCGAAATTGAACTCTTGGGAACGACCCGAATTGGTGGCTCGAAGTGGAGACTACATCCCAAAGCCGGTCACCATTACGGAGATCTTCCCAAGAAGCCACGACATGAAATTGGAGAAGATTCTCCAACTTGTCGAGGTTCAGAACTCCAACCTCACTACTGGGGCTTGGAAGATCCTAAACTCTAAAAAAGAGGGACAGGGAACTATCCTCACGATTGGGATCGATCACCAATCTGGGGAGGCTCTGAAGGCAGAAGGTTACGCGCTAAACTTCCGTTTTGGGCGTATTCCGGTCTCGGGACTGGGAATAAAAAAGAACCCCGCGGAGGATCCAAAGGACATGGAGATACCCTCCATATCCGGAACCTCTGGAAAAGGGGAAAAGGCGAAAGCTTGACCTTGGGCCAGCCCGAGATCTCCTCCGGCTCTGCCGGGGTGACTGGGGATGCCGAGATCGCCTCTGCATCCCGGGAAACTGGGCGGAGCAGCCTGGGGGTCAAGAGTCTGACTCGAGATGAAGACACCTGCTCGAACTCCGAGGAAGATATTGCCATTGTGATCGAGGAGGGTCAGGGAGAGATGAAGGAGGGGGATGAATAGAAGCTGAGTAACTCGGCGTCTTTCATCCATAATAATTCACCTTCATGTTCACGAATGTAGCTCAGATTAACCTGCATCACGCGAAGGGAGCTTCAGCCGTGATTGCAAGGTTGTTCGCTAGACTACAACTGGATATTGTACTGATGCAAGAGCCATGGATCAACAAAGAAGGCCAAATCAAAGGCAAGTATCTCCGCGTGCCTGTGAAATCATAAGAAATAACATAAAGTATATTTGTGTTTCAGAATACATGTCACAGGACCTTGTTCCAATCATGGTTCACCTCAAAATTGGGGGTATCGATCGAGACATCGTCATTGCCTCTGCCTACTTCGCTGGTGACAGGCCAATGACACCGCCAGAAGAAGTACAAGAGCTAGTGAGATACTGCAATAGCAGACGGCTGCCAATTATAATTGGTTGTGATGCCAACGCACACAATGCCGTGCGGGGAAGCACTAATAACAACGCGAAAGGTGTGTTTATTAGAATATCTCTTAGCAAATAACCTTGAGACCTTAAATGTGGGGACAACCCCCACTTTTGTCATGAGAGCAAATGGAAGAGGTCCTGGACGTAACAATTCTTATTGTTGCTTCTAGGACACATACCTTTCAACGATATAAATCACCAGGAGTGGATGGAATATTTCCAGCACTCCAGCAGCAAGGGATAGAGGAGATTCTTCCTCACCTGCTAAAGATTACAAGAAACAGTCTAGCAGTAGGTCTAATACCTAGAAAATGGAGAAGGGCAAGGCTAACCTTCATACCAAAAATAGGGAAAAAAGATGGGATTGATCCCCAATCTATTAGACCCATCTGTCTAACATCGTTCCTACTCAAAACGAAGGAAAAAGTAGTGGATAACTACATAAGAACAGAGAATCTGGAGAATATACCACTTCATAAATGTCTACAGAGCTGGTCCATCAACTGAGACGGCTCTGTATCAGCTGACCGAAGTCATCCAGAGAACTCTGAACAACAAAGAAATCGCAATGTGCGCATTCCTGGATATATCTGGGGCCTTTGACAACACAACTCATGTTCCTGTCAAAGAAGCACTAAAAAGGCGAGGATTAGATGAAACCATTGTAAGATGAATGTATGAGTTGTTGACGACGAGGATAGCTGAGACACAGGTGGGGAATCAAACCACATCAGTTGAACCCACTCGGGGGACACCTCAAGGGGAGTGATATCTCCCCTTCTATGGAGCCTCGTAGTAGATGAGGTGCTCTACAGGCTAACGGAGCTTGGCTTCGAATATATGGGATATGCTGATGACATAGTTCTAATATTCAGAGGCATGTTCGAAAGCACCTTGAGTGATTTATTACAAAAGGGCCTCAGAATCATTGAGCAATCGTGCTTGTCAGTGGGGCTAAACATTAACCCAAACAAGACCATAGTAATTCCATTTATCCGGAAAAGAACACTTCCAGCCATGAAACCCATATCCCCAAACGGGGAAATCGTAGAATGGAAATCAGAAGTTAAATATCTAGGGATAACCCTAGACAGTAAGCTTCTGTGGAATAAGCATGTTCAAACAACTGCTAGTAAAGCTATAAGAGCTTTGATGGCGTGCAAAAATCTAGCTGGTAAGTGGTGGGGCTGTAACCCAAAAATACTGCGATGGATGTACTCCATGATTGTGAGACCAGCAATTACGTATGAGACAATAGTTAGGCATACAAAACCAGTACAGTACAGCACGAGAAAGACCCTCGACAAAGTTCAAAGCTTGCCTGTGTGTGCATTACTGGAGCTATGAGAACGTGTCCAACTAGGGCACTTGAGATCATTACAGATATCACACCTCTACATCTGGTGATAGAAAGATCTTCCCAAAAACCAATTATTAGAATATCTAAGGAAGGTTCAGGCAATGAAAGTATTAAAAACAGTGAGCCTGGTCCTCTCTAACAAAATACATCTCATCAGCGAATCTTCCCAGTGATGAAATGATCAAGGAAGTAAGTATCGAAAAGAATTTCACTACGATGCTAAATACGAGGAGAGACTGGGAAAGGGAATACACCACCCAAACTCTCAGAGAAAACACCATTAGATGGTAAACGGATGATTCAAAAACCACTACTGGAGCAGGCGCTGGAGTATTTGGTCCTGGCACCAGATACTTATTATCGTTAGGCTCCTTCCCGAGCGTCTTTCAAGCAGAAATACTTGCGATCGAAAGATGTGTGGAAATGAACCGAGAAAGAAACTATCAGAAAAAAGACATATCAATCCATTCTGATAGTTAAGCAGCTATCAAAGCATTGAGCTCCCATGTCATTGACTCGAAGTTGGCATGGGACTGCCGAAGAAAACTTGATGAATTAAGCAAGAATAACAGGGTCTCTTTAGTCTGGGTTCCTGGCCACTCGGGAATCACGGCAAATGAGGAGGCCAATACACTAGCCAGGAAAAGAGCACAAATGCCCTTTATTGGCCAGGAGCCTTTCTGTGGTTAAGCGGTTAAGCAAAATGTTTCTATAAGATAGAGTTTAGGAAGAAAGGGGAAACCCAAAGAGAAGCACTCTGGCGGTGCCTTCCCGGGCTGGAACATTGACACTGCTAGATCCAAAAAATATTTGGATCTCAGTAAAAATAAGCTACATCTCCTCACGGGCTTTCTTACAGGACACTGTCGCCTTAGGAAGAATAGGTCTAGCAGAAACTGACGAGTGTAGATTCTGTGGGGAGGAGGATGAAACTCTGGATCACCTAGTTCTGGAATGCCGCGCCATTGCAAGCCAACGCAAGAAATGCTCCAGACAAGAAACTTGTAAGAGTGAGGATATAACCTCGTTGAAGTCGTTCCAAATACTAGAGTTCATTAGAACCCTGGAACTGGAAGGCGAGCTGTAGTAGTCGCGAGAACAGCTATGATAGGGGGGGGGCACAATAAATCTTAGGTTTCAGTGCATTGTAACCCCGTTAAAATCGAATCTAATCTAATCTAATAATCCCCAATTACAAGTTATACTAGAATAATACATGATAAGCATCCCTTGTGTACGTCTGGAGATAGTGATAAATTGGTTCCTCACAATTGGCAATATCCAATTATCATAGCAATAGAGAGTTACTTTGTCACCGGAATACAAACATGGCTCCATGGCTTTTTTGACTAGTAAATCTCTGAAAAGCAGCTGAAAAATCTAATATCCTAGTGAGGCATGTTTTTCAGATTAGGACTTCTGTCCGCACTGAATAATAAAGACCTTTTAGTTACTTTTTGTTGTATACAATTATTGTATAGAACATAAAAGTAATAATTTCGATATAAAATAATAAGAAACGTGCACGCTAGAGGGCGGAAACCTTTCTTTTAATCTAGTTATCTCATGCAGTTTTAATCAAGAATTATAAAAGTAGACCTAATATATTAGCAGCATTTTTTTTTTTATATTTCATCTAAGTTATATTACTATAATAATATGTCAACAATACAAAACATAATATACATAAAAATACAAATTTAAATTTGAAAACTAAAAACAAAAAAAGTTACTGACTTAAAAAGTGGGACTTCATGCCCTCTTGCTCATAATAGCGAAAACCTCATGTCGATATCTTTTTCCTGTACGGAGATATTTTAAAAAAGTGTAAATTTTAATCATTTTTCGCTGGTTAGATTTATTATAACATGAGTAAATTCCACACAGTAAGGAGAGAAACAGAGTAAATGTAATTAAAAAATCTTCGAGGGAAGACCTGACTATACAAAAAGTTACTAGAAAAACGTTGCAATGGATCCCGAAACATCTGGTTTAACCAAGAATGCCTTAGAAAATAGCTAATACCAAATTGTAAACATAAAACGCAATACAAAAACACCTCAAGCGCAAAAATCGGTGAGATGTGCCAAGGAGTCTAGCTTAAAGTAAACAAAAAAGTAGGAAACGGTTTAAAATAAGAGACTCATTAGACATATATTTGAGAAACTTCACATTTTAGGTCAACATACCGATTTTGAACCAGATATTCCGACATAAGGGAAATTTTTGTTTATATTTTTTTTACTACTAAAATGATAATTTTGACTTCATTTGTCCATTTCAATTTATGCTGAAGAGTAAAATGCGTTTAAATGTCATTTAAAAAAAATCGTAGAAATTTTACGAATCCATACTAGACTTCCTCTTTTAAGGAAAAACGTAACCGGGATTAAAATTATTCCTTTTTGTTACTAATTATTATTAAAAAGGCGTTTTTGATAGAGTACACTAGAATATCAAATAACTCCCACTACAGATGCCAGTAAAATTAAGTATTGAAGATAAAATTGGAATTGTTCTTATTGCTGAAAATAACAAAGCATGTAGTGAAGTTGCAGATATCTTTAATAACGAAACCCTGATAAAACAATACATTTTACAACTGCAAGCAATACATAGATTCAAGAGTTCTGGAAGTGTTCAAAATAAATGTAAAAAGAAACATGAGCCGTGGGTTAGAAATGAGGAAAATGAACATGAAGTGATGCTATCGGTAGTGGAAAGTCCAAAATATTCACTTCGAAAAAGATCAAATTTATTGAATATAGGTATAAGAATTGCAAGAATTTTAAAGTCAAATAAATTTAAACCATAAAACCCCAATTTAGTCACATTTTAAAACAAGGAGATATGAATTTTGTGCTCTTATCCAAGGAGAATTGGAAGATAAAAGATTTTTGACACTACAAATGCTTTTCTCTGACGAAGCAATGTTTACATCTAATTGTATAGTAAGTTCGCAAAATTGTCGATGGTGGAGCAAAGTTAATTAAGTAAGTGCTCTCAGAACAAAGGACACTGGGAAAAGCCCACACAGAAAAAAGATCACATGGAAAAAAGCCCACACAAAAAAAGCTCACGTGGAAAGAAGCTCACTTGGGAAGATGCTCACACGTAAAAATTTGCTTACATTAATCAACTAATTGTAATAAACGATTTGAACATCGTGCACCTATTTCTGTATTTAAACGTTTTTATTTAATTTGACTTCATATAATAATTCCTGTTGGTCCTTCAAATATTGTAATCATTATGAGTATTTCATCCATTTTCCGTGGTTGAATAAAGCTTAACCTTCCGTTGGTCGCGCCCGGTCTCAGGGACCGGGGCATAATAAACTAATGCCTATTTTTCTAAACATCGGAGTGAGAGATAGCGGTGATCGTCTACCTTCCTAACGCAGCTTTCTTTTAGCGGCAGTACGTAAGTGAGCGCCGTGGGAGTAAGGTGGTATGTGTTAGGGCGTTTCCCGGAATCTCAGACCGGAGCGACTATTAGTGATACATTATTTATGTGTACTCTGAAAGCGAATTTTCAAAAGAATGGCGAGTTATGAGCAAGAAGAAGCCCGTCTTAGGCAGTTGATGGAAGAAGCGTTTGACGAGGAAAGTGTGGCAGATGTTTGCGATGACCAATCCGATTGTGATGAATCTGATCACGAGCAGCAATCAGATCATGACACGGATACCGAACAAGAAATTAGCGACACGGAAGAAGCAGAGTATAGTGAACCTTTGCCATATTATAAGGGTATTAATTTTAAAATATATTCTTAGTTAAGTTTCTACTATATTTTGTTTTTAGGAAAGGATGGATCGGTATGGAAGAAACATCCACCAAGTCGTAAAACTGTGAGAATAAGAAAAGAGAACATAATAAAAAGATTACCCGGATGTACTTCAGTAACTAAACCTCTAAAAGAAATTTTTGATATATTTAACTACTTCATAAATGAGGAAATGGTTCAATTAATTGTAGATTCAACAAACACGTTCATTGAGTCGATCAGATCAAACTATGCCAGAGATAGAGATGCGCTTCCCACCAATTCCGTAGAAATACGAGCCTTATTTGGCTTAGTATACTTGGCTGGAATTACAGGCTCAAACAAGACAAATACCGCCGATTTGTGGGACAGGAATGGTTATGGCGTGGAAATGTTACATCTTGGAATGTCACTGCAAAGGTTTCGATTTTTACTAAGGTGCCTCAGATTCGACGATAAAAATACACGTGAAGAACGGCGAAAAACTGACAAACTAGCTCCGATCCGTAGTCTGTTTGATATGTTTGTAGAAAACTGTCAAAACGGATATCACTTGTCTGAGTATGTTACGATTGATGAAATGTTGCCTGGTTTTAGAGGGCGATGTAGCTTTAGGCAATACATACCATCAAAGCCCAATAAATATGGCATAAAGTTATTCGCCTTATGTGATGCTAAGATGTTTTATACATCAAAACTCGAAGTTTATGTTGGAAAGCAGCCAGAAGGGCCATATGAAATGTCTAATAAGCCAGAAGATATAGTACTTAGAACTTGTCAACACCTTTCGGGCTCCAATCGAAACATAACCATGGACAACTGGTTCACTTCGGTCCCTTTAGCTCGAAAATTACTTACAGACTATAAACTGACTTACATTGGAACCCTTAGAAAAAACAAAAGGGAATTACCCGATGAATTTTCAAAGCCTGCAAAAAGACCCGAACATACTAGCATGTTTGGTTTTACTGAAGACTGTACCATCGTCTCATATATACCTAAAAAAAAGAAGAATGTAATTATGCTCTCTACTATGCATCACCACGATGATATAGATGAAAGTACAGGAGACCATCAGAAACCGGTTATTATCACTCCGTATAACTCAACAAAAGGAGGTGTGGACGTCGTGGACAAACTCATCGCGACTTATAATTGTTCAAGAACTACGCGGAGATGGCCAATGGTTTTACTCTATCTGATTCTAAATGTCACTGGGATTAACTCGCAAGTAATTTACTTCTCCAATCATCCAGATACCAAATATGCCAGAAGATTTTTTTTGAAAATGTTGTCCGAAGAACTTATTCGCCCCCATTTGAAAGTCCGTGCTCTCCAGACTAATCTTCCGCGAAGTTTAAGGGCCCGTTTGCTAGATTTTTCCGACCCACCAGCCGACGTACCAGTAGAAAATGTTAGACCAGGTAGATGCGCTTATTGCGATTGGAGAAAAAACCGAAAAACCAAGTATTGTTGTTTTAAATGCAGTACTTATATGTGTTTAGAGCACATTGTCGCTATTTGTCAAACTTGCCGCGACAATGTAGTTTAGTTGTTTTTGTACCATGTATTCAACATTTATTTATATAAAATGGAAAGTTCATATTATTTTTGTACTAATTAAGGTCCATGTAGTTTATTTTATGTTACGTTACTTAAATATGTGATACCTGCAATGTTTCTTTGTAACAACATAATACTTTTATTTGATTTATATTAAAAAATCTAAATATAGCATGTTTTTCTATAGCTCACATGAAAAATCACATTTATTTTCACTAATTCCCAATTTAACTAAACCCGGTCTAGGAGACCGGCGCGACTATTTGACTCATAAATTAAGGCGCGACCAACGGAAGGTTAAATTTGAAATACACATATATTTTGGATGACAATACACATGTGTAGTTTCAAAATGAAAACATTTAAAATGGCGGATTTTCTCACCTTTTAACTCAACTTTTCCCATTTATGCCTAAAAAGTGAAATATAGGGGTTCCTAGGAATATTTAGTAAAAAATTGAAAATTCAAAATGACTGATCTAAATTGGTTATTTTAGATATAAAGTAGAACAAATTGACCTTTACCCTGACGTCATACCTACAAACCTCACGAAATGAATCAACGAGTCAAAAATGGCTACTGTTTTTTTGCCGTGTGCGTAAATATTTTCACTGTTTGTTTATCTTGTCAGAATTTTTGGCGTTACAAATGACTACACTTAAAATTATTTACCTTTACACTGACGTCATTGATATCTGATAACATAACCGACATAATTATTAAGTGGCATCTCTTTCTCTTGATAGTGAAGAACAGAACAAAATAATTTGACATTTGTCGGTTATGTTATCAGATATTAATGACGTCAGGGTATAGGTCAATAATTTTAAGTGTAAATACATATTGCTGTTGGGAAAGTCAATTAGAATAATTTCATATTACTGTTTTAAAATAGTTGAAAATTTAGATAAAAGTAATGCTCAAAAATTAGTAACAAAAGTAGAAATTTCCACGAATTTTTCTTTGAATAAGTTTATCTATATTTAAAGCAGCGCATAATTTAAGGTTAACAAAAGCAATCAACTAGCATAATACAAATATTAAATCATTGTTAATTAAAGTTTATATTGTGAATGTACATGATTCATACATTTATTATCTTCATTCTAAAATTTACAATGAGTATTTACAAATCATCATCAGACTCGGAAGAGGAACTGTTCCCTACATCAATAATTAGTGATTCCACGTTAATATCGCAAATAACTTTTTCTCTGTTGTACCACTTTTTAATAAACTCTTCAGTATGGTTCACACATTTTGCCCACATGTTAGGTGTACATTGCTCTAAAGCTTCATTCCACATACCTACTACTTTCTCGTCACTGAATCCATCTCTGCCAATATGTTTATTGTAGTATTGCATTAAAATCGCAATGGTATGGCGACCTTAATACTTCATGTCCAAGTTCTCTTATTATTTCATCTATAACATAAATATTTTCCTTTCTATGCATCTTTGCTATTTGCAATAATTCTGGTCTTGTCGTTTTTGGATCAAAATTAATATTATTTTCTTTCAGCCAACAGGCAATTTCTGCTTTTATTGTGGATGTTGTTGGCTGTTTGCTCAAAATTTCGCTGTGGTATGGTGCATTGTCCATTATTATAAGAGATGTCTCCTCTAGGCATTACCTGTGTCTTGATCCATTTAGTAAATATTAAACTATTCATTTCTCCATGATAATCAAGAGTTAAAGATTTTGAACAGAAAACCAAGTTTGCTCCTGACACAAAGCCTTTTGAAGAACCTGTGTGAACTATAATAAATCTTTTTCCATCACTGTCTTCAGGTTTACGTACACTTTTAATATTATCATCTTGCCAGCTTCTCATGTTACTTCCTTTGGAGTGGATCCATGTTTCATCTAAGAAAATTAGTTCTCTTGGATAAGCACTTGTTAAATTTTCCATATATTTTCTCAAGAGGCAAGCTCTGTGTGGAACGTGAAACAATATGATTACATTTAATAAGTGCTCTTCGGTTATCATCTTTTTTAAACTAAAACCCTATTTCTCTTAACAAGGTACTTACTGATGTTGTGCTGAATGTAACTATCTCCTTGGTTTTTATTTAAAAATTTAATGTTTGAAGATTCACTGGTTTTCCTGAAAATATAATTACCATTATTTACTATCTAATAATACTTATATATTTAGAAATAATTTAGTAGATCATTAAGAAATTTTCACCATAAGATGAGAATTACTTAAAACTTACATAAATAATAAAATAGCATATTTATTGGTTTTAACAAATTAATCCAAATAAGAAATCTATACATATTGATAATTATGTTGTACTAATTTTATGTTTCAAGCTTTCATTTGTTAATTAATTTGAAACTTCTCTTTACTTGCTGCTAAAATGTTAGGTATTCTACAAAATCGTTAAAATATCATTTGAACACACATTCTTTGTACATCTCATATAATGTATTGGGTATAGCCATTTTACTGCTCTCAGGTAAGTCTGTAGATTTTGGTTTACTGCGAATTTTACTTTTTTGTGGTAAAAAAGAACTAGGATTATTTGCCTTCTTCTTTCTTATAGTAAAAACTGTTTTCCTGGATATTTTTAATGCTGCTGCTACTGTCTACAATAAAATCATCTCATTATATTGTATTGTATTCATACACACGGTAGGTTCACTTACTTGATTTATTTATTCACTGCACTATTCATTAATTTATATTATACACACAGTATATGCACTTAAACTAATTTATATAAACACTTCACTAATTTATATTCACTTATTTACTGTTTTCCTCACGATGTCAAATTATAAACTAAACTCTCTCACTGGTCGGTCCTTTATATATAAGTGCCTTTTTTACTATAGTTCTAGATTGCGGCTTACACAGAAACAAACGCCTTTCGCGATATTTCTCGAACGATGGCTCAATCCTTAAAATACCTTCGGAGAACATGTCTATAAAACCGGCCACAAAAAATCCCAATAGACCTTCTCAGAATTCGACGCGCTCGCCATTTTTTTAACTCCGTTAACTATGGTTACAGGACCGTACTTAGTATTCGGTGTGCGAGGTCGTAACATTACCCACTCCTTAAATGGAAGTTCCTCCTGGAACTTTTGTATAGCCAAGACTGGATGTTTGAATCGGCAACTGGCCCCATTCCCTCATTTTCCGATCTTATGGAAATAACAGGGCACCGTCTTCATCGGATACTGATAACGGGGGTTGTAGCTGCAAATTAATATCTGGACACCGGTATCTTGGAAGATCACCTCTACCATGTTCCTGATGACTCGCCATTCCAACTGGTTACTCGCTATCTGAGGTATAGCCAGTTTCTTCACGCTGGATTCCAACACAGGGTCTCGGAGGTTTCGAAGTGCTTCCCATACATCGCGGTAGGTAGATCCATCTTGAAATTCATTTTTAGTTACCACGTAGAAGACGTACCGCGAATTATATTTCAGTCTCTCTTGCCAGGGGCTGGAATTTGGTCTTCAAGTTTTTCTAATTGCCCGATCTTCTTTCGAAAGACGGTTGCCAGCCCTCGTGCGTTCTTGATACGGGCGGGGATGTTATACGCCAGTAATAATCTTCCGAGATAGTGGACAAATCTTGTCGTTGTTCTGAAGTGACTCCATATCTAGCATTTTCGGTACCTCCATACGCGCGCATAAATTCATCGAAGGTAGGGTCAGACACATCTCGAATGTGGTTTACTCCTTTCTCTAGGTCAGGGTCTCCTTCGAATGGCGCTAGTCGATTTTGGCGACTTACTTTTGGTTTTCCGTTGGGGATCTTGCTAATGCGATATATAACATCATTGATCCTTTTCTTGATTGAGTATGGACCTTCCCAGGATTTTTGTAATTTTGGAGAAAATCCTTTTCTCCTCGTCGGGTTGTGTAACCATACTTTGTCCCATTCATTAAAACCGCCTACTGTGGTGTGCGTATCGTACCGACATTTCATTTTGTCGCTGGCAACTTGAAGATTTGATCGAACTAATTCATGAATATCGTCCATCCTTCTTCTCAACTTGATCACGTAGTCTTCTCCTGTTAGATCTTATCCACGCCGACAGCCAAATTCCAGGTCACTAGGAAGCCTCATTTGACGTCCAAACATAATTTTCGCACATGTTTTTTCACCCGTGGACTCATTGACGGCAGTTCGATAAGCCAATGTTAATAGGGAAATATATTGGTCCCAATCTCTCTGATGGTTGGAAACTACTTTGGACAGGTATTTTCCAATAGTCCTATTAATTCTCTCGACCATTCCGTCTGACTGTGGACGTAATGCTGTTGTCCTGGTCTTCTTCATTCTCAGCTTGTCGCAAATCTCTTGGAATAGATGGCTTTCAAAATTTCTTCCCTGGTCGCTGTGGACTTCCAAGGGCACTCCATATCGGCTGATAAATTCTTTCACCAGTACAACTGCGACAGTTGTGGCCTCTTGGTTCGGGATAGCGTAAATTTCCACCCTCTTTGTGAAATAATCCATTATAACCAAGATGTATTAACTACCATTTTCTGTCGTCGAAAATGGTCCAGCGATGTCTAAAGCAATCCTTTCGAAAGGGCTTCCAACATTATACTGTTTCGTAGATACCTTTCTCTTGCGATGTGGTCCATTAGTCGTAGCACAAGACATACATTTCTTACACAAGTCCTTCACATCGTCGGAGCTGTTCATCCTATAAAAGCTTTCACAGACTCGTTGAAGAGTTTTCTTCACTCCTAGATGACCTCCCGATGGACTGTCCTGTAACTTCTTCAGTACCTCAGCTACTCTCGTTCTAGGGATAACTAGTTGTCTCCTCATTTCGGAACCATAATCGTTTTCAAGGACTCTTTTTAAAAGCCCTTCCTCCAGGACAAGGGTGTCCCACTGGGCCCAATACGCCTTGAGTTTCGGTGAAAATCTTGACACTTCTTGCCAGGTAGGTCGCCGATTTTCTTCCTTTCACTGCCGAATCTCTTTTAGGCAAGGATCATTCTCCTGATCTTCTTTGATCCTGGTGGGTGACCAATCTTCGTAGACTACTGTAATTTTGGAAACTGCAACTTCCTTAGATTTCGACTTGTTGCATTAAGAATAGTCTACAGGGCACGACCGTCTAGACAGAGAGTCGGATTTTCGGTGATTCACATCAGCTTGATGTTCACCCCTGTCTGATTTCCCCTCTGACTGGAATTCTTGAGTTGCAGGAGTCTTGGGGCGATTAGACGGACTGCGTACGTGCTCTAGCTCGTCACACTTAAGGTATTTGATCTTCTCCGGCTTCTCGTCTGTCATACCTTTCAACAAGTTGATGATCTGGTCAAGTCTGTCATCGTCGCCTTCTTCCTGTATGGTCCTACCTTTGTTGTATCCCGAAGCCATCGTGGCTGCTTCGTATTCCAGAGCAGCAGTCAATGCATCGACCCATATTTTAGGATGGGCTAATTGAAGCGTCTTCTCCATATCGTGGTCACATAAGCCGTCAATAAAGACTTGGATGCCTAAACATTCCATCATATTATCTGGTGCTGATGGATAACCAAATCGGGCAATATCCAGTTCATACTCTTGAAGGGTTTCGTCACGTTTCCGCCTTCGGTTCTACAGCTGGAATCTGTACAAATGTTCCAAATGTTCGTGACCATATCGCATGTCCAACCTCTCCTTCAGCTGCTCTAAGTCATCCGTTTCTTCAAGCGGCATGGTCTGAAGTACATCTAAGGCATCTCCTCGAAGCGCTATAGTTAGGTTCACTGCTTTCTCCTTATCGGACCAATTATTCACTCTAGCGGCTGCTTCAAACTGTTTCACATAATTGGTCCACGACATTTTCCATCGAACGTTGGGGCCTTGACTCGGATAAAACTGCCAATGTCTTCAAACTTAGAGTGTGTTTCTGTCTTGTAAGGTTTCGTTTGTTCGGTCTTCTTTTCTTCCGCTGGCGTGTCTTGAGTTCTTATATCTGTCATATTTTTTTCTAACTCCTTGATTTTCTCGTCCATCGTTGTCATCTTATTCTCAATCTTCTCGTCCATCGTTGTAATCTTATTCTCGATTTTCTCGTCCATCGTTGACATTTTATTCTCGATTTTCTCGTCCATCGTTGACATCTTATTCTCGATTTCAGATTTTAGAGACGAAATTTCATTTTCAACGTCAGCGGCAATGTCGTTTTTCATTAATAAGATATCGGCAGATATATCGTTCTTCAAAGCAGAAATCTTGTCGTCAATATTAGCAGAAATGTCGTTCTTCATAGCAGAATTATCGTTTTTCACATTCGTTGAAATTTTCTATTCCATGCCAGAAATATCGTTCTTCATAGCAGAAATCTTCTCGTCCATGTTCTCTTACATGGCAGAAATCTTCTCGTCAATGTTAGCAGAAATATTAGCAGAAATTGACGAGATTAAGGCAGAAGCCTCGTCATTAAATAAAACTAAATTTATGCCACAGATGTGGCTTATGTGGCGTCCTCTGGAAAATTCATCGAAAGAGATGCTAAATAATGATTTTTCATATCAAAAACCCTTGATTTAAAATTTTTTATGTAACATGTTCTAAAACGTTATTGTGAAAAATGTATTCGAAAATTCCACCTCTAACACCCTATTATCAATATTTTATTAAGGTATGTTGGCTAAAAGCGTAATCTTTAGAACTCAAAAATCTACCATACTTCTATGTACAATTACTTAAGGCCCAACCCTATAAAAATTAACACATCTTATGGCCGATGTTATGGCTTCCGTGTTTATCCATCACAATGCGGAAAGTGACCAGGGTTATAAAATAAATTACAATCACTGTCCTAAAAAAATACTCTTCCTTTTGTCATTTCCCAGAAAAAAATTACGTTGTTCCTTTTGAAATTTGGCAGGATTTTATGTAGCCAAACTATAACTTTTACTTTTATTTAAATGGGCTCATTTTACAACACTTTTGTTAACCAACATGAAGAAATTGGTTCGGTTTTACCCAATATTTCCAAGAATAATTACTCAGCTTGATTTATTACACTTAGAGTGAGGAGCTATCAGTAAATCATAAATGTTTCAAAATAAAAGAGAAGTTCGATTTACGCTATAGAAAAATTATTAAATATTACTGTACCATAATTTCTATAATTGCAATCAATAAGAGACATCGTGATTATACTACAAATAAGTTTAATTAATACAGAAATGCTCATATAATTTGATATTATCAATATTTCCGTAGTTTTGGAATCTATAGTGATAAATAATCAATGTGGTATGAGAAAACAAAACATAAACTCATTGAAAGTTTTACAACAAAACACTGGAGAAATACATTAAGCATGATCTAAAAGCAGAACAAAAAATGTGGGACTCTAATCCATCATGAATATACTAAAAAATATAAAATTTGAAACAAAAAGACACATTAATCTTCGAGAGTCCTATGCAAGTAAAATTGTGAAAGAAAGTTTAAAATGAATATTATGAAGGTGAACAATTGTTAACAATCCGTAATTTTATAGGGACAACTTCTATAATATCCTTATCCCGAAAATAAATTTTCCAGTTCTTCTACTAATGAAAACGTACTCTTATTTGAAGCCGATAAAAAGAAAAGTTTAAGGGAAATTTGAATTTTTAGATCAGAGCGCTATCGTGAGATTATATTATACGGATCGAGACCGAACTATAGAGGCAGCACTTCTGTCGAAAGTAGAGCGCCCTGGTGTTAAATAAGAAAAACATTGTGATGTAAACAGTGTAATAATGTAATAAACAACCTACAAAATGCAAAAAATTAATAGATCTTTGCCAGGAAAAATTGTTGGTATGTAAGATGGGTGTAGGGGATTATCTGATGTTTGATTATTGCCAAAATGAGCACAGCAAATTCTAGTATTTTTATTTGGTTCACAATCCTTCCGATATTTTCTGAAAACTAATTAAAAAACTTGAAGTGATTCGTTTTGTACAAATGTTTATTTTCTTTCTCTTAATAGTATTTAATTATTTAAATTTATTATATAATTTTAAAGTCAGCAAACATATAACAAGCTTTTTATTTTATATAATCAATAAAATCGTACAGAAAACAACATTTTATTTTCTCGATAATAATCTCTTATTTATGTAAAAAAAAATTAGAATTTTTCTAATAGCTGCGCCAATTGTGGTATCATACACAAAATAATAGTTAATAAAAAATGTAAATTACGGACTTTCGGGTAAACTATCAAATTTCAACTGCGTAGTATTTTTATACGGCATATTTGAACAGCCATGAATACAGAAAAATACTTTTGACGAAGACATAACAAACATTTAATATCAGTTTTAAAAATGAACATTTGAAAACGCTGATTATACAAAACTAATAGTGTTTACGTCACTTTGCTTGTGTTTTTTCACGGCAGATGACATAAGCATCATCTTTCTCGCTCCCTATAAAAACAGACATTCTAGAGAAAAATGTCATTAATTGTCACCACTATTTGAAAACCCTTCAAGATAGTATTAAAATTTAATGGAACAATTGAATTGTAGTTTTAGTTGAAACGTTCAAAGTCTGACTATGCTTCAGTTTTTTGCAGAATGTCTGGAAAAATTTATTTTTCCTACGACCACATAGGAAAGTAACACATATCGCACTCTCTACTGCCATGGAAAGTGACCTTTATTCTCACGCGTGCAGAACGTACCTTCCGCACTAGTGCGGAAAGTTACTTTTCGCACGGCTGTCAATAAGCCGCCAAACCCGTAAATTCTGTAAGATTTATAGATGTAGTTATTATTTGCTCTTCCTTATTGATATTATTTACATAAACACTGGACTCACAACTAATTATTTATAGAAAATAAAAACAAAGAAATCGTTGACGCCGAGAATCCAAACCACAACCTTCCTGCCATCATACCAGATACTCTTCCAACTGAACTAATTCAGATTTGAATTATCGTTATCAGAGATATGTACTTATATTTCACAAATCGATTCACATTAATCCAATTATGATATTTCATTTATTTTTTCATTTATGAAAACAAAATTTAGCTATTTTTAAAGCTCAAGTAATTAAGGGCAACGAAATCCAAAAACTGTTAATTTATTATTGTAACAATAAGCAATTCACTTTTAATTTTTATGGTTCCAATTGATTCAATTTGTTCCCCAGTTGTATCTATTAAGTACTTACTCATTGTAATTTTTTCAAATCAACTATAATTATCGTTATTTCTTTATTTCACTATAAAAGTATTTGTAAATTCATCATGTGCACTTTTTATAGAAACAATATTCAAACATATACTGTCACAAATAAAACGTGAGATTTTTTTTTTTTTTTTTTATTTTACCGCATCAACCTCGAGGGTTATGAGCGGGGTTTCAAAAAAAACATACAATAGGTACTTATAGTCAAAAAACATACAATAGGTACTTATATTTCATGATAAAAATTGGAGTCTTTCAGAAATTTGAGCACTTTTTCACAGTTTTCACTTAACGCGCGGTTCATGTTAGACGGAATGTTGTTAACTGTTCTTGTATCACTTAAATTTGTACAATCCAATAATATATGTTTTGTGGTTAGAGGCACATGAAGAATAAAATTTGAGTAAGCCATTACTTTATCTTGAAAAACCAGAGTGAGAAGAGATATCGCTTTCTTCGTCTGTTGATGTTAGGTCAGCTTCTTCCGTCAATTTTTTCTTAATCCTTGTTATATTATTTTTTACAGATGTGTTATCGATGTTTTTATGAACGAATGTGAGTAGATTTTTCAGATTGTGTAAGTCGTTGGTGTAATTTTTTGCTATGCTTGCAGCATGCTTAGACCCAGATGCATTTATTATAAAATCACATAATTCGGTAAAGTTCATAAAATTTGGTGGTTTGAAAGTAACTAGGAGATCTTTTATAGGTTCTAAAAGGTGAGTTAATTCTTCTGCGTTTTTCTTAGTCTTACATTTTTTTGAAGATTTCGGACGTCTAAAAGATTCTTCATCAGGTTTTTGGTTTTCTAAATCAGGTGAAGTAGAGATTTGACGTTTACAAGCTGCAGAAATCGTCTTAGTTTGTTCAGATTCGTTAGGAATGTCAAGTGATAAATTTGATTGCCTTTGCGATTGCTCTGGGGATTTGGTAATTTCAAGTGATGTGTTTGATGGCTTATCTAATGGATTAAAATCTGGCTCCATATCTAGATTTGTTATACTTATATGGTTGTTAGAGCATTCCCTTACGTTAGGAACCATGAGGTTATCTTGATTAGAAATGCAGCTTGAATGTGAATGTGCAAGAGTAGGGATATCTGTTGGTTTAACTTTATTTGTGGATACTGGAGATTTGGGAGTTGAGTCCAGTAATACCATATTTGGAAGTAATTTAGAGTGAGAACAATTATTTGCAGTGTGACCAGGTTGTTTACAAGTAAAACAGACATTGTCTAAAGATAGGAATATTCGGTAAGATGTATTATCATAATTGAAGTCCAGAAATTCAGGTATTATGATTTGATCAGGAGGAGAGATGTAAATATGTCTACGAAAACTATAAATGTGTTTATATTCCGGATTTTGTGTGCCAATCTTAAGGAAATTCAATCGAGTTTCCAAATTCAGTCCCATATTAACAAGCTCAGCTTCAATGATGTTATGTGGTACGGAGGGACACACATTTGAAATAATCAATCGTATGTTTGGGTTTAGTAATCTTCGTGCTTGAATACGTTGATGGTTAACTGTGATAATTCCATTATTAGTAGATACGAAGTCGTTAACAATTTTTTCATTGGTGAGGTAAATACATATTCTATTGTTAGAAATCCGAGAAGCGAACAAAATATTTTTTGGCGTAATTATATCTCCCACCGCATATATATATTCTTCCAATTTTGTATTGTCCAGTGCATTAAATACAATTGCTTGCTGTTTTTTGGGGAAGGTTGAATTGCTTTGGCTGGCTATATATGAATAAGGCAGTGATGATGTGCTTGCTATGTTCTGAACTCCCCCATTTGAAGTTCCTAACGGCGGATATTCATCCATTTTTAAGTAATGACATGGACCTGCCTGTTAAGTGCGGCCCTGTCTTCCTTTGGAATTTACAGATAACCGATGGTAATTAGGTATGGAATGTATATATTTATGACTATGTGACGATACAAAAAGTTTTTGTTTTACCTTGTAAATGTTCTTGTTTGTTTTGGTTCACTTTGAAATATACACTAATTACTTTTTAACTACTAATTAAATCGTTTCGGAGCGCACAACTGTTCTGTACAAAGGTTCGACACCGAATCAAAAACGTGAGATTATTACATATTGTTTAATAAAATGGGTGGTCGTAGGAAAAATATGGTACATTACTTGTGCGAAAGTGACTTTTCACTCTCGTGGGATTGTCGCACTCGGCTTACGCCACGTGCTACAATATACCCACTCGTGTGAAAAGTGTCACTTTCCGCACTCGTAATGTAATATACTATTTTGAATTTATATATTATACAGGTTAAAATTACGCTCGTATGAAAAACATTTATTTGAACTTCTATTATTTTAACCTCTTCTACCGCTCCCGAAATTTTGGCAAACACTGTAAATAAAATTGAGAGTTTTCATGCATTAACGAATCGTTGTAGAGTAAATAATTATTATCTCAAAGATGAGATACGCGTTAATATAATTGACAAGAAGAAATAAGTCATTGTCTCAAAACAAAGCGAATAAAGTAAAAAATTATTGTTCTGCGGACCTAAAAGCTTTTACCCGTCTTTTAGTATTCAAAACATTACACTTACACTTGCGTATACCGAGAATAAATAGGTTGCATTAGCGCCTTTTCTTCTCTAAATTGAGTGATGTACAGGTACATATTGTGAGAAGTTAACAGTTAAGTTACATATGGCTAGCTTGGAAGCGATTTAATTGCTTAATACTATACATTACTTGATAATCAGAAGAAGAAAAATTACTTATGTTCTCTTTATTATATTTATGGGTATTTCACACACGAATAACATTGATGGGAGAATGTAAAAGGTCTTTGATCGGAATTATAACTATTGAAAATTACCAGGTAACGGTATAATTTTTATTATGGTTTTGCCAATAGAAACATATTTTCTTTTAGAATGGATATAGCCTATTTCAAAATAATCAATCATTAATAAAATGTAGTTGACAATTGTTGCTAGCATGAATAAGATTGTTACATCTTATAACCAATAACAATATGGTAATCGGATTCTGCTTAGACTACAATAGCAATATTGGTCAATCATGTTCGTAACAATATTTTTATCGCCATACGATAAATTTCGAATTGACAAATTGAGAACAATGTAATTATTCACGTTCTGTGATCAAAAACAAGAATGTGAGGTTAATTTTGATATTTGAATAAACCGGCCGGTTGTGGGGTGGTATATTTTTATAATGGATAATAAAACAAGAAATAAAAAATCAACAAAATCCCAAATGGAGCTGATAGTGAATATTTTAAGAAAAAAATAGTTTCATGACAACAGGTAAAATGCACCCCCAAAATATTTCATAAATCGAAAACAAGTGGGATGAACTTACAAATTCATTGAATAATATTGATAATGGTGCACGAAAGGATAGAAAACAATGGAGAACGGTAAATATATCTATATATTTGAAATTTACTCAATGAGGTAATAACTTACCTAAATAAATTGTAGTTCTTATAGGAATGGACAAGCAAAACTAAAAAGAAAGCCAGAAATAATACTGGAGGCGGGGGATACATTTGTGAACAAATTAATAACATTGAAAATATATTATTAAAAGTTTATGGATGGGTTCATGTGGTTCGGTGCCCAGGAGCGCCCGTTGAAGTAGATTCGGACATAATCGAAAACATTATTGAATTGCCATTTGTAATAGAAGATATCGAAATGGAAACATATAATACAATAAGTAAAGAAAATATTGAAATCATAATAGATGAAGTAAGTACTTCAAATGAAAATGTAACTCCAAGTACAAGTAACTCCACAAGTAAGTTTTTTAACATGTAATTTTTAAATAAGAAGTAAATGACATAAATAGTCTCTATGTGACTATAGGTATAATTTTATTACAAATTAATATTTTGAATTAATAAATATTTTAGGAACGGTGCCACAAAAGAAAAAAAAAGAAAGGGAATGTCTCCAAACTTCAAAAGTCCGCTGAAACATATTTCACGAGCTCTAATGAAATGGCTAATGCAATGAAGGAGATGGCAGCAGCCTTTTACCACCATAGATAATATTTTCACAAAATTTAATAAAGATGAGTGATGATATTTTTAAATAAATATAGTTTTGGGGTTATAAAATTACGCTTTTCTTATTTTTCAACAATTATTTTTTTAAATGTTATTATTCATGTTTTTATTTTTGGAAAAAAATTTATTTACATTTTCTTATAATACTAAGTTTGTACAGTTTTTATGTGATCTTTTCTTTTTTAATTTAGTTTTAAGTTTTACTACCCCAAAAAAGTTGGAATTTTGAAAAAAATTTTTGAGTTATTTTTACGTTTTCCATCAACAACAACACGAAAAAACGGTTTTTAGAAAAAAAATCCTGTGTGTATGTCGTCGTCGTCGTTGTCGTCGGCCACTTTTCGTTACATGTCTTGTTAGCACGATACAGCCTCCGGAGTGCAACAAGTCACCAATTTTATGATTGCAAATTATTAAGGACATCTCACAGATGAACTCTATTGATTTTTAGCTCACCAGAGCCAGTCAACGGGTGCTATGGTACTTGCAGTACGATTTTTTGGTAATTTTTTGAGAAATTTCAGTTTGTTAGCAGGAAACCGCCCCTGGGGTTCAATAAGTCACCAATTTTATGATTGAATATCATTCAGAACATCACACAGATGAACCCTATTGATATTTAGCTCACCAGATCCAGTACAACAGGTGCTATAGTACTTTAAGTACGACACTTTTGTAATTTTTGGGGAAATTTCAGTTAGTTCGCACGATACAGCCTCGGGAGTATATAGAAGTGACCAATTTTATGATGGGATATTGTTCAAAGCATCTAAAAGATTAACCCTATTGATATTCAGCTCACTAACGCCAGTACAACGGGTGCTATGGTACTTGAAGTACCAAATTTTTGTCATTTTTGGAGATTTTTCAGTTTGTTAGCACGATACAGCCTCCAGAGTGTATAAAAGTGACCAATTTTATGATTGAATATTGTTCAAGATGTCTCACATATGTATCCTACTGATTTTCAGCTGACTAGAACGAGTACAGCGGGTCCTATAAATCCAGATATACTACATTTTTGGTTATTATTGGAGAAATGTCGGTTTGTTAGCACGATACATCTCCCGAAGTGTATACAAGTGACAATTTTATGATAGAATATTGTTCAGGGCCACAGATGCGAAAAAGTTAGTTTTAATCTTTAAAACCGTTTATTTTAACTGTGATTATTTAAGAATGCTGTTTTATGTGTTTTTTAATAAAATCTTGCTTTTGTTTGTACATTTTATTGAATAGCAAAGAAATAGTTATTTATTCAACTAGTGACTTTTTTACACATAAGTAAAAAATAGTACATTACACACGAGCAGCATACAATTTTCTTCTACTAATAATTTAGAAAACGTTAACCAAATTGTTTACGTCAAACTGTTTAACAGTAATTTATTTTGTAAAATTATCTTCTTTGATAAATATATTGAACCATTTCTCTTCTATAATACCTTCCAGTTCCTCTTGATCTACAAAGAAAAGATAAGAAAAATATTTACATTTTCATTTCTTTTTATATTTGCCATTAATTTCTACGTTTTGGTTAAAATGGTTATTCTGATTATGTGGATCGTCATCATTACCATCCTCGTCTTCATCAATTATATCATCAACATTACATTTTTTGCATATATTATGCAAAACTGCACATGAAGAAATAATGTAAGCTGCTACTGCATGTTTATAGTGCAAAACTCTAATCTTTTTTGTCGTATCTGAAACGTGATTTTAAGACTCCAAAACCGCTTTCAACAATATTTCCAGTTCTCCTGTGTAATAGATTTCTGGAGTATCAAGGAGAGCATCAGGAATATAGGTTAACATCCATGGTTGAACAGGATAGTCAGAGTCTTCAAGAAGGCAACAATTTCTTCTTCCTTCCTTCCGTCCTTCCTCTGTATTGTTGAGGAATTCCAAATTGCTGCGTCGTGAGTAGCTCCAGGATAACGAGCATTAATATTCGTTAAAATTAGATTTGCATTAAAAATCTATAATAAAATGTTTTATGAACAAATATTTATTATAAAGGTAGTTTGTACTTACAGCTTGAACATTTATGCTATGGAAACATTTTCTATTTATAAATGGTGCCGCGGGTTGGACAGGATCCTCAATTTTAGGAAGCACTTTTGCTACATATGCGTACAATGAATCGCACCAATTATATTTGGAAAATTATAATTCATAAATCTATAAATGTCATATTAAAGATTTATTAATTTAATATTTACCCTTGCTTAGTTTTTCTTACATCTTCATCTGTAGTTGGAAATTTTACATACCAGGGTAATAAATAATCCTGCTGATTTTATTGATTATTCGGATTATCTCCAATTGTTACTTGGTAATTTCATTGGCAAAAAAATGAAAGACTAGCAAAAACCTAAAAGGGTGTGAATTTATAAAACATACATGTCTTTTTCTCATTTTTACACTTGCTTCTAAATGAAAAGGAATTGTATCCCATCCTTCTTGCTTCTTCCACAAATGGAGCTAACTCTTCTATTAGGTAAAAGTAGCTCTTTCTAAATGAAACAGTTTAACAAATCTGTTCCGGGGCAGTTCAAAAGGATTACTAGTGTCCCTGATTTGCCTAAATCCTAGTCTCATAACTTCGTTAAAATAGCATTTTTGATAAAAATATAAGTATGTATTTAATTTGAATAACTTACTTGCTTGCTATATTTTCGTACTCATTTGAGAAATTTACATAAAAAATAAGGGGAACGTCATTTCAACAATTTATCCTTGTTATAAGAAATAACAAGTACAAAAACTACCTTGCAAAAATAGCAAGGTTCTTAGCAAGATATATTAATAAATGACAGATCACAGTGCTTAAAATCGACGATTAGAATACGATATTTTGCAAATCTTGCTATGATATGATCTTTTAAATAACCATATTGGTAGTGCAAACAAAATCGACCCGATTATAAGCAAAAATAACATCCCTACGGGGATATCTTTTTTCCAATTGAGATCAGTATAACTGTGCAATGATATAAAAAACCAGGAAAACTATATCTGCTGATCATTAAAATTATCACTTAAGACGACAGTTTAAAAGTGGAGAATTCCCTAGATTTGTCTGTTCATTGACGACTTCATATTGTAGGTTTCTTAAGTGTCTTCTAATTTCCAATTCTTCAAAGAAATTCTGTTCTTGTTTCTTATCACAAATATGTACTACTTCTAGTTCTCTGTTAGGTGTCAATGAATGATGTCAAGTAGATGTTTTGCGTAGTGGGATTTATCTGGTGGTTTTAATCTGTATGCTCGTAAGTGTTCACTGAATCGGATTTCTAAATTTCTAAGGGTTGGACCCAAATATACAGCATTACATTCTGGACATTTAAGTTTATATATACAAGTCTTCTTCAATGGGGATATTTTTGTTTTAACATTTAACAATTTTGTACTCACGTTACTTTCTGTTTTAAAAGGAATTGTTGTATTTGCTGCTAAATATATCATCTTTGAAATATTATTAGAAATATTTTCTGCATATGCGATGGTTTTATAACTTTTTATTTCTTTAGTTTGCTTAGAAAATATTAGGTAACCAGGTAGAATACACATTGTATTTGAGTCTCAGTGCCTTGCCAAGGGCTGGAATCTGATCTTCAAGATTTTCTAATAGCACAAACCTCTTTCGTCAATTGCCAACCCTCGTGCGTTTTTGATATTGGCGGAAATGTTGTGTGCCAGTGAATACTCTTCCGGGAGCGTGAGCAAATCGTCTCGTTATTCTGTGGTGACTGTAATCTTCTCCCGCTAGATCTTATCCCGGTCGAAAACCAAATTCTAGGTTAGAAGGTAGCCTCATGTCGCGACCAAACAGGATTATAGCAGGTGTTCAACCCGTGGACCAATTGCTGGCAGATCGATAAGCCAATGCAAAAGGGAGATATACTGGTCCCAGTCTTTCTGGTGGTTTTGAACTACTTTGGACAGGTATATTTTCCAATGGTCCTGTTCATTTACTCTGCTATTCCATCTGACTGTGGATGCAACGCTGCTGTCCTGGTCTTCTATATTCCCAGTTTGTCACACATTTTCTGGAATACCTGACTCTCGAAATTTCCTCCTTGATCGCTGTGGACTTCCAAGGGCATTCCACATTGGCTGATACATTCCCTCACCAATACATCCGCGGCAGTTGTGGCCTCTTGATCCGGGATCGCGTAAATTTCCTCCCACTTTGTGAACCCATTACAACCAGAATGTATTCACCACCATTTTCTGTCGTCGGCAATGGTCCAGCGATATATAAATCAGTCCTTTCGAAACGGTTTCCAACACTTCATTGTGCCTTTCTAGTGCGATGTGGTCCAGTACTGGTAGCAGAAGTCATACATTTCTTACACGTCCTTTACATCGTCGGAGCCGTTCATCCAATAAAACCTTTTACAGACTCGCTGAAGGGTTTTGATTCACTCCCAAATGACCGCCGGATGGACTGTCGTGTAACTTCCTCAGCTGCTCCCATTCTCGGGATAACTAGCTGTTTTCTTTGCAACAGGCCTTCTTCCAGGGCTAGCGAGTCCTACTGAGCCCAATATGCCTTGACACTTCTTGCCAGGTAGGTTTCCGATTTTCTTCCTTCCATTGTCGAGTCATATTTAGGTGAGCATCATGCTCCTGTTTTTTTCTGATCCTGATGGGTGACCATTCTTCGTTGACTACTGCAGTTCTGTAGTTATTGAAACTGCAGCTTTCTTAGATTCCGCCGTGTTGCAGAGGGAATAATCTGCTAAACACGGCCGTCTAGACAGGGAGTAGGCATTTCGGTGACTCACGCCAGCTCAGTGTTCGATGTTGCATTCGTACTTGAAGTCCTTAAATCCATCTAGCGCTCTGGCCTTTGGGATTCTTGAACTGCATTAACTACTTGAGTGCTGCATAATCAGACCAGATTAAGAACTTCATCCCATAGAGATAGTAGTTTCGTTCTGATTTGGAACAATTCTTAAATTCCTACGTTGCTTGCGTCAGTGTCAAGAATAAAGTCTCTCTCTGGTGATGGATATCCTAATATCGGCGCTATGGTTAAATGTTTCTTCTAGGTTTCAAAAGCGGTTTGTCATTCTTCGTCCCAATAGAACGCCCTTGTTTCTTATGTGAGTCGTGTTAGTGGCTTGGCAATATCTCCAAACTTTCTGCTAAATATTCGATAGTAAGTGCAGAATCCAGGGAAACTCCTAATTTGATGTTTGTTTGTTGGTTGCGGCCAATGCTGAATGAAAGCAATTTTTCTTGGATCCACCACCACTACTTCATTGCTCACTATATGACCCAGATATTTGACTCGATTTTAGCATAGCTGATATTTCTTCGGGTTTAACATAAGCTGGGCAGATTGAAGTCATTTGGATACATCTTCCAAATTCTTCAGGTGATCGTCAAATATCTTCCGCAGTACTACGATCTCGTTCAAATAGACGAGGTATGTCTCCCAATATAACCCTTTCAAAACATTTTCCATGAGCCTCTCAAATGTCGCGGGCACGTTACAGAGCCCGAATGGCATAACATTGGGTTTCCATAATCCAAATTCGGCGGTAAAAGCAGTCTTCTCTTTGTCTTCTGGGTCCATTTCTACTTGCCTATAACCAGACTTTATGTTCGAGGTGGAAAACTGTTTGCTGCTGGCCCAAGTGTCTAGCGTATCGTCGATTTGAGGCGGAGGATAGCTGTCTTTCTTCGTCACGTTGTTTAGCTGGTGGTATTCCACGCACAATCTCGTACTACCATTATCGATTTTGTGTTCTGCCAGTCTTCCCTCCATTTGGTACGAATAGATCTCGATTCTGCAAGAGAAATTCTCTCATTTTCCTTTTCTGAGGTCGATTAAAGGATTGACTAGCTACTGATAACATCTGCTTGAATCTGGTATTGGAGTTGTCGTTGTTTTACGAACTATAGATGTCACTGGTAAACAGGATCCAATCCTGATTTCCATCTTGATGGTAATTGGGAATCGTTCACGATTCTCACCCGTAGTGGGACCACCTTCACCGACGTAACCAATCCTTTTCAAATTAGTACCCCTCTGCCAAGCTCTTCGTCGTGGTTCTATTCTATGGCTCCATCATAACCGGTGTATCTTCCTCTATGATTCTCTGTAGCCGCGATACTATCATGGTTTCGCTCCGTGCAGGTAGAACAGTATCTTCCTACACAGCTGCCAATACCGTACTGCCTTCTTATGGATGTAGAAATATCTCTTCGGACCCTACTTTACTGGTTCTGGAAACTGGAATCCATGTAGATTTATTACATTAATTCCCAGAATCACGTCTTCTTCGATATAAAATTGGATTAGTGTCCCTCCGTGACCGTTGGCACTCTCGCCTGTGGCGGTCCGCAGTCGTAGGTTCGTTGATAGATGCTTCTTCGTAGAGCTTATTATCTCTAGCCGTTCTAGTTGCTCCAGTGTCTACCAGCAGAGAATATTTTATGCCATTCACTTCGCAATTGACATATACATTGCCGTTATGACATCTGAGAGGCTATCATTATGAGAGGGTCTTTGGATCGATCCTGGGTCAGTACTACCTCCTCGTAGCCTACCCGTTCTAGTTTGCCTATGACTGTGGTTCTTGTTTTGCATTCCTGAGGCACTTACTCGAACTGCGTACATGCCCTAGTTCGTCACAATTTCAGCATCTGATCTTTCTCGGCTTTTTGTCTTCCATACTTTTTATCAAGTTGTCCATCTGGTCAAGACTTTCTTCGTCACCTTCTTCTTGGATGGTCCTAACTTTGTTGTATCCTGAAGCATTTGTGGCTGCTTTAAATTCAACAGCAGCAGTCAATCCCTCCAATGTTTTGGGATGTGCTAAACGAAGGGTCCTCTGCATATCGAGGCCACGTAAGCCCTCAGTAAAGGCCTGGATGCAGACATTCCATCGTATTCTCTGGTGCTGATGGATAAGCAAATCGAACAAGTCGGGCAATATCCACTTCATATTCTTGAAGGGTTTTGTCATGTTTCGGCCTTCAGTTCTTCAGCTGAGATTGGTACAAGTGATCTAGATATTTGTGACCATATCGCATGCCCAACCTCTTCTTCAGCTGCTCGAAGTCATCCGCTTCTCCAAGCGGTATCGTATGAAGAAGATATAACACTCTGTTCACTATTTAACTTAGTTATTTATATCAAACACAGTTCACTTTTTGTTCCATTCTTCTGCTCACGAGAGACTATTAAAGCTTATTCTGGAACATTTGCTTTCCTGAAATTTCTAGAATGCGGCTCCCAACAAACAACACCAATGTGCGGTCTCGTAACAATATAAACAAATTTTTGATGGAAGCGTCCTATGCGATTTATTTAATGTTCATGGTTCAAGGTATAAATAATTGTTTTGTTTTGTCTCTTTGGCATTATAAAATAAATTTAAAACTGTTTTATTGTTGAGAATTTTTCCGTTTTCTATATAAATGACGTTTCAACAACTCATCCGCTATTTTCTACGACTCGTTCATCTAATACCATTAAACGGTACAGTTAAGATATTTCCCACCTTCCTTTTTTTCATTTTAGAATCTAATAATTTTATGTGTATAAAAACTATTGTGTGATGCACGCAGCGAAAATAGTTTTCCGGGCCCCCAGAAGTGGCAATCTTCTGTCGGCCCGGAAAACCAGCACTTTCGAGTCTAGGTACACAAATAGCTATTTGTTTGATAACAATAGCTATTTGTGTATCTAGGCGCGAAAGTACTTGTTTTCGGGACCGACAGAAGATGGCCACTTCTGGACGCTCGGAAAACCACTCGTATCGTGGACCAAAGAATAGTTTTTATCATACACCTAAAATGATTAGATTTCAAAATGAGAAAAAGATAGGTGAGAAATACGTTGAACTGTACCGTTTAATGTTAAACGTCATGATTATGAAATTAAGTAGTCATAGAAAATGGCAGAAAAGTTTTTGGAAATAACATTTTCGTTGTACCTTTTAATATCCTTGCCTTTTCAGGTACCAAATTTAGAGTAACCTGTCTTGCTTTTTGCGTAATCTCTTCCGGTGTAGAATAACTGCCATCGAATTCGTCCATATTATGTAAGACGCTGTTTTCCACCTTACTTTTAATGGCAACATAACCCTAAAGCCGCAATTTGAAGCTTGAAAGTGAAAGCCGCGTCATCTCCTCATTTATAATAGGGTGCTATCTAGTGTCATTTTTGTTTATCCATTCTTTGCCATTTTCTTCGCCTAGCCGTGTAAATAACTACTTTTCCGTCCCGATAGAACTACGAAAATTGGGTTTTCGATTGGTGTAGGATAAAAACGTTATTTTCTGAACGAAAAATTATCCAAAAAGTGTATATTTTAAATGCAAAACCTTATTTTATACCTTTTTTCCTCAACAAACTTTAATAAAATCTGTTTATAAATGTCTAGTTATTTGTTTCTTTCTTGTAGAAATATATATTTTTGAAACATATTTATGCATCTAATCTTCCGAGACATAGCAGCATACGGATTGTGAGGAGAGAAGAGAGGTTCCGGCCTCCAGGCCAGTCCTAACCTTGACATTGACTATTTGCAATCTCTGGTAGGGGCCCTCGCGAGGCTAATTCATTTTATATATTATTGTAGAGCTGGGAAGACACTATTTTTGATATGTTACAGAGCGAAAGTTAAATTAATTTAAAATTATTTTTATAAAACGGACTGATATTTTATAAATTTTCTCCAAAGTTATTTCTTGAAATATTACATAAACATGGTTAGTTGGTTCGTTATAATTTGTCACTATACGACCTGAACATCAACTTGATAGAGCTTTTCAAGTAAATTTGGGGAGTGTATTGAAATTTCAGCCATTTTGCATGGTCCGGTGTTGTTTGACAATAACTTCAGTAAGTGGTTGTAAGGGTTCTCACACAAATACGAAATGCAGACTATTTCATTCGGTAGATTTCCGGATACAGGAATAACTTCAATTTTCCATTCATAAATAAAAAATTTGAATGTTAATTATTCAGGTAATTGAACGGTAATAATAGCTACCTCATTTTTGTTCTTTAAAACAGTAGTTAAAAGGATATGGTATGACAAGAAGAACAAAAAGAGAGATTCTGACATAGATAACGCTGCTCAACAAATCAATACAAATCTCTGCCTGCACATGCAAAAATTACCTTGTTATATTAAGAAAAATATCAGAGGAAAACGATCTGTACTGGAATTCATTCGTTTGGTATCCTCTATACATGCCCATGCCATTAAGTTGCGCTCTTTATATGTCGTCTATTATTGTTAATATTGCACCCATGATTTCCCTTATTTGTTCGCTCCTATCATTCGATCTCCTCCAGATATATTTTCAAGGTTAAAAGACGATCTTTTTGGGATTTATTCAATTGTTTGTATATGTTTATATATTTCTTTAAGGCCCAGTTGTACGAAGTATAGTTAACCCCGTGTTTATAGTTAACCCATGGTCAAAGCTATTTGAGTGTTGTACAAAACGTAGTCAATAATTATTTTAATGAAATTAACCGTCTCTACCCTTTCTTCGTGGAATCTATTTATATTTCTGTTTTAAATGAAACTCACTGTTTCTAGATAATTCCAAAATTCTGACGATGATATTTAATATCGCAACAATTGTCAAATTTCTTAGAATTTTTAATATTTTCAATATATTGTGGAATTAATTACCTCTAAATAGTAAGTTTCATTTAAATCAGCAATAATTATTTTGGTTAACCCGTGAGCAATTTCCTGAACCACCAAAAATTATGGCTTAAATCAAATTCATGGAGTTAATTTCAAAATCTGATATGACATACTATATTTTACTGTTCTATAACCTATAATTTTACATTTTGTTAATTGTAACAGAAAACATGGATTATTTTGATGAGAAGTAGAAGAACGCCTATTTACTTATTTCTATATAACTTTTGTACCTTGTTGAGATATTATATTTGGTTTAACCCTATATTGCATACTGTTGCCCTCAAGCAACGTCTACATCTAAAGCATATTATGTCAAAGATGCTATAAACTTTCCGTAGTTGCATGAAGTGTGTTGCAGGAAACAATTTGTTTGATCATGTTAGTCTTCAGGTATTGTAGTGTGATTGTTAGGAGTAGTATCGGAGTAAATAGAAAAGTATATTATAAGTTTGTGGTATCTGTTGCATTCAATAGGCTATTAATTTACGTTTTATCAACTTTTTCAAAGTAAAAAATTAAAACTTTTTGTGATATTAAAGGACAAAGTGGACGTTGCTTTGAATTCATTCTATGCATTACCATCATGGAATTTCCAACTATTCCCGCCAAACCTTTTTATGGTGGTAAATTACTTGCTGATGCGAAATTCCAGAGGAATCAGATAATAGTGAGATGGATGAGAGGAATACTGACATAGATGACCCTACAATTTGAACCAATCTCAGATGACGTAAGTTTTTTTACTGTTACTCATTTTATTCCCAATACCATTTTTCATGATTTTAGGAAAACACAGTGTCTGATGATGTGGAAATTGAGGAAAATATAAATTCAGATGACGAAAATAGCGATCTGGAAAGTCAAGATGAACAACAACAGGGTAATGAGGCGGCTACTGCTTCAAAGAAAAAAAGGAAGGAGAAGAGGAAATTACGATGGACACTAAATAGAACATAAATTGCTATCCCTGTTTGGAAATGATCTCTTCCTATGTCCACAGAAGTTCGAACCCCACTGCAATATTTCAAAGACTATTTTGATGACGAACTTTTGATGTTACTGGTAGAACAATCAAATCTTTACTCCGTTCAAACGAATCCAAATAAACATCTTGGTTTGAAACAGTATGAGATAGAACTGTTTAGAGGGATTGCATGTTTTATGTCTATATATAAGTTACCGAAACAAAGAATGTATTGGAATTCTGTTACTAGGATTGATCAAATTGCTGATGTCATGAGTGTCAAATAAACTCAAATTAAAATTATTTCAATAAAGCATAAATGTCAAAATTTCAGAATAGTTGGCTTTGAAATCAAAAAGGTTATAAATAAGTGCTGAAATTTCTGACAAGGGCAGTCAGTCAATTAATGAACGGGGCAGAGTTCACGTCTTCCTGAACATTAAGAGTAAAATCTAGTGAACTTTGTAAATGGTGACGGTATGAAAAGTTTGAACTGGAAGTGATAAAAAGACTCTTAGTGAGTACGTACTTACCAAATTTCACTTACCTTTCTGTATGAAAGCAATAAAGCCCTCATTTTTTCCACAAATATGCATAATATCAAGATATTTTCTCAATATACCTTACTTCATGTATATAAGTAACATTTCCTTCGATTGTAACGTATGATGAAATAAACGGTTTTAAAGATTAAAACTAACTTTTCCGCATATGTGGCTCTGAACAATATTCTATCATAAAATTGTTACTTGCATACACTTCGGGGGATATATCGTGCTAACAAACCGAAATTTCTCCAAAAATAACCAAAAATTTAGTATATCTAGATTTATAGGACCCGCTGTACTCGCTCTAGTCAACTGAAAATCAATAGGGTACATATGTGGGCACCTTGAACAATATTCAATCATAAAATTGATCAATAGTATACTCTCAGGAGGATGTATCGTGCTAACAAACTGAAAATTCTCCAAAAATTATAAAAATTTGGTACTTCCAGTACCATAGCACCCGTTGTACTGGATTTAGTGAGCTGAATATCAATAGGGTTAATCTTTGAGACGCTCTGAATAATATCCAATCATAAAATTGGTCACTTGTATATACTCCGGAGGCTGTATCATGCTTACAAACTGAAACTTCTCCAAAAATGACAAAAATATCGTACTTAAAGTACTGCAGCACCTGTAGTATTGGATCTGGTCAGCTGAAAATCAATAGGGTCCATCAGTGAGATGTACTGAACAATATTCAATTATAAAATTGGTGACTTGTTGAACTCCGGAGGCTGTATCATGCTAACAAATTGAAATTTCTAAAAAAATGACAAAATGACGTACTTCAAGTACCATAGCACCCGTTGTACCGGTTCAGGTGAGCTGAAAATCAATAGGGTTCATCTGTGACATGTCCTTAACAATATTCCATCATGAAATTGGTGACTTATTGCACTCCGGAGGCTGTATCGTGCTAACAAGACATGTAAGGAAAAGTGGCCGACGTCAACGACGACGACATACACACAGGATTTTTTTTCTAAAAACCGTTTTTTGTGTTGTTGTTGATGGAAAACGTGAAAATAACTCAAAAAAAAATTTCAAAATTCCAACTTTTTTTGGGGTAAACCAATACTTTTCTCGCATGTTAGATAGGTTGGCGGAAAAGTAAAATGTTACTGAACATTTGTTATGTTCTCTTTTATAAATATCAACGATTATATAAAATTGGGTTTTCTTTATCGAATAAATGATATTTTAGATAAATCTATATAAATACACAACAGCATAGCGATTCACAAACATCGATATGTACACTCGAACCATAAAGTTTTGAAAGTGCAATGACATCCGCCTCAACCGATATAGGTCTTGCACACTGGCATGAACGTCTTTTGCGGGACAACAATTACATTGTTACATTTTCCTGAACTATTTTTTGGACGTGGGAAATATTGTAATTGCTACTGAAACAATAGAAAAATGAATCCAAGTTGCCTAGCAGATGTATTTCTTTGTTTCAGAAAACATTTGGAAACTATTTTGCAAAACGTGTAATGTAATTTTTGTAATGTTTTTAAAATTACTTCTTCATTAACATAATTGTGTGAATATGTTATGTTTAATTATAATTACAATTAAATT
This sequence comes from Galeruca laticollis, assembly GCA_963921935.1. Taxonomy (NCBI): domain Eukaryota; kingdom Metazoa; phylum Arthropoda; class Insecta; order Coleoptera; family Chrysomelidae; genus Galeruca; species Galeruca laticollis. Next base: position 56,144,216 of record OY998177.1, read on the forward strand.
TATTTTCTTATTACTGTTTCATTTAAAACTTATTGTTTCTAGATAATTACACAATATATTGAAAAAAATGTTAAAAGTTCTAATTTACAATTGTGTGATTCAATATGCTCGTCAGAATGACAGAAGTTATTACATTTCATTTGATGCCTACCTGATGTGTAAGTTCTAATCATTTTTGGCTAGACCAAGAAGTGACCTACCTTGGCATTGACTTAATATATGTTATGAGCCCTATGAAGTAAGGGTCAAGACAGCTAAATTTATTTTCATTTACAGAACCACTAAATCTCATCTGATCAATTAATTTTTGATTGTTGAAAGATTAAGTATTTTACGACTGTCACTTTTATAAGTTTTGTTATTCCTTTACATACTTATTGTCAAATTGTTTTTAACTTTGGTTCGCTTAATGCCATTCTTCAAAAAAATGTATTCACCTTTAGAGCAACATAAATTTAATAAATCAACAAATTGTCATTAATGGTTATTGTACAGTATCTGTTAATTAATAAATTGAAACTATGGTCTATCAAAATAAACAAAATTCCATAACAAAAACCAGAGGAAAACTGTTTCTGGTTAATAAGTATATATAAAAAATAAATATAATAAATAAACTAAATTCATTAAATAAACTAAAGTAAGATAAATTCAATAACAAAAATAAACGGAAAACGCACAAGTCATAACAGTAACAAGTAACAAAAATGAATTAATATAAACAAAATAGATTTATAAATTAAAGAAAATCTTTTAATGAAAACAAATGGAATTTTTTTCGATAAAGGAAATCATAGGTACAAAAATAAGAATTTCAAACATAAAACTCGTAACACCGAACAACAATTTTAGAACTTTCCCTTTGGAATTTCCCGATTTTTCATCATTAATATCACTATCACTATTACCAACATTGAACGGCCTTCAATAGCTGATTGCCGTTCATTTTTCACGTTCCCATCTTGCCATACTTTTTTCACCGTGTGCCCCTCGTAGGCCCATGTTTCTTCCGTATAATAAATCTTTTTTCCTCGTCTCCGAAATTCGTTAATTTTCCTTAGATACTCTCTTCTCCTCAATATTATTTCCGATCTTTCAATAAGAGCACTCTTCCTATTTATTTTCTCATAACTAAAATTCAAATAATGTTAGATTTTCCTCAACGTCTCCTAACCCATTTTAGGGATGCTTCCAGCAGTTTTTTGAATGTTGGTACTTCTTTTTTCATATAAAAGTATGGATAGTTTTTCGTGTAGCATATTTCGCATCTTCGTCGATTTCTATTTTTGTCCGATGTTTTTCCTTATTGGTGTATGTACTTCTCTATGTACTTTTTGTTCTCTCAAAATTTTATATATGCTTGATTTTGAGACTCCTGTGCAATCTGAACAGATATCTATTAATGCATAATTTAGAGCCAGTTGACCCTTATACACGTAGTATGATTTTTTTTCATTCCAGTTCGAGCGGCAGATGCTCGTATCTGCTTCACTAATCCACTTTCCTAGGCTTTGTTTAAGCTACCCTCTAGTTGTGGACGTCCACGGTTAATAAAGGCTTCTTGAAAATCGAATGATTCGGGAGCACTAAATCTTTCGATATTCGTTTTTGGTACTGGTTTGCTTAGTACAATTTTAAATATAGCTACCAGTAGTTTATGGTCAAATCCGCACTTAGCGCTTGATTTGTTTCAACGTTGTGAAAGGAGGTCTTCCATCTTTTGTCAGCAAGGATATAGTCGATTTGGTTTTTATGTTCTCAATTATGTGGGTGTTTATGCATGGTGTTCATTATGGACAGGTTATTGTCTGTGGCAAACTGCGTAACTTTGTTTCCCCGTTCGTTGTATTCTCCCAGGCCATACTGGCCCCCTGTGTTGCTTGAGTGGCCTCCGATGTTGTTTGTCCGACCTTTGTATTAAAGTCTCCCATCATTATCACGATGCCCTTGGGCTTGAGACTTGCCATAGTAGTCTCTATGAAATTATATAGATCTTCTATTTCTTGGCAATTCCCTTCAGTGGTAGGCATGTAAACTTGGATCAGATACAACTTGAGTGGATTAGTATTCAGAGTGAGGGTCATTATTTTTTCGTAGATTGATCGATAGGCTTCAACGCACTGGGATAGTTTTCTGTTAACAAGAAAGGTTACGCCGTTCCGGCCACCGACATCCGCGTCAGCAATAAATGTCATGTGGTTATTCGTGGAAAAGTGTCCGCAGCCTTTCCAGTGTGTCTCTGAGAGACCGCAGATATCGATGTTTGAGTCGCAATAGCTTTCTTTCTACCATGGGAAGGTTCCCGGACTGAAGCATTCCTCTTGTATCCCAATTTCAGATAGCTCTACAATTGCGAAGTTGGTCCGGTTCTGATCGACCAGTAGCATATTTAACGTGCAGGGCCTGGTCGCCCACTGCTGCACGGATTGAAGCATTCCTCTTGTATTCCAATTTCAGATAGCTCTACAATTGCGAAGTTGGTCCGGTTCTGATCGACCAGTAGCATATTTAACGTGCAGGGCCTGGTCGCCCACTGCTGCACGCCCGATCGCCCATTTCACACCAGCCGGCCAGATTGGCGCCGATCGCTACTCGGATCACTTGACATACGGTTTCTAATGACTTTTTTCTGCATGATGCGCTCACGGTAATGGTCGTCCGAGTGTAGACATCGTTTATGTGAGCTCCGAATAAATTGAGTTATTTTTGTGGAATTTTCACATTTGTAGCAGTTAGTCTTAGATAACTAGTAGTAAAAGTGTCCGTAGAGAGAATAGTGCAATTTCTGTGACCCATTTTCCCAATCAGAGTGAATAATTTGAATAATATCATCACAATCAAATTGAAAATTCTGCACATTGCTGCCAGATTTTACTTACATACTTCCTGACAATGAGTCAAAAAACAAGAAGTGGAAGTGTAACTGGAGCGGTGGACAAAAATATGTTAGAATCTATTATATTAAATAAAATTTTGCCAATGATAAATACCAAAATTGAGGAACAAATACAGAATATTGGTAAGAGCTTTGAGTCTATAGAAAAAAAATTAGATGACTTGTTATCAAGATTTACTGATATGGAAATGGAAGTGAAGACAAATAAAGAAGAAATCCGAAACGTTGCTGACCGTATGAATCAGTTTGAATTAAAAAATAGGGAAAATTCTTTAATAGTATCAGGTATACAGGAAGAGGAAAAAGAGAATTTAATATCTAAAGTGCTATGCCTATTTAATGAAGCCTTGAAAATTAAATGTGCACACTGGGAAATTTATAATATGTACAGGATTGGTGAACATAAAGAAGGACAAACATTACCAAGGTCAGTTATTGTTACTTTTGTGTCACTATTGAAAAAGAAAGAAATATTCAATGCCAGAACAAACTTAAAGGGTTCAAATATTTTTATAAATGAAAATTTAACAGAGGGAGCATACAAGCTCCTGAAAGCCGCAAAAGCAAAATATGGAAATCGCTCAGCATGGTCTATGAATAGCAGAATTTTCGTGAAGTGTGACAACGCTGTCAAGCTGATTCAGAATGTGAAGGATTTGACCAAGTAGAAGACAGGAACTATTATCAACAACGATTCTTTTTTGCAGGACTATTTTTGTTTTGTTTTGTTGTCTCTTTTTCAGTTTATAGAATAAATTGCTTTCGGCTAAAGGCCCCATTACACGATGGGAAAGGCTTATTGTAAATTAAAGTTTTTGAAAATAGCTTTCACATATTTCTTATTTCAGATAGTATTAATACGTTTATTTTTTCATTTATAATTTATTTTTAAGATTTGGAAGTAAAGATTGGAATTGGATTTCTTTCAAGTAGGGTGCACTTCTTTATTTAGAAACAAAGTATGTTTTTTTTTGCACATGGCTAAAGAACTTACATGAAGAAAAATTACTATTTTAACTTGTTATCTAACATAACTAACTGACTTGTTAATTGAAAATATTTGTTATTGAAGTATTTCGTAATGGATTGTTGTTTAGTTTTTGATATGAAATATCTTTATTAAAATTTCGCTTTACGGCAGTAATTCTGATTTTTAAATTAAATTATTTTAGGGTAGAGTGCGAGTTCACATAAGACTCAACATGTCGAAACTTATTAACATTTATTTCCAAAACTGTAGAGGATTGAACACTAAATGTTCTGAATTTCTTATGAACTCTTTGATTGGTGATTTTGATATAATAATAGCAGTGGACACATGGTTACAGGATGGAGTGAGTGATGGAGAGATAATAGATTTAGGAAGGTACAATTTGGTAAGATGCGATAGAGATTTAGAAATTGCAAATAAAAAAACGGCGGAGGTGTATTTCTAGCAATTAAAAAACAATATAAAATATTAAAAGTTATTAAAAAACAAACACTTTTTGAAGCAGTTATAGTTGAAGTTAAAGCAAAAGGTTGCAGGTACGTTTTTTGTGGGGTATATATACCTTCTGGAAGTTTAATTAACGTGTATGAATCAGCTTTTGAATTTTTACAGAATAATATGAAAATATCCGATAATGTTTACATTTTTGGAGATTTTAATATACCTGATATAACTGGAATTAATTTTAATAAAATCATATCAAACGAAATACTTGAGAGTTTTCGTGATTTTATGGATTTTAATGGCTTCACACTATATAATAACATAAAGAACAAGCATGGAAGAACATTAGATTTAGTAATTTCTTCGGAGAACAATTTACATAATTGTACAGTTAATAGAGATTTTGTGCCATTTGTTAAAGAAGATCAATATCATCCTGATCTTGAAATTTGTATAAAATGTATAACAATTGGGGGGACGGGTAAAACCATGAATAATATTGCTGAAGATTGTATAAGATACAACTATAAAAAAGCTAACTTTCTTACCTTAACGGAGCGTATCAGGGACGCGAGTTGGGATATGGTACTGAACGAAAATCTAGATGTGAACCGAGCTTTGAATAATTTTTATAGAATTTGGAATAACATTATAGAGGAATGTGTCCCAAGATATGTTCATTACAAAAAATCTAAAATGTATCCCATTTGATTCACCAACGATATAAAAAGTACTTTAAAAGAAAAAGAGAGGTATCGAAAACTGAAAAATATTTCCAGTTATTTTAATGATAAATACATAGAAGTGAGACGAAAAGTAACTAAGCTTATGATAATTGAAAAAAGAAATATATTAATGAATTAGAGCAGGAAGTAACTTCTGATATCAATAATTTTTGGAATTATATAAAGAATAATAGGAAAAACTCTAATAGTGGTAAATTTATATATAACGGGGTAGAGGTAGCAGAGGAAAAAACTGCAGAAACATTTGCATCATTTTTCGCGTCAGTGTATGCTGACAAAAAAGCCTCTTACAATTTGCTCTTGAATTCTGACTTAGATGTAACAAATAATACATTCGTATTGAATTCTGTTAGTGAGTTAGAATTCGATTTGGCACTAAAAAAGCTGAAACCCAAAAAGTCGGAGGGAACTGATGGAATACCACCATATATACTAAAGGCATGTGGCGAGTGGGTAAGTCAGCCTTTGATACATATTTATAACCTTGTTTTAAAAACTAGTATATTTCCCTCAGTCTGGAAAACCGGATTGGTATGTCCCATATTTAAGTCCGGTGATAAAATGAACATCGAAAACTATCGACCTATTTCAATTATGTGTGCCCCTGCCAAGCTTTTTGAACAGATATTATATTGTAAATTGTATACACATGTTGAAAAGTATATAGTACCTCATCAACATGGATTTGTCTCACAAAAATCATCTAATACAAACCTGTTTCTTTATAGTAATCATGTATTTGAGTCATTGGAATGTAAATCTCAGCTTGATGTTATATATACGGATTTCAGCAAGGCATTCGATAAAGTTGACCACGACATATTGCTAAAGAAATTGGGTGGTTTTGGATTATCATATAACCTACTTTGTCTATTTGAAAGTTATCTAGAAAACAGATATATAGTTACTAAATACAACGGAAATGCATCGGGGAAATTTGAGGCAAATTCTGGAGTGCCTCAAGGTTCCAACCTTGGGCCGCTTCTTTTTGTACTTTTTATTAATGATTTGCCTAAAGTACTAGTATCTTCAAATGGCCTTATATTCGCAGATGACTTCAAAGTATTCAAAAAAATAGAAACAGTGAGAGATTGCGTTATGTTACAGAAGGACATTAATAGGGTGTTTGAATGGAGTTATAAAAATAAATTAAATTTCAACCTACGCAAATGTTCTGTTTTAACTATAACGCGTATTAAGCAACCGTGTCTCTTTACTTATTTAATGGGGGGTCAAAGCTTGCAACGCTGCACTGAATTCAAAGATTTAGGCATAACTTACAACAGTACATTCTCATTTACCAGACACATTGAAAATATAGTAAAGTCAGCTAATAAAATGTTGGGTTTTATAATAAGACAATCTCATATTTTTACTAATTTTAATACACTTAAACTTTTATTCTATAGTTTGGTTAGGAGCAAGTTGGAGTTTGGCTCATTAATTTGGTTCACGGAACCTCAAAGTAATTTGAATAAATTAGAAAAAATTCAAAATAAATTTTTAAGGTTACTCTATTTTAAAAAGCATTACGTGTACCCTGACTACCAGATAATTAGAAGTACAACTCTCAGAAATGAATTTAAGATATTATCCCTTGAAAATAGACAACTAGCAGTATTGATATTCTTATATAATATTATAAATAATAGAGTTAACTCCCCTGAGCTTTTGTCTTTGATTAGATTCAACGTGCCACCTAGACGAATGCGCCAGGTTACAATGTTTAATATTCCTTCATCATTCAACATCTTGAGATCACCTACGGTGAACATGTTTCGACTTGCGAATCGATTCAATACATTGATGGATCTAGAATGGACAGTTTCCACCATAATTTTTCGCAAAACAATCTTGGAGCAGCTAATCTTTATATCTCTATGAAGAACTTTAAAGGTTGTGTCAATCCTCATACAGTTCAATTAATCTTGGATAAACTATACGAATACAATTACATGTTTGTCTACATTTTGTGAATCTTATAAATTCTGTAAATTCATTTTATTACGTAAAAATGTATTATTTTGCACAATGTATCGTATTACATATTTATTCATGTAATAAAACCGTAAGGTTTGTATGAATAATAAATAAATAAATAATACCCAGGTGGTTTCCCCTTGCCTTCCTGATCCTATGCCGTTGGTCTTGAAGACTCATCCGCCTTTGGAGTTCTCATCTCCTAGGCAAGACGGTGTCCGGTCGATTTCTTACTAACCCTTAAATCAGGGTTGCCGCTTCCGCTAGATCAGCTGTTCTGAGGTTCTATTTCTCCACCTTTGATACCGTTGTGTGCTTCATCCATGACGCTGGACAAGAGACATTAAACAGGTGCTAGTTTTCCGGATCAGGAAACATCTGGAATCTGCGGTGAGCAGGGATTGATTCATTTTCCCTGATAGGAACTCCTACCCGCTACCCGCAAAAGGTAGGTAAACCAAGGTAAAAGAAGGTAGGTAGGTAGGTAGGTCGGTAGGTAAAAAGGTAGAAGAAGACCAAGAAGACCATGGATTGACCAAATAGATGATATTGGTCGAAATAAAGGAAAAAAATTTGGAGGTTATATGGCAGTGACAGAAAGGCATGGAAAAATTGATGAATTAGTACACGGACGCCTGAAAATGTATAGGGATGAGCCAAGAAGGTTTGGTCCTCTGCAAGACTATGATACAACACAGATAAAAGTATGTAATGGTACATTCGTACAGATACATCCTTTTTATTTATCTAAATTAAGTATATTAGTAATTTTCTGAAATAAATCCCTCTCCGCGTGTAATAGAATGAACGTTACCACAATTATTAAGTAATATACTCATATAACAGTTACAAGAACACCGTTAAATAACGATCCAACGTTGTTTTCATTCAGCGTACTGTCGCCCACTTATTAAACTATGGTTTACCCATATTACATACTCACGATTATATCAGAATCCGATTTTTCATTTCAAGTCATGCTGCATTTTTCATTGTAAATATTTATTTTATAGCGACTTGAGTGATCATACCATTAGGAATTTATTATGTTGATTTTTTTTTAATTATGTTTTCTAATGCATAAATTTCATTCCTTATTTAACTGGAAGAGAAGTGAAGAAATAAGTGGAATATGTGGAATACATGACGTAGTGAGATGGGCAAGAAACAGGAGAAGAGAGTGGAGAGAACACGTAGACAGAATGCCAAATAAGTGGTTAGTGAAAAATGTTAAAGAGAAATGACCAAACACATTGGACGTCCACCAATAAGATGCTCTGAAATCTGATCGTTATCATCCCTTGAAGAAAACACGGGACCTAGTCTTAGCGTATGAAGAAGAAATTATACTCTAAATGAAAAACTTTTTACTCCAATGTTTGTCTTTGTTTGTTTCACGTCAATAAGTATTTGATTTTATAAGTTACTACGTGTAATACTATCAAAAATTAGGGGTTCAAAAGAATTAATACGCCAATAAGTTTTCTATAGAAACTTTTAGTAATAACCTTCAGATCCCTCTGCGAATTTTCTTTGATGTCATCGATTGAGTCAAAGCGGGTTCCCCAAAGTGGCAACTTTAGTTTGGAGAAAGAAAACGAAGTCGCGCCAAGCAAGATCAGGTGAATAAGGGAGCTGATCGATGGTATTTATTGTGTGCCTAGTCTTATATTCGTCGATAATGCCGGCTGGATGAGATGGTGCGTTATCGTCATGCAAAATCCACAATTTCGCTCGTTTATCACGGATATCTACACACGAACGCCTCAAAACGATTAAATCGAATTCTTTATTGACCGCCTGGCTTGTCGGAACGAATTCATGATGAACCGCATCGTGAATATGCAAGAAAACGATATAGATTAAATTAACAATAATTGAAAACTAAATTAATTCAACGTATATGCTCTAAGTATTCTCCATTAACTGCCGTACACGAGTATACATTATTATTTTCGAGCATTTCTTAAGTTATTTGTCGATATTCAGTAACATAACTCTTCTAATAAACCTGGATGCGTGGCGTATATTTTATTTTTGATATAGCCCCAAAAAAGTGATCTAAGGATGATAGATCAGAAGATCGAGGGGGCCATTCAAGAATTAAAATATTGACGAACCGCTACAGCAAAATTTATTGTTAAAATATTACTTGATTTTCAAGGTATCGGTTATCATCTTCTATTATGTCTGTTACCATTGGATCAATTGTGTCTTCGAGTAATTTCGAATAAACTTCATACATTATGACGATCGTCAAATACATTACGTGTTTGATGAAAATAATTTGGACCTTGCAGTTAATCTTAGAAACTAAGATAATAAATCTCTATAGTAAAATCGCAATCGGTGCGGAATAATAAATCGAAATTTTATGGGTTTTGCTCACCACAAGTGGAGCAAATAAAATATGTAACTTTACCCTACCTGCTGTAATAAATGTTATGAAAACATGAGATTTATTTGTGCCGACGGGTATTGTGGAAAGATAACAATGACCGAGTCTTATCTTAATACTTTCTAGGGGTATAATAGGCGTAGGTTTATAGGTTTAATAATCACAATAATTACTTTATAAAAGTTATCAACCGTATAGTTTTTTCTAAATTCACTAATTGAATAATTGCTGACAGTCAGACTGCAACTACCTTTGAAACTAAAATACACAAATTCCAGGTAGGGGAATTATCTCTGAAATTATAATCCCACCCCGTCTGCCTGAGGTCATTAAGACTCGCAATAGTTCTTGAAAATTATTTCAACAATAATAATATGCAAGTCGTTTATATGTTCTTAAACAAATTACAACCGAATACACCAAAATAATATAGGCATTCAATAATATTCGTAATAAATATTTCAGTAATCCGAATGTCTCTATACCTTAAAAAGAATATAAAGAATGACCTGTTTCTACAGTTTTATTACGCCGCACCGATTGCGATTTTACTATAGCTGCTTTCTCAAATAAAATTAGACTGTCCATAAACGCCAAAAAATCTAATTTAATGGTATTCGCTAGACGTGTGAAACGGAATAGATGTATAAATAGAGTGCAAATTATATTAGTATATATTGTTATAAATGACGATATCCTAAAGATTAAAGAAAATTTAGACATTATAATTGATTCTGTCCTTAACTTTTTCCACATGTCTCCATGATAATTAGAAGAGGATATAGTAATTTAAAACTTATATACTTTAACAACACATACGTTTTTCGTCTTTTCCCCGGGATTTTTTAGATTTTTTTGGGTTTTCTTGGTGTGCAGGCGATTGCTCGTCTGTACAGTTTTTACTTGTTTTTGTTTTTTTGGTGTATTGGCTTGCGTCAGTACGGTTTTTTGTGGGGATCTTTATGTCTAGTCTTCTATTTGTTTTCTTGGTATCTTGTTCTTCCTGTAGTCTTCTTTCTTGTAGCTTGTTAGGTCCTTCAGTTCTACATTTGGATGTGTTTTCAGGTACTTTCTCTACTTGTGTTTCTTCGTATATATCTACATTCCTTTTGTACCATTGGTCGTTTGTCGCTTATCTTAGCGATATGTTTTGTTGCAACTGTATTTTGCTTTTTCTGCCCATTTCGATTTCTTCGCCGTCGATTTCTATTTTTCTTCTGGTCGCCCGAGTCTTTTCTTCATAAACAGAACTGCTTGTGTTTTTTTAGTGTTTATCTTTATTTTCCATGTTTTACACCATTCGTCGACTTCGTTTGCTACTGTTTGCAGTCTGTTTGTGATATTTTTCACTTTCACGCATCTCGTGGCTATGGCAGTACTATAGAAGTAGAGTGCGTTCATGGTGTCTCTATTTTTGGGATTTATATGTTGTATACTGTGGGGAATAATACTAGCTCCTTCCGATACTCCCGCTTCTTGATGGCCTACTTCCGATCACTCGTTTGCTACCTTTACTTGGAATTTTTGTTTCTTTGAGATAGCTGTTAAGGAGTTTTATCAGAGGTTTTGTGTATCCTGCCTCTTTCATTTTATAAAGTAGTCCTTCGTGCCATACTCGGTCGAAGACATTACTTATATCGATGATTATTGCTCCTGTTGAATCCTTCTGATTGGAACCTTAAATTGTATATTCTACAAGTCTCAAGATTTGGAGTTCGGTGCTGTGCTCTCTTCAGAATCCGAACTGTTCGTCTGGTATTACGTTTAATATTTTGTTTGTTCGTTTAATATCCTCGTTGTGGTTCTTTCTGCTATTTTGCTCATTGCTGGTAGCAAACTGATTGGACTGTAATTTTGCGGAAACGTTGGATCTTTCCGGATTTTCTCAGCATGTTTCCATCTTGTCGGTAAGTGTTTCGTCCTTAACATATCGTTAATGATGTTGGTTAGGTATGTGATACCTTTATAGGGCATGTTTTTCAACTCTCTGTTCGATATACCGTCTATTCCGGGTGCTTTTTCTTAGAAGCTAATCTTAGCAGTTCTTTTACTTCTACAGGAGTTGCGAACCCTAGGGGTTCGTGCTTCTCCTCCTCTTGGTACTGGGCGATGCCTTCTTCTACCATGTCTGAGAAGTTCATGTCTTCATCTTGGTGTTCATTCAGTGTAAACTGAGTTCCTAGCGGAATTTTCAACGCTTCAGCTTTTTCTTTTATGGTATAGACCATCCCGTTGGCTCCATGTATCGGCGGCATCTATATTTTATCCTCTCATAGAACTTTTGCGATACTCCATATCCCCGGTTTTTGCGGGTCTAGTTCGTTGATTCTTTTGTTCCATTCTTCACTTCTATGTTCTTTTACTTTTCCTTGTATTTGTATTTCTTCTGTGATTTCCCTTATTCTCCTTAATTTGTCGGGATTTCGTGTCATGCGTGCCCTCCTCGTGATTCGGTTCTTTTCACTAATCAAATGTTTTAGGTCGTAATCTATGTTTTTGAATTTGCCGTATTTGTCCGATACGGACGTTGTGGTACTTCGTTCTAACGCATCTGCTAGTGCTTCTTCGAACAAACAGACTTGCTCTTCCAGTGTTTCTGCATTAGTTATTTCCACTATCGGTCCTATAACTTGTCATGCGATTCATCTGAATTTTGTCCAGTTCATTTTCTTCTTCATCCTTTCTGGTAGTCTTGCTCCGTCGCCTACCGTGAGAACGATTGGTTTATGTGCGTTGCCTCCTTCGGAAGTCTTGATGTCTGTTTGTACAGCTATGAACACAGCGATATCTAAAACATCGGGTTGTACTCATTGTAGTGGTTAGTGCGACGGTCTTTGTGTTGATTTATTACAGCCAAACATTTGGGTTTATATATTGATCTGTATTCTATGTTTGTGCTATTTGTAAGAGAACTAACTCTACCTAAAGTGTTAAATATAAATAGAAGTTATACTGAGGTATAAACTCAACATTCATAAACGAAAAAGTAACATTATAAATATATGTAATATTTGTGATGCCGTTTAAATAGGACAAACATCACAATATTAAAAAATATATTAAAAACCATAATATCCTTTCTTATTGGTCATATATGAGAGGAAAAATGTCTCTTCTTTTTATAAGCTTATTTTCCTAGGATGTCATTTTTTCGAGTTATTCAAGAATTACTAGAAAGAGTGATTTTTCATGAAAAATGTACAGTTTTTCAATCGCAAAGTTTTCGGAATATGCTGGGAATTGTTTCCTATCTCGAATTTTTATTTTTTTACAACTTTCTAATCTTCAACCCCCAAAGGGGAGAGTATAGTATGAGCCGAAATAACGTTTTTATATAGGCCATCGTTTTCGAATTATACGCCTCCAAAGTTTTAATTTTGAAGTCGTTTTTTATTTTCGTTCTGTTCATTCGATATTTATAAAATTTTCAGCATATTTATAATGAGTAAGTATGTTAATTTTGGGTAAGTAAATTGATTTAAAGTAGTGGCTTGAAGCCGAGACTTGTTTTGCAAAAATCCAAATATTTCTGCGAAGTCAAAGTACCGTCAATAAAGTATGGATCTATCAAATGATTGCCAACTATTCTTGCCCAAACATTTATTATATATATATATATATATATATATATATATATATATATATATATATATTATTAACTGGATAGATTTTAGCCCTACATTGGGGGCCATTTTTTTAAACTGGATAGACTTATCCTTTGTAATAAAAAATATACTTAATATTTTATTTAGTTTAGATTTACTTTAAACTTTTTATTATTAGCCCAGTATATAGATAATTTTAAATAGGTGATAAACAATTTATGGTACTTGCATGAGAAATTTTTTATCTCAGGGTAGAGTTCAAGTATATAAAAATTAAACGGTTTCATTTTTTAATATTAGCGCCAATATCAATAAATTCTTTATATTTTAAAACAAATTTGTTGATCAAAATATAGTATTCACTTAATAATTATGAACTGAATACGGTCCTGCCCTGCTTGGAATCAAATCTCTGCACCATTCATAGATGTCAGTTCAAACTTCTACCTATAGAAAATAGATGGAGCGGAAATCACCAGATGAAATGAAAATCTCAACGTACAGTTTCAAATCGTTCTTTAAAAGAAACAAAACGTTGTTTAATGTGATGAAAATAAATACATTACTCTTTTACAAGTGTTCTTGAAGAAATTCAACTATCTAAAATAATGATTCATTCATACAACAGACACACACTCTGGTGAGATATTAATTCTAAGGGTGAATTACAATTATGCAACTTGGTATACAAATAAATTATAGAAGATGGCGAACTATAAACTTTTTAGCGTCCATGTAACATTAAAGTTCAGTTCTTTACACAAATCGGTAAGTTCGTTTAACTTTTTATGTATTAATAAATTGAATTTAAATACCTTGTTCACTATACTGTTTTTGTTTATTCACCTCAATGATCAGTTCCTTTAATCTATTTTAGGTTCTCTCTCTCTTGGAATAAATCCGTTCTTACTGTCCATTTCCACCAAATCAGGAATTGACGCTGTATTTCTTCCAACATCAAAACACTTTGGATGAATTCCATGATTCAGTGTTTTCTGAAAGGTATTGTCGAGACATTGCTTCCACAATACAACAATTGACCATTTATAAAAGAAAAGTCACGGTTAGTACCACATAATATATAACAATTCCTTTTTATATTTTGTAGTTATTAATATTTACTTAATTACTTACATTAACGTATATCTCGTAAGTATAATGTATTTGTTTCTTGAATTCCATAGCCAAAACTGATATTTCTCAAATATTTAAAATAATTTTCTTTATCAAAATAATTTTTCTTCTTCCAAATTTTTGCTACCCCAAAAAGAGTTTTTAGTGAATAGTCTACATAATCAACAACTTTTTTCATTCAAATTCTTTTTTATCATTAGCAACGTAATTGTCGCTGATGTGATTCTTTTAAACGTTTATTTACCAATCAAAATTGACTATCAATTTCATCATTGAAAACCTTCACTTCAAACAGTGAATCGTCCCTCCATCATATCAGGACATTCTATTCTAAATTTTTCAATTGCTTAAACCTCATATATTGTTTTCTCCCAACAATATTTCATAAAAATTTTAACTGACATTTGTTAATCTCTAAGTGTGTATGTAAAATGAAAATTCTTAATATTTTTAGATGACAGCTGTTAACTTAAAATATATGTGCAAAATGAATATTCGTTTTGCATATGTCATGCTTTCTGAAATTCATAATATTATACAGCTTCCTATCTAGTTATGTCTAAACAGTTACCCTTTCTTATGTTAATATTTCTTTCAACAAATATTGTTTGGTTTCTTCTGACAAATTCATAAGATTATCTTAATTTCACAGAATAAAGAAACATTAGTTTTTTTTTTAATCATAAACCAAGTTCTGATACTTAATCTTTTGAATAAAAATTGTGTTATTTTGTTTCACATAATTTGTTTCTCGCACCTATTCACAATTTTCACTACGATTATACGGTCTGTCTTGTGTATGCCTTCTCTATCAAATAGTGTATCATACAGATTGTCTCCATTCAAATGATAAAAAAAATTCAGACTTAAAAAAATTCTTCTAAATTACAATGCACAATCTTTAATTTTTATTATTTAATATACAGGGTGTTTCACTCTATAATAACATCCCCTAAATTTTGCGTTTATCAAATTTTGATGTTAGGAAAAATTTTATGAACGCAAATTTTACCTTAAACATTTATTATATTCCTTTTCTTTACTTCTTCATTAATTATTGTACTTATATAGATCCTTTATATTGAAGACACCTCTTATTTCATCACTTTCCATATATCTTAAAACATAGCTATTTATCCCGTTCTTATTGTCTATAACATATGGTCCCTCGAAAGGTGGTTTCAATTTCGCACACATTTGTTTGTTCCTATCTGATACCCTTAAAGCACGGACGATCACTAAATCCCCTTTTTTAAATGTTGTTTTTATTTTTCCCTTTTTTTCCATTCTCCGTAGGTATTTATTTGCATTGTTTTAGGTGTTCTTCTTCATCATTTGAGAAGATCAATATATCATCGATATAATGAAGTGCAAAGTCTTCAAATTTATTTAGTACTTGGTGTAATGCTCTAACCAAGGCCGAACAAGCACTTTGTATACCATATGGAGCTACACAGAATCTGTACAACACACCATCAATAGAGAAGCCAGTGTAATCTCTACTATCTTCATCCAAAGGAATCAACCAAAAACTGTGTTTTAAATAAACTTTAGAAAATATTTTCGTATTCGTAATGCGCCCCAAAAATTGCTTCCACATTCATTGGAGCCTCGTATTGTGGTACAGTGTATTGATTAATATTTCTTGCATCTAGGCATAATCTTAAATCACCATTTGCTTTCTTTACGACCACAATAGGATTTACATATCTTGTGTTACATCTCTCTATAATACCATCCTTTAGCATATTTTGTATCTCTGAATCAATTTCTTTCCTATATTTGTAAGGTATGGGATATGTTCTTATTCTGAAATTTTCTATTCCCTTAACTTCTATCTTATGTACATAGTTATTTGCCATTCTCATCTCTTTTTTAACTAATCCTTTATATTTAATTATTAAATTCTTCACTTTCTCTGCATATTCCTTATTTCCACACACTAATTCCAATTCTTCCATTATTTCATCCCTCTCCATATTCCATAACTTCCTATTATCCTCTTCAAATTCCAATTCTTCCATATTTCCACTCCTTTTTATATTCCATAACTTCCTATTATCCTCTCCAATTGCCAATACTTCCATATTTCCAATCCTTTCTATATTCCATAACTTCTTATTATCCTCTTCAATTTCCAATTCTTCTATATTTCCTTCTTCAAATTCAATTCTATTACCATTTAATTCAATCTCCATCTTTTCAAAATCAATTCTTGCTTTATATTTCGTTAATTCATCTATTCCTATAACTATGTCTGATTCTAAATTATCTACTAACAATAATTGCATCTCAACTTCTTTCCCATCCTTTAATTCAATACTTTGTATTATAGATTTGCTAACTTCACACAATTTCTTTCCGTTTGCTCCTATTAATGTAGTTTTCGGTATTCTAACTAGCTTATTTTCATAATTTTCAATATTTTCTTCAATTAGTTTTGTTTTTATTATGGATGCTTCCGATCCTGTATCTATTAATATTTTGACTAGTTTCCCATTTAATTTTCCTTCAATTTTTATCAATCCCATTGCTCCTTTTAATTCCAAATCTTCCCCAAATTTAATATATTCCCTTTTGGATGTTCATATGTTATCACTCTCTCTTCTCTCCTTTGAATATTGTTCTCAGTAATTGTTATTTTTGTTGTTATTATATTTACAGTTTCTGTTATAGTTGTTTTGGTTGCTATCGTTCTTATTATAGTTATTGTTATTTCCTGGATTGTTATTATAATTATTGTTATAATCTCCATTGTTATTATATCTGTTAATGTAATTATTTCTGTATTTCATCATTATATCTTCACGTATCCTAATTGCTATCTATGTACAAAATTATATTTACATATGTTTTTTTTTCAAATTATTATTTGTTAATTATAAACTTTTTATTTACATGTGGTTTTTATATCCCTTCTTGACCTTTTACAATTCCTTATTCGTCTTCTAGATTCCGGTCCAATAATACAGCCTTATTATTCAATTTAATTTTCTTTTCCTAAATTTCGTTTTGTCCTCTTCTCTTATTGTTTGATTCTCTTCTATCTGCTTCCTAAGTTTCTTATAATTTTCCACTGTGTCTTTTTCAATTTTGTTGTCCCCTATCTCATCAATTTTTACCAATAGATTCATCAAAATTTGCGTTTCCAATTTCTTCATATTATTGTTTCTTCTTTTTATTATTTCATTTTCCATAATACTCTCACTTCCTATCATTTCATTTTTAATTATCCTATTAAAATTTCTTGGATCAATTATCTTTATATTTCTACCAAGTTTTACTCTCATTTCGAAATTTTCTGCATAAATTATTGTTTCTATATTCTGTCCTATGGTTTGTTCTATTTCTTCCTTGATTTCTTGTAATATCTTATTCATTTCCTCTAACTTCCAATTAAGTTGTATCCCCCTATTATTATTATTATTTTTCTTACCATATGTCACTATTCGTTTTAATGTATTAACATTTGGGTCTGTTATTTTCCAATAAATCTCTTTTTCATAAATTTTCATGACTTCCTCACTTCCTAGATTCTGTAAATTGCTATCTATCATTTTCTCATTTATTTGTCTTTGTATTTTTATTTCATCAAATTCCATTTTATTACTTAATTTTTGTTCTATAGTATCATCATTTATATTTTCATTTTGTATCTTTACATCCATTTGAATCTCTTCTTCGAAATCCTTTTCTTTCTCCTCCATTTTGTTAATTCTGTTAATCTGTGAATTGTCTATTTCCGTTATTTCTTTAATCTCCTCTCCTCTTATTTCTTGTTTAGTGGATTCTATTTTGTTTTCCATGTATGTGTTTGATTTTTCCAATATCTTCTCAAAATGTCCCAATTTTTCTTCCATCAATTTTATTATCAGTTCCTTAGTTTGTTTAATTTCTTGTCTATTTTTATTCATATCTTCCCTAATATCATCCCTCATACTATTCATATTCTCATTTTGTTTATCCATTTTTTTATCTCGTTTATCCAAATCTCCTCTTATTTCTCTCATCATCATTTGGAGCATACTCACAACGTCCATTTCCTCTTTTTTTTCTTTAAATTCTTGTTTGCCCTCTTCTGTTTGTTTTTTAGACTCTTGTCTATCCTCTTGTTCTGTTTCTTCTTGCAATGGTGCATCTTCTTCTTCCTGTCCTTGTTCTGCAATATCTTCGTCTGGACGTTCTCTTCCTTGTTTCAAGTATTGCACTTGAAAATCTCCTCTTCCATGATTCCTTTCCTCCCTCTCTTGTTCAGATCCACTTTCACCTCCTACTTGTTTTCCGTCTCTCAAAGTCATCTTCCTTTCCATTTTTGTATTTGACTCTTCTTTCAATATAGTTAAAAATTTGTTTCAATCCTTTTTATTATTATTTACCTTCGTTTGGTGCGTCAATTATTATAATTCGTTTGATATAAAGGTTTTATATTACTTTAGCCCCACGTTGCGTGCGTCATTTATTAACTGGATAGATTTTAGCCCTACATTGGGGGCCATTTTTTTAAACTGGAGAGACTTATCCTTTGTAATAAAAAATATACTTAATATTTTATTTAGTTTAGATTTACTTTAAACTTTTTATTATTAGCCCAGTATATAGATAATTTTAAATAGGTGATAAACAATTTATGCTACTTGCATGAGAAATTTCTTATCTCAGGGTAGAGTTCAAGTATATAAAAATTAAACGGTTTCATTTTTTAATATTAGCGCCAAAATCAATAAATTCTTTATATTTTAAAACAAATTTGTTGATCAAAATATAGTACTCACTTAATAATTATGAACTGAATACGGTCCTGCCCTGCTTGGAATCAAATCTCTGCACCATTCATAGATGTCAGTTCAAACTTCTACCTATAGAAAATAGATGGAGCGGAAATCACCAGATGAAATGAAAATCTCAACGTACAGTTTTAAATCGTTCTTTAAAAGAAACAAAACGTTGTTTAATAAGATGAAAATAAATACATTACTCTTTTACAAGTGTTCTTGAAGAAATTCAACTATCTAAAATAATGATTCATTCATACAACAGACACACACTCTGGTGAGATATTAATTCTAAGGGTGAATTACAATTATGCAACTTGGTATACAAATAAATTATAGAAGATGGCGAACTATAAACTTTTTAGCGTCCATGTAACATTAAAGTTCAGTTCTTTACACAAATCGGTAAGTTCGTTTAACTTTTTATGTATTAATAAATTGAATTTAAATACCTTGTTCACTATACTGTTTTTGTTTATTCACCTCAATGATCAGTTCCTTTAATCTATTTTAGGTTCTCTCTCTCTTGGAATAAATCCGTTCTTCCTGTCCATTTCCACCAAATCAGGAATTGACGCTGTATTTCTTCCAACATCAAAACACTTTGGATGAATTCCATGATTCAGTGTTTTCTGAAAGGTATTGTCGAGACATTGCTTCCACAATACAACAATTGACCATTTATAAAAAAAAAAGTCACGGTTACTACCACATAATATATAACAATTCCTTTTTATATTTTGTAGTTATTAATATTTACTTAATTACTTACATTAACGTATATCTCGTAAGTATAATGTATTTGTTTCTTGAATTCCATAGCCAAAACTGATATTTCTCAAATATTTAAAATAATTTTCTTTACCAAAATAATTTTTCTTCTTCCACATTTTTGCTACCCCAAAAAGAGTTCTTAGTGAATAGTCTACATAATCAACAACTTTTTTCATTCAAATTTTTTTTATCATTAGCAACGTAATTGTCGCTGATGTGATTCTTTTAAACGTTTATTTACCAATCAAAATTGACTATCAATTTCATCATTGAAAACCTTCACTTCAAACAGTGAATCGTCCCTCCATCATATCAGGACATTCTATTCTGAATTTTTCAATTGCTTACACCTCATATATTGTTTTCTCCCAACAATATTTCATAAAAATTTTAACTGACATTTGTTAATCTCTAAGTGTGTATGTAAAATGAAAATTCTTAATATTTTTAGATGACAGTTGTTAACTTCAAATATATGTGCAAAATGAATATTCGTTTTGCATATGTCATGCTTTCTGAAATTCATATTATTATACAGCTTCCTATCTAGTTATGTCTAAACAGTTACCCTTTCTTATGTTAATATTTCTTTCAACAAATATTGTTTGGTTTCTTCTGACAAATTCATAAGATTATCTTAATTTCACAGAATAAAGAAACATTAGTTTTTTTTTAATCATAAACAAAGTTCTGATACTTAATCTTTTGAATAAAAATTGTGTTATTTTGTTTCACATAATTTGTTTCTCGCACCCATTCATAATTTTCCCTACGATTATACGGTCTGTCTTGTGTATGCCTTCTCTATCAAATAGTGTATCATACAGATTGTCTCCATTCAAATGATAAAAAAAAATTCAGACTTAAAAAAATTCTTCTAAATTACAATGAACAATCTTTAATTTTTATTATTTAATATACAGGGTGTTTCACTCTATAATAATATATATATATATATATATATATACTGGTTGTTTGGATGATGACATGTGGATTCTCATAATCCCATATATGAGAATTAATTAATCCTTCTCTTATGAAACCGGATTCGTCCGTGAAAAGAACGTTAGAATAAAGTTATTGTCGGCTTGTTTTTGTCGCAGAAACCACTCAAGTCGTGCAGGATAATTTGCCGCTGTTATAATATGTACTTTTTGTATGTGAAAAGGATACAACAATTGATCTTTTAGGATACGATGAGTACCTTTTACTCTCTTATCTCTTAGATTCTACATCAATACGGCAACTAAACTAATATCTAGTCAGTATCAAGTATTCAATTCTTCTTAGCAATAGCGTATTTCAAATTCAAATTAAATTAAGTTAAATTCTTTATTTCTGAAATTGTTACCGGGTGTTGTGCAAGAGAAATGATTTGTTGCGTAAATAAAACTGAGAATCTCTTTTCTACTGAGTTTTATTCGACATCAGCGTATCCGAAGACCACAAGTAGGAAACCAGTCAAAATATAGGATACAGTTCACCAAGTGGACGACTAGTAAAATAGTCAGACTGACGAAAGATGACTGTAATGTACTCCCCTCCAATTCCGCACAACACTCTTTTTTATTTCATTCAATTTTATGTAAGTTTTTTACACCATATGAGTTAGCAAGTACTTAAATATCAACTGAGTACAGTACACATATATTCACTTAGTGGTTTTGTGGAAATCTTTAGCCAAATGTTAAACAAGTTAACATCGTATCGAAACTATTATAACATGGCGCGTCTTCTTCTTTGCAATATTGTATTTTCACAAAAATAGGACATTTTACAGTGTTTAACACAATCGACTCGACACACTTAACTAAACACAAAACCAATTCAGAAAAATTGAGTGGTAGGTACCTGAATAAAATATATCTGTGGTAATTACGTTTCCCAAGTAATGTTCATATGATTTTGTCCTTCCGTCAACATCTGCATTTAATGGAAGTCTAGTAAAATTTCTTTATTCACAGAACCTTCTTAGTATTGCGTCTTGGTTGCAAACTAAGGTTTGGAACTTCCTAATCCCTCAATAAGCCCATTATAGGCAGAGTCCGAATTGGAAGTATGGATATAAATATTATTAAATTCTTAATTCTTATAACGGCACTATTGTAGACAATTTATCCGATGGGTATATACGGTTAGGTGAAATACAACCCTGATTTGGAATTACCAATCCTTAATATTCTGCAACACACAAAATACGATTTGCTACTTCAAATATCACTTTTTAAAAACACTTTTATTTACTATTAACAACTGTTACAAAACTACGCAATCAAACTGGTAAAAATAATATAACTAAAATCAGGCATCGGATGTTTCATGTAATGTTCTTAGGATTTTAGCAAAGTCAGCGTCCGGGTGTAATGTATTCGTATACAGGAAGTTAGCGTAATGAAGTTCAATGTACTGTAACTTCTCCATCCCCTGGGGAACTTTTTTAAGGGACGAACTAAACTTTGGTGTTCTCTTCGCCTTCCGTTGGTTTGGATTTTCTTTGGCCCCTTCTTCTGCATTGGTTGTTCTTTAGCCTATAACAAACATAAATTGGGAGAACTGTATCGTCTATATAGATGATTGTGGATGTGGTTCCCATTTTCAGCCTCTATTGGTTCCATTTGGTTTGCTTGCTTAATGAGTTCATGGAGGTCATCTAAGGGCACTTGGTCTATCTTCATTGGTTATAGTCACTGCTTGGTATTGATCATCGATAGTTTTGATTTCTTCCATTATAGGTTGTAATTCGAAAAAGTGTATAAAGTTGTACGTGCTAGAACGTATCTTTGCTTGTTCCAGGTTGAGGGGATGCACTTCTGGATTTTCTTTCAAATATCTCATTTTGATTTCCTCTCCCATTAGGGAAGCGAATCTGTGAGGAAGATTTAGAATTAGTTTTCCATTTGGATTTGTGTTTTATGTTTTTCTTATGTACAGTGGTTGTCGGAGTGTCTATCGATATAGCGTTATCTGTGAGTACTGTCATGGGTAGAAATCTTGGCAATAGTTTATTTATTTTCAAAGGTTTTCTAGTGTTCAGGGTTTGTATTAGATAGGGGTTTGTCTCGTTATATTTCTGTTTTCTATAATGGCCTTTTTATTTTCGGAAAGGTGTTCGTTGATCTCCTGATAAATATCTTATATCTTACGATGTTGTTCTATGTAATCGTTTAGGAAGGTTCTTTTTATATCTATGTCCAAAGGAACTCTTGCATTTGGGTGTCCGTTTAATACTTCGATTGGTTTTAGTTTCGTTGAGGATTGGACGGAGTTGTAGCCTAATCGATAAATTC
The DNA here is from genome assembly GCA_963921935.1 of Galeruca laticollis. Lineage (NCBI taxonomy): Eukaryota > Metazoa > Arthropoda > Insecta > Coleoptera > Chrysomelidae > Galeruca > Galeruca laticollis. The sequence goes on from OY998177.1 coordinate 56,167,243, forward strand.
TTCAATAATTTCGTTTTTAAATTCTGTTCCGCTATCTGCAACTATCATAGAAGGTGATGCGTGGTGAGTTACAAATGTAAGGGAAGCGTTAATTACGTTGTGGGTGGACTATTGTTTATGGAAAAACTAGAGGTCGTTGAGAATAGGTCGGTAGATTGAGGCAAGTTATTACCTGTTTGCAAATATCTGATGTTGTTCTCTACTTGAATATATTGTATTGCAATTGCTAGGTTATTAGGCCGCATTGCCCTAATAGTTGAGCCCAAAGGTTCTCGAAAGCCTACTAGGAATGTAGTTAATGTTTGCTGTCTAAAGAATTCCATTTTGCTTCTTTTTATTTCTGGACTTTGGGTATGAACTTCGATGTGATTAGTAATACAGTTTAGAAGTCCCATTGTTTTCTCATAAAACTGCATATGTGTTTCTTGAGGGCCCTGTCGAAGGTTGACTAAATCTCTAGTGAGAGAATTTTCGTTTCTTTGGTCACGAAAGTTTTGAATTAAGACGTCTTTCACAGCGTCCCATGTTTCGCATCCATAAATAGAAATTACTTATTGGGCTCTACCAGTTACCTTACTTATAATAACATGGAAAAGAATCTGATTCTGGATATCCGCTGGATTATTTTGGTTATATTAATGATTTAATAAGAAAGATGAAATCTTGATAAATTTGAATAATTTGTTTGGATTTCCATCAAAATTAGAGATAATGCATAAAGTTTTAACGTCGAATTGAGCCATTGTAATGTTATTTCTAATTTCTAATGTATTATTAAGGTCTGAATCGTCAATACTAAGGTTGCTAAGATAATTCGTCAAGTCTTCTCTACTTATATTAAAATCTATTATACTTGGAAGCGTATCGTCTATGCTAAACTCTGAATCAGAAGATTCTGAGACAGAGGAGTCTGACATAAATAAAGTGGCTTACAAGATACAGATGATGCTACAGTGCATTCCTGGAATCCTTGCTATGCTTCAGGATGAACTATCTTGATGGTTACCCCTGGAGCTTGTTCTTTCGAAGATAGTGGATAAACGCTTGATAACGACGAGGATGACTTAAGGAGTCTTCCAATATCCTACTGACTGCGCCAAATACGATTTGCCACTTCAAAACTCACTTTTTGAAAACACTTTTATTTACTATTAACAACTGTTACAAAACTACTAATACTAATATAACTCAAATCAGACTGAATATAATACAACGATCGTTTAATTTATACAAAAAATATTGCAAAGTCGGCATCGGATGTTTCATCGAATGTTCTTTGGATTTTAGCAAAGTCAGCGTCGGGGTGCAATGTCTTCGTATACGAGAAGTTAGCATAATGAAGTTCAATGTGCTGTAACTCATAATAAGTACAATAAATATTTTGTGAAAATATTTATTTTATTTTGGGTATCATAAAAATTAAGGTCGGCCGGGCCCCTGCGACAACCTATCACCTCCGTCTTGCGGGGTCTGCGGGGGTGTACTTTACGTCACTGATATACTAACATATTGTATAATTAGCTTCAAATATTTTTGAGAAAAACTAAATTCAGCATCTTATTAAAACACGATGGGAATAACTAAAAAAATTTTAATGGAATTAATAGTTTGTTCAAAAAATGTTAGGTAATTATCATTATTTTATTCGCCCGCTTTAAAGCTCGTGATGTGAAATAACTAGGATACAAAGAACGATTTTTAATGGCGTGTACATGAATTCCGGTTAGTTACCTTTTGTTGTGAGAAAATGAGATCATTATGAGAAAAAAACATGTTTCTTTACAATCATATGGTTTGGGAATTTTGAACAAGAGTGTTCGATAAGGTTGGGCTAAGTTTCGTTATAATTACATGGCAACAAAAAATATTCTCGTATGTTTATTTAGACTGCTTGACTAGAATGTAGACAATAATTAGAATTTGAAATGAATATTTGTATAGAATTTCAAGGTTAACAATAAAAAACTTTTCGTTGCGAGAACTGTTATGTATAATTTGAAGAAAACACAATATAGTTTCATGTATCAGAGTTGGGACGCTAAAAGATTCTGGAAAATTAGACATACAGTGTAAAAATGGAACTACTATTCCCAATCATTTAAATGACGTTAATTAATGATTACTTTGTTCCAATTTACGGAAAATCAGCGGACACTCAAATCATTACCCAGTTCCAACAGTTACAAATTTTAAAATACAAATTGTTTTCTCATTCAGAATGGCAACTGCTAACAAAACTACCAATGCGCTATTATATATTATTATCTTGTGGCCCTGACAATATTACTTCCTCAATGCTTATCCCATTAAGAACGGAAATTATTTTTTTTAAAAAAATTTTTTGTGTTTACTTTATTTGGTAGGTATAAGGTATAAGAGTTTTTAAGATTAAAATATAATTTCTTTTTATTCTTATTTTATAAGATACAACGTGTACAATCACGTATTTTACTGAAGAAAATACTTTAAAAAAATATTATTTACAAAAATTTGTTACAACTTTTTAAATTCATTTTATCTTTTTTACAAGCTTCTGCAAGAAAATATAAATGTACGCGCACATTATAAGTAGAAATAAACAGCAAATTTAAAGAATTTTATAATATAGAGTAGCCGTTGACTAAATTTAACATATTTTAAAGCCTGATGTCAACACCAGTCACCATAAAATGTGAAATCTGTCGTAAATGTTTTAAGAAGCGAGGTCTGGAAACACACCAAAACAAGACCCATGGTGGACGAAGTTTAAGTTCTATTACATAAGAAAGTCTCAGCAATAAAGAAATGAAATATACGGATTTTCATCTAAAGCTAGCAAAATTGAAAAGGCAACGATCAGTCATCAGAAGAATCCCAAAAGCTTCAAGGGCTCTTTGTGCCCTAACGCTTTCTAGTCTGATTGATGAATGCGTAAGACAAAATTATATTCCTACCTGGGAAAATCTATTGCTATTTCCATACAATGTTTTAAGTATTCCTCCTAAAAATTCTAATAAAAAAGTATCTCTCTCTACTATAATCTAGAGTAATTTAAAAACCTTTGATAATAAAGATCATCATTTAAATTTCTATGATCAGCAAAACACAAATTTCTCAGTTCGGAAAAACATTAATTTATCAAATAATAGTAAAATCAAACATGTCATTAAGTTTCTGACGGCGACTTGACATCCGCAATCAAAATTTTAGATTTAGATAACAGTTTTGCTGATGTCAGTGCTGCCACTTTAACAGAATTAAAATCGAAACATCCTTTAGAGAAACTTAATAGTACGTTCCCTACTTTGAGTTCGGAACCTGGTCCTATTCTTATAACAGAAGAATTTGCCAGTAACGCAGTAAACTTTTTTAAAACTAGTTCTGCTGGTGGTTTAGACTCTTTAAGACCTTCACATCTATAAGATTTAATAAGTTACAGTGCTGGCCCTTCAGGAAAAAATCTCTTATCATCTTTGTGTAAATTATGTAATTTCACTTTAAATGACACAGTCAAAATTAATATTCGTCCTATTTTATTCGGAGCGTCACTATACGCTTTAACTAAAAAGGCAAGAGGTATCAGACCAATTGCCATTGGTAGAGTTTACCGTTGTTTAGTAGCGAAAATAATTTTTCCTACGACCACATAGGAAAGTAACACATATCGCACTCTCTACTCCCAGGAAAGTGACCTCCATTCTCACGCCTGCGGAAAGTACTTTCCGCACTAGTGCGGAAAGTAACATTCCCCACGGCCGTCGAACCCGTGAATCCTGTAAGATTTACAGATGTAATTTTTAATTGCTCTTCCTTATTAATATTATTCACATAAAAACTGGACTATACACTAATTGTTTATAAAAAATAAAGATAAGAAAAAAAATTGTTGACGCCGAGAATCGAAACCACAACTTTCCGTCATCAAACCAGATACTCTTCCATCTGAGCTAATTCAAATATGAATTATGGTTATCAGATCTCGTAAGTCGATTTACATTAATCTAATTATGATATTTCTTATATTTTCATTTTATTAAAACAAACTTTAACTATTTTGAAAGTTCAAGTAATTAATGTTAGGGTTGAGTTCAATTTATCTATGGTATATGTAAGTAATGATAGAAATAAAAAAGAAGACTGTTATATGTCAGTGTGTCGTTGAAGAATTAAAATGTTGTTGTTCTACAAAAATGTATTATTATTAAAGTAAATTAAGAGTTTATTACTCACTTTTCATAAATAAATGTAACAACTAACTAAAACGTTTAATTTATTATTGTAACAATAATCAATTCACTTTTGATTTTTATGGTCCCAAATAATTCAATTTGTTCCCCAGTTGTGTCTAATAAGTACGTACTTATTGTTATTTTTTCAAATGAACATTTATTATCGTTATTTCTTAATTTCACTATAAAAGTAATTGTACATTCATGAACACTTTTAACAGAATCAATATTTAAACATATACTGTCACAAATGAAACGTAATATTAGTCAGGCAACTCAATATACACGATCGGATATTTACATATATTGTTTAATAAAATGGGTGGTCGTAGGAAAAATATTGTACATTGCTTGTGCGAAAGTGACTTTTCACTCTCGTGGGATTGTCGCACTCTGCTTACGTAATTAAGCTTTAACAATCCAGATTGATATGTGAAATTGTGTTATAAAAACTAATAAAGCCATTTAAAGTTGATATTTTCTTTTCTATAGATATCTTGAAGTTTTTGTTGATTTAACCACAAAGTTGTCAAATATTTATTATTATGATCAATTAATTCTTTATTTCCAGATATCTGCAAATTAACTTCATGAATTATTTCTTTTTAATTTTGTTGCAAGTTATTTATTGCTTTATCATATCTCTCTCCATCATCTGAATAAAGATTGCCAAAATGCCATTTATTATCTTTACCTACAGCATTTATTAGCCCTCTTTTCGATCTATGTAATATGTGGGTAAATATTTTCCGATATTCTATCTAATATATTAATTAAATTTTTCAGCTAAATTATAATATAAAAAAGGATTAGTAGCATTCTCTTTCTCTTCTAGCCGTTTTCTATCCTTTGGATATAGGCCTCTCTCATATTTTTCCAGTTTTCCCTGTTCTGTGCCACTTGGTTCCAGTTAAGTCCGGCTGTTCTTTTGATGTCATCATACCATCTTTGCTGTGGTCTGCCGGTGCTTCTTTTCTCCCCCCAAGGTCTCCATCTTGTTATTTTTCCGCTCCAGTTCTTTTTATTTCGGGCAACATGTCCGGCCCAGTTCCATTTAAGACTGCCTATTCGCCTCACTATGTCCTCTACCTTGGTTCTATTTCTTATCCACTCATTGATTTTATGGTCTTTAAGCGATATTCCTATCATTTTTCGTTCTATTGATCTTTGGTGTATCTTTAATTTATTTAAGATTTTCTTTGTTAGGACCCATGTTTCACATCCGTAGGTTGTTACTGGGAGAATGCATTCCATGTAAACCTTGGTTTTTAGTTTGAGGGGTAGGTTGGAGTTGAAGACGTGTCGCATCTTCCCGTAGGCCGCCCATCCTAGATGTATTCTGTGGTTAATTTCAAGTTCTTGATTGGCTTTACCCAATGTTAACTCTTGACCTAGGTAGACATAAGAGTTCACCTTCTTTACCTGTTGTCCTAGCACATTTATACTCTCTATGTTGGTCCGTTGGTTTGTCATGAATTTGGTTTTAGAAATGTTCATTTCTAGGCCTACTTTTCTTGCTTCTTGTTGTAGTTCTATAAGCATGTGTTGTAATTCTTCACTGTTTGGGGCAAAAATGGCAATGTCGTCAGCAAATCTTAGGTTACTTAGTTTTTCTACCGATATATTAATTTAGTAGCATTACTTTCTATTAAATAATTCCTCAAACTATAAAAATATTCTCTTAGGGTATATTTAATCTGTATATCTTCCATTTTACATCTAGTTTGAAGTTGGAAAATTAGTAGTACCATTATCATCGTTGCTACTTTCATCTTTCGGTAAAAATATGTCAGAATTATTTTTAGGTTTACTGATTATATTTTTATGATTATTTTTCTCACTTGTCAAAATCTGACACTTTTGTGGTTTCAACCAATAGCAATACATTATTCTAGCCAATCATTCGGTATTATACTAATAAAACTGCTTCCTCATCGATAATACCTTGTTTACTTTGAAACGTAAAAATTTTAATTCGAATTTGTCATTATTGACAACTAAAAACGCTTCGAATTTTATTGAAAAATGAATACAAACGGATTCAGTGCCATCAACCAAGAGAATATTGGACATTTAATACAAAATTCCACTCCACAAAACACAATAAAATCCAAAAAATGTATATAGAATCAGTTTGAAGCATTTTGGAGAATCAGAAACTACCAACTACAAAAAATACGAGTATTCAAGAGATTGATAAAATTCTAGAAGACTGGGCAGCAAATATGAAAAAATGTTACGGCGAAGATCACAAAGAATATACTTTGAAAACCATATGGAATGTAACAGCCAAGTTGATACAGGAAAAATACTACCTAGAATTCAATATAAGCTTGAATCCGTTCCAAGACTTGGAATTTAAAAGAGCGAGAGAGGTGCGAAATGCCAAAAGAAAAGAATTGCAAAGTTGTATAGGAGGAAGAAAGAAAAAATCAACAGCACTAGAAGAAGAAGAATATATTAGTGTGATCGGTTAATGTGACGAAAATACGCCTTCGGGTCTCCAAATGAAGTTCTTCCATATTATTTCCTATGAATTAGCATGGCGCGGAGGCGAAGGTGTTAATTGCCTTATCCATTATATCAGGGAGGAATTAAATAATTCAGGTGAAAAAACAGGACGATTAGAATATAATCCTATATTTAGTAAAACTTGTCAGGGTGGAAATAAAAAATGCACCGACACAAAATGGTTGACACCTAACTCAGAGAATCCTGAACGGTGCCCCATAAGATTGTATAATAAGCTTATGCTTATATTATTAGCCCTATGGTGATATCAATATCATCGTCAGAATGACAGAAGTTACATTTTATTTGATGCCTACCTGATGTTCAGTAGTTATTTTTGGCTAGACCAAGAAGTGACCTAACTTGTGATTGACTTAATATATGTTTATAGAAAAAAGATGTGATATTACAAATATTGAAGCTTAGATATTATTAGCCCCATGGTGATATCCTGGATATCATTTTTCCAATTAAGATCAGTATAACTGTGCACTGATATAGAAAACCAGGAAAACTATATCTGCTGATCTTTACAATTATCACTTAAGAAGACAGTTCATTAGTGGAGAACTCCCTAGATTTAACTCTTCATTGACAACTTCATATTGTGGGTTTCTTGAACGTCTTCTAATTTCCAATTCTTCAAGGAAATCCAGTTCTTGTTTATTTTCACAAATATGCAGCACTTCTAGTTTTGTGTTAGGTGTCAATGAATGATTGGTGTCAAGTAGATGTTTTGCGTAGTGGGATTTATCTGGGTGTTTTAATCTGTATGCTCGTAAGTGTTCACTGTATCGTATTTCCAAATTCCTAAGGGTGTGACCCAAATAGACAGCATTAAATTCTGGACATTTGAGTTTCTATATACCTGACTTCTTTATTAGTGGTATTTTTGTTTTTACATTTACCAATTTTGTACTAACGTTACTTTCTGTTTTAAAAGAAATAGTTGTATTCGTTGCTAAAGATATTATCTTTGAAATATTATTAGAAATATTTCCTGCATATGTGATGGTTTTATAATTTTTTATTTCATCAGCTTGTTTAGGAAATATTAGTTGTAATGCAACTTTTTCTTCTTTTTCACTAATTAGCTTATTTATCATATCTAATGGATAACCGTTGGATGTTGCTATTTGTCTAATTGTATTAACCTCTCTATCAAAATTACATTTGTTCATAGCAACTGAAAAAGCTCTATGTATCATTGAATTATATGCCGCTAGTCTGTGTGACATATGGTGATTGGAATTGAATGGAATTGTCACATCAGTCTGTGTTGGTTTTCGGTATTATTATTATATTATTACAACTAATATTTCCTAAACAAGCTGATGAAATACAAACTTATAAAACCATCACATATGCAGGAAATATTTCTAATAATATTTCAAAGATAATATCTTCAGCAACGAATACAACAATTTCTTTTAAAACAGAAAGTAACGTTAGTACAAAATTGTTAAATGTAAAAACAAAAATACCACTATTCAAGAAGTCAGGTATATATAAACTCAAATGTCCAGAATGTAATACTGTCTATTTGGGTCAGACCCTTAGGAATTTTGAAATCCGATACAGTGAACACTTACGAGCATACAGATTAAAACAACCAGATAAATCCTACTACGCAAAAGCATCTACTTGACACCAATCATTCATTGACACCTAACACAAAACTAGAAGTGCTGCATATTTGTGAAAAGAAACAAGAACTGGATTTCCTTGATGAATTGGAAATGAGAAGACATTTAAGAAACCCACAATATGAAGTTGTCAATGAACAGATAAATCTAGGGAGTTTTCCACTATTAAACTGTCTTCTTAAGTGATAATTGTAAAGATTAGCAGATATAGTTTTCCTGGTTTTCTATATCATTGCACAGTTATACTGATCTTAATTAGAAAAATGATATCCAGGATATCATTATAGGGCTAATAATATCTAAGCTTCAATATTTGTAATATCACATCTTCTTCTTCCTTCTATTAACGTATATTAAGTCAATCACAAGGTAAGGTCACTTCTTGGTCTAGCCAGAAATAACTACTAAACATCAGGTAGGCATCAAATGAAATGTAACTTCTGTCATTCTGACGATGATATTGATTTATCGAAACAGTGGTCAACTTTTTAGAATTCTTAATAACTTTCATTATATTGTGGAATTAACTAGAAACCGTAAGTTTCATTTAAAACACTAATATGAGCAGATTCCACGAAGTAAGGGTCTAATATTATACCTGATTCTTTAATAATCTCTGCTTTTATTAAATGTCGGTAATTTTTTATTTTTGAATTTGGTTTGTATATATGAATTTTTTCATACAAAAGTTTAGAGACTTCTTTATGATTTTGCACATAATGAGATACTATTGTTACGAAATAGCACACTGGTGTAGTCCCTGAATCCGACTCTGCCTAGGCCATGTATGAAAGTTCAAATTTTGGCGAATGCGCAGGGATTTCTCCGAACTGTTTACCATTATTTTTTGTGACTATTCTTATCTAAACATTTTAAGTGAGGTCCATTATTTTTGTGACCAGTCTTATATAGACAATTCCAGGGAGGCTATTGTTTTTTTGTGAGCCGAGTCAACTATCTAGGTCATATAGTGAACAATGAAGGAGTTGCTGTGTATCCAGAGAAAATTGCTTCCATTCAGCAATGGCCGCAACCAACCGACAAACATCAAATTAGAAGCTTCCTTGCACTTTGCACATACTATAGAAGATTTATCAGGAAGTTTGGAGATATTGCCAAGCCCCTTACTCGACTCAGTATTGAAACAAGAGCTTTCCAATGGGACGAAGACTGTCAAACGGCCTTTGAAACCTTGAATAGGCATTTAATTACGGCGCCGATATAAGGATGTCCATTACCAGAGGGAGACTTTATTCTTGACACTGACGCAAGAAACGTAGTAATTGGAGGAGTGCTCTCACATATCCAAGGAGGGCAAGCAAGAGTGCTGGGATTTTTGAGTAAAGTCCACTCCAATCCAGAATTAAGCTGCTGCGTTAGAAGAAGAGAGCTTTTGGCAGTAGTGAAGTCCGTGGAACACTTTTACCAGTATCTCTATTGAACGAATTCTTGATCCGGACTGATCACGCAGCACTCAAGTGGTTATTGCAGTTCAAGAATCCCGAGGGCTAAAACGCTAGATGGATTGAACAACTTCAAGAGTACGATTGAAACATCGAACATCTAGCTGGTGTGACTCACCGAAATGCCGACTCCCTGTCCAGACGGCCGTGCCTAACAGACTGTTTCCACTGTAACAAGATGGAATCTAAGGAAGCCGCTATTTCAAGAACTACAGTAGTCAACGAAGAGTGGTAACCCACCAGGATCAGAGAAGATCAGGAGAATGATCCTCACCTGAAGAAGATTCGGCAATGGAAGGAAGAAAACGGCGACCTGTATGGCAAGAAGTGTCCATATTTTCACCGACACTCAAGACATATTGGGCTCAGTGGGACACCTTTGTCCTGGATGAGGGGATATTGAAAAGTGTTTTTGGAAACAATTATGGTTCCTAGATGATGAGACAGCTAGTTATCCCGAGAACGAGAGTAGCTGAGGTACTGAAGAAGTTACACGACAGTCCATCGGGAGGTCATCTAGGAGTGAAGAAAGCTCTTCAGCGAGTCCGTGAAAGGTTTTATTGGATGAACAGCTCCGACGATGTGTAAGAAATGTACGACTTGTGCTACGAGTAATGGACCACATCGTAAGAGAAATGCACCTATGAAACAATATAATGTCGGAAGCCCTTTCGAAAGGATTGCATTAGACATCGCTGGACCATCTCCGACGACAGAAAATGGCGGTAAATACATCCTGGTAGTAATGGATTATTTCGCAAAGTGCGTGGAAATTTATGCGATCCCTATTCAAGAGGCCACAACTGTCGTGGGTGTAGTGGTGAAAGTATTTATCAGCCGATATAGAGTGCCCTTGAAAGTCCACAGCGATCAAGAAAGAAATTTCGAGGGCCAGGTATTCCAGGAAATGTATGATAAGCTGGGAATGAAGAAGACCAGGACAACAGCGTTGCATCCACAATAAGATGGAATAGTCGAGATAATGAACAGGACCATTGGAAAATATCTGTCTAAAGTAGTTTCCAGCCACCAGACAGATTGGGACCAGTACCTTTCCCTATTTGCGTTGGATTATCGATCGGCCATAAGTGAGTCCACAGATGAAACACGGATGTGAAATGAGCCTTCCTTGTGACCTGGAGTTTGGCTGTAGACCTGGCGAAGATCTAGAAGGAGGAGTTTACGTGATCTAATTGAGAAGAATTATAGACGTTGTGCGCGAATTAGTTCAAACGAATTCTCAAGTTGTCAGTGATAGAATGAAAAAACGGTACGATACGCAGGCCACAGAAGGCAGTTTCAACGAAGGGGACAAAGTATGGTTACACAATACGACAAGGAGAAATGGATTTTCTCTAAAATTACAGAAATCATGGGAAGGTCCATACTTAATCAACAAGAGGATTAACGACATCATCAATCGTATAAGCAAGATCCCCAACGGAAAACCGAGAGTAGTCTACCAAAATCGACTAGCGCCATTCGAATGAGACCATGAGATAGAGGAAGCGGTGAACCATCTACAACAAGACTCTGAGCCAGCATTCGAAGAATTTATAGGCGCATACGGAGGTACCGGGAAAGCTAGATACGGGGTCATTACAGAACAAAAGCAAGATTTGCTCACACTCCCGGAGGAGTACTCCCTGGCACATAACATCTCCGCCAGTAACAAACACGCACGAGGGTTGGCAACTGTCTTTCGAAAGAAGTTTGGACCATTAGATCAACTTGAAGATCAGATGCCAGCCTTTGGCAAGACACTGAGGCGCGAACACAATTCGCGGTACGTAAACAGTAAAGTAAACAGAAAAACATTACACTATTAAATGATCGTTCAAATCAAATGGGTCCAGGTTATTAATGTGTCCCTAAATTATTTGTAATGGTGTAAATTGGGTAACAGAATGAATAGAATCAGTAATAGAAAAAATTTAATATTCCAAAATGTTTCTCTGAAAATTTTTATTATATGTATTGCTATGTCTAATTTCACTATTATAACAATAATTTGTTGCTGCCATCAATTTTATTATTCATAATATGATTATTTTCTTCTATCTTCTTGTTAAAATTTCCATTATTCATATCATTTTCAGTCTCTTGACTTACTTTTTCGTCTATACATTGTATATTTTTATTTGTTTTGATTTTTTCCCTATCTATTTTACTTGTATTTTCTTTTATTTCCATGATTGGTTTTTCTAAGGACGTATGATATATTTCTAAATCAGTCTCGTCCAATACAAACTTTTTATTTGGTGATTTTATATATACGTTTTTTTGTTATTATTTCTAATATTCTTAGTTTGATTATATTCTAAAATATATTCAATATTAAATAAATATGATAAAGCAGGTAATGAATATATTTCTACTTGTTCATGAGTTTCTGTTTGTGTCAAATTATCAGTTTATTTTTAATTATTGAGTCTGTTTCAAATGCTTTAAGATCATAATTTGGTTTTGTTCTTAATAAGAAATCAGCTGCAAGATTAGATTTGCCTAGATGTGTATTATTAATTAAAAAAAATTTATTCGCTTTATTGACAGCTAGAGATTTTAATAATTTTTCAGTTGGTCCTACAGAAAATTCAAATTTACTGTCCTTGGGTGGTATAATTTTTTCAGGAATAGAACCATAATTACCAATCAATTGTTTATTACAAAAATTTATATTCAATTTCATTATGTCTTCCAAATCTATGATTCCATTATAAAATACATGAAAATCGTATAATATAAAATTAATATTAGATAAAGACATATTTTCACAAGGGTTCGGTACATACATTACATTTATTATAATGATCCATACGGCATTTTCAGTAATTATTTACAGTTATTTGAGTCGGTTAGGACATATATATTTGTTTTTAATTGTTATTATTATATTGTATACATATTATAGTGTTATTATTTATTCTCCGCATTCTCTTCAGTGAACGCCGGTATTTGTGCCTGAAAATGCCTTGTTTACAACTGATATTTTAATGTCAACGTTCGAAAATAAATGCAATGCGAGTAATATTTCTCGGAGAAAAGATTTTGTACTACTAGTATTGTGGAAAATAAATCACTGAAAATTTAAGCGTAAAAGTAAAAGTAAAAGCGACCATATACGCTAGAATTCGATCTAGAATTTCAAAGAATGGCAAGTGAGTGGGAAAAAGTAATAAAAGTATTGATGGAGGAAATTATAAAAAATGGAAAGGAACATAAATCTGCTATTAAGGCGTCTGAAGCCAAACTATTATTGAAAATAGAAGAACTCAACTATCGAATAAATAACGTAGAAATTGAGAATAAAATTCTACATAATAGAATCGAAGCATTGGAGGTAACTTGTAAGAAAAATAATATTGTTATACTTGGATTAGGAGACTCTCAGGAAGTATCTGCACCAGCCGTCTGCAGAGAACTCAAAAAATTATTGGACGTTGATGTCCAGGTATCCGATTTAAATAATTTGTACATATTAGGAAATAAGAATAAAAACCATGTCAAAGTTGAGTTCATATCATATTTGAAGAAGCTTGAAGTTATTAAAAACTGCAAAAAGTTAAAAGGCACCAGTGTTGGAATCTCAAACGATCTAACATATAAGCAACTCTGCGAGAATAGAATACTGAGGCACCACTTGAATAGAGCGAGACAACATAAGTCTGATAATTCGTACATAAAGGGAAACAGGTTGAATATCAACAACAGAGCTTACACCGCCGAGGAACTTGAAGAAAACGAGAATACCGATACTACAGAAAGTAGACCAAACAATGCACCGTCGACCCCAAATTCACGAAGCCTCCGTCCTGTATTTCAATCAGAAACAGGCAATAATCCAACTGAAGAAAATATCGGACAAGATTTAACACCGAAAGAAGAAGAAGAAAAAATTACTCCGTCGAAATCTGAAAGTGAGAAGGAGGCAACGAAGACATCTGGTCCTCCTCAACAAAAAGACAGAATTAAGAGACTAAGATCAAGAATTCGATCTTAATATCACTAGGAATGGAAACTTAATGGTGTTTCATTTAGAATAAGGTAAAGTATATGGAGATTGGGATATGTTCATACTCATGTAAGTTTGAATTTATTTATCTTTTTTCTGTATGTCATTAAATTCATAACAAACTATAAAAAAAAGATAACCTCAAAGTATGTTTAGTGGTTCCTTGTGTAATATATTTTTGCCTAGATTAAGTGGTGTATATTCTTTGTCTGCCTTGACTATTGCTTGGTGTAGCGAGTTGTTTTTGTTTAGAAAGTACGATCTTAATTTTTCATTTTGAGTGCGATGTACCATTTGTATGTCCTTTCTATTCGTTGTTATTCTCTCGATACCGGAGTTGGGATGTAATTTCCGTTGTTTCGTGAGTTCAGTTCTACAGAGGCGATTGAGTTCTTCTAAATCCGTATCGGACCATTTAATAATGCCAAAGGAGTGGGTCAATACGGGGATCGCGTAGCTATTAATGGCTTTTGTGATATTTTTAGAGTTAAGTTTTGATTGGAGAATCATTTTCAGTCTGTGTCTGAACTTTTCTTTGAGTTGTTTAATTTGAGTGTGGTTAATATTTACGTTTTGTTCAAACCCTAGGTATTTGTATGTATCTTCTGGGTCCATGTTTTGGAGTATCTCATCATTAAGTGTTTCTGTTGTTTATGTTTTCCTCTGTACATATGTAGCATTTTAAACTTATCGATGCCAAAATCCATTTGTGTGTCCTGTGTGAACTTTTCCGTTGTGCGTAACAGTGATTACATTTGTTGTTCGTCTTGTGCGAATATTTTTATATCGTCCATATATAGCAGATGGTTAATTGTGTGTTGTACAAACTTTTGATATTTGATTTTAAATCCATATGGCGTGTTGTTGAGAGTACTAGAAAGAGGGATGAGACTGAGACAGAACCATAAGGCACTAAGTGAGTCACCTTGAAATATTCCGGTTCTAATCTTTATATCTTTTATTTCTATTTGTTCTTCACCAGTGTTCAAATGTATTGTTGTTGTCCACATCAGCATAATTACCTTTAAGAAGGCACGAATGTAAGGGTCTATTTTATATATTTCCAGAACTTTTTGAAGCCAACTGTGCGGACTGGAATCAAATGCTTTTTTGTAATCTATATAGCAGGTGATAACGTTTCTCTGCTGTTTTTCTGCTTGTTTCATAATAATGCTGTCAATTATTAGTTGTTCTTTACATCCACGGCTATTTTTTCTGCAGCCCTTTTGTTCCTCTGCGAGGATGTTGTTCTCAGTTAAATGTTTGTCAATTTTCAATGTAATTATTGCTGTGATTATTTTGTACAGGGTTGGTAAACATGTAATAGGTCTGTAATTTGCTGGGTTTCTGGTATCATCATTTTTAGGAATAATAAAAGTTTTTCCTTGAGTGAGAAACTTCGGTATTTTGTGCGGCTCCTTTATGACACTATTAGTTTGTATTGTCAACTGTTGATGTATAGATGTGAATTGTTTGTACCAAAAGTTATGAATGTGATCATTTCCAGGGGCCTTCCAATTGTGTGCTTTCTTCAGAGTTTGTCTTAATTCTTCTATTGTTATTTCATGATCTGTTTGTGTAGGTGTGTTTATGTGTTTTTCTTCCTCGTCTTTGATCCACTCAGCTGATTCATTGTGTTGTTTCGGTTGTGACCATAAGTTCTCCTAAAAATGTTTTATTTCGTGTGTCTCTGGTGGTACTATTTGGGTTTCTTTATGTCCTTCTAATTATTTGTAAAATGATTTTTCGTTTCTATTGAATTGTGTGTTCTGTGTTTTCCTCGTATAGGATTTATTGTATCGCTTAAGTCGTGCAGAATAAACTGCCAATTTCTGTTTTAGTGTGTCCAATACTTCAGTGGGTGTTTCCTTCCTTTCCTTATTATTAATCAGATGTTAAATGTTTTTTAGAATTTGGTCTGTCTTGTTTCCTCTGCAGTATTGTGTGAGTCGTCCAATGTCCTTTCTTACTTATTTTTCTTTCAAGTCTTATTTGCCAATTGGGTTTCCGCTTTGGATTTGTTTGGTTTCCTTTTGATAGTTGTTTCTTTTGCTTTAGAACTGTAGTAGCTGCTGCATATGTTAACAAGTGTAGATCTTCAAGTGTACTTCCGTCATCAACAAAGTTGACCAGTTCGGCATTAACAGCCCTAATTTTTCTAAATGTATCTTTTTTGAAGATGAGTTTTGGTAATGGGTGTCTATCTATTGGGTTAATTTCAATCCATTTGTTAATGTTTGTTTGTAGTTGATCTCTTATTTCATTATTGCTGTTTAGGTTGGTCTCTGATGGCGTTTGTATCGGCTGAGTATCAGTAATAATTGGAGTTCTAGATATACCCGCATTTGGGGTTTCTGCGTTTTGTGTTATCGTTGTGCTAGGATCTTGCGCTGTACTTTGTTGATCAGTCTGAGAGGTGATATGTGGATTTAATTCTGCTGCAATGTTTTCCTTTATTGTCTGAACTTCTCTGTCTGTCAGTCTCTTGTTTGTAATGATTACTCTTTTCTGGTCAACTAACCTCTGGGCAGTTATCTTTTCTGTTAATTCTGGGTAGAATTCTGTAAAGAGTTGATGAAAGTGGGGTCTGTAGCCTACTGTGATTGTTTCTAATTTGGTGGCTTTGTAGTAGCAACGCATGACAGATATATTCATCTCTCGAGTCCAAGTCATACGTTGTCTGGGTTTTCCTCCCTTAGTGGTTGTCTGATGATCAGACAAAACACGTTCAGAAGGGTTTTGCGAAACATATTTGTTGGTGCTATTATTCTCCTCTCCGGAAGTAGGACCGATGTTACTTTGGTCGACTTCCACATCGTTTAATAGAATAGTGTTTGTATTGTTCATCTCCATTTAGTTTCCACGAGTAGCTAGGGATATCAAAGGACCACCACGGCAGAGTCCCGCTTACCATGGCTAGCCTATTCACTCTGGGGGGACGGCTGGTACTCCAGAGGCTCCGTTCGCGACACCTGATTACCCCCAGGTGTCATACATCTCTCACCACGGGTCGCATTACAGCTTGAATTGGGGGAGATAGGGTCCGCGTGTTTGCCAGACAGGTAGGTTGTCCAGAGCGGAAGGACAGCCTCCCTATGCGGGTTTGTTATTATTATTATTAATATTATTATTATTCTTATTATTATTATTATTATTATTATTATTATTATTATTATTATTATTATTATTATTATTATTTTATTACCTTATACAGTTTTCTCCTGGTGTAGATGTTTTCAAGCTGAACCGTTACGATTCTGCCTCTTACTCGTCTTTCAAGTTATCTGTTCCCGCTAGTGAGTGCGATGCTATTTAGTTAGTGATTTTTGGCCCGCAGGGGTTTCAATCAATCATTTTTTTCCGCCAAGAAAATTTCGTAGAAACCAGTGATTGTGAAGTTCCTATTGTACCTTATTTTAGTCAGGTATCCTCAGCATGCTCTGTTTTCCATATTAATGTTCAAAGTCTTTCAAATAATGCCGATGACTTACATGTTTTTCTTGAAAAAACATCAAAGTTTAAAATTTTAAACATTGGCTGAATGCTAATACTTTACCCTTTTTCAAGTTAAAAAACTACAATCTTGTATCTTCATTTTGCCGTGGAGATAAATCTCACGGAGGTGTAGCTATTTTACCACGTTTCGATTTTCACCTTAAATCAGTTGATATTTCTGCATTTTATCGACCTGTTCACGCAGAATTTTGTTGTGCTTGCATTCCTGGTGCTAGTACTTGTATTGTTACGGTTTACCGGTCGTGGTGTGCTGGTAATTTTGATATTTTCAAAACCCATATTAATGGTTTGATTTATTTTCTTAATCTTAAATTTAAAGTTCTTGTCTTCTTAGTGATTTCAATATTGACCTAAATAGAGATACAGGGCATGCTCGTGACTTGAACAATATTTTCAATTTATACGGCCTGAGCCGTTATATTGACGTACCAACACGTGTTACGTTCAACACTCTCTCATGTCTGGATAACATTGTTACAAATATTTGCCCTGAGTTGTTTGAAACAGGTGTGTGCGAACCATTGGTATCTGATCATTGGGGGTTTTCATATCTATTTTAAAGGTTCCCGACTTGGTCTCGGGGAATCAACGGGTGATTCAGGTGTTGAATGGTGTGATATTGAACAGTTTTGCCCGGGGTTTGGCTGCGGTTGACTGGATTAGTCTTGATGCTGCGTCTATGGATTCTAATCAAATCGCTCAAACATTGTTGGGCATTCTATGTGTACAAAAAGATATACACATACCTACCAAGTAACACTCTCGTAGACAAACGCGAGCAAGGTGGTTTGGTTGTGAGCTTAAGATGCGCAGAACACAAGTGTTCAGATGTAGACGCGCTTTCCAGTCTTCTGGAGGTCTGGAGGATTGTCGGTTGTACTGCAGCATCAGAAATGTTTACAGGCAAGAGATTAGATCCGCCAAAAAGAATTCGTATTCTGAGGCTATTTTGACGTCAGTTAATCAGAATAAAATGATCTGCAACATAGTAAACCAGGAGAGAGAGGACAATAAATGTCGAAATACAGTTTCTGCGTTAACATCTTCGAAATTTAACAGCTTTTTTGCTACCATTGCAGAAATAATTTGTAGCACTTTGCCGGCAGCAGTTTCTCATCCCCTTAACTTTGTCGGTGTTTTACCTCGTCCTTCTGCCTCTTTCTTCTTACCTCCAGTCGTTGAAGGTGAGGTTCAGCTGCTATTTTACAGCTGAAAAACTCAACATGCACTGATTGTTATGGTCTGAATAGCCGTTTAATAAAGGCTGCTCTTGAACATGTTACTGGTCCTTTAACAGTTTTATTTAATGCTTGCTTGACCGAGGGTAACTGGCCTGGTGAGTTAAAGATTGCTAAGGTTCTGCCGTTGCATAAAAAAGGCGACTTGGATTGTGCCAATAATTTTAGACCGATTTCCATCGTTCCCATTATATCCACAATTTTTGTAATTTTCATCAACCACCGGCTTCTAGAATTTCTTGAGCTTCATTCCATCATTTCTCCTCATCAATTTGGTTTTAGAAAGAATGTCTCAGCAATCGATGCTCTTGCAAAAGTGATTGGGACCGTGGTCGATGGCCTTGACGAGCGTCACGGTACTTCTGCTGTTCTGTGCGATCTCGCCAATGCGTTTGACTGCGTGGACCATTCTCTTTAGCTTGCCAAAATGGAACATTACGGCATTCGTGGTTTACCATTGGAGCTCATTGGCTCTTACCTTGCCGATAGGACGCAGTATACCAGCTTTGATGGGCGTGAATCAGTTATTATGCCAATCCGATTTGGAGTTCCACAGGGTTCAGTCTTGGGGCCCTTACTGTTTCTAATATTTATTAATAACTTGCCGTCAGCCGTTGACGGATGTACTTGTATTTTATATGCTGACAACACGACACTACTTTATAATGAAGATGAGTGTGATGAATCTGAACATCTTTCATTAGCAAAAAATTGGTTTGTGGCTAATAAACTGCAATTTAATGAAAGCAAGACCGTCAAAATCACTGTCACCTCGGACAAGCTTGCTCATAAGTCACAACCAGTTAAGCTTCTTGGGTTAACACTTGACTCGAGTCTTACCTGGTCTCCTCAAATTGAAGCCTTGTGCTCTGCGGTGTCTCCGCAAATTTACGCACTGCGGCAGCTTCGGCATTGCTTGCAAACCAGTGCCCTTCGTACTGCATATTTTGGCACCATTCACTCACTTCTCACTTACGGCATTAGATTTTGGGGAAACTCGAGTGGGACTTATAAAGTTTTCGCTCTTCAGAAATCCTTATGGTTCGCACTGCCTTGCACTGTTTAGGGGGTGCAAGATTTTGCCGGTTCCTTGTCTGTACATTTATGAAACATTAGTATTGGTTCACAAAAATAGATCGAATTATAATTCGTACTATAAAATTCATACCTACGGCACGAGGAATGCGGTGGACTACCCAGGTGAATAAACTAAATGTTAAGTTTTACAATGTTTTTAGAGGTCTCGATCTCCAAAATAAGAGTCTTCGTGAATTTAGTAAATTCGCTAAGATGTTTTTATTGGAACATTGTTTTTATAGTATCGATGATTTTTCTAAATTTGCGCCCAGAGACCGTCGTTGTTAATTTTATTTATTTACATTCAATTATTAGTTGATGTTTTATTACCTTTCAAGCTAGTTTTAAATTATTGTTACATTTCTTTTATTAATTGTTTCAAATATTGTTTTATTCCTTTTATCCTGACTGCCACTGACTTCAAACATAATATATATGTACAAGTTGTCAATAAGCATATATCTATCTATCTATTATTATTATTATCATTATTATTATTATTATTATTATTATTATTATTATTATTATTATTATTATTATTATGGCGTGAAGTAAAGTTACTATTATATCTAGGATAATCTGTGAAATTTCTCGATGTTGTTGTCATCGGTTCTGGTTTAGGTAGTTTATTTGCAGGTAACCTGGTGAGGTCTGAATACTTTACGCCTTCGAATACCTGAGTATTAGTGGGGTAAATTCGTGCTTGCTGAGGCTGTGGCTGAATATCGACAGGCTGACTTGGAAAAATTGGTCTTTGATCATTGTTCTCATTATTATTATATTGGTATTGATTATAATTATTATTTCAATTATTGTTTCACAACGTGTGATACATTTATTTAGATTATTCCTATCACCATCGTAAGGTTTAAAAATTCTCTAATTTAAATTTGAATAAATGTCAATTAATGCCAGAAGATGACTAGAACAAACTACGTTTATTTATATATATATATATATATATATATATATATATATATATATATATATATATAGATATATATATATATATATTTACATATATATCTAAAATTTTTGTTGGTTTTTGGTAAATTTTTTTTTATATATAAATATAAAAAGACCGTTCAAGTTGGTATTACCATCATCTATTAACGTTTCGGCTTACTCAGCCTTTTTCAAAATATATTCACATCTAAAACGATTTCTTCACTAAGAGATTCAGTACAACTAAAAATCTGTTTCACTTACACCATACGTAGAATAATTGAGAATATACATTAAAATGTCAAGTCAAGAACTTTGTCAATAACACTTATCACTCTCACGAAAATCAATATACGCATACAAACCATCTACAACGTTCATACAGTTTGAAATTATTTAGAGTAGTGATAGAAATATTTTACTGATTTAAATCCTTTTTATTGTTAGTGGCATGCTGGTTTTTTGGATGGCTATTAATTCAAAAATTTCTCTCTTTTTTGTATTTTGCCTCGACCCTATAATTTTTGTTTCTTCGAAATTAAATGTGTGTTTTTTTGAGTTAACCAAAGGCTAATTGCTTCACTTTTTTCATGTTTATAACTCTAAAAACCTAATTTCGAGTGAATTTTGTCTGGATCTCTCTTACTCTGGCTTGATTTAATAGATCTCGTTTCATAATTATTCTGGTTAAACATTCTTCTCAAACCTCAAATAACACCGAGCTTATATTATAAAAATCATTCTTTTCTTTGCTGGAAACAAAATGATTTTAAACAATTGAATTATAAACAAATCAAACATAAGGCAAGCAATAAATGTTCCGTGTATAAAATTAAAGTTGATGCCGAGAAAGGCATCGTGTGGTAGTAAAAGAACAGAGCTAACGGTATTTTGTGCGACCGGAAGTAGTGTTTTCCGAGCCTAGTAGAATATAAGGACTTTAACCTCGCCGGTTAGGTACATTCTATTAGTCACGAACAGACAAATAGCAAAGCAGAAGAGAAAAATTACCATGACGATGCTTGACTGGCACTCACTGTCATTCTTCCTTGGCCGTTTCAATTCTTCTTGGCCATATTGCACGCGTATATAATTTAATGAAAAAATGTGGATATAGTTATTGAATTAGTAATAACAAATAGTATACGCAAAATAAATACTTCAATATCATTCATCAACAATAATATTTTTGTTTGTTGAAGAAAAACAATAATATAAGAAAAATATAAGTATGGTAAATGTATTAAGAAGATGGGAATCGATATTACATTGAAGATATAGACGAGGCAAGAAGAGATCGAGACAAAGAATCTAATAGTTTTATGGGGACGCACAAATTAGAACCAAAAATAAGGAAATAGTACAAATAATATTAGAAACCACAATTATTTACAATTTGTAGGTAAACCATCATCATATGTGCATGCGTGGCAGCCCATTCGCTTCTTCGCCACGCGCCTGTGTGTCAGAGCGTCAGTCGCCATTTTGTTTGATTATATGTATAAGTTGTGTTGTGATCGACAAGTTGTGGTAATTTGTGCATAAATATATTTGTGTTTGTTTCGCTGTGAGCCCCCTTGGCATTCTCTGCTGAAGACATCGACGTTGAAGAACGTCATTATAGTAGTAGTGATAGCAGTAATGATACATCCAATACAGAAATGATTTCATGAATACGCAACAATTCATAACCTCAAACTTTATTCTCAAATAAAAATTAAACTATGCTCAGAACAATGTGCCAATAACTCAACAGAAAGTACGGAAACATATGATATTCGTAAGTTCATCTATAATTGGTCATTAAAGCATAAAACTGTTCAAAAACTTTTTCCAAAATTTGTTTTTATGGCACTGAATGTATTCTAACCTTTGTGACCTCAGCAGTTGCCGAGTGACGCAAGTACACCCCCACAAAAACCACCACACCGAAAAGCCCAATACAAACTATCTACGGAATGTAAATGTCAAACCATGAAAAGTCACTCAATATATACAGTAATTTTTGACTCATATGAAACTGTCAATTTTCGAATGGCCGAATAAATAGAAACGTGTTCACCGAATTATGTCAGTTAATTCGAGGCGGTGAGGTGATTCTACCGTAAAATTTTCAACCTTCTAACTGTACTCTAAGCTGAGATACAGGTAGCCTCGTTTTAGGTAGTTGGCCGGTATATATTGAGCAAAAATTTCAATTCTCAAATGAATCTGATTCTATACTTATTATTAATCCAATAATTTGTTATATCGATTTTAATTTTACTCTATTGTAATACTATTAGATAAGAAACTTTGAAGTGTCCAAGTGTAGTGCAATAGGTCATTTAGTTAAACTATAAAATTAAAAGTTTCATCTAGGATGAATATAGAAAAAAATGTTGATGGTTGCTAAGCGCGAATTGAGGTTGGTTGTTGATTTTTTGATTTGGAAAGGGGGAAGAAAGATTGATGGCAGTGCATAATAACAAACTGTAAGGCAAACTTATAAAAACTAAATTTATATCATTTCGATATTTTCACAAACGAACTGTCAAATTTACAATCAATTTGTAATTTGTTGATAAATTTCATATAAAATTTGACGACCAGATAAAAAGTTACTTAACAAATTTTAGATAAGAATCTTTTAACAAATTTTACTGAATAGATTTATAACTGATATAGACAGATAGAAAGAACTTTTCGATCATTTTAATAATATAATTTCACATAACCTCTAAATCTTATTCAGTAAGATAGCTAAAACCAGTGGCCAAGGTATTTACTAGTACTACAGAGACGTATTGAGTGCTATTTAGTTCTATTTAAACAAATTATTGGAAAATAATAAGTATTAGTGAAAATATTTCTTTTTCTTATTAATCATCACTCACGATAATTCCCTACAAATAATTAAGAGTTTCATCTTGAGGCCTGAAGTTAGCTGGCCTTTTACTTTTTAAACTAAACAAATATTCATCTATTACTTCATTCATTTCATCTGGCGCTCAACAACTAAAATTATAATAATATAAACCTAATAAATAATTAAAATTATAAATAGATAAATAAAAAATAAAATATCATAACAATATATTTGAGGCAACTTTGTAAAAGCTCCATTGATTTCGATGAAACTTTACAGGATGATAGAGCTCGAAAAGTTATTACGATCGCATCATACCACGATCCCTGAAAAAATCCTAGTGGCCATCTAAAATTTCGAAGATATGGGTATTTTAAGTTTTTTTGCAATTTATACGGTTTCTGACCTCAGATAGAGAAAAACACAATAAATATTTTTGTAGCTCTATTCAAGATCTTTCCAAAATTATATAATATTTGAGATATTGGGTGTACCTTTCTGGAGTTATAGCCAAAATAAGTGGCTCACCCTTTGATTTTTTTCGTTTTTTCAAGTTTTTCCCAATTTATACGGTTTCTGACAACAGGTCAAAAAAATTTCTTCAAATACTGCATACCTCTGACATATTATTGAAAAAATATGTATTACTTTTCTGAAGTATATGAGAATATAACTTCAAAGCTGTATACAAAGAACTGATATCAGTCCAAAAACCCCTTGACGAGGTAGAAATCATACGATGTATAGGGTGACACAAGTACTATGTCTACTTACAATCTTGTTAAAACATATTCAGATATATTCAAACTTTATTCCATATTAATTTGAAAATTTCAAAAAATTGATTTACTTGCGTTCAGCTCTGTTTAAATATTGTTTGTGTTTGTTGAGGCTGACTTTTTCTTTCTCCAAATTTTACCACAAATTATTCAACTTTCTGTATATATTTTAGACGGACGTGCAAATTAGGATCCGTTCCGTTCATACTGCCAAAAATATATATGATTACAATGTATAGAAAATGCTTCATTAAATCCATCTTCCAAAATACGATACAACGAAAGGCTTCATCCAATTTACAGGTATTACCAAAACACATAACATAGAAAGGACCCCGTCCGAATTACACTATCAAAACACATAACAAAGAAAGGGCCCCATCCGATTTATACTAATACATTAGAAAGAAAGGGTACTATTCGAATTATACTATATCGAAACGCATTACAAAGTAAAGTACAAATCTGTTTCGCAAGAGTTGTCAGAACTACAAAGAAAACAGAAAGCTTTTTTATCAGAACTACAAAAGACCGGATGAAAAACAAAATGCGTTAAAATAAAACTGGAAGACCACAAACAAAGACTAACATTATTTAAACAGGGCTGAACGCAAGTACAACAATTATTTGAAACTTTCAAATTAATGAGGATTAAAGTGTGAATGTGTAGCCATAGCTTTCCTTTATTTTAAAAAGATTATAAGTAGATGAACTACTTGTGTCACCCTATACATCTTATGATTTGATATCACATCTTTTGTAAGGGGTGTACTTGCGTCACATATTTTTACCTCGTCAAGATATAAATATTAAGTTTGTTTATTAATAAATGTACAATAAACATATTTAAATAAATGTATATAGAGACATTATGGTATTTAATTTTGATGATTTTTACTGTGCCCATTAAAAATAACCTATGAGGGTCCATTAAAAAATAAGGGGACGTACTTGGGAGGTATATTACCAAAATTAAAGAGACGTAATTTGGATGATCTTGATTTAGTAAAAAAAGATGTCCCCAGGACGTCCCGAGGATGGCTAAGGGTCTTAAATGGACGTACCTGGGACTTCGGATGTCCGATAAAGAACATCCTGAGAATGTTTTGGTACGTAATTGTGCTGTCTGGGTACTTAAGGGACTTGTGTGAATTTATTTTTAAATAATTGACAGCAATATTAATTTCAAAATATTTCATAATAATATTAGGAGTATCTCGAAAAACATAGACGAACTTAGAATTTCTTTGGGCAGTGTTATGGAATTCGACTGTCTAGTTATAACTGAAACATAGCCAATAGCTGATTATACCAGGGTATAATGTGGTTTACAATAATGGAGATTTAAACCAAAATGATGGTGTCGTAGCTTGTATTAACTGCAAAAACCAGTTCGAACATAAAATCATAAGATAATGTAAACACACTAAAAATTAACATTAATATAAGTAAACGTAACAATATAATTATTTTAGCTTGCACCATCTAAAGAAACTCATAATCCTAATATTTCAGAATTCACAAATAAACTCCAAAACTACCTACAAGAAAATAGCGTAAATTCAGAGAATTATTGTGTATTCATTGGTGATATAAATATCGATATATTAGATCTAAATCACGACAAAGTGGAATATATAAATAAGTGAACACGGTTTTATATCAACTATTAACAATCCAACTAGAGTTACAGCATGCCTTGATCATTAATTTTGGTACTCTAAATTTAATGTAATAGATAATATTATTCCACTAGTCATAGAAACCGAATAACTTATCATTTTTTCTACAGTGCTACAGATAATTCTTGACACTAAGATACCTAAAAAAGTGAACAAAATTTTTGTTAAAAGTATTTACTACAAAAAATAATATACATACAGTGTTCTGGAATTCCATATCTAATTTTTATAATGCTGACTGTGCAACAGATAAAATTTTTTAAATTTTACAAGCAAATATTAACAACTGCACTTGTGCAAAGAAAGCAACAAGAAAAAATACTAAATTAACCACTAATGCTCTTATACAATCAAGTATTGAAAAAAATAAAATAGACTATACCGTCAAAGTTATTACCTAATGACCGCGACCTATTCTACGGTACAGAACCCACCAAAATAAAGTAATATCATTAATAAAACGAACAAAACAAAAATATCACGAAGAACAAATTATACAAAATACAAACAGCAACAAACATCTATGGAACGTTGTTCGAGATCTATGTGGAAAAAAAAATTAAAACTTCCATAGAAGCTTTTAAAAACCATAAAGGACATATAATAACTAATCCATTTCAAATCGCAAATGCATTTAGTAAAACATTTTCAGAAATAGGTTAAACTTTGGCCAGAAAACTTATTGTGGACTCTAATGAAAGTCCTATTGTTAGTAATACCTCGACTTCGATTACCTAACTCAATGGTTTTATTACCAACAAATAATCGGGAAATCCAAGATATAATAAAAGACCTAAAATCAAAAAGCAGCGGGAATTGACGGTGTCAATACGGAATGTCTGAAGGCTATGTCACCTTGCATCTTAGAACCTCTTAAACATATAAATATATGTATTGATAAGGATATTTGGCCTAGGGGTTTTAAACAGTCATTATTAACAACGAATTATAAAAATGGAGACAAAACCGATACTACCAATTATAGACCTATATCATTTATCTCAACCTTATCCAAAGTTTTTGAAAAGCTAATAAAAAATAAATGAACATCTTACATGAACAAATACAATCTAATTTCACCTAATCAGTATGGTTTCAAAGAAAATAACTCCATACAGGATGCCTAAATTTTACATCTCAAATATTTGACGTATTAAATAGTGACAGGGTATGCCTAGGCGTATTTTTAGACCTGGCTAAAGCATTCGACAGTGTTAGACACAGAAATCTGCTACAAACTTTAGAAAACATTGGTATACGAGACAATTGTCTAAAATTATTTGCTAGTTACCTTTCAGATAGACAACAGTTTCTACAGATTGGTGGAATGACAAGTGATCAATGCAATATTACATATGGTGTACCGCAAGGGACAATCCTGGGTCCCATATTATTCAATTCATATATGAATGAATTGTTTTCAATATATAGTATAGGACATATATGATTGCTTTTGCTGATAAAACCGTCATCATTTACGATGGAGACAACTGGTTCGACCTAAAAAAGAAAATGGAAAACCACTTAAAAATAGTAATGGAGTGGTTTAATAGAAAAATACTAATAATTAACTTTAAAAAACCTTCTTCTTACCATTCCTTAAGAATAACTTTACCAGTGACCATTTTAAACCTCTAGTAATACAGCAAGATAACCAAAACGTCATCATAAATCCTGTAACAAACACTAAATGCTATACTGGGGGGTAATTCTAGACAAAAACTTAAAATGGGACTACCACATTGTAGGTTGTGAAGCAGTTGCACATGCAGCAAGACGTTTCGTCTCTAATCATCCAGACGTTAATAATAAAGTTTTTCTGAAAATTGATTTTAAAAATGCTTTCAATGCAATTCATCACGATCATTTATTAAAACTTGTAGTACATATTCTACCTGAAATTTAACCTTTCATCAATCAATGTTATCGATACCCTTCATATCTTTTATTTTGCGAAAACATCATTTATTCGGAAAGAGGCGTCCAATAAGGGGACCCTTTGGCACCTCTCCTTTTTTGCATACCGATACATAAACTTATAAGCAACAGACAAAATGTATTTCTATTAGGTGCTCCTTTATTAAACGAATTCTTTCTATCAGCTTTCAATGAAAACTAACCTTTTTCAAAAAAAATTCATCTTGTTTATCATGGTTACCGACACATATTACCTTCTCAAAAATTGCCTATTAATTACAAAATTAACATATATCTTAAGATGTAGTTCGACCTGGTTATATAATGATATCTTAATCAATTTTGACAATACCATTCGTCATTCATTGGAGTCATTAATTAACATTAAATTAGAGGATCTTTCATGGAAACAAGCTTCACTACCTGTTTCATATGGTGGTTTAGGAATTCGCTCAATCGTTTCATTAGCTTTTCATTCTTTTTTGTCATCATTAAATAGTTCAAAAAATTTTATTAGTTACATTCTGCCTATATTTTTCCACACACATGACCCTTTATTATTGGAGGCAAAAAATATTTGGTCATTAAAGTCTAACAAAGTTGTACCCGATGAATATAAATCCTCTCAAAAATCCTGGGATATACCTTTATTGAACATTGAAAAAGAAAATCTATTTCAGAAAGCTATCAATTTACCAGACAAGGCTCGTTTGAATGCAGCATTTTCAAAGGAATCAGGAGCATTGTTGAACGCTATACCGTCGGCCCCATTAGGTACGCTTTCAGATGACGTAAGGTTCCGTATTTCTATTGGTCTCCGTTTAGGTTGTCAAATTTGTGTAAAACATTACTGTCGTTGCGGAGCTGATGTTGATTAATATGGTAGACACGGCCTAAGCTGCAAATTAAGTGCCGGCCGGTTTTCACGTCATTCTGCAGTAAATGACCTAGTCAAACGAGGCCTGTCATCTGCAAAGATTCCCTGTTGGTTGGAACCGTTAGGTACTTGCCTCGACGACGGTAAACGTCCAGATGGTATGACCCTCATTCCATGGCAACGCGGCAGACCAGTTATATGGGATTTCACTTGCACTGACAAATGGGCTCCGTCCCATGTCCGATCCACATCTACTTCCGCAGGCGCTGCAGCTTTACAAGGCGAAACTTTTAAAATCAATTTATACAAAAAATTGGAGAACAATTACATTTTTATTCCTGTAGCAACTGAAACCTCTGGTGTTTTCGGTCATGAAGCTTTAAAATTCATTAAAGAAATCCGTAAAAAATATCAGTAGAAACCAATGATTCAAGAGCAACTTTGTTCTTTATACAAAAAATAAGTATTGCGATTCAAAGAGGAAACGCTTCATCTTTTCTCGGTACGTTTCTCCGTTCTAGGCCTATAGAAGAACTTTTTATGAAACCTAATCATAAGAAACCAAATTCTTCTACCACTTTCAAACTTTCTCACATTACCGACCCTAAAACATGTGATCTTTCCTTTTTCCGAAATTCTTATTTAACATCTTCATTCTCTTCTTCAGAATGTGTGCTTTCTGATAATACATGCGTTGACAATTTTATAAATTATGCCTCCAACAAGCTTTTGGGCCTCAGTGTACTAAGAAATATAGATAACCACCAGCCAGATGATGTCACATTCATAGGAATACTGAAGAAGATGACGAAAACAAAATATAAAACTGGTTTACCCCCAATAGAGTTGAAGACATCACATAAAAAGGTAAACGACCAAATGGAAGGTATTTATACTAACAGTGTGGCATACTCTAACAATACTAATACAGACAATTTGTCTGCTGAATATGATAACGGAAATCACGCATCACGCATCAGTAGCCGATTTAAGTGAAAAATTTAATGACAAACTCTCCAGAACAGTGAAAACTGGTACTAATCTCGCCAATAAGACAACTGAGGTTAGATCCAAAATATCTGATGTGACCAATGGAGGGAAATTACAAGTACAAAAGCAATATCAACAAGAGTTACAAAATGTAGTAATAATGTTTCGGTGACCAAAAAAAATTACATTGCATCCAACAAGTAACAAAATAACCCCGATGTTTTGCAGTCAAATTCAAAATTGGAAGAGAATGAATACGTAGTAAAAGTAGTAAAAATAATCGGTCAGAAGTCGATAGGGTCCTAGTAACTGAGGAATCAATAAACATCAATTCCCTTTCTAAAAATAAGACTACAGTTAACAACTTCTCTTCCTACATTTCATTTTCGATTAACTATTTTCAGAAAGGGGATTAAACTCAACAAGAACAAAAGGACACGTCTAAAAATGATGTAGATAACAAGGAATATATTAACAAAGTGAGCCAGATCAATGATCTGTCGATATCAACCAAACTTTCCAAAACCGCAATATCTCCATCCAATTCAATAGCAAACAACATCAATTCAAATTCCTTATCACGCCGATCAAGTGAGACAATAATAGAGTCCGAGAATATTCGGACAATGATAGTAGTTGCGAAAGAGCTCTTAACAATATCTCCACAATCAGATCCATACAGGGTATTCCCCAAAAATCTTTGTATCTTAAAGGCCTCAAAAATATTGGTAACACATGTTTCATGAATAGTATTATCCGATGCCTATCAAACACAAGGTGGCTATTAGAATATCTAAAGAAAGACGCATACATAAGAGATATTAACATAAACATATCTAGCATGAAAGGGGCACTAATTAAAGCATTTGCTGAAGTTCTTCAAGAGCTTTGGTCTGAATACGGTTCAGACAGAGTGGTTAATACAGTATCATTGAAAAGTCAGATTCAGCGATTTACTTCAAGGTTCATGGGATACAATCAACATTGTGCACAGGAGTTTCTTCGTTACCTATTAGCAGGACTTCACGAAGATGTCAACAAGGTATATGAGAAACCAAAGCCCATATTAACAGAAATTGATGACAAACTTAGTGACATTGAGAAAGCACAAGAATCTTGGTTGAGATTTCCGAGAATGGACAACTCCAAAATTGTGGATAACTTTGTCGGTCAAGTGCACACACTGTGGTAACTGTCCAGTGACCTACGATCCCTTTCCATACTCCAAAGAACAGATCAATTACGACTTTCACAATGTTTAGATTCGTTTACAAGAGAAGAAACACACGACGATGATGAGAAACCAACATATTTAAAATGTAAGGAAAGAAGACGATGCACAAAATCATTCTCAATTCATAAATTTCCGAAAATATTGGTTATTCACCTTAAGCGCTTTTCGCACACAGAAAGATTCTGTGGAAAACTTAATGTTGCAATAGATTTTCCAATAGAAGGGCTTGATGAGCCATTACGCGGCTGATAATGTGACACCTTGTATGTACAACCTCTACGCTATATCAAATCACAGTGGAACCACTTACAATGGTCACTACACAGCATATTGACGACATCCCTACACGGGACAGTGGCACGAATATAACGATTCAAGGGTACTATTAATATCGTGGAAATCTTTAGTCAGTGGAGAAGCATATGTTCTCTTCTATGAACAAGAGGACACAAAGTCCCACCTTTAAGTTGATTAATTTTTTTCATTAGTTTTTGAATTGTATGTTTTCATTGTGAAACAATGTCTTATTTGGTTTTTCCTGCAAAATTTATTAATATATTTATATATAAACTGCGCCGCAAAATTAACACATAATTTAAAAATTATCTCAAAATTATCTTTAACTCAGAGATTTTCAAAATTTTTCAAAGAGCAGTTATTATTTTGGTTACACTTAATATGTTTTTTACAATTTATTCAATTACCGAAGCGTATAAATAAAAATACGGGGATAATAAAAAAAGTAACCAAATTTTTATTTTTTTATTTTATATAAAAAATATGAAATTACAATATTTAATATCTTGTGTTGCCTCCCATTGCCCTAATTATGGCTTTACATCTCCTTGGCATGCTTAAAATATGAAAATAAAATCTGCTCCCATATTTCAGTGAGCCTTAATGACAGGTCATTTAGGTTCTCAGGTGGGGGCATTAAGGCTCTAATACTTCGACTCATGTTGTCCCATAAGTGCTCTATGGGGTTAAGGTCAGGACTTCTAGGTGGCCGTGGCAAAGTTGCAAATTTCGTCTTCCTAGAGGTAATTTTGTACCACTCTTGCCACATGCGGACGTGCATTATCGTGCATTAATGAAAAAGATTCTCCAATAAATAGGGCGTATGGCACCACATGCGGTTCTAAAATGTCGGTTATGTATCGGTCAGCAGTCAAACTACCTCCCTGAATCACAACCAGCTCCGTATGAACCTCCAAACTAATGCCACCCCATACCATTACAGACTCCCCTCCATAGCTTACTGTTTCTACAATGTTGCATTGGGCGTATCGCTCTCCAGGGCAATGGTACACTTATTTACGTCGATCATCACTGAAACGACAAAATCTGGACTCATCGCTAAACAATACATTGTCCCATTCATGATTGCCCCAGTGCTGGTGTTCTTGGGCAAACTGGAGTCGCAGCTTTCGATGGTTTGCGGTTACAAGAGGACCAGTTGCAGCACGATAGGGGGTAATTTCGGTTTCTGTCAACCTTCTTCGCACGGAATCTTGGCTAATTTGGTAATTATACCGACGAGAAAATTTTTGATGCAGTGAAGTGCTTGTAACAAATCAAGTTCTTAATACTTGAAATCGCAAAAATCGATCTTGATTGTTAGTTATGACCCTATTCCGTCCTTGTCTAAGTCTTCTTTCGTTACTACCAGTCTCCCTAAATCGTGCTATAGCCCTGGATATGGTAGATTGTGTCACTCCTAGACGTTGTGCTACTTCAACTTGTGGCAAGCCTTCTCCCTCAAGTGCTACGGCAGTAGCACATTCCTCACGTGAAAGATTTCTCATCTCAAGATCGTTTTGAGCCATTTTGTGTTGTAATGCACTTATAAAATTTGAATATTGCCTACAAAAGTGTAAAAAGTAAACTAACAGCAAATAAACGACTAAACTTAATATCTAAGGAATTTTGGTAAATGTCTGTTTTGTATAAATGAAAAAAAAATCTGCTTTTTATCTATTCGACACAAAAACGATATCTTGAAAAGTTTAAAGAACATCATAAATAAACATTTTTCAACCAGTGGCGGCATTTAAAAAAATGTTTTAAGGTCATTGTTTCAATTTTTAAAATTATGCGTTAATTGTGCGTTGCAGTGTACATTGTATTCTTATTAATTCATACATCAAATAAATTAACTTTTTTATAATTATTCTTTATAGATTTAAGTATTTAAAAAAAATGTATACCGTTTAAATATCTCAAGACTTTATACTACGGTTTATTGGAACGTCGCCTTTGGCATGGCATACTGGTTTGGGGTAGTGCCTTAAAAACTCACTTGCAACCCTTAGAAGTTCTTCAAAAGAGATTTCCTAAGATAATGCTACATAAACATTTCACCTATTCATAAGACCTTTTATACAAAGAAACCAAGATATTAGACCTGCATCAACTACATGTCTTGTGTGTACGCACAAAATATCATAGCACAAAAAATAAATTTGACTTACCTGAACATAGATACGAAACTAGACGGAGACATCGTTTTACTGCTCCTAGAATGACTAGTTCATTATGTCAAGGATCCTTTACAATTTTAGCACGAAGGATATACAATTGCATACCTGTAGAATTACAATCGATTCTTAATATTAACTTATTCGAAAAGATAGTTGAAATTTCTCTCTCCGAAAGAGCAAGAGATTTCTATAATATTATCCTTACCAAGTACTAAAAATGTCCGAAAATACATTTTTATAGTTTGTATGAACCTTGCAACAAAAACTCAGTTGGATATCATTTGAAAGGTTTACTATTTGTCTATTTGTGTATTGGTCTATGGTAACAAAATTATTCTAAGTTTTTGTGTGTTGAGTTAATTTTCATTTTAGTTTTGTCTTATAATACACAACCTTTTATTGACATGTTTCAGTACTATACCGAAACAGGTGTTATTACACCTTGCGGAACCCTTCCGGTAAATTTATTCATAATTAGCTAAGTACATTTATATACTATGCTATATGTTATACGATACTCACATTTTGAGATTTACTGTTATCATAGTATACATTTTACTTTTGCGCCCACCCTAATATGCGGGATATTTATTGGTTTACCCCAAAAAAAGTTGGAATATTGGATTTTTTGAGTTATGTTTACGTTTTCCACCTAGAACAGCACAAAAAAATGGTTATTAGAAAAAAATACTGTCTGTATGTCGTCGTCGTTGTCATCGGCCACTTTTCGTAACATGGTCTTGTTAGCACGATACAGCCCCCGGAGTGAATAGAAGTGCCAATTTTATGATTGGATATTGTCCCCGGAATCTTATAGACTAACCTTATTGATTTATAGTTCACTAGAGCCGGTACAACGGGAGCTATGGTACTTGAAGTACCACATTTTTGATAATTTTTGGGGAAATTTAGGGTTGTTAGTACGATACAGCCTCTGGAGTGATACAAGTGACCAATCTCACAGATGAACCCTACTGATTTTCAGCTCACCTGAGCGAGTAGAACGGGTCCTATAAATCCAGATATACTACATTTTTGATCATTTTTCGAGAAATTTCGGTTTGTTAGCACGATGCAGCCTCCGAAGTGTATACAAGTGACAATTTTATGATAGAATATTGTTCAGGGCGTCTCACAGATGCGGAAAAGTTAGTTTTAATCTTTTAAACCGTTTATTTTTAATTTGGTTTCTAATTTCTTTTGTTGTCTATAACTTCGTTTTCTGTTTATTCCTCATACTGTTTCTTTTATCGCATTGTTCATTGAATTCGGATAAATTTAAATCCACAAAATTTCCAGTAACTTGAACTAAACAAAAAATATGTTCTTTTCATGAAGAAATTTGACTTTTCCGATGGTAAAAGCGAATGAATTGAGAAAACTCGCAGTAAAAAATGTAGTAAACTTGTCCAAACGGATCCTTTCTGAACTATAAAGTAATCAATTTTCCAGGAGGGGGGGCTGTACTGTCGACTATAAAGACTCCGTAGCTAATTATTTTAATTCTTAACAGATATTTTCTTGAATATTCAACACATCGTGCTCTTATTTGCTTCAAATAAATTACACGTTTGTACTGCTTTACCTTAATTGATAAGTCGTGATACATTTCAATATACTCAACCTTGGCACACGTCGATTTTGGGAACAAATGCGTGAAATCATCAATTCTCATTACAGAAGCTTTCAGTAACTTTTATACTTGATATACTCTGAACCTTGAGACTGAATCAAATATTAATTGGATCACGACAAGATTTTTTGCAGAGAAACATACAAATTACACAGATTATTTGTCTAAGATAGGTACTCAATTTTTGCCATATATGTGTCGTCTTAATTTGTGCTCCTCATGGATTGTGGTTTTCTGTTGAAATTAATAATATTTTTAATGTTAATCTACTGTTGTATTTTAAATTTTAACTCAGCAGCAGTTTCGTGAAAAATTCAAGTTTTAGGTTTTTGTTGATAATAAGCAAGATATCACAGTCATTGTTATCTTTATCGATACAACGTTTGAAATTTTACTTGTTCCAGTCCATTGTCGTGCTTTTAATAATTATCTGTACTAAATGTAATTTCGCCTCTAAAGATGAAAACTTTTGCGAGTGTGATGTAGGTATACTATTAAAAATTATCTCTTTCACAGGCATTACGTCTTATGATGTTAAAGTAATGCAATTAAGAAGCAATAGTATATCATTTTATATGGAGGAAAAGTGATACTTTTCATGACGCGCTCGTGTTTAACAGCCGAACGGAGTGAAGCTGGTAATAGAGAGCAAGTATGAAAAGTAACTTTTCCTCTAAATAAAATATACTGTTTCTTCTTCAAATGTCGACAAATTAATGCAAAAACGTCTCTTTTTGATAGTAATAATTTTTAAACATAATTGGGTTCGCAAGGCGGTTTAGACCGGTGTCGGTGAGTAGGCACAGATTGTTGCTATAGTAATGTAACATAGAGCTGTCAGTGGACACTGTCAACAATACTAATTTATTTATTACAATTATTGCGTTTCCGGCTGTGTTTCTATCTATGTTGCTATGATAACACTTTTCCCTCCGCTGGCGGGAAAGTGAAAACTAAAGCTCCGGCGGAGGAAAAATGAAGCTTTACGGTCGCCTACACAGTCGAAAAATGACAGATTTACTGACGTTTGAAGAAAAAATTTATTTGTGAAATATGCGAAATATCTATCCAAAATTTGCCCAGAATGCAGAAAAAGATAGAATTTTTGCAGGCAACTGTAAATGGTAACTGGAGGCTTTCCATTATAAATTTGTTAATCCTCAATTTATCTACCTCCATTTTTCATAAATTGAAAGAAACAATTCTATTTTGTATTTTTTCACCTTTTTTGATAACTAAATTATGTGCTTACTTAACTGCTACATGAGGTAACTTTGCAAATTAGTTTGTTTTTAATTTAAACACTACACTTCATTATACTTTAAGTAGGGTTTGCTTTCCCTAACCATAACCCATAAGCAACATAGCGATAAAACTTTAAATACACCACCAATCTTCAAAGGAACTGTCATTTCATGATAAATAAATTACTATTATTAATATTCTAATTTTGGTTTAACCTACAAAATGTAAAATGGTTACGCTACTGATTTTCAATTTTTCAATATGACTGTGGTTTTGACACAAGTTGGCGCATACGCTGCAACTTTAGGTAGCTTCAATTTTCGTGAAACGGACTCGACTTTATTAGTAGGACAATGTGGCATTTGATTACAATAATATTTAACAAGCTAGAGTAAAAAAGTCACCAAATCAACATTTTTTACACCTTCTCTCATAAGAAAAGTTGGGCGTCTTCTCAAAATGAAGATACTCATGAAGATTTAGCCAGTTATTAATCAAAAAAGTATTACCGTAAGGTCTACAACTTGGCAGTGTGACCAATTATTCGTACTAATATTTACCAAGCTACATGTTTTAGGAAGAGGGGACAACCTAGACCAAACCATTGATTTTGTCGGACAACTGTTGTTTCAAATTATTTATACAATTATTTCAAAATTTAATTAAAAAAATGATTATTATTGATATATTTTACGCCTGCGGACTCTGTTAACTTTCCGGTACCCGCGTCCCCTTTTGTAACGTTAGAAGTCGCGGTGTCCTCATAAACCCGATAATTTTTTTCACTGCTTTTTTAAAACTGAACTAATTTTTAGTATCTACGATAAAACTACTTGTTTCTACTACCGTGCGTGAAGTACGTACTTTACACACGCTACGAAGCGTATCTGTATCTGTAAAGGTTTGAAGGGTGGGTGGCCCCACAGCACTTAGGCCACAATTGGCCCATTGTGCATCCTTCTGAGGTTAAAAACTTCCTTCTAGCTCGTCATCCAGCCTACTTCCTTGAAGTAGGCGATAACGTCGCCTGAATTAAGTTCCCTCATATTGGCGTATGTTAGCCTGTGCTCGCCGAATACTTGAAACCTAAAATGAGAGAGTGTCTGACATTCGCAAAGAATGCGTTCGACAGTCTCATCTTCTTGTTCACATCCTCTACAAAGTGGGGTGTTAGATAGACCCAGTCTGTGAAGGTGTTTTCGTAGGTGGCAGTGACCAGTCAGAATTCCCGTGGTTGTTCGTAGGTTCCGCCTGTTCATAGTCACGTATTTTTTGGCTACTTTGCTGTCCGGATATTGTAGCAGTTCCTTGGCAAGCCTGCAGCCTTCTGCGTCGTCCCATCTTCCTTTAAACTTATTAAGGGAGTGTTCCTTTAATAGGTCGGCCGTTGCTGACGCCGATAGACCAATGAAAGTGCCAGGGAGTTTTTGGGACGCTGCATTCCTGGCTAGCGAGTCTGCAATACGGTTTCCTTTCGATTTCTCATGGTCCTTGATCCAGCCTAAAGTGACCGTGTTGTTGTTACAGGCTTCGATTAAGGCCATGTGACATTCTAGTACTAGGCCTGATGTAATACGTGGTCTGTTCAGGGCTAGTAGTGTTTGTCTACTGTCCGTAAGGATGTATATATTATTACATGTGGTTTTCCTTTTGGTAATCTCTTTAGCAGCGATGCAGATAGCAGTGAGCTCTGTTTGAGCAACACTTGCATTGCAGCCCATTGCCCATTTTATGCTTAGATTCAGGGATCTGGAAAAAATACCACATCCTGAGCCCACATTGGATTTAGACCCGTCTGTGAAGATGCGGATAGCGCCTTCTTCCAATAGGTCTTGTGAGTTGTTTTTAAAGATTACCTTGTAGGACCTGTTGAAGGCATATCGCGGTGGAATCGAGTCCGTATTGGCCTGCAGCAGTGGGATCTCCCTGAGGGCCTCATGCCACAAGTTACGTCTCAGTTTACCGGATTCTACATCATGTTGTATACCAGTAGAGCGCAGACGTGCCATGGTCATCAAAACAACCTCCTTGATGTATACGTCAAGGGGAGTGAGACCGAGGATTACCTCCATAGCTCTTGTTGGTGTGGTTCTCATGCCTCCTGTTGTGTTGAGGCATGCTGTTCTTTGGATTTGGTCCAGTTTACGGACGAATGTCAGCTGGTTTGACTTAGCTCCCCAGGCAATCGCGCCGTACGTTAGCATAGGTCTGATGATAGCGGTGTAGATCCAGGCAGCAACTTTAGGTGACATTCCCCAGGTGCGGCCGATGGTTCTACGACACTGCTCATAAGAAATATATGCTTTTTCAACTCTGTTTTCTAAGTGGGAGTTCCACGTTAACTTACTGTCAAAGGTGACCCCTAAATATTTCACCTTTGAGAGAAATTAAGTTTGGTATCTAGGAGCTTTGGGGCTTGATGTTTTGAAAGCTTTCTTTTTTTCGTGAAGAGGACCATCTAAGTCTTTTTTGGATTTATTGACAGCGAATGGTCTCTGCACCATTGTTCTATGATATTGAGGGCCTCCTGCATTAAAGCGCAGAGTGTCTCCTCGAATCTTCCTGTTAGCAGAATCACTAGGTCATCTGCGTATGCTATTGTGTAGAAGTTGTTATCATTGAGGTGGCTGACCAAGGAGTCTAAGACCATGTTCCATGGTAGTGGTGAGAGCACCCCTCCCTGTGGACAACCTTTTACAACCAAGCCTCTGATGGTTACATCATCTACACTGATTTTGATTGTTCTTGTTGAGAGCATGTTATATATCCAGCCATTTATGGTGTGGGGGATATTCTTGTTGGAAAGTGCATTTGTTATTTTAGGAAAAGTGGTTCTATCAAATGCGCCTTCTATGTCTATGAATACACCTAGGGTGGACTCCTTACTTTCCAACGATTTCTCGATGCGGCCCGCCAGGAGATGAAGAGCCGAATCGGTGGACCTCCCTGGAGTGTATGCATGTTGATTTGGATGCAGTGGATTTCGTGTTATCACCACATCTCTTATGTATCGTTCGCACAGCCTCTCTAAAGTCTTCATTGGAAACGATGTGAGGCTAATGGGTCGATATGCTTTTGGTATGAACACGACTTTGACTTCTCTCCAACCTTTTGGAATATACCTCAGTGCCAGTGAGGATCTGAGGATTCCTACCAGGTGCGGCATCAGGTCATCCAGGCCCCACTGAAGTAGTGCTGGATAAATGCCGTCCGTTCCCGGGGATTTAAAGGGGGAGAAGCCTAAGATGGCCCACCTCAGTCTGTCCGCGTCGACGATCTGTCGTGATATACGCTAGCCATCGTCCGTCGGGTAGTGATTCTCCTCATCCACCCAGGCCGCCGTATTTGTGGTTATGGAGTCAGGGAAGTGAGTTGACATCAATAATTGAAGACTTTCCTTTAGGTTGGCAGTTCTGGTGCCATCCTCTCTGGTTAGTATACCGATATGACGGTGGGGATCTTTTGAGAGAGCTTTTTGGAGTCTAGCTGCTTGGGGGAAATCCTCGATTTCCTCGCAGTAGATTCTCCATGCCTCTCTTTGTTTTTGTCTGATGACTTTTTTATACTCTCTGAGGTGAGACTTGTATGAGTTCCAATCCTCTTTGAGTCTTTTTCTTTTAGCCTTATTAAAAGATTTCCTCGCCGTCCCCCTGAGCTGGTCAATCTCATGGCACCACCACGAAGTGGAGGCTCCATCGAGATCGATCCGCCTGAGTGGGCAAGACATCTTGTAGGCATTAATAAGGGAGTTTTGAATTGTTTCATAATAACTTTCCAAATCTCCTTTATTGTTGGGCAACACATCGTCGACTCCTCTCGACTCCTCGCATATCCCCTTTCAAACAGTGGACATATTTTGTCCTATCCGTTTTCCTGGGGTCGCGAGTCATTGTGGAGGTTGTGAGCGCAAGTTTTATTTCGAATTTTATCCAGCGGTGGTCCGACATTGAAATATCGTCGGATATATGCCAGCCGGAGATTATACTCGAAGTATTAATAGTAGATAGGGTAATATCTATTCGCGTTTAACTACGAGAGTTAATAAAAGTTGGTTCAGTAACTCTATTTAGAATACAAAGATTCTTGTTAGTTCTATAATCATAAAAAGACTTACCTCTAGTGTTAATATCTTTGCTGCCCCAGCTTACGTGGTGAGAGTTTGAATCGCAGCCTATTACCAGTTCAAGCTTCTCGGTGAGACAGTGTTCCACAATATCCTCCAGCTCCTTAGTTGGTGGTGGTTTAGCTGCGTCTGAGGGGAGGTATGCGGATGCCAGTATTAACACTTTCTTTTGACCTTTCTGTGCATATTCAACCTTCACTACCGTTAGGTTGGAGGACGAAAAATGCGTCAGTGGGTAGGTCTTAAAATTTCTAGGGACGTGTAAAGTTTTACTTTTTTGCACTAGCGCGTAAAGTAAAACTCATTACGCACTAGGGAAAAAAAGTGAAATTTGTCAAAAATTGTACATAGCAAAACAATATAACGTTTTATTTTATATTACCATTTTTATGCTATCTCCTTCTAAGACAAGTAAATTATTTTTGCTTATATATTTAATGTCCAATATATATTATAAACAGTTTTATATTTTAATTATAATAATTTTCTCTAAATATCATGCGATTTAATTAAACCATGGATGTCGATTTTGGTAAAAGTAAGTAGGCCGTGGCTGTGTGTATTAGAACTGTCAATCCCTAAAATTTTATTAGTATCACAGAACACGTCAAAAGTATTATAAGTCAAATATTAATTTCTACTAATTTACTGTTTTGAAAAACGAATCAATTCTGAGAAAGTAAAAATGTTATCTTATTAATGTTTGTTTACTTAATAATTTTAAATTCAAATGTTATTTGCAGTTTATATCTATTAAATAATCGATATGGATTTAAATTTTTCTGACAAATTTGATAATAGTCCTCAAAATATTTTTAACAGTGGACAAAAGGTCACTGAAAATTTATTGCTAGAAAAATCTACATATATTTATGAACAAAAATACAATGCTTTTATGGAATGGTGCAAGAAGAATAAAGTGACAAAATATTCGGAAAACGTAATTTTGGCGTATTTCTCGGATGATTTAAACTTTTTCAAACCTTCGACCCTGTGGTCGATTTATTCTATGCTTAAAAGCACCTTAAAATATAAAAACTACGTCATATTTCGAAATTCAACAAGTTAATAGCGTTTCTCAAACCAAAAAGTAAAGGTTATAAACCAAAAAAAAATTGAAAGAGAAGATTTAATTAATTTTCTGTTGAAAGCTCCAGATTTCCAGTTTTTAATGATCAAAGTAAGGAAATGCCTCAGTAAATGCTTGAGTGCTCAGTATAAAATTGAAATATTTTGTAAAGTTATGAAACGAGATTTTTGGTGTTCGTATGGTGTGTTGCCTAACCAAATCCGTTGCTGTCCTCACATGCCACCGGGATAGTTAGGCAAAACACCATACCAAAAACTTTTATATTTCTCACAATAGAATTAGCGGTTGCTTTTTACGTCAGAATATTTCCTAATGTTTAAGTATTACTTTATTTCACTCTCTTTACTTTACGCACTAGTGTGTAATGTAAATAGTTAATTTCTATCAAAATTCTGATAAAACTTACGGTAGTAGAAAAATTATTGAATGCAATTCGTGTATAAAGTCCCTTTTTGGACTCATGTGATTGTCGACAATATTCACATACGTCAAACAAGGGTTACTTTAATCCCAAGAATTTTTAAACTCATTTCATGAACTTAGTGTTAAATAAAACATGATAGTCAATACAATATTTTATTTTTATTATCAAGATATCCTAGTCAATAATTCAGTCTGCACTTTCACTATGATTTATGCAACTTGAACATAATTTATGAGCATGAGTAAAATATAAAAATTTGTTGCATCATTTACAAAAATATCGCGTTTTACTGTCTTTTTTGCAAAAGCAGCATCTCTTTTTTATACTTTCCTGTTGCTTCTTGTTTTCTTTGTCGCTCTTTTTTGGCAAGTTGGCTAATTGTGAACGATGTTTGATATGATCATCCATCAAGGCCAATGGGAGATCCCTAAGAAGGAAGCAGTCTTCTTCTTGGATATGAATTATTGTTATCTGAATGTTACACTCCTGTTAGGAAAATGACCAGCTATTGCTCAGGGGGTGAGTGTCGTACCCTTTGGCAGGTCTGACAAAGAGTTCAGATAGGAAGAGTGCAACTGTTGCGTCGTTACCCTCCCGGTTTATTATCCAAATGACAAATTAGCCGTATTAATTCGAGCTAAAACCAAAATTAAAATTTCAAAACAATGGGCGCCACCTATCCAAACTCGATGCCTGTCGAATAGAGGTTGTAAAAAGAATAACGCAAGACTTAGCAAAAATATCACAGCTTTTATTTCCTATTTCTCTTTTCAATGATTTGGTTTACAAAGTTTACAATGTTTTGATTTTAGATTAGCTTGCCGATACTGACAGGATAAGAAAAGAAATTTACAAAATCAATTATAACAAAAGTTGAAGTTGATAAACTTCGTTAATTCTTACAAAGTTAAAGTTTATTACAAAAGTTAAAGTTGACAAATCTTGTCTATTCGCTTTATCAAATAAACTGACTATTAATCTTTCTTTATTTGAAGAGAGACTCTAATTTGGTGACTACTTAAAACATTTTTACTTATCTTGGAGTCATGAGCCGCTCCTCCTTGGGTTCAGATTCGCTAATGTGTTCTCGGTCACACTTCCGTGGTCTTGGGGTGCTATGGGTACTACTATTACAGGATGAGCTTATCTCAGCTCACGGAGGTTAGGTTAGGACATATACTAAGTGCCAGAGGGTAAATGTGCCTAAAACATCATAAACGGGGAGAATCTGATTTGACCCAAAAGCATAGAAATGGTAACACGGTTCTGGTAAAAATGTTTGAATTCGTCACAAACTTAGATCGTAATACAGTGAACAAGAGTCAAAATAAAAAGTGAAACTACGATTTTAAGACAGAATTAGGATTTTAAAGACTGTGCCTAATTATCAATTTAAAAGCAAAGTTTAAATAAACAAAATAAATGAATAGCTGATTAATTTACTATAAAAAGTGAATTTAGTTTAATTCTCATCACCCGAACTATGCTCCAACTAAGTCTGCTTACATTTTATTATACAGAAAGTAAACAATAAAAATAAAAAAATTAAGGAAAAGAACTGAGTTATTAGCATTTCAAAAAAAACTTTCAAAAGAAACTATGAAATATTAATTCCCCGACGTAATTTATTTTCCCTAAATATACACTAAAATAGTGGCCTTTTCTATCTGAGGGATAGAAGGTCCCAATATATCCAGGTAACTGGAAGAATATTTTAATTTAACGATTTACTCCTCGTGTAAATTCCCAAAAAAAAATTAATTACGGTTATCTTTAATTTCAATCAAAAAATATCACGCTATCAGAGAAAAGAAACAGTAACAGAACTTATGTTTTTATTAAAATACCTATCTTTCCTATAGAAATAGGGCTCCCCATCTTCCAGACTTTCGAGCGAAAAGTATGTGTCCATGATTCAATAAAAAACATCAAAATAAACTTGAATATTTGTATTATCAAAAGTCATTTTACAACTTGATTCCACAAAGAGAATTAATTTTAAGCTGGTTGACAAATTATTAAGCAATCGTTAACATACCTTTGATTTTTAGTTATCCTAGGCAATATTTCCAATTTTCAATAGACACATCCTTTTCGTTTCAGCTTGGAAGTTGGAGAGAGCTCCAAAAATTCATTTTTATTTTCAAGAAACCTCGCTAGGAAGTGTCCCCAGTACTTATACATCTGTCTCTATCTTACTACAGTCACTTAATCGCTTTCTTCCTTCTCGAAAAATCAATAATTACAATAGGTACCTGTCGCATATATTGCAAATTAAGCTCAAGGTGGGAATTAATCCTTTGAGTAATAACTTCAAATAACATGAGTAACTACATTTCTATTCTCAAATACTATTCAAGAGACGATTTATCCTAGAGGTCGTTACGGACATGAAATGACCGTAACATGAAGTGGGGATTATCTGAGCATTAATTCCAGCAATATTAATTAAATGGTGAAAAATTACCATTGATCAATGCCTAGTATTTCTGGCAACGTCGTATGTAGCACACAACTTATCATTTACATCAACTCCTTCTTTAGTCGAGTTGTAAAAGAGAAGAATTTCAGGTTTACCACTATTTATGTCAACAAAATCATCATGCTGCATACTTGACGCAAGAATAACATTTTTGTTCTTACGTGATACAAACGATACGATACTATAGTAACATCTTCTTGGTAACCAAATATAGTGGATCCATCTGGACGAGATTTTGTTTGTAAATTCAAGAGGAAGATTTGCTTTGTTTTTACTGAGAGGTCCCACACAAGTCAAATTATGTCCTTTCAGTAATGTTGAGATTAGTGGAACTGAAGTAAACCAATTTTTTTATGATATATTTCGACCACGGACTTAGGATTCATGGACTTCTAATAGTATATGTTTCCCATACATCCGAAATGACCCCTCACTTTGCCTACACATGGCCGCCATGTTGTGATAATTTTAAGTTGGTATTAAGAAGCTACAGTTCATATGCGTTTT
Organism: Galeruca laticollis; assembly: GCA_963921935.1. Taxonomy (NCBI): domain Eukaryota; kingdom Metazoa; phylum Arthropoda; class Insecta; order Coleoptera; family Chrysomelidae; genus Galeruca; species Galeruca laticollis. The sequence continues at coordinate 56,212,170 of OY998177.1, forward strand.
CTTGATATTGAGGATGGAAGGTTGGTTGGTTGCGCGAAATAATTGACAGCATAATAGAAATAATTAACCAATTAGAATTTAGCTGGATGAACTGACGCGACATTTTCGTTCTGTCAATTTCTGTTTCCTTTGTTCCGTTGTTGCAATGCGATTTGACTGATTTGTGACAGCGTCAGGAGTGGCATCAGGTCACATTTAGCATTTTTCGCATTCTATTTTATTGAGTTAAGCGCAAGTTTGATATTTGTGTGTTAACTTTTGGATTATATTCGTGTTTATTACAAATTAATAGTGGTTAATTACATTTTATAAGTAGTGTCATTTTAGTAAGGTAGTTAATACTATAGTGTTATTTGTAAGATCTAGAGTTCTAGATCTTACAAATAACACTAGGAGACTAGCTATAAACTGTGCAAAAATGCCTTCCTGTTTTGTACGAGGCTGCTCTAACGATACTCACATTTCTCGTTTGAAAGAGGGTGTAACATTTCATAAGTAAGTTATATGATTTTTTTTGTATGTAATTTAATTTACATTTTGCTTTTTCTCCACTTTGTAGATTTCCCAGTGAAAATAAGCTTAAAAGGTCCTGGTTGGTACCACTTGGAAAATATCCAGCTTATAATATTGCCTATGAAAGGGTGTGCTCCGAACATTTTGTACAAACCAATTTTGGGGTCCGGTGAACTATAGGGAGACACGAATTTTTGACTGATTTTGCGAAAAATCAATAGTACTCACCTATTTTGAAGATTATCTGTCGAAAAATTTGCGGGTTATACACAATTTACAGAGAAGAATCCAAAAAAAAGATTTTTCTTCGTCACGTAAACCATCACTTTTGGATTGAATATTTTATACAAAAAACAGTTTAAATGTATCGCACTGTACAGGAAAGTGATCAACAATATATATTCTCACAAATTATAATAAAATTTCAGTTAGTTTGCTGATAGTATTATTTAAATTAACACTTTTATAAATATATATAATTGTAAGACAACAAATTTGTATGTGAATAATTTTAATGACAGAATTGACAGATACCTTTTTGTGAAACGTAATGCGTAACCAAAACCATAAATCTAAATATGAAGTCTCTAACATTTTCTTTTCATCATTCAGTGCGAATGAGAACATTTTAAATTTGTTAGGTCATTATAAAAAATAAAATTGTTTGAACCATTTAATTATAAATTAATATCACGTTTGGTTCTCTTTATTTTATACTTTATAATATACCAATATACCATGAAACCCAAACTTGAACATTTATATCAGTAGGGGTGCGTTCACAAACCAACGTCTTGAGTGTAAGAGTTATACTTAGGTACAAAGTGACCGTTCATTAAACATTTAACATATATCTCACACTCTGTAATACAGCGTTCATAAACGCATCACGGGAATCTCCGAAAGTGTACTCTTAGTTACCCGCTCAAGATCGAGAAAATTATTACCCTGACATGCGTAATTCGTATTACACAAATGTTCTTGTTTATAGAGGTTAATGCGTCAGTAATTGTTATTCTGTGGGTTGAGGTTAGCTATAAGTTTCCATCAGCAGAATATTTTCAAATTCCATTGGTAATAATGTTAAAGGTTGAAACACTACACAATCCCTGTTTTCCGCAACCAACGTAAAATAATTTCAATGTCAAAATCAAATTTGGACAGTGTCGACCTACAAATAGGTAGGGCGCGCGCTCTAATCGTTCAAGTTGGTTTCTCCCTAGGTTTCTACCCGGCGTTTGACTGACATGTTACCCTGTCAGAGTTCTCTCCTCACCTCGCCAATATATTATGAATGCAGTCTAGCGTATATATACAGATATGCAACCAACAAAACAGAATATGATACTTTGTAGCATGGTTGCCAGCTGTAATTGACTACTTGAGAATCATGGTATTTTTTACATTATTATTAAGATGCGAAATCAAATATCATTCAAGAAGGGGAAGGGAATATAATCATTGGATTCACCCTTCCCCTTCTTGAATAACCTAATAGGGGGAGGGCGAATGCATTCGCCCTTCCCCTATTAGGTTATTCAAGAAGGGGAAGGGTGAATCCAATGATTATATTCCCTTCCCCTTCTTGAATAACCTGATGTGCGCGTTACAAAGTATTGGATATTTTTCATGAAGGGGAAGGATGAATGCAATGATTATATTTCATTGTCCTTCTTTAAATACTCAATATAAATATATCATCATATATAAATGTGTTTATAATTTCATTTATTTTCTTGAGTTCAGGTTAAATTCATTCAATCAAGATATATTTTAATCAAATATTTGATTTCGTATCTTGATAATAATGTAAAAAATACCATGATTCTCATGTAGTCGATTACAGCTGGCAACCATGCTACAAAGTATCGTATTTTGTTTTGTTGGTTGCATATCTGTATATATACGCTAGACTGCTAGAGTGCATTCATAATATATTGGCGGGGTGAGGAAAGAACTCTGACAGAGTAACATGTCAGTCAAACGCCGGGTAGAAACCTAGGCAGAAACCAACTTGAACGATTAGAGCGCGCCCTACCCATTTGTAGGTCGATACTGTCCAAATTTGATTTAGACATTGAAATTATTTTACGTTGGTTGCGTAAAACAGGAATTGTCGAGTGTTTTAACCTTTAACATTATTACCAATGGAATTTGAAAATATTCTGCTGATGGAAACTTATAGCTAACCTCAACGCATTAACCTCTATAAACATGAACATTTGTGTAATACGAATTACGCATGTCAGGGTAATAATTTCCTCGATCTCGAGTGGGTAACTAAGAGTACACTTTCGGCGATCCCCGTGGTGCGTTTATGAGCGCTGTGTTACAGAGTGTGAGATATATATTAAATGTTTTATGAACGGTCACTTTGTACCTAAATATAACTCTTACACTCACGACGTTGGTTTGTGAACGCACCCCTACTGATATAAATGTTCAAGTTTTGGTTTCATGGTATATTATAAAGTATAAAATGAAGAGAACCAAACGTGATATACATTTAAAATTAAATGGTTCAAACAATTTTATTTTTTATAATGAACTAACAAATTTAAAATGTTCTCATTCGCATTGAATGATGAAACGAAAATGTTAGAGAATACATATTTAGATTTATGGTTTTGGTTATGCATTACGTTTCACGGAAAGGTATCTGTCAATTCTGTCATTAAAACTATTCACATACAAATTTGTTGTCTTACAATTATATATATTTATAAAAGTGGTACTTTAAATAATATTATCAGCAAACTAACTGAAATTTTATTATAATTTGTGAGAATATATATTGTTGATCACTTTCCTGTACAGTGCGATACATTTAAACTGTTTTTTGTATAAAATATTCAATCCAAAAGTGATGGTTTACGTGACGAAAAAAAATCTTTTTTTGAATTTTTCTCTGTAAATTGTGTATAACCCGCAAATTTTTCGACGGATAATCTTCAAAATAGGTGAGTACTATTGATTTTTCGCAAAATCAGTCAAAAATTCGTGTCTCCCTATAGTTCACCGGACCCCCAATTTTGAAGTGGCAGGTGAACGGAAACGTTTAAGAATAAAGTCAATTCCAACTCTAAAACTACCTCAATGTTTTGAAGTAGATCACATGGAGAAAAGTTATTTACCTAGCTCACCTCCACCTACATGGTATGTTAATTTCCACTTAGTACTCACAAAGAATCAAAAAATATTTTTTAATCGTAGCAGCAAGCTGGAAAGTGTTGATTCACCTCAAAGTAGTTCACCAAAATCTCCGACAAAACTTTCTCCAATAAAATGGAGTGATTCAGACTCGTCCCCATCTGCTCATTCTTCTGATATAGTACGGATGGTACAATTCTTTCATCCGTATAGGTAAGTTTAATATCAAATTTTATTTAAAATCAAAATGTAATATGTATTTTATTTATATAAATTTTACGTAGCATTTATGTAATGCCTTAGTACCAAAGTTTAACTAGTCTAAAGAAATGTTCTATTTTCAGCAAACCTTCCACAGAAGATACCAATGTAAAATTGAGAGAGAAGATTCGCTTTTTGAAGAGGCAATTAAGAGTATGCAGAAACAAACTAAACATTTGCAGAAAAACAAGCAGGAGGCGAAAACTACAATTTTATTCGTGCGAATTATGAAGCAATGCGCCTTTCCTTGGAATCAATTGACTGAGATGGTGTCTATATTTTACGATATAATGTACACTATAATAAATTGCTTTGTTCCACTGAAAAAGGTTTGCAAGAAGGGGTTTCCATGTTGAAGAGGCATTTGTGCGAGAAAGAAGTGGCTCACAAAATTACCAGGTGTCCTGTAAACTAAATTGAATTTAGTAGATTAAGGGCTCAGTGTAAACTTTTATCACGAGAGTGCTACCGAAATTATGTAAAATATACTGAAAATTGTGTTACAGATAAGTTTTTTGGAAATTTGTAAACAGTAGGAGGGTGAATAACACTATACTTTCTGAAATGACTCTTGGGGACCTCACTGCTGGTAACGGGAATAATATTGCAAATCTATTTGCTAAACATTTCTCATCAGTTTATTCAAATCAACCTCTGGCTTCGAAAATCTATGCAAAGTTATCTAAACTTGATATTAAAAAACGCCCCGGTCCTGACGGAATACCTTCCATTCTTAGGGAATTTAGCTTCCTTTTATCTCGTCCGCTCTTTCATATATAAGTCTCTTGTTACAGGCGAATTTCCAGATCATTGAAAAACTTCATACATCACTCCAGTGTATAAATTGGGTAGAAAATCAGACATCTCAAACTCTCGTCCTATATCAATCCTTAGCATAATTCCCAAAGTCTTTGAGAGTATTATTTTAGATTATCTCACCTATGACTATTCGAGTATTATGACATCACAACAATTTGGCTTCACTTCTAAAAGGTCTGCAGAATTGGATTTACTCACATATGTTGACTTTTTGTCTGATGGTTTGGAAAGGGGTCTGCAGATTGATTCTGTGTACACTGATTTAACATATTTATTAATGATATAATGCATTGTTCTCAAGGTAGCAAAGCCTTGTTATTTGCTGATGACCACCTGACATGTTTTAGTGTGATTAGTGGCATGGATGATGCTCTAATATTACAATCTGATTTAGATAGTCTATCAAATTGGTGTACACTTAATGGTGTGAATCTAAATGCATCCAAATGTCATGTAATGCGTTTTCATGGAATACACCACCCAATAGCTTTTGATTATAATATTAACAATGAAACTCTAAAATGTGCTTCTCAAACTAAGGACTTGGGTGTTATATTGGACTCCACAGTTAAGTATAAGTCTCATGTTACCGCTGTTGTTCTAAAATCTATGAAGATGTTGGGTTTTATAAAGAGAACCACTTCTGATTTTACTAACATCACTGCTATTAGATCTCTATATTGCTCACTGTTCAGAACTTATCTTGATTATTGTTTACCAGTATGGTCTCCTCATTATATTACATGAAACTGTTCAGCACAATTTTTTAAGATACATTGCCTTTAGAACGTTTTTAAACATTCCTACTCTGGAGGTTTACTGAAGGCAAAGGAATCTGATACAGCTGCTCAACATAGTAAATGGTATTTGTGATAGTCCCAAGCTTCTCTCTAAAATATATTTAGTTGTCCCTTCTCGTCTTTCTAGGCAGGTACAAACGTTTCATGTCGCATTTCATAGTTTTCTACCTAGGACACTTAGATTAGCAAATTCTGTCAATGGAATTTTAATTTTTGATGTGTCCCCTTTCAAGTTTAAAAAACATTTGCTGGAGCGTCCACTTTAGAGCGTACATCTTTTATTGCTGGTTTGATGTGTTATCACGCCTCTTACTTTATTTACTTTTTTCTTATGATTTATAGTATACTATAGAGTTTTCCTTTTGTTTTATAGATAAGTTTAATGCATGTGTCAATTGTTCTATCTTGTTCTAGTTTTAAATATTTTTGTTGTTGTTATTGTAGCATTTTTTTATATTTCCATATTGTATTAATGTGAATTGGGCTTGACCGTGATTAAATTAAATTAAAATTAACGGTTATTTTATTTATTTCCTGATTAATTGAATTTGAATAAGAATATATAATAATATAATTTATAAATGAACACTTCTTAAAATTTATGAAAAAGTTTTCCATAATCCCAACTTAGGTTGATACACAATACGCAGTAGCTAGTATAAATAATAAAGTAGGTATACTTTTTTCTCTCACCGTTCCATATTTTCCTATCTTATAAATTATTTCTGATTTATTGTTTGAACCGGTCCTGTACGAATCACGTGACTCATGCCGACCAACTTAAAATTAGCACAACATGGCGACCACAGTAGAGGAACCGAATATACAATTAGAAGTCCATGGATCCTAAGTCAGTGATTTCGACCCATTCCTGAAATGGGAGTAATAAGTATTGGAACAAAACTGTATACATCATTATCGGCAGCGTAGGATCCCTCTGTTTTTTTACCAATATAAACTTCTAAAGTTTGTACATAAAACATTTTTGCGTCCACAAGGGCAAATCTTTTTAAACATTCCTATGCTTCCTTGTTGGATTGCAAATTGGATCTCATTAGTGAATATATTATTTTTTCATATTTAAAGTGTACAGTGTTTAGTAATAAGATATCAATAGGGTCAGTGCCCATTGATATTCTTACAATCCCTTCACCTCCATCAACGGGAACCATCCCGTACGAGACTGAGTACACTCGTCGACTCAAAGCCAAAATTCATTCTCTCAATGTAACAAAACCCGAGATTTTTACAAGTGAAAATTTAACCAAAAACGTTAACGTGCGTGTTCGTAAAACCATTGTGTCAGTAAAAACATCCTCGAAAACTTCTAGACTTAAATGTACGTCAAAACATAAAATTAATAAAAAAAAGACCGGCAAACAGTCAAAAGTTTCCATTCCTAAAAAAAACAATAATTGATAAAAAAAGTGACGCGAAAACGGAATCTAGTGATTGTCAAGGGCCATCAGCCAATAACATAAATAATATACAATTAACGAAATACAGTGACGAAATAACGCGTATTAAAAACCAAACGTTACAACTTAAAAACAGAAACATTTAAAATTAGTCTACGTTGAAGACGACTTACTCAATAAAGAAAGGGAGAATAATAGCATCCCACTAACGCTTAATATCCTGCAAAAGTATCTCGACGATATAGACACAAATATTTTGTCAGAAGCGCTAATATCGGCATCGATAACGAAAAAGTGTCTAGGAAACTGGGAAAAAGTCTAGAAATAGACAATATCGACTCTGCCATAACGCAAACAAACAAGTGTCTAGATACGAAATCTAATAAAAAGTGTCCAAAAAAAATCTTTAGAAAAAAAGTGTATAGAAAGTGAGTAAAAGCGTACAGAAAACGAAAAATCCTTAACACTGAGACATCCTTTCTGATTTGTCTAGGTAACGACACAAATTGCATGTCGACACCAGCACATTCCAACATAATTACTGGAAATCATAATAATATGGAGGAAGATACTATAGGACCGAGAAGCAGTCCAAACTCTACGGAGGATGAGGAAGACAGTAGTAAATCTCAAAGCAGATATGTACAGACGACAACCGTGCAAGCGCTGGTACACAAACCTGCAAATCAGTCGAGGATACAACAAATCGAGGAGGAAGACAAGCAAGTAAAAAACGATTTTATTCCACAATATCAGGTAATAAACAAAAATGTCAAAGAAATAAAAGCAAGAAATATCTATAAAAATGAAAAAAACACGATGGAAGAGTTAGACGCAATACCCATGGACACCGGATATGAATACCCAAAAAAAACTGCAACATTCAAAAATATATTGAGTCAAGCTAAGCAAAACCAAACTCCATTTTCAACACAAAACACTTCCGAATCCGTATCCGAGATGTCGGATGATAACACTGAAAACACAAAAAAAATGTCAACATCACAAAAAAAAGAAAAAAAACGCGTTTTCGAAAATTCACTACATCTGAAGTATCTTCGGAAGAAGACGAAAATATACCCCAGCTTAACACCAAGAGAAGTACAGCAACAAAAAAAGCGTCAACAAACTGCCCTCCCATTATCATAGATGGTAACGTTTCTTACCATAGTGACATGGTCAATAAGATAAAAGACGAAATTAAGAAGTCGTTCGAGATAAAGTATATACAAATAATTCAAACAAAATTTTTACAACCGACGTGGATGACTTCGAAAAACTAAAAAAGATATTGAAAAATGAGAAAGTGCAATACCACACATATTCGAGACGAGAAGACAGATCTCACGCTTTTGTACTTCGTGGATTGGCAGAGGGTCTAGAGCTTATAGACATATAAGGAGAACTTGAAAAAATACACAAATTCGCGATATATTTAGGATGAAAACTAGAGGCCGCCCACTATATCTGATAGTAACAAATCCGAAAGTCACCCTAGATTTTCTAAACAAAAATGTTCGAGTTATCGAGCACACGAGAGTGATCTGGGAGTTTAGGAGACAAAACAACATACAGTGTCACATATGTCAATTATGGGGACACGCGTCATCGAACTGTGGGAGAACTCCCAGATGCCTCAAGTGTGCTGTATTCCACCTTACACCCGAGTGCACAAAAGAAAGAACAACCCCAGCAAGATGTGCGAACTGCCAAGGAGATCACCCGGCTAACGACGAAATCTGCCCGGAATTTATAAAAAGAAAAACCTGGATGGATGAAAAAAATCCCTCAACCAAAAAACTAAACCCACCCCTCAAAAATACATCCCTGCACCCCTCCCGAAAACCAATCCTTGGACACAAAACAAAAACAACACAAAATATCCCAGTTTACCATCAAAATCTCACCCTCCAGTAACCCTTCAAATTACTCACCCCAACCCCAATCCCGCAACCCTCCTGCACAAGCTAAAAATGTAAAATTTATTCAAGAAACTGCAAACAATTGTCAACCTGGATGAACTTGCGAGGGCAGTTGGCGACCTACTGCGAGACATGAAAACAGCATCTACCAAAATTGAGAAATTCACCATCTACAAGAACTTTGTGGCTGGAATAGACAACCATGATATATAGGCAGGTACGTGGAAAAACAGAATTTCAAAAACAATATGATCTCAAAATAATTTTCTGCAACGTATGCGGAGTACAAAATAAACTACCCATAATCAGACATTTTCTCGACATTCACAAACCAGATATTTTCTTTTTAATCGAGACTTTCCTTAAATCATACAAAACAATAAACTTCAGAAACCTCGAAAATCGTCTTTTTAGACAAGACCGCGCTGACGATGCTGACGGTGGCGGCATGAATTTCAAAATCCTGCAACAAAATAACACATCAATTGAGCATATAGCGATCTTCTTTGATAACAAAATTAAAATTGTTGGAGCTTATAACCCGCCCGGTAACAAATCAAACACACATACTTACACAACATTTTCAACACACATAACAAAGTATTGGTAGTTGGTAATCTCAACTGTAGACATCCACAGTGGAACCAATACACCAACTACCCTAATGCTAATGGGAATACACTCTTGAAGTTCTGCGATAACTCGGAGTGTAATATATTTCACACAAATGATCCTACCCACTTCCCTTTTGCTGCAAATCATACACCTAGTATAACAGACATCGCAATAGGCAAAAATATCAATAATATAACCAACATCAAAACCCTCACCGACCTTAAATCAGACCACGATCCCGTCCTTATACACCTTAAACTTTCCCACAACATTCACAACCCTAATAATCCCAAAATATATAACTACAAAACAAAAAATTGGTTGAAATTCAGAAAATTTATAAATAAGAGTTTAAACATAATAGATGAAATAGAAAACACCCAACATATAACAAACATCATTAAAAACTTACAAAACATAATAATAAATGATAGAGACTAATCGACATTAATTAAATCAATTACTCCAACAGATAATAAATTGCCTAATAACATAATACAATCTATTCAAGAGAAAAATAAAATAAGGAAAAGGTGGCAAAGATACAGAAACTTAAATGACAACTTTTAAGACAGCAACAAACCGCAATAAATAACCTAGTTAAAGAACATCAAAACAAAGAATGCACCGAATTCTTAAGTACCTTGAAACCGGAAGATGATTCCCTATGGAAAATCGCCTGTCATTTTAGAAATAAGTTTAACGACATTAATAAAATAATAAGTAACGGTCAAGTATATACCAAGACTCCCGATATCGCAGAAAAGTTCGGAGAGTATTTCCAAAGCAACTTTGTAAACCACTCTCAACACACACAATATCACCAAGACATTACACACACAGTACGACAACACCTAAACTCCCTTATCACCTCAAACAGAAAAAAATTAACAACATGCACTGAAATTTACAACACAATTCAACAAATTAAAAACAAAACAGCACCCGGTTCAGACAGCACAACATATTACTGAAAAACCTACCAAAAAAAGCAATTGTACAACCAACGTACATAATTAATTTTATTATCAAAACAGGACAGTATCCCGAGATGCTCAAAATAGCCAACGCCATCCCTATCATCAAAGCAAATAAACAATCATGTTATGTAGATAGTTATAGTCCAATATCACTCCTATACAATATAGCGAAGGTGATTGACAAAATAATTTTATTCCGTCTTAAACAGTTTGTTGAAAAACATGACATTATTCCCTCGGCGCAATACGGATTCAGAAGCGGCCATAGCACCATATCTCAAATTATTAGAGCAATCAATTACATAGGAGAAGGTTTTCATGCTAAAAACAAATCCGTTATGCTAACGGTCGATATTCAAAAGGCATTTGACACCGTATGGCATGAGGGATTAATACATAAACTAATTTCACTGAAAACTCCTGATTATTTAATAAAAATATTAAGTTCGTATATATCCAACAGAATTTTTTACGCCAAAATTAACAATCACACTGCTGGACCATACTCGATCCAAGCAGGAGTACCTCAAGGCTCGGTGTTATTACCTTTGCTATACTCCTCCTTCATCCACGATCTCCCAACATCCCCTAACCTTCTAACCGCAATGTATGCCGATGATACTTGTTTTGTTGCCTCTGCACAAAATCCTGATCAAGCTCTCGAAACAGTACAAACACATATCAATACAAAAATAATACCATATTTACACGAACGCAAACTAGTTATCAACGAATCCAAAATAGAGTATTTATTAATAAGGAGAATAGCTAAAAAAACACGTCACTGCAATCTCAGCTTCGCGTAAATGGACATAATATTAAGCCTAGTAGTACCCTAAAATACTACAGGTACGCAAGGCTAATATTGCAATGGGCAAACTCTATCCACTCATTTGTACACACAGTAACTTAACAAGCCACAACAAAATTCTTACATATACTTACACAATCAGACCATGTAAACAAACAAATTATTAAAATCAACGTCAGTCATGTTGCCGTCTTATAATCTAATAACCCCATGTCATTTTTGAAACCCCGTTTTATAGCTACTAGGATAACCTAGCTGAAATATTGTAGTAGTCAAAAATATTCTAAGGGACAAAGTTGTAGTAGACAGCGAAATAATGCAGTTGTAAGGAGCCATTTATTTTATCACCGGACAAACACAACAAGAGGAAAATTGGCCAGAACATCGGCAATTTTTTGTAATTTTTCTTTATGTTGTAAAAGGGAACTAAAATATTCTAATAAAGGCTATTTTTAATAATAATAATCTTTTCGAACCATTTGTTAAGTTTGTTCGGCATATACTGCCGGAAGGAACAGTTACCCAGGAATGTTGATAACTGTTCGGCGATTGTAGCGAACACACTTATCGTGTAGCACTGCTGACAGTTTGAAACAAAATTATCTACAAACTCCCTAATTGCAGCCAACTTGTCAACCGCTTTCCTTTCTTCACAAATCTGTTTAATGATGAATCGTAAATTTTGAAGTAAAAATAAGAATCTCTCTTGACATGGTAAGCCAGAATCTTTCAATACCGAGACCTTTTCTGTCCCATAATTCTCTTACATTTAGACAACTACTCCTTAATGTACCAGCCAGGTAAAGTAAACCTAATAAAGCATTCATTTTGATAAGATGGGTAGGTTTAGAATATCTGGTTCTTGAAAATTTGTTAGCGTTTGAATATTCAACAATTTTTTACAGCATACTATCAGAAATGAAAAGATTTAAAGTTTTTGAGACATTTTTCGCAATTTTAGCACAGCGCCTGAAACCAGGAAGAGTTGTTACAATATTACAGCTTCGTGTTCTGACATTACTTTTTAGCAGCACAGTGTTTTCGCCACACGGTTTTCTTGTCTTTTCCAATGAAGGAAAAGGTACTCTTGTTTTTTTTTGTTCTCAGGTTCATCTGATGAATCTACGCCTGGCTGTGTATCTGAGGTTTCCTGTCTTTCCTCTAAATTATCTTCTGTTTCTGTATCAGTATCTTTTGGGTCTTCTTGTTCAATAGCCTCACCTGCACTTTATTTCCACATGTTAAGTAGACGTTCTTCTTCGTTCTCATAATTCACACCGTAACGCTATAAGTAAATATGATTATATTATGGACTTTTATTTTGATATTATGTTATATACTTACCAAAATTAATAATTTTCGCCAAAAATATTAACATAAAAAAACATTTGCACTCGCATTGGGTCTACTAGACTTTAACAACGAATATTAAATAAACTATAATATATCTGTTCACGTATCATTCACAGCGCAGAAGGCTGAAGCCACAGCGCGATATCTCCTCCAGTTACTAAACCAGAGAGCGTTGTGTACCCGCTGATTCTAAGAAATTTGGCGATAGTGCCGGAAAGTTCACTACCTATTTTTGCAATTTCCACAAAGGAAAAAGTTGGGCGCCTCAGTAAAATGAAGCGACTGTCAAAGAATTAGCTTGTTATCAATGATTTGGAAAAAAGGCATCGACTCCCGGACTAATATGTTTAATAGTACATTATACACCATTTAATTCCGCGGGTGGTATTTGATTCCTGAGGACGGAGCGCAGCGGAGCTCGAGGGAAACAATCCACATACACATTTTTAATAAAAATACATACTACTTAGGATGGACTTTTACGAAACTTGGCTGGGCATCGAGGATGGACTTCTAAGATGCTTGGCTAGACATCGAGGAGGGAATTTTATGAAATGAAACTTGGCTGGGCATCGAGGTCGGACTTCCATTTTTTGGTACTAATAATATTATATAATAGTAATATTTTATGATTTCAAAGTGCACCAATAAAAAAATAGTGTAAAGTATTCGTGGATAACTGGTCTTTCAAACACGCGCGATTTTTCGAGCACGACGGCGTAGCGTTATAAGACCTTACATATTGACCTATTCAAACGCCATTTTAATTATTAGTTTCTATCTTATAAACCCATCTAAAACGCCTATGTTATCGTTGTAGTTAATATTTAAAAATATTTAAAGTGTATAACTAAATATTCCCTATATTTCTCGAACCTCAATTTGTTTAGCCTTGTAAATGTCATCTTAATGTCGTTTATGACTTTTGTACGTTTTAAATTGTCATTAGTTGCTTTTATGTCATTTTTAATAGATTAAGTTATTTTTCTTCTCGAAACCCTGACCCAAAACATCAAATTGCAAGAGGTTGTGGACCCAGGACACGCGTGAGACACCACTAAAGTCTCTGGAGTTTGTAATTTATTGAATTTTTGTGTTAATACGAGTAAGTGATATCATGAGCCAGCTTCCACTGATCGAACGTCTACAAGGGCACGAGAACTATGATACGTGGAAATTCGCGGTACAGATTTATTTAGAACACGAAGAGCTTTGGGACGCAGTAAAAGGATTTTCATGTTTTTTTTAATTATTTGTCTAAAAATAATGTGATCGTAGAAAAAAATCTTGTGTGCAATTTGAGCAGAAAGTGCATTGCCGCTTTTGGCAACTATCTGCCTCAAGCGGCAAAGTATCACTTTCCGCTCTTAATATTTACTACTTTATCTTTCGTTTACTATTGTATTACTTTTCCGCCCATCCGTATCCAATATGCGACGATACTAGTTTTTCTACAACCATTATGCAAAACACGCTTTTCTAAACAAATTTTTATACGAAAAGCAGGCCTTTTCTTAGATATCCGTTCGAAAAGTAATGACTTACAGTTGGAAAAAAGCACGTTATTGAACTTTTCCGCACAGAAATGTCACTTTTCCGTACGTAAATGTCAATGTCCAATGATTTTTGACAATCTAACATTATCTTTATAGTGAATTCCATTGACAGACACTAATATTACAATTAATGATAACTTATTATAAAAAAAATATACACCAGACATAACAATACAAAATTGAGCAGAATTGATCACGTTTACCTGATTTTGTAAATTCTTTCTGTTCAAAGTTTAAATAAAATATAATTCACTTTTTCCTCTCATTAATAAACGTGGTTGTAGAAAAATATTGTGTACAACTCGTACGCAAAGCACAAATTATAATTTATTAAAACTTTGTACAGAAAGAATTTAAAAAAATGAATATTGAATATAGCAAAATCAGGTAAACGTGATCAATTTTGCTCAAATTTGAATTGTTATGCCTGGTGAATCCTTTTTTGATAATAAGTTTTCATTAAATGTAATATTAGTGTGGGTCAACGAAATTTACTATAAAGATAATGTTAGATTGTCAAAAATTATTTGACATTGACATTTCCGTGCGAAAATGTGCCATAACGTGTACATTTCCTACTGTAAGTCATTACTCTTCTAACGGATATCTAAGAAATGGCCTGCTTTGCGTATAAAAATTTGTGTAGAAAAGCGTGTTTTGCATAGTGGTTGTAGAAAAAAGTATTGAATTACCCCAAAAAAAGTTGGAATTTAAGAAAAAATTGAGTTATTTTCCGTTTTTCAGCAAGAAGAACACGAAAAAACGGTTTTTAGAAAAAAATCCGCTGGCCAAGATCGAAGTCCCGGAAACAGCGTGAACCAGAAGCGAGACGCTTTGTACATAGTTGTATAGAAAATTCTATTGTACATAATTTTATTATTTCTATGAAAGAGTTTATTTAATTTTATTTCCAGCATAACTGTAACTAAATCTGAATAAAAGCAATTGTAATCAAACAGCCCTTTATGTTCTACCCCTGACTACCTACGGCACTCACAATTTGTAATATCATATCTTATTTTTTCTATTAACATATATTAAGTCAATCACAAGGTAGGTCACGTCTTGGTCTAGCCAAAAATAAGTAAACATCAGGTAGGCATCAAATGAAGTGTAACTTCTGTCATTCTGACGATGATATTTAGGTAATATCGAAACAATTGTCAATTTTTTAGAGTTTTTAACATTTTTCAATATATTGTGGAATAAGCTAGGAACAGTAAGTTTCATTTAAAACATTATATTATTTTTCTTTTTTATTGTATACTTAAAAATTGTATATACATTAGGATATCCTATTTAATAATAAATATATCTATCTAACTCTCCAGTTCCCCACGCCAATCCCCTACGTTCCAGCGCTCAGTCGTTTGGAGTAACATTATTTGCAACTTATTTATTTAGTAACATTTTATTTAAATATCAAGATTCGCACGTTGTTATGCTTCTCATATTTTTGAAATCCTTCTTTGAAAATTTTAAATATCTGTCCTTATACTTCAATAATTATATAAGGCACTCCTTGTACCTTACTAGTACCCAGTTTTTTTCCAGGTACCATTCCACCTTCTTCACCTTTACTCAGTTCTTGATAGATACCATTTTTTGTAGTCTTCCATACCTCGCTACATTTTTTCTATCAACAAATCTAGATTAGGAATTTGAATAAATGTCTTTATTCATTTATGTTAATCTAGTATTTACATCCATTAAGAAATAACTTGTGATAATCACATTGAACGCTCGAGTGAGCAAATATTACGAATTAATTTTCTTCATTTTATACGTACGTACGTGTCGATCGGAAAAAAGTCAACTTTTTCCCTATATTCAACCTATATAATACTATCAACGATGATTTACTAAGAACATTCCTTCTCTAACATTTTGTTGTTCATAGAGTGTAACGGATAGCATTAAAAATTGAGAACGTACCTGCCGCTTCAGATAATAATATATTATGATGTACGAACGCGGAAGTTACCGCCGATTGGGTTATCACGGCCTCCAGCTCTTCGGTACTTCAACTAGAACCAGCATAATGGCAGACACGCGACTAATTTAAGATAAGACAATAATGAATGTTACATATTCGCATTAACATTATTCATTAGTCTTATGGCGACGTTCACTACAAACACCCAATATACAGTTATCGATTTATCTTTGGTTTAGTTAGTTCTAGCTCTATTTTTACAGCCACATGGAATAAATTCGATGATAAATAAAAGGGGCGCTCGTATCGATTGATATTTTTAATTGCAAATGTTTTAAATACTATAGTACGACCAAAAAGTACCTAGAATTTTCTGATTTCTGTTAATGCATGCTAGCGTTTTAATTTTAGATCGATTAAGAGAACTAATATCGTAGTAGGCATTGACTGACATAATTTTGACGTATCTAAATGTCATTACATCCTATATAATAGTTCTTGGCCAGTATATGAAAATACGAAAATCAATATAATAACGCAAGTAGGAAAAAGACGTCTATACTCGATAGTCAAAATTGTGTAAAGTGACGTCATCGGTTATCTACCGATTTAAAGTGAACTCCATGAGCGTATCATAGTTTAAGGGTGCGAATACTGAAATATCTGGAATTTCAATTTTTAACATTTGAAATAATAACTAATCACAAGTTGTTCATAAGTAAGTTAAAACAAAATAAAAAAATGTTTAAAAGTCAATTCCAACTTACTACTACTAAAACTAAAAAAAAGTTGTTTGTCAAGACCAAAATAAATTACCAATAAGTATAGGTATGTTGCGAGGTCACTTGTAAAATGTCTGACTAACTGGAAGCGGTATCACTCCCGGACGACTCCTCAGAATCATCGCTTTCTCCTCCTATATCGATAATGAGTGGTTCCGTCATTACTTCTACACGTATGTCTAAATTCCAAAACTTTATTTCTTCTTTTAATACGTGTTGAATACATTTACGCCAACTCTCAGCAGTAACGGTATGCAGCGCCTCGTCAAACAGTTTCTCAACGTCAGCCATTTTGAATGTACTGTTTTTTCTCGCAACATAATTTTTCACTTGGGCCCAAACCAGCTCGATGGGGTTTAACTCACAGTGTTAGGGAGGAAGTCTAACAACTGAGACGTTGAAATCTTTCGCCATTTCATCGACAACGTACTTAATATAACTGCTTTTATGTTTCCGTACGAGAGATAATAATTCAACTTTTAGCATTGCCTCGTTGTGCGGAATGCTTTTACTCTCTAACCAATCAATTATAACCCTCTTGCGGCTAGCTGAAGTAGGTATTTGCTCCAGTCGACGAGAGTGGTATGAAGCATTATCCATATAACTATCACTGAACCAGAAGTTACCTTTGTTAAAATTGATCTAAACCATGTTTCAAACCGGTTACCATCCATCTCTTCATGGTAATCGACAGTTTTTTTGGACTGAAAACTTAGTAATCCACCTTCTACAAATCCTTCCTCGCTGCCAATGTGAGTGATAATCAGTCGACGTCCTTTCCCAGAGGGAGCTTTTAAACCGGAAGAGAAACCCGGCCATAAAGGCTTGTCGATTGCTTCGTATATTCATGTCTTGCCACACTTTTGACAGTGTGGCCTTCATTTAACCATGTTTCGTCAAGATAATATATGTGCCGTCCTTCGTTACGAAACTGTCGTATCTGTTTTAAATCATTTCTCCTCCATTCCACAATGTCATTTCGTTCAATTAAGGCACTGTTTCTACTTCTTGTTTGGTAACGAAAATTCATTAATTTTAAAGTTCGTCTCAAAACTTTATCACTGATGTTTGGTAAAGTATCATCAGCTTCTATTACCTTGCTCAATTTAGCTACCGAGGGGATTTCATTCCTAAAATAAAAAGAATGTATTTCCCTACGTATAGCATTCCGTGTTTGGTCGTCCAAAACAATTTTCTTTCTTCCCCTACTTTCCGGTTTACAGTTTTCACCTCGTTCTCTTGTCAAAGATCCGTCCCGCGATTTCTTTAGAATATTGTATATAGTACTCTCAGAAACTTTAGTTAAATAACTGCACTTAATCACAGCGTCACTAACACCCAACTGTTTGTCCATGGCACGCAGTCCTTCGTACACATTTAATATGAGGACTTTTTCTTCCCGAATTAAATTGTTACGACGCCGTTTTTTATCGCCAACACCGCTACACTCCGCCATTATTGTCACTAAATATACCGATATAAATATTACAATAAATACCAATAATAACCGATTTATCACACAAAACCACAACACAAATACTGATGTTACGTTCATGAAGAGAATAAACACCTCACATAACTGTTTACTATCACTGTCTCATTCGCGTAGCTCGATCTATCTATCTCGTTCTCAAAGCCGGAACATTGAAGCGACTCTCCAACATTGTCAAATCGGCGAGTTTTTCACAACAAACTTTGCGTTCAAGAAATATACATAAACACTTTATTTCACATTTCAAGTAAACTAATTATTATTAGTCTGCTTGAAATTTGAAATAAATATATTAAATTGGTATTGACTTAATTACATTGCATCTTTTGTACCTGAAATATTGACACAATGGATTTGAAGTGTATTTATAAAATACAGCATTTCTCTCTAGAATACATATGGCAACTGCGCTTTAACCAAAGTGTTGATTAGATAGCTCTGACTCACTTTACACAATTTCGACTATCGAGTATAGTTCAACAATGATATGAAAACGGAATTAGGGATGTGAGACAATTTGTCCGTTTGACAGGACTAAGCAAGTCGACGGTTTCCAGTATGCTGAAACTCGTAAGAAATGATATTGGTTTAGAACAGCCATTCTCTAAGTGTGTTCCGCGAAACCCTAAGGTTCCGCGATATCCCCATAGGGGTTCCGCAAGAATTCAGAAAAAAAATCAAAACACCTCTCTCTGGTCGAACGTTATGTCGAGGCACAGCCGAACTTAGTCGCCACCCACATTAGTACAATTTTACTATGCCGCCACCGCCGATATCTACTTGTGCGCGCTCACAAAGTCGAAATTGCTTACACCGCATTTTTGTATTTCTATTTTTATTTTGGCTTTTTATTTATCAAAGGCGCCGACTCGACTATTTTTGAGAATGTTCGAGATCGAGGTTAGGACTATAAAAGTGACGATCGCGCCTCAAGACTCATCGGTCGACGATTAGCGTTCGGAGCGATAAGCACCTACCTACGTACAACTTAGCTATAGCGAATTGCGAATTTTAAACGAAGTGTTTAGGTATTGTTCTACTGCTATATTTTGCTTGTATCAGTTCTGTACATTTCTTCTTTGGACTAAACTCTTCTCCGCAGTAATATTATTAATAAAGAAGAATGGAACGTTGGCTTAAAGGTGCTAAACGTGTTGCAACAACGTCTTCTAACGAAGCCGAATGTTGAAAAAGCAATACACGCGGAGTATAGAGCAATTACCGATCCAGACTATGATGCAACGACGTCAAGCTTCACGGTTTCAAAGGCGAAAAAAAGGAAGTTGATTCCAACTGTCCACCTCTCTGCATGTTATGTAGTAAACTAAAAGTTCCGTGGCACCTGCCAAGTTGCGCCGACATTTGGAAACTGTACACCCCGAGTCTAAAGACAAGAATAAAGAATTTTTTGTACGTAAAAAAGAACAATTTATTGGAAAGTCAAAAAACTATGATGCTTGTAAACCAAACTATCAATGAAAAGACCACGGAGGCATTATATTTAGTTAGCTATCGCACTGCACAAGCAGGTGAAGCACACACTATCGCTGATAATTTAATATGTGTGCTAGACATAATAAAATGTATGCTTGATGAAAAATCTGCAAAGAATCTGTCTACTGTGCCGCTATCGAACGATACTGTTTCACGGCGAATTCATGATCCGGCAAGCTACGTCAAACAAGAACCAGTTACACGTCTACAAAAAACACGATTCGTCTTGCAAATGGATGTGTCGACTGATGTCTCAGGTTTGGCTATTTTGCTAGTTATCGTGAAATATCCATATGAAAGTTCTTTTGAAGAAGACATGCTTATGTATTCATCGCTGCCCACTAACACTACCGGAGAAGAAATTTTTAATAAAATAAATATATTTTTTGAATAGAATAATCTCAGTTGGAACGATTGCATTGACATTTGTACAGATGGGACCAAGGCGATGACGGGTAAAACAGCAGGAGCAGTGTCACTAAAAAAAAATAAAGCGCCTAATTGTAATTTCAGCCATTGTATCCTGCATAGACAAGCACTTCCAGTGAAGAAAATGCCGTCAAATTTAGAATTACTTATGACTGAAGCGGTAAAAATAATTAATTTTATCTGATGGCATGTCATAATGACAACGTTATGTCACTCAATTTTGATGACATACGGAAGCTCATTATGGGACTAAGTACCATAATGAATTCATTATGGGACTAAGTACCATAATGAATTAATTATGGTACTAAGTACCATAATGAAATTCTATAGGGAAAACATGTAATGGTTTGATCAAAAAAGTTTATTCAAAATGCATAACTATGTACCAAACTATTTATTATAAATGGTAAAAGAACAATTACTACAATTTGTAATATTAATTCCAATGGATTCTACAGTTTTTACATCAGTAGTTGATGATTGTTGGCAAACTTGTAATCCTGTTTGGTTATTGGCATCAAAAATTGCTTCTGATATTTTTTTCTTTTGCTCTTTTGAATTTTCGATGTAACCTTCAGCGACAGTATTGCTTTTCCATCCGCCATGGCGTTTCACGGTACACAGATCAGCTCCACAATCAGCCAAAAATGAAGCAGACTATCGCCGAAAACAATTTCCGGTATATTCTTCAGGGCGAGGTAAATTCAAGAAAGTGGCAATAACTTTTGGCATTTTACCAAAGGTATGTATTCCAACGGGTTGTTTTGTGCATTTCTTATTTCTATAAGTGACAAAAAAACGTAGATGGTTTGTGTTGCAAGGTCGTATTTTCACATATTGTCTGACAAGTTCTACCATATTCAATCCTGGGATATTCTCCGTAGTTACAAAAAATTCTCGCATTACCTTTGTTTTTGTATTCGGTAATGTAATTCTAAGAACGGATCCTTCATCTATTACATTTTCAACAAGCATATTTGTCAATTCCTCTCTTCTGCATGCTCCACTTAGTCCAATTATCATGGCAACTTTATTAAATAAGTATGTATCATCTGATGCTTCCGTTAAAAACTTTGTAACATCTTGTTTAGTAAAAATTTTGGATTTTTTAGCTCTATAACCTTCTGATTTACGTTTTAGTAATGCAACCAGCTGTAGGTACTTACTAATATCGACGTTTTTTCTTGTTGTTGATAAAATACTTCTTATCATCGAATAATACGACTAAAGAGAAGATGGTTTTCTTTCCTTAGATAAGCATTCAAAGTAAGCCAACAATACTTTTTCATGAGTGATATTCTTGATTTTTTTAGCAGAACACCATTCTTCGTACCGATTAAACACCATTTCATATACACTCCGTGATTTTTCCGGCAAAAGGGAGTCCACGATATTTCTCGACATTTCTTCCAAATCAGAAGGTAAACTATCAGCTTCAGAATCACTCATTTTTTAAATTATATTAAATTCTACCTGACAATAATTATTGAGTTTGACAGCGATAAATAAATATTGCCGTTACAACCTGATGACGTTGTCAAGGAAATGGCAAAGCACAGCTCACTCACCTACTAATATTTGGAACTACACAATACTTTGTTTAATTTTTCGAAAATGTATTGATATAAATGCCATCAGATAAAATTTTGTATGTAATACGAATCATAAACAATCATTATGGCACACGCCGTGTTATCGGACTCGGCAATAACATTCACGACTTGTACCATAATGATCGTCTTTATGATCCTTATTACATAAATAACTATTATCAAATCACGACCGCTACAACCCCGATTGTTCTCATTATTGTGTGAAGATTATGGCAGTAAACATAAAACACTGCTGCTCCATACAGAAGTGCGATGGCTGTCTCGGGGTAAAACTTTAACAAGGCCTTTTGAACTTAGATCCGAGTTATGTTTCTTCCAGATACTTATTTTAATTTGAAAGATCTTTTGTATGATAAACCTTGGTTGTTCCGACTATCTTCTATAGCGGATATCTTTCAAAAACTGAACAAATTCAATTTACCAGTGCAAGGTAAACAGACAACAGTGTTCCAGGCCTGTAACAAAATAACTGCCTTCAAAAGAAAATTAGTGCCTGCGCGCTAACTTGCTCAATGTTTGATCTGAATGAAAGTGCGCCTAGATGCCTAATTTTGTTTATTTTCTATAATTTATCATTCATTTTCTAGTGAATCCTTTTTATTTTTACAGAATAATACAATACATTTCAATGTGTTGAATGGTAAGTCGTTTTCAAATGACCATACGAACGCTCTGGAGGTGACGGCAATTATCTTCATTTTCAATTTGTTTATAAAATTCACTCTTCCCTCCAAAATTCTGGCATATAATTTGAACACTGTATTTATCAATGTGACGCCACTGTAATTTCGACATTATCTGTAATCTTTTTGTTGACTAAGGCAATTATCCCTAAATTCCAGTTCTTAGGTGTTTTGTCTTCAAGTACTGGGTTCATGAGCTCTGTTAGATAACTCACTGCTATCTCTGGCATTGCGGTTAATATGTCCGCAGATGTTTTGTCACGTCCCATTGCATTCCATAGTCTAAGTTTTTCTATAACTTCTTTAACTTCCTTTCTGCTTATTTTTCATTGGGATCTAATTCAGCGTCTTGTCTAGTTTGTGTATTTTTATCCTTGTCTGTCACTTATGAAAGTTCTTTAAGGTACTCCCTCCATTATTCGGTACTTTTACGGTCATTACTTATAAGGTTTACATTTTTGTCTTTTATGTTTGATGTCGTTTCTTTCTTCCCTTCTCTTTATATATTTTTACGTTCCGAAGAAGTATTTTTTACTTGGTTTCTTTGCTGTTTATAATCATCCCAGTGCTCATGGTTTTCCACTATATGTATTTTTTCCGTCCACCAATGCGCTATTCTGGTTTTCCTGTTTGTTATTCTTGTTATTCCACAAGTACTTTCCAAGTTTATGAGTTCACTGTAATCACTTGGAAGTGTTACAACTGTTTCTTTTGAAACAATTTTATTTATGAAATCCTGAAGTAACACAAACTACACCAGACGTAGAAAGAATATTTACTCAGGTAAATATAAAACACCCACAATAGCTAATATAAGTCAGGACACCCTTAACTGGGGAGGCAACTCCCTCCAGCAATGAGTCCGCCGTTGGTATTAGCTTTCACATCCATCCACACCTATTCCCAACACAACAAAAAAACACTCAAAATGTCCCCCAGACGCTCCCGTAGATCCACAAGCTCACACAACAAGTCATTCGGACAACTTGACGAACTTGAAAAAAAAATCTACTCCCCAAAGCCTCTAATCCATCCTCCCCAAACCCCCAAAACTCCTCCACGTCAACCCCAAGCTCATACGACAAGTTAGTCCGAGAACTTGACGAACTTGGAAAAAAGAATTCAACTCCAAATATCCATACATGAAGCCTCTATCCATCCTCCCTCCCTCCCTCCCTCAAAACTCCTCCACGTCAACGTCAATACATACTTACATCGCATCCCCCACCAGGTCTTACGCTTCCTCTGTAAGATCCCCAACTCCCACTCCCTCAATTGTCCGACAACCATCCAGTCCCGGCGATGAGGAATCCACCCTCATCTGGAAAACGAAGCCCCGATCTACCCCAGCTCCTACCCCCCTCAACATTGCCACATCAACCCCCGCCAACAACACAACTTTCACCCAAACCCTTAATCTCAGAAATCTTCCACCCCAATATTCAACCCAAAAATCTCTCTTCACCCTCTTAAACACCCTCGAATTTCTCAACGGACACATCCTTTATCTGAAAGCAAATTTCAATAGAACAGCCCTCCTCAAAACCTCTTCCACGATATCAGTTAATACAATGCTCAGAAAAAATCCAAAACTCCACTGGTGATCCCAACATCACCATAAACATCTTAAACTCTACGCAACGTTCACCCCAACCA
This sequence comes from Galeruca laticollis, assembly GCA_963921935.1. NCBI lineage: Eukaryota > Metazoa > Arthropoda > Insecta > Coleoptera > Chrysomelidae > Galeruca > Galeruca laticollis. Next base: position 56,236,456 of record OY998177.1, read on the forward strand.
GTCAAACTCCTAACACCTTCTCACTCCTTCGTCTGCATGAATGTAGATGCAACAATTCCCTTTCGTCAAAACCTGGCGAATCTGCAACGACCACCTCGTCGGAGAGTTACTCAGTCGTGGGTTATATACTAGTAAAGACCCAAAGAGTAGGTCTTACCGGTTCTCGGGTAATCCTACGTAACGAGACGGAAAGATAAGTGGGCGCCACCCTGAGTTCTACTAGTCTATAAGTTACCTAACATCAACTAATCTCAGTCAGCAACGCAAGAAGTTGGAAGGTTATATAAAAAAAATACGAAGAAAGTTGTTTAAAATTTACAAGTAGTTTTATTGATTAACAGATGAAAATTGAAAATTTATTTACAAGTGGTTTTATTGATAAAAAATTATAATTTGACTGAAAAATTTAAAAAAAAATGTTATCAAATTTGACAATTTAATTTATGAGTTTAGAAAAACAAACTAGAACTGAAAGTAAATTAAAAAACAAATAAAAAAATTAGATTCTGAAGGAAACTAAAGTTTAGCCAAGAATTAAATATTTACAAAGTTATAATTTACATTAGTACAAACTATTAAGTTGATATTATATGAAAATTCGTTGGAAATAATCTATAGTTGTCAAAGATTATGGACGTTAGTACTTTCCTTGGTTTTTCTTTCCAATGATGATCTGGATAACTTGAAAAATGGATCTGGAACCAATCATCTGGCTGTGCTACGTTCAATCCCCTCGGTTCTGTATAGAGCTGTGGTCCCAGCAGGTAGAATTCATCCACAAATAAAATGTTTCTGTCGCTACGAAGGCTTAGTCTAGTCAGATGACTTTAGGCCGGTACGGAAAGTTTAGGCCGGTAAGGCAAAGTTTATGCCGGTAAGGAAAAGTGCTAGAAAATACACTTGAATCAGATATAGTTCTTGAATTCAGTAAAATGCAGGATATCTGGAGATTGAAATTGCCGTAGGTACAAGTAACATGTGTACAAAAATTATGAAATAATATCAAACAACGTGGTTCATATATCCTGTATTTTACAATATTTTAAGAAAATTCATTCATTTCATAAATAAAAAGCACAATAAAAATCATAAGAAAAGCTAATTTATTTAACTTTATTTTAATGGCTTTCCAACGTAGAATTCCATTGATATAAAAAACCAGAACACGTGGTTCATGTTTCCTGTATCAATATTTTAATCGAGATCTTAGAAATAGAAGCATAATAAAAATCATAAGAAAAGTTACGAATTCACTTAATTTTATTTCAATGGTTTTCAACGTAGAATTCCATTGGTACAAAAAAAAGTATGAAGAACCAGAACAAAATATATATAACAAAAACGAATTCGACATAATATCTCTAGTACTGAATGTTTTAAAGAAAAATTAATTTGAAACTAATAAGTACCATGTGATGAAGAATTAGCGGAGAAATATTATACATTTTAAGCGAAAACTTACCATTTCATATGAAATGCACTTCGATACGATAAAATGTTGAGCTCGATAACAAGTAATTGAACAAGGACCGAACCTCGGTGTGCATTGGCTTATATATCCAAATGAGACGAACCCTTTCGAAAACTTAAAGCTCGACAACCATCGACGAGAAATATTATTCTATGTTACGAGGGGTAAACGAAATTTACGTTACTCTTTCATCGACAGGAAATATTATGAGTGGTATTCCTACCTGCACAAATTGCGGCGGACCTCACGCCACCTTCCACCCTCGCTGCCCCCATAGGCTAACCACTCCAAATACCCCCCAAGAGACTGCCCCAGTCACACTCGAAAAGCCACCAGCTCCCTTCCTTCGAACTCTCAACTGACACCAAAATCATAATAGAAATCCTAACTGTCACCCTAATGAACGCCATTCTCAACTCAAGGGGCATCATAGCCGACACTCTCCGTCAACTAATTCCGTCCATATATCGACACCGCTGCTCTATCACAAACATAGGCAGGTGTGCTCAGTTCGCCTTCACTCCCAGCAGGAGTGAAAGCACTTCCACTTGAATCCGCGAGCCCCAACCACCCCGTCGGTGCTGCAGGTTTTTCACGTTTTTTCCTGTAGCATGGTGAATTTATTCACTAGCCAAATGGGCCAACGCATCGTCGAAATTTTTAGATTTACTTGAAGACGATACCAGCCATTCACTTAATTTCAACAATACTATTAATACTACTAACAACCTCAACATTAATTCAACTAAATTCACAAAACAAAGAAGGAAAAAAAATTAGCCCAAAAATGTTTTTTAAAACTACCGCTACTCCTAGAATTGATCTACCAACCACCGAACACTCTCAATCACGCTCAAACCACTACCGACGCCAACCCCTACCGAACTCGCACATAAACCCCAATCTAAAGACGCCCAGCTCCCCCCTGCAGAGGAACCGCATCCTATATCAGGGCCTTATCTCGAATATCTCCATATATCTAATCTCAAAAACCAAACAAACCCAAACATAAAACTCTTATTCTTCCCTCTTATTTTCCTCTATTCGTTTCATTCTCATTTGTAGGAGGAAGTGGTCGCTTCCTATTTCTGATCCTCTTCTTACTGTTATGTCTTCAATATTTTCCCATATTTATTTATTTACTAGAAAATAGTCAATTATTGATTTCTCTTTTCTTGATATGATCTATCTATTATACGTAACCAAAATTTTATTACTATATCTTACGGCATGACAAAAATATCTTCATGTTTCCATACTTCAAGCGCGTACTGTATATACATGAATAACATACTGATTTTAAGACATACACATAATTAGATTTATTTGCATAGCTGCACCTTGATGATTCTGTTTTCTCGGAAATCATCACCTCTAGATGCTATTCACAATAATTAATTTAAATAAATATAATAATTGATATTTTCTTTGTAACTATACTATACATTGATCACTCAGGTTACTCCTTGCTTTCAATTATTCGTTCCGTGCTGTTTCCAGTTATACATTAAAAACGGCCTGTAAATTTCAGAGCTTAGACCTTAGTTCCCTTCTACTTCACTGTTATCCTATTCTAGTCGAAACTAATACAATAGAATTTTTTTCTAGAACGTATTTTGATGTACATGAACAGAAATACACATGACCACCCAACAAATCACAATAAATGAATCAGTTGCCAATATAGTCGACATTTTTTATTCGGAAAGTACATATATTGTGAAAATAAATTAATTATCGACATCGATGGCAACTTTCTCATAAGTCGTAACCCACACTTTTTCGAAAATTGAGATTTTGCGGATTTAGGTCAAAGGTAGTAATATACATCTACGGATAAATATCGTAACCTACATAATGTTAATAATTATGATTTATCCTGTCCTTCGAACAGGTCGCATCCGCTTAACTTTATAGACGCTAATAAGTCTTAACCCACATCCAAGATCTGACATTGTAAGCATAGTGTGCTACGCGACCAACAGAATTGTTAGAATTACATTGTTAAACCTCGCATTAGATTAAAGGTAAGCAATTATATTTCTTTCTGAACAATTAGTAATGTTTGAAACTTTAGTTTACCGTAATTTTACTAACTAATTGTAATCTATCAATAATGAATGAAACGAAAATTAACAACAAGAGTTTAATAATTACATTTTATCAAACGTATTCGCTAACAGTTGAAACGTATCTGCCTTTTCAGTTTCGGATCAAAATAAACGGTTTCAAAGATTAAATCTAACTTTTCCGCATCTGTGAGATGCCCTGAATAATATTATAAAATTGTCACTTGTATACACTTCGGGGTATGTATCGTGTTAACAAACCGAAATTTCTCCAAAGTAACCAAAAATGCAGTGTATCTGGATTTATAGGACCCGCTGTACTAGCTATAGTTAGCTGAAAATCAATAGGGCACATCTATGAGACCCCTTGAAAAATATCCAATTACAAAATTGGTCACTTGTATACCCTCTGGAGGCTGTATCGTACTAACAACCCGAAATTTCTCCAAAAAGGACAAAAAATGTGGCACTTTAGGTACCATAGCATCCGTTGTACTTGCTCTGGTGAGCTAAAAATCAATACGGTTCATCTATGAGACGTCTTAAACAATATTCTATCACTAGATGGGCCACTTGTATACACGCTGGAGGCTATATCGTGCTATTAAACTGAAAATTCTCCAAAAATGACAAAAATTTGGTACCTCAAGTACCTTAACACCCGTTGTACTGGCTTTAGTGAGCTGAATCTCAATAGTGATCACCTTTGAGACGCCGTGAATAATATCCAATCATAAAATTGGTCACTTGTATATACTTCGGAGGCTGTATCGTGCTAACAAACTGAATTTTTTCCAAAAATGACAAAAATGTCGTACTTAAAGTACTATAGCACCTGTTGTACTGGCTGTGGTGAGCTCAAAATCAATAGGGTTCATATGTTAGATGTTCTGAATAATATTCAATAATAAAATTGGTAACTTTTTGCACTCTGGAGGCTGTACCGTGTTAACAAACTGAAATTTCTCAAAAAATTACAAAAATGTCGTACTTCAATTACCATAGCACCCGTTGTACCTATTGTTAGCTGAAAATCAACAGGGTTCATCTGTGAGATGTCCTGAACAATATTCAACCATAAAATTGGTGATTTGTTGCACTCCGGAGGCTATATCGTGTTAACAAGACATGTAACGAAAAGTGGCAGATGACAACGACGACGACATACACACAGGATTTTTTTTCTAGAAACCATTTTTTCATGTTGTTCTTGATGAAAAATGTGAAAGGATCTGAAAATTTTTTTTCAAAATTTCAACTTTTTGTGGGCAATATTAGATAGGTAGGACGGAAAAGTAAAACGTATTTCAACAATCCTCTGTTGTGATTAAAATGCTATGAATCACACGATGCAGTATATTATAGTTGTACATATTCCTTTATTAGAAATCTTTATATATATATATATATATATATATATATATAGGGTGTCCCTCAATGTTGACCGTTTTACAGTCGGCTAACCTGATTTCTCTTCACGCGTCCGTGAAGGCAAGTTTAGCTGAAACAAAACAGACAACATCCACATTAGACTATAACATACTGATACGAAACAGCACACTGGTATATGCAACGGCCACCTCGTCGGAGAGCTACTCAGGCGTGGGTTATATACTAGTAGAGACCCAAGGAGTAGGTCTTACCGGTACTCGCTCTAGTCAACTAAAAATCAATAAGGTACATCTGTGAGACACCTTGAACAATATTCAATCCTGAAATTGATCAATCGTATACTCTCTGGAGGCTGTATCGTGCTAACAAACTGAAAATTCTCCAAAAATGACGGAAATTTGGTACTTCAAGTACCATAGCACCCGTTGTACTGTCTTTACTGAGTTGAATATCAATAGGGTTCATCTTTGAGATGCTCTGAATAATATCCAATCATAAAATTAGTCACTTGTATATACTCCGGAGGCTGTATCGTGCTAACAAACTGAAACTTCTTCAAAAATGACAAAAATATCGTACTTAAAGTACTGTATCACTAGTTGTATTGGCTCCGGTGAGCTGAAAATCAATAGGGTTCATCAGTGAGAAGCCCTGAAAAATATTCAATCATAAAATTGGTGACTTGTTGAACTGCGCAGGCTGTGTCGTGCTAACAAACTGAAATTTCTCAAAAAATTACAAAATGTCGTACTTCAAGTACCATAACAACCGTTGTACTGACTCTGGTGAACTCTGTGACATGTCCTTAACAATATTCAATCATAAAATTGCTGACTTATCGCACTACGGAGACTGTATCGTGCTAACAAGACATGTAAGTAAAAGTGGCCGACGACAACGACGACGACGACGACATACACACAGTATTTTTTTTCTGAAAACCGTTTTTTCGTGTTGTTGTTGATGGAAAACGTAAAAATAACTCAAAAAAAAATTTCAAAATTTCAACTTTTTTTGGGGTAAACCAATACTTTTCTCGCATATAGAAAGGTTGGGCGGAAAAGTAAAAATTATAATTTGACTGAAAAATTTAAAAAAAAATGTTATCAAATTTGACAATTTAATTTATAAGTTTAGAAAAACAAACTAGAACTGAAAGTAAATTAAAAAACAAATAAAAAAATTAGATTCTGAAGGAAACTAAAGTTTAGACAAGAATTAAATATTTTACAAAGTTATAATTTACATTGGTACAAAGTATTAAGTTGATATTATATGAACATTCGTTGGAAATAATCTATAGTTGTCAAAGATTATGGACGTTAGTACTTTCCTTGGTTTTTCTTTCCAATGATGATGTGGATGACGTAAAAACGAATCTGGAACCAATCATCTGGCTGTGCCACGTTCAGTCCATTCGGTTCTGCATAGAGCCGTGGTCCCAGCAGGTAGAATTCATCCACGGGAAAATGTTCCTGTCGCTACGAAGGCTTAGGCCAGTAAGATGACTTTAGGCCGGTACGGAAAAGTTTAGGCCGGTAAGGTAAAGTGCTAGAAAATACACTTGAACCAGATATAGTTCTTGAATTCAGTAAAATGCAGGATATCTGGAGATTGAAATTACCGTAGGTACAAGTAACATATGTACAAAATTATGAAATATTATCAAACAACGTGGTTCATATATCCTGTATTTTACAATATTTCAAGATAATTCATTCATTTCATAAATAAAAAGCACAATAAAAATCATAAAAAAGTTACTAATTTATTTAACTTTATTTTAATGGCTTTTCAACGTAGAATTCCATTGGTATAAAAAATATAAAAAACCAGAACACAATATATATAAAAAAACGAAATCGACATAATATCTCTAGTACTGAATGTTTTAAAGAAAAATTAATTTGAAACTATTAAGTACCATGTGATAAAGTATTAGCGGAGAAATATTATACATTTTAAGCGAAAACTTACCATTTCTATGAAATGCACTTCGATACGATAAGATGTCGAACTTGACAATAACTAGATAAATAAAGGGCCGAATGTCCACGCGCATGGGTTTAAATATCCAAATGAAACGAGCTCTTCCGAAAACTTAAAACTCGGCAAGCATCGACCAGAAGTATTATTCGATGTTACGAGGGGTAAACGAAATTTACGTTACTCTTTCATCGACGAGAAATATTATGAGTGGTTAACGAAATTCACGTTACATATAGCCCCTAAATCTGACTCTGTCTAAGCCAGGTATAAAAGTTAAAATTATGGCGGACGCGCAGGGATTTCTTAGAATTGTTTACGATTGTGACTATCTTATCTAGACATTGTTTTTGTGACGAGTTTTATCTAGAAAATGCCAGAAAACCAATTGTTTTTGTGTAAGCCGCAATCTAGAATTATCTAGTGAAAAAGGCACTAATATATAAGGGACCGACCAGGAAGAGTTAGTTTTAGTTGATAAAGTGATCCCGAGAAATAAACAAGAATACACCGAAATAGCGAACAGTAAAGTGTTTATATAAATTAATAATTAAGTTTGTGTACATAAATTAAATTCAAGTGAATTGTTAAGTGTATATAAATTAAGTGTTAGTGAGTAGTTTAGAGTTTAAATAAATTCATAAGTAGCCATACCGTGTGTTTAAAATTTATCCCACCCGTTTACTGTTTAAATAAATAAGAAAAGCATTACAATACCAAACATTATATAAGAACAAATTTTTTTATTCGTACTCATCGCTACTAGTTTCCCTATCTGAAACCCTCGTTACTAAAGGTTTCAGCTTATCTGAAGGACATATGCCCGTATAAGCAGTCCTACTTCGTTTTTATACTGTTAGTTCTGTAACGACGTAAAGGTCCTTATATAATACCTTAGCAACTACGAAGGGTCCCTTATATTTTGAATCAAGCTTTGTGCCCTGTCCGTCATTAGAGCCTTTATTTATTAGTACCAGTACGTGTTGGCCAACCGTAATCGGCTTTAAAGGAGCATGTCGTTTATCGTAATATTGCTTTTGCCGGCATTGTTGTTTTCCCTTGACTTTAGAGACGTTATCACTCAATGACTCGAGGTCCAGCCGTTCACTACTTACGACCTCGGACGTAATAAATGCATCGTTCACTCCTCTGGAGCGATACCCAAAGAATATCTCGTAAGGTGTCTTACCAGTAGTAAAATTAATATTAAGTTAATTCCCCGCTTAACTTTACTCACCATTTCGTCCCTCCGAGTCTCATCTTCCGTTGAAGCTGTTATAGATAATAGGATGGAACGGTTCATTCGCTCGACTTGTCCGTTTGCTTGAGGAGTAGCGCTGACGCAGAGTACACGTTTAATGTTTGGACTTTGACAAAAGTCTGTGAAAGCCTTGCTGGTGAAAGCCGTTCCCCAATCGCATATTAGTTGACGAGGTACACCAAAAGTCTCCATAATTTCTTCCAGTTATCTTATAACATGCTGAGTTTTGGTGTTTGGAACTGCTTTCGGGAATAAAAATTTCGTAAAACCGTCGACCAATACTATTAAGTAGGCGTTCCTTTTTACACTCGTAACAAATGGACCCAAATGATCGATGTGCAACGTGTCCATAGGAACCTTTTGTTTTTCTATTGGATTCAGCCATCTTGGTTACTTTCATCAGGGTGCTTTGTTGTAACGACAACCTAAACACGACCTTATATAATTTTTGACGTGTGTTCTCATGGCGGGGAACCAGTAGTTGGAGCTTATAACTTAGGTTTTATCGACGGCGAAGTGACAAGCTTCGTCATGATAATACATAAGTACTCTTCGTCTTGCAGTTTTAGGAATGACCCAGTTCTTTCCTGTATTGATTTTGGGGTATAGGCGATGGTTTATTAGACAGTAATTACAATGTAAGTCTCTTGAGTACCCATTGTTTGCTGGTCGTAACATCGTTTCAATTATATGTTTCGGCCGCCGTTTAGCATTACTTCAAGTCCGACGGCTATGATTTTTGCTATTGACTGTCATGTTGTTGTTGCATCTATACATTCTGAATTATTACCTTCTACCTTCTCTTTGTCTTACGTTGTTTTCTTTCTGTTTTAGTATGGTAGCTGTAAATGTTTCTACTGCTTCCCACTTTTTTGGATCTTTTAGCATTTTGCTTATGACAGTCTCTGGCGTTATAATTCCTGCTTCGTTTTCCATATTTAGTCTTTCGATCTGCCATCTACTACAGATGAATATGGTGTGTTCTGCTGTATATTCTTCTTCACCACAGTATATGCACATTAATAGTTCGGTATGGTGGAATCGCTTTCGGTATGCTTGGAAACATCCATGACCGGTCAGCATTTGTGTCAGCTAGTAACTCAGTTCTCCGTGTTTCCTTTTAACCTATACTTGTATATTCGGTATAAGTTTCTTTGTCCAGGTCACTGTGTCAGCATCTTTGCAGCAGTAGGGATTCTGCTCTTGGCTTAACTAAAGCCTGCTCATCTTCCAATTTCATCACTAGGATGTTGATCGGTGGTATTTGTGCAAGAGTTAGAACTGATCTTGTGGAAGCAGTTCTGTACGCTCAAATTATTCTGATGGCGGTTTTTCTCTGTATGCTGATTATCTTATTTAAATATATCTTTCTGTTGAGAGCTCTTTTCCAGATAGAAGATCCATACAAGATAATAGATTGCAGCACCGAGCATCGAATACGTATGTTCCCCTCTCTGGGCCCTCCTATATTTGGCATAATCCTGCTGATATTTCCCAAGGTCTTTTCTGCTACCTTTGCCCCTTCAATTATATGTTTTGTCGTCCTCATGTTTCTATCCAGATGAATACCTAAGTATTTCAGACTTTCCTGGCTGTTAATCATTGTTTCATCCAATTCGATTGTAATACTTCTTAATTTTCTGCCCGCTACCAGAAGTACCGCTTCGGTTTTGTGTGGTGACAGCTTCAGTTTTTTCTCGCACATCCATTCATTCATCTGTCTTAGAGTCCAATTGGCTGTTACAATCAAAGATTCAGAATTTGGTGCCGTTACGACTATTCCAATGTTATCTGCATATCCTATGAGCTGTACACCACAAGAAACGGGTATTTTCAGTACTCCGTCATAGTAGACATTCCACAGCGTAGGATCTATTACTGAGCCGTGTGGTATTCCGCATGTAACATTTATCTTGCCGTTTGTTCCTACGAATAATGTCCTTTCGTGTAGCTATCATATTATAGATATATGGTTTCATCCCTTTACTGGTCAGTGCATGCCACGGTACCGAATTAAAGGCGTTTTGAACGTCGATCGTTATGAGTACACAAAGCCTTCTACGATGTCTTTGGCATGCTTCGTTTGCAATGTTCTGTACCCTTTTTAGTGCATATAACAAAAAGTGTATTTCTGCGTAATTTTGTTGATGACGCATACACGATATTCTATTTTTAATTTCAGGAGCATTATCTCTTGACTTACAGTTACCCAAAAGCAATCATGATGATACAATCCCTATACCATCAATATCGGTTTCTGAAATGCGTATAGCGAATCGAGCAGCAAATAATATTGATACTGACAATAAAGAACGTCCACCTAAAAAAGGAAACATTATAAAGTTAGTCCTCTTGAAAAATATCAATCAGACGTTATTAAACAACTTTCTAACAACGAATTACTAAGGCTAATTTTGCTAAAACCGCTGAGAGTTTTGGATATGAAGAAACAATAATAATAGCAAAGGAAAAATATATATGAATAACGCGTGGATTGTAAACATAAATTGCTTTCCTTTCGCCACGAATATCAGATCAAATCACTTCAGTTTGTATCACAAAGTTAACGTGTTCCTTTCACCCGCTACAAAGGGATGAGTCCATCTCCCCCCTCACCGATGCATCACTTGTAAAAATGAGGTTAAATTGGTATTTTGACTGGTTTTTTAATTAGTGATTATGGATTTTCAATTAATGAGAAACGAAAATCGTGGTCTCGTCTTGAACGCGGTAGGGGATAAAGTTTTGTGGTTAAATTTATCTCAGGCGTCAGTCAAAGCTTTCCGCGGTTCCATTGAGAACAAAGAATTAATGTGATTATCTCAAGTGACTTCACTTCACTTTGCGAAATGCAAATGACTATAAACAAAACATATTTTCATGGGTATATCACGCAAAGAGATTATTGAGAAGGAATAACCGTAGTCATGCATGTTTCTAGATGTTTAGGCGTCGTCAGTACGGTATAACCAAGTAATGGTGTAAAACTTGGGAGCAAAGTTGTTAATTGAAACATGGGAAAACATAAACAACGGATTCCAACAAGACAACCAAACGCACATGTGTGCCTTCAATTGGAAGATCCCGAGTTTTCGAGATTACAGCCGACATCGACACGGATGCACATATATCTCTCCTGTCCGATCAAGTGAAAGGAAACAATCAAAGTAAAAGATGTGTGAATAATGCGTGGGTTGTGAAAATAAACAAAACAGGTTTTCATGGGTATATCACAAGTTTTTGATTATATTTCTAGCTGAACTTCGTCGACTGGCGTGGACATTCAACTATCAACTAGATAAATAATCTTAATTTGGCAAAATTAATGTCGAAATTAATAATTTATTATGCACAAATTTACAAGAATGGTAAAAAGTTATGAATGTTGAACTTCGGTGGTTTCAGAGCGGAAGGCACTGTATGTTTCGATTTGATGAATATTCACTTGTCTCGTATAGAAACTAAGTAACGATGTGTTAGACTTAGTATCTCTGATTGTTTGACTTTGAGTGGAGTTACTTCGATATGTAACGACGACTCGATGAACTCGATTGATGTTGAACTGAGTTATGAACTAATTTGAGTATTGAACTGATTTCGTTGTGAAATAACTTGAGTATTGAACTCGCTTCGATGAGTATAAAAAACTAATTTCGTTGTTGAGTGTTGAACTCGCTTCGATGAGTAGTAGAACTAATTTCTTCACGTTGTAAGACGTGTTAAATAGAAATCTGCAAGGGGCGTGTTTACACGTGGATTGGGTTGACCAAAAGGAAATAGACATTTCCTATTGGCCAGTATCATTTGACTCGTCGGGAACTTCGACAAGAATCAACAATGGACGCCTACAATAGATATTTCAATTTCTATTGAATACTCCAATAGCGAGACCGTTTTATTGTAACCTTTTTACTCAGAAAGGTTATACAAACGTTTCTTACAAGCTTCCGACCATCGACCATAAAAGTTCACGCACAAAGTGACAATAAGTTACAATTATAGTTTTGCTTTAGGGTTTTTACAATACAATAGATAATAGTGTGAAACGTGACATTTTCCTAAATTTTTAACTATAGGATTTCAAACACAATGCGACAATATGTCTCTCACACCTTCCAAATTTTGTTATTTCAATGCTACAACAAAACTATTTACAATTATTATTGCAAAACGTGATATTTCAAAAGTATTTAACAAAAGCTGCGAATAAAGTGTAACTACCCTTTGAATTTACAACAATACAAAATATCTATCAATTCTTTAACACCTTTTTATAGCGCTAGCAACTGAAATGAATTCACGCCTTAAATATATACAATGACGAAAAGAAGTAACATAAAAATATCTTACATATTTTTAAAAGCATCGTAAACAATATAATTCAAGATTTACTAATCTGGAACATCACGCAAATAGGTTACTGAGAAGGAGTGGTAACCGTAAATAATCATGTTTCTGGCTTCTTAGCCGTCTTCATTACGGTATAACCAAGTAAGGGTGTGAAACTTGGGAGCAAACGGATGTCAACAAGATAACCAAACGCACATTTGTACCTTCCCGAGTTTTCGAGACAACAACCAATATTTTCAGACAGGAGAGCTATATGCGCCTCTGCGTCGGTGTTGGTTGTTGCTTCGAATTGAAGGCACAAATGTGCGTTTGGTTGTCTTGCTGAAAACTCTTGTTTATGTTTTCCCATGTTTCAATTAATAGCTTGGTCCCAAGTTTTACACCCTTACTTGGTTATACCATACTGAAGACGGCTAAAGAGCTAGAAACATGCATGTCTACGGTCACCACACCTTCTCAGTAACCTCTTTGCATAACATACCCATGAAAATCTGTTAATAATAATAGCAATATCATTCCAGCTGAAGACGGGAAAGTATTATTTAAATTATAGGATATATCCATAATTCAGTAAGCGGTTACAATACAGTAAGTTAAAACTTAACAAAGATTTTCTAATTTGTGTATATTCAACTAGAACCTTATAAACATCAAGTACCTAATTGGATTTTTTTCGACTACCTTATTCGCATTCCTTGTCCGCTTTGTCTGATATTAGTAACCTCATCAGTACCGGAAAAGGAACTGGAATGTTTTATAATTGGGGCTCCAGGGGCTATAGTTCATCCCTTAAATACTTTGTTACGTTGTGTACTATAAAACAGCATATGTTTAATTAAGCATGGGAAATTGTAGTTCTAGTTGATCAAAGCATCTTTCAATTATTACACGCTCCTCCGTAAATAAATTATTATTAGCATGCTCTTGTCCTGTGTTCGAGATTCTAAAAGGCACCATTAGTCATGATGCTATGCCGTATCCTTCATCTCCTAATCTCCTAAATGTACTGCGTTCGATCTTTGCAAATCATCTCTTACGATTGAAAATATTACCGAGCTGTTCCATATTCTGGAATTATGGACATATTCTTGCAAACCATTAATCTGCATTGCACGTGGCTTGTACATTAATGCAGAAATAACCCTTACGATTTACATACTAGTCACCATGAATAGGTTTTCTTTTATTTTTATGTATATGCAATCAACTACGCCCACTGCACATGGAAAATCATATTTTGCTGGCCACCTTTCTTTCGCCTCTATTATATATGCAGAACTGCGGGGAAATTTGATCCACCATTCACTTTGCTGAATTTTCTTATTTACCACTTCCGACACAATTTTGGACGCTGAAGTTTGGTGAAGACCAACATCTTCGCCTACTTCTGCCTAAAACCCCGGATCACCCATGTACCATAAATTTTTTTTTATTTTATCTTTGTTTTATACAGCACCACCTCTTCTTACTCCAGACTCTTCACCCAAAAAGTGATTTGATAACCACTTCACATTTTCCCTACTAAACCGGTACAATGTTTTAAAGTCTCGATCACGCGTATTTCTTCTAGCTTTGTAACATTTTTCACAGCGCTAGTAAAGATTCAAGAACTCAACCATAGCTCTGCCTTCTACAGCGGGCAAATTGGTACTGAAGAAGAAATTTGAGTCTATTACATAGCAGACTCCAATAAAATAGAGTAGATTCTTATTCCGAATAGCATAAACTCATATCAAAAAAGAGAATTAACTCACAACAAATTATACATCATAGTATCTATCAAGAGAAATATCTGCTCCTTTTTTTATTCTACCACGTGGAGAATCTACTCCAATCCTTGGCGGATAAACTAAATGCTTGTTATTATTCATACCACCAATTGTCACCGTAGAGAAATTTGTTAAGGGAATGTGGGTTAAAACAAAGTTTACTCTTATTTTTTTTACATTATTGTTCAAAGGATTTTTTGTGTGTTTTTTAAGTATTTCTTGTAAAGCTTTATGATAAGCCATCAATTTTAAACCATAAAATAGATTTTTTACAACTACGTCTAAAAAAAATTCAGTGCAGTAATTTCAAATAAAACTCAAAAATGGTGTCATGTTAAATAGTAAAGAAAACTAAACTACAACTAAAATTCTAGAGCATATTAAGAGGAATCTGCAAATGATAAAGGAATTATAAATAATATAGAAGTTAACTGTCTCGACCCTTACTTGGTGGAATCTACTCATAATCTATTAACATATATTAAGTCAATCACAAGTTAGGTCACTTCTTGGTCTAGCCAAAAATAACTACTAAACATCAGGTAGGCATCAAATGAAATGTAACTTCTGTCATTCTGACGATGATATTGATTTATAGAAACAATTAGCAATTTTTTAGAATTTTCAACAATTTTTATTATATTGTGGAATTAAGTAGAAACCGTGAGTTTCATTTAAAACACTAATAATATAGGAGTACTTACTTATCCAAATGTTGAGATGAAAAATGTAAGGCGTTTGCGACTGTCATCCAAAATTCTGACAATATAAATAAAACAGCTTGGAGGATTGTAAATTCTGAGAGGAAAACTAAGATAACTGTAAAGACAACATTACAGCATACAATTTTAATGCGTTTTTCTGCTCTATCGCGGATAGTATCGTAAATGGCATTGTTGATCCTATATAATTTATTAATAGTTGGATAAAACTACTTATTCTTTCTCTATATCCTCCATCCTGGAAACGGATGTTCGCGAAGCTATTCTAAGATTAAAAAATTCCAATTTCATCGAATATTATGGTATCAATAGTACGATGTTGAATGTCGCCATAAACTCAGTAGCATGTTTATCTGAAGTAAACTGGCCAAATTCCATTAAGATATCAAAAGTTCTACCAACATTTAAAAGAGGCGATAAAGACTTATTAGATAACTATAGACCGATTTCTATTGTTCCTATTGTTGGGAAAGTATTGGAGGTATTAATTAAGAATAAACTTGTAAGTTACTGTGAAAATAAACTTATTATATCACCAGTTCAATTTGGTTTTAGAAAAGATCATTCTAAAGCATTCGACTGAGTGAACAAGCATGCACCGCTTTAAAAACAAGATTTCTATGGCATACGCAATAGAGAACTTATTATTTTCCATCCATATCTGACAAACAGGAAACATTATGCAACCTGCAAGAACTCCGAATTAAGTTAGATGGTGTACCACAGGGTTCTGTTTTGGGCCCAGAGCTTTTTCTGTTAAATATTTTTGACCTACCTGCAATTTCGAACAAACTGTTTGCTGACGATACTATAATAGCAACAAAGCGGGCAGAAAATCTAGTGAAAGCTGAAAATTGGTGTTCAGCAAACAAACTTAATATGAATGCTACAAAAACTCAGGGTATAATGTTTACTTCTAGTAGATTATTCAATAAATCAGAACCGATAAAATATTTAGTTATTGTACTTCATACATACCTTAACTGATCACCTCACGTGAATACCTTGTGTTCTAATCTCAATTTCAAATATTTGCGTTGCGGTAACTGAGACATTGCCTTAATAATGATGTAATTAGAACGGCTTTCTTTGCAATAATACATAGCCATTTATCATACGTAATCATTAAATGGGGTAATTCAACTAGTATGGAGAGATTGTTTCGATTGCAAAAAACGGCACTCCGCATAATTGATAGGGCCAAACCGAACACACACTGCAAAGGTCTATTTATAAAATATAATATTCTAACTGTGCCTTGTGTGTGTGTATTCTAGAGACAATGAACCTTGTTCATAGACATTTATCAATGTATGAAAAACATGCTGATGTACATGCTTATGGTACTGGAATTGCTGAAAATATTGCAAAACCTTTCTCTAGTTTACAAACAAGTGCAAAAAATGAAATTGATGTGAAGTTATACAATAGATTTGTATAACATTGTTAGATCTTCTATAAATAAATAAGTTGTCCGATCAGTAGTTCCTGGGATACTGCAGTTTACAGGTAGGCAAATATTAATTTTGGTAGTCGGAAGTTCGACAACTTCCGATGCGCGGTAGCAAAGACGTATGCCGATTGCAAGAGCTCACTTCGCTGGCAGAATTCGTAAGCTCCGTTTCTAGAGTACAGTTCAGAGAAAAGTGTGATTACCGAGGTTGTGCAGTACTAACTTGTTCTGGCGACACCAAAAAGTAAAGTTGTTCATAAAAAGTTGAGTGAGCAGTGTCGTGAAATAATTATGAACGTTTTAAATTTCATGACCGAAGAGGCAAACAATGGCAAGTCGACAATTCCATTAACAAAGGTAATTTTTAATTATTGCAATACAATTTTTAAACCAAAGTAATTATTTAACAAATTTACACTCGATAGTTAATTTTCGTACATAAAATATTTATTTGTTAAACGATTTGAAAAAGTGACATTAGGGTGAGACAAAATATTTCATGTACTCATGTGTCAATTTTATGCTCCGTTATGTCATCATTACAAACAAATCGACGCCGTTTTTAGTCCATTTAGAGCAACCTAAATGAGACATTTTTTGGTTTTTGCATGCCTGCGGCTCATGCGTCAATTTTTCCATTCGTGAAAAAAGCACCACTTCATGCACTTGTTGCATAAATAACTATTCTGTTTCTGTCTACAGGAGTATATAAAAGTGCACATGCTTATTTTGTGTAAGATACCTATTTAAATCTAATAGGTTTTTAAGCTTATAATTATAATTATTATATTTATTTCATACCTTTATTACGTTTCGGTTTTATGATTTGTTTTGAACAATCTTCCGATTTCAGTTACAATTGCGGTTTAGACATATTATAATATGTTTGAACTAAAATCTAAAGATCGTTTAAAACAACTAATGAACTGAAACGTAATATAGTATTTTTGAATTTAATACTTCTTTTAAATGATCGAAAACCACGACAAAAATTCTTATTTCAAAGAACGGTTACTGAAAACAAATTTAACTACTTCCTTATTTTATTTGTATGAAAATACATTTGAGTAAAATTTTTAATGCAACTTTACATCGACTTATTTTATTGTCTGGTCATTGAACAAGTTTCTGCTGCTACGAAAGTTAGCCAAAGCACGATTTCGCGTATTAAAAAAAAGCTCTGGCAGGAAGTAATCCTGACACTGATGTGCCTATTAAAAAACAAAGAACGTTCAGTATCCTTATGGATCAATTCGACAAAACTGTGCTTAGAAGGTGCATAATAAATTATCACATATCCGAGAAAAAGTTAAGAAATGTACACCAAACCTTTACAGATAGTTATGGCTTCGCTGGAAGTCGCGAATATCTGCGGAAACAAATATATTCTTTGGGTTTCTGTTGGACCAACATAGAAAACAACAGAAGTTTGTTAATGGAACGTCACGAAATTAGACATTTACGCCTACTATATTTAAAAAACATAAAAATGTGCAGAGAACAGAATAAACCTATCATTTGTGTGGAGGATGTAGCGATAAGAGTAACGAAGGATTAAGTAAACCCGTTTCAAAAGGTAATAGGCTCATCATTGTACATGCAGGAAGTGAAAATGGTTTTGCACCTAATGTTGGTATCATGTCCCAGTCAAAAACAGGAGATTATCATAATGAAATGGCGTACGAGAATTATGAGAAGTGGGTACAAGAAAAACTTATTCCAAACCTACCAAAAAACGCTGTTAGGGTAATTGATAACGCCCCATATCACAATGTTCTAAATGAAAAATTACCTACGATTGCTTGAACTAAACAACATTTAAAAAACTGGCTTTCTGAAAGAAACATATATTACAGTGAACAAATGTTAAAACCGGATCTTTATAACGTTGTAAAAATGTACAAACCGCAATATAATACTTATAAAATTGATAAATTGTTTATTCGACATGGATTGCAAGTTTTAAGGCTACCCCCTTATCACTCGGACTTAAATCCGATCGAAAGTGTTTGGGCGGCACTTGAAGAATATGTGACCAAACGAAATGTTACCTTCAATTTTACAAAGGTTAAAGAATTCTGTTTTAAAGTTTTTCACACATTTTCTGCAAATTATTGGAAAGCTAGATGTGACCATGTTAAAAAGATTGAAAATGGATTCAGGAACAATTAACCACTTTTAGATACTGTTGTAGATAATATTATTAATAATTTGGCTGAAGACAGAGATAGCGAGGATGATGAAGTTGATATAGAAAGTGATTTTGAAGAATCATTTGTAGATGCACATCATTATTTTACTGTTCATGATCCCTGTACATCTAAAACATATGTTTCATTATAGTGTTTGTTGGTAGGCGGTATGACTGAATACATTATAATGTAGAAATGTAAATAGGTGTTATAAAATTGTAGATATTAGAGACGAATTTCACTAGAGTAATATTATATTTGTAGCATATCTGTACATAGTTCTAAATAAACAATAGTTGACGGCATTCAGAACCAAGATTTTTTTGTTTTGCCAGTCCTAACTCTCTAAAAAGTGTCAAGGGATGTTCTTATTTCATAGTAAATATTTGCAAAAAACCAAAAATTTAGATACGAAAGTAGAAATATCTACCACAAAAACGCTTTAATATTTTATTTATATTATTAGTATACTTATTACACCATCTCTAAAGGCGATTTCCCAAATTTGTTTTTCAAATTTTATGTATAAACCCGAATTTTTACATTATGATCTACTACATATTATTAAGAATAACAATTTTAGAAACCTTAACAGGTAGGTATGCCATTAAATATTACTACGAACAGATAGTCAAAATTGTTGGCCATCGTTTAACAATACTTATCATATTGTACGCTTTATCTACAAAATCTACCCGACTTCCAATTTATATACATAATAAATCTCAATGACGAATATTATGAAAGGACCACTTAAAAGACAATAATTTGAAGTAAAGGTGAAAGTTTTTATCTCTTGGAATCTATTTATTATTTACATCACATAAAGTAATAAAGGGTAATTATAGAATTCCCCGTATGGTTTTTGAAGCAATAAATAATAATGTCTGTACAAAAAAAAATTCGTAGAAAAATCTAATGATTTTTATTTCCTTATTCATTTAATGAATAATAAAGAACACATTTTTGTTATTTTGTTATGTACACTCGATTGTATATAGCATTATACATGAGCCACAATTTATTATTTTTAAATCCAAATTGAAAATATTGTGTTACCCTCGTACGTATTAGCAGTCTCACAACCTTTAAAACTTTGCATGCAGAATGTACGTTGCCTGCTCTTCCCGGTAACTGCGTTTACAACGTTGTCAAACTGTATGGCTTTCTCGCGCATCGTCAACTGCCAACCTGTGTCTCTCTTAAGCAGACACTCGGTACAGTGGGCAGACACAAAAAAATGAATAACTTTCTGAAACTTTCTCAAACATTTAAATAATTTCTCAAGAAAGTTCTTTTTTGATAACTTTTAAAAAATGCGATCATTTTCATGTATACAACATAAAAAAATAATTCTATATTAAGAAAACTAGTTGAAGTAAGAATTAAAAAAGAAGGTATAATAAGTGTTGTTGTTGTGTTGTTATTTAACGCGATAGTCTTGTTACGTCAATTTTTTACGGTATTCTTCAACCATGGGAAATAATTTTTGCAGAACACATCTTAGAAACCCGTTCTGTTATACCTAAATGGAGAATACCACAATAATTTTTGAAAACGCATTAAACTACTTAATTAAAATATTTTCTTGATACAAATGGTTTTCATGGGAACAAATATAAGATGTACTTCTATTTATGTTTTTGTTTGTTATTTTTCCTAAAAAATGGCGTGTAAAATTTAATGAACTTTATTAACGAAAGAATAAATTACATCCCATTTAATGTAAATAACAGTATTGCTTATAATAAAAAAAATGCGTTGTTGCCAGCACAAGACTTCCTCACACACGATACATGTTAAGTTTATGACAGTCATGTCAAAAACGAAATAATAACAACTCTTGATTATTTCGGTATAATTCAGTTCTTCGCTTGTTTTCTTTTTTTTTCCTCTTCTGTAAACTCTCGATTATTCTTATATAATTCAATTCTTCCCCCCTTGTCTGCTTTGTCTTTTTTTGAGAACTCCAGATCTAATCTTTGTTTTTGATTTTTTGTTTTGCAATTTCCTTTTATCTACGGATTCCTTTTTCTTATTTTGGTTTGTCAATTTATGTTCTCAATTCCTTTTTTTTGCTTTTTGTCTAGCTGATGTCGTTTTTGTAGTGGAAGGTCGCCTATGTTGGCACACTTAACTTTCATGCTCTCTAACTTGCTTATTTGCAAATGCAACATTTACTGTTTTGACTGTGTATATTCTGTATAAACAGCTATTGATGATAGTCATTCAAATTCTGATTAAGTATTTTTTTCCACTCAGCAACCATATGAAAAATTATTAAGGTATGCCATCATAAGAGCATGCCAGGACCTAAGATGGCATGCCCCTCAGAAATTAAATATACTCGATTCAAAAGTAGTTTTATTTGAACAAAAAGTAACAAAATAAGAAAATGTCTCATAAACAACAACAAAGTAGGTAACATTCTCATAAGCGTTAAAAAACAAAGAAGCAAAATAAATATTCCCGAAATTCAACGTAACATAACACTTGGAAAAATTCTACTGGCATAGCTCGCAAACAAACAATTTAGATTGTTTAGGTACTCCAGCGCAATCACAGTGGCACCAGGACAGGCATTTCTGACATCGAATCCAAGTTTCTCTAGCACGAGACTGAGAGTATAGCCCATTACAATATATGCAAGGGGCGTCAGATTTTTCGTTACTATCAATATTGTACGAGTTATTATTGTCCTCGTCCTCTTCCTCGTCCTCTTGTATTATTCTTCTCTTCACTTTTCGTGCTAGCTTTTCTCGCTCTTTTTCAGCCTTCTGATCTGCTTGATTTTTCAATTCTACAATATAAGGTGTACTGTTCACATGACCACATTTCCCGCGATTCCTTCCTCTCTTCGTTTCAAGTTTTGGTGCAGCTACTGGCAACGGCGATACCTCTTGTATAGTAAGCTCAACTTTTTCTATTAATGCACTTGTTGCTTTTACGTAGAAGGACTTGGTTCTTGCGATTTAGAAGCACATGCTCTTTCTAATATAGAAGGCCCGGTTTCTTCGACATCTAAGTCTATTTGTGAGTCTTCTACTGCTTGTTCACAGTCCTCTGGGTCCCGTTGTTCAAGAGGTTTATCCGTAGTGAGCGAAGGAGCAAACATCCAATCCTCGAAAATTTCAGCATTTAGGGAAACTATTCCTGCTTTGCGACATGCATTTATGGCGTTTGCCGGTGTTGAAGTTTTCAAATAGGCATTTTTGAAAAGACCAGTAACCTGAGAATGCGTTACAATTCTCCCCGGATTTTGCTTCAACCATGTTTGTATCTCTTGGCTATGGTAGGCTTGTAAAGTGCCGAAGAAACCAATATCAAGTGGTTGCACACGGTGAGTGCAGTGCGCAGGAAAGCAAAATAAAACAATTCCATTATTTTTGGCTATTTGAAGAACCTCTAAATTCTTATGGCTCGAATTGGCGTCCAGTAAAAAAAGCACTTTGTTTTCAGTAGATGCCTTGGTATAAGGTGAGAAATGTTGAAGCCATTTCACAAAGATTTCGCTATTCATCCAACCGTTTTCCTGAGAAAATGCTTTGCTTCCAGGTGGAAAATTATCCAGTAGTTCATTCTTGAACCGTTTCCTGGGGAAAATGAAAACTGGTGGCACATAAGTTCCTATGCTATTCATGCAACAGACAACGGTGCTGTCCACGTTCCGCACTACTGAGAGTCCCTACCTGCTTTCGGCCGCGAGTAGCAAAGATTTTTTGCGATCTTTTTTGTACGGTACTTAGGCCAGATTCATCAACATTATAAATGTTTTCTGGGGGAAACTTATACTGATCAATAATTGCAGCTAGTACAGTAAAATACGGACTTGTTATTGTTCCTCTTAAATGCCTGTGCTCGTGCATACGAAGTATTCTCTGTGATTCTCAAAGAAATTCTAGGATTCCTCTTCAGGAATCCGCTGACCCATTTTTTGCCGGCCACTTGAGTTTGCTTATTGAAGTCGTGCTTCATTTTGTTTTTCTCGGCAATTTGGAGAACCAATTTTCTCAGCTCTTTCATTATTAACCCGAAAAATCTGGTTTCAATGATATGTTGCATTAATTCTTCATCTATATCTCTTCTCAGTACTGGTCTGTGACCTCCCAAATCTCCTTGTATAGAAATACACCCATTCTTGAATCTTCTACGCAATGTTGTCGCTGTGACATTGAAAGTTTTTGCTGAAAGTTGCCATCCCATTTTCTTGTCTTTGATATTTTGCAATGCCTCTGTTGATAATAATAAATTTAGATAAGCTACAAAGTAGGTAATGTGGAACCAAGAACAATAGTTTCCTATGATGGCATACCCCGCATACATCAACGTCGCCTATGATGGCATGGCTCCACAAGAACATAACCTCAAAACAACCACATACGTACATGCACAAAAACACCCAAACAACTCACTGAATGATTAATTCGAGTAGATAACATGTGACAAGTACCATATGATATTTATTAGTCGATAATATTACTACACTACTTACCAATTTCCTTTATCTTTCACAAAAAACAGAAATATCCCTCTACAGGCACCGCTACTACACATACGTAGTGTGATATAAATATGCATCTGCGCAGCACATACTAGAGCGGTAGAACGGATATATTCAGATTTACAGTCGGTATGCCATCATGTGCACCGTGCCATCATAGGCGACTTTCCCCTACTCATTATGTGTGTAAAATATAAGACAGAATTAGAAATTAGTTCAGGTTGGCAGGGTTAAATTAGAATTTTAAATAATTTTTATTTGTGACACAAATAAATATATGTCTACTCACATGAATATTTATAATTACTTAATTAATGACAAACCAATTATAATAATTTAATTAATACAACACTAAATTATTATTTTATAGTAATATTTTCAACAACACGTGCTAACTGTCAGATTACAAATTCAATTTAATTGGTTATGTTACTAGGTTCACTTCTAGTGCGCGCGCAACTGAAAGTAATTAATTTATGAACTACTGCGCATGACACTCGTCAACGCAATGAAAGTCAACATGTGACGTTCATAAAAAATTTTTTATCTGTATTTATTAATTATAAAAATATCTAATGAATTCTAAAGTGATAATAAATAAGGCAGGATAATTATCAACTTCTTTATTTTAGTGTGAGAATATTGTATTTATATTTTACGAATTTGTTCGCCGATAGATAGTATATGCCATAATGACGTCGATTTTTCCCTTTATCCCACCCCGGAGGGAATCGATCCATTAGACATTGTTTTTTTTTTGTTTTTACAGCACACTAAATCTAGTTTTAATTATTAAAATCGACCATATTTAAGAACATTTTTATTCTTGAAATATAAATTTTTTGAAAAAGTGTCTTAAGCAGAAGTTGTTCAAAATTTAATTATATTCAAGTTTTATTCGAAAAATTTCACAAAATTTTTAATTTGGATGCTAAAATTAAGAACTGTTTAACGATTCAAGTAAACTACCTACCACTTCCCGTAGACGGATTTCAACCAAAAGTAACTGGGATCTTCATTATGTCTATAACCTCTTAAATTAAAAATGTGAAAATTATATCACAACTCCTTAAGGTAGATGTGCTGCCACCAAAAATTGATGATATACAACATACGGACGCATCAGCATCCTGCTCAAACTTGGTCAGTCGTCTTGAATAGTCATGAAACGGATATTTGAGCAAAAATCCCGACTTGTTTTTCGTTCCATCACAATACTTCCTTTTCAGACGTCTGAAGTGAAAACAGCAAATATCTGGCCATCGAAATCAAATGAAAGCAACATGCTATAAAAAAAACAGAACAGTTGAAGTTAAAATTTAGAAAAAAAAAACAGGTTTTGATATTGCTATTCACTTATGACCTGCAAGTATGAGGTTGTAACAAAAAAGTAATTATACATACCTAGAAACGTGTCAAGACACAATATTAAGGAATATTGCAACTGTTGATATGTACGATTTCCGTAGAGACCCCAAGTTGAATCTATTCCAGATTATTTTAAGAAAGTCACCAGGAGACAAGAAGAAAGCCTCCACAAACATTACAACCTTGAAATGCTCCAGCTTCAAATCAACCACTCCTAGATACGAAGGGTCAAAAGAACTAAACCGTTTGAGTTATTGTTAAAAAAATTTCTTATCAAGAGTAATGATAATTTTTTATTTGAGAATTACATACATTACAAAAAATGAAGATTTGAATTTAAAGGTTCGTTGAGTCCTCTGGATATTATTGAATTTTTGAAATGGCTCTAATATGTATGATAATGGATATTATTTTGATGAAATAATTAAAATAGTTTACAATAGGGAAGCAAAAATCCAAATTTGTAAATTTTTTTATAAAAAATAATATCAATAAGCGTGCAGCACAAAGAACATATAGGGTGTTGTATCCATGTCGTCCAAAACCATCAAAAACTACTTTTTTATACTTTGCGATTCTAATGATTACTTTATGAAACCCCGTTGAGCTTCAATAAAGAGCAGTTTTTGTGACACAATATTTTATTCATTAGGGTTGGTAACATTAACAAACAAACGTCAACTTTCCTCGTCTAAAAAATCAAACACACAAATAACATAACCCAACTTTAATCCAAGGAACTTTCTGAATGTAACATATATCATTCAATTATAGATACTACAGCAAACAGTTCCGATGGGGCGCACCTTTCATAATTTTCCATTATTTTTAACACAGGTAGACGCGATTAAACAAATTAAAAAGCACATATTTATTGCAAATTGACACAATTATTCGATTTTCAAATATTTCAAGTTGACGCTAATGTCAATATTATCAACCGCTACGTCATGAATACAAAATTCCCTAAATGGATTTAATTATCCTATTTTGGTACTATTTGGAAACAAAAAACGCAAAGTACAAAAAATAGGCATTCCATCGCACTTGTCTTTAAGAAAACTCGTCTTCGGCTCGTTTTCTAAACTTGGACGCGTGCCATGAAATGATGCTTTATGAAACCTGTTCTTCAATATACTATTTTCTACTCCTAACATAGTAAATAATAAATTACATCAATGTTATTAGTTATTAGTAAATTGGTTATAGCTACAAGTGTCACGTAATAACGGGCAAAAGTGTTAAGTAATATATTGTTACGAAACAGCACACTGGTATAGTCCCTGAATCCGACTCTGTCTAACCCATGTATGAAAGTTAAAATTATGGCGGATGCGCAGGAATTTCTTAGAATTGTTCACGATTGTGACTATCTTATCTAGATATTGTTTTTGTGACCAGTCTTATCTAGAAAATGCGGGAGCCAATTGTTTTTGTATAAGCCGCAATCTTGAATTATCTAGTAATAAAGACAATAATATATATAAAGGACCGACCAGCGGAGAAGTTAGTTTAGTGATCTCGTGAAATAAATAAGTATATATATATATATATATATATATATATATATTATTGTGAAAAAATAATGCTACACCCTGTATATCAAATAATGAAGAATTAAGATTATGTATTGTAATCTAGAAGAATTTTTTTTTAAGTCAAAAAAATATTTTTAAACATTTGAATGGAGACAATCTGTACGATCCACTATTCGATAGAGAAGACATACAGAAAGGACAGACTGTATAATGTAGGGATAATTGCGAATAGGTGTGATAAACAATTTATATGAAATAAATTACCTAACGAAACTTTTATCAAAGAGATCAAGTATCAAAATTTGTTCATAATAAGAAACTTATAATGCTTTATTCTGTAAAGTCAAGCTAATCTCGTAATATTTGTTGATTAAGACATTAAAATAGGATAGTGTAGATGTTTAGACATAACAGAGCAGGAAAATATAAAATAATGTGAATTTCAGAGAACATGACTTATAAAGAAAACGAATTTTCATTTTGCATACATATTTAAAGGTAACAGCTGTCATCTATTAAAACATTATGAATATTCATTTGACATACATACTTAGAGGTTAGGAAATGTCATTTCAACAATACTAAGAAATATTATTGAATGAAAATAATATAGGAAGTCTAAGCAATTAAAAACCTTAGAATATAATATCATGATATAATGGATGAACATTTCACTGGTTGAAATGAAGAATTTGAGTTATAAAATAAATAGTCAAATTTGATTGGTTAATAAACATTTAAAAAAGATCACATCGGCGACAACTGTGTTGCTAACGAAAAAAAATCAGAATGTGAAAAAGTTGTTGATTATGGGGGCTATTGACTAGTAGGTTTTCTTTTTGGGAAGAGATTTTTGGAGCAGCAAAATTTTTTTGGTAAAGTAAATCAATTGAAATCATTTGGAAGACAAAATTTGACTATAGAATTTAAAACAAATACATTATACTTACAAGAGATATATCAGTGTAAGTAGTTTAGTTTATATTAATAATTATAAAAGGAATTGTTGAATGTTGTAAAACACTAATCATGAATTTTATTTTATAATATGGTGTCTTGTGTCTGGTGGAAGTAAAATAGCCACAATAGTTTTCGAAAAACATTGAATAGTGGAATTTGTGTGAGCTGTTTGGACTTTGAAAGAAATACAGCATCGATTCCTGTTCTGGTAGAAGCAGAATGCCAACAGGGAGGTTTTCCAGGAGGAGAATCTGGAACAAATAAAAGAAACAGATCATTGAAGGTGAACAAACAGAAATTGTGAAGTAAATAAGGTAGTACAAGTTAATTTATTAATATATTAAAAAGTCGAGCGTACTTACTAATTTATAAAAAAAAACTAAAATTTTGTGATGCATAGACGCTGTTAAGAGTGTATTTCGCCATTTTCTAAAAATCATATGTTTATGAAATTATATAACTGTATTTTACTATTATAATAATATCTCACCAGAGTGCGTGTGATTTGTATGAAAGAGTCATCCTTTTAGATAGTTGAATTTCTTCAAAAAAAAAACACTTGTAAAAGTGTAGTGTATTTATTTTCATTAAATTAAATATTGTTTTTCCTTTTGAAGAACGTTTTTTTTTAAATTACTTGAGTTAATCATTTTATCTGGTGACTTGTGCACCATCTACTTACCACAGGCAGAAGCTCTGAATGAAATCGATTGAACTATGCAGATATTTTTTAAGTAGGACAGGACCGTATTTAATTTGAAATCATTAAAAAAGTAACATATTCTGATTAACAAATTTATTTTTAAAAATATAAAGCATTTATTAACTTTGGCGCTAACATATATAAAATTATAAAATCATTTTATTTAAAATACTTGAACTCTACCCTGAGATGAGAAGTTTTCATGTTGGTTAAATAAACTGTTTATCATACATAATAAATCCTCAACATACCGGGCAAATTAAACTATTTCTCACCCAATTCTATTCATAATAATATGTCGGCCCAACGTAGGGCAAATTAAATTCCCATAAAATAAACTATAATATATATATATATATATATAATTTATTTTTTAAATTCTTGGGGGTTAGGTTGTATTAAAACATTTTGTTACTGACGTTTCGTTCTTGGGTTAGGATCTTACTCATAGTTTATTGTTTCACATTTTATTGTTTACAATTTAGAAATTGAAAATTAAAAAACACATTTACAATAGGTAAAAAAACATTCATAAAACAACAGACATTTAAAACAAGTACTATCGATGCAAATATATTGAATTCTTTGAAGCCATCTTATTGATTCAAAACAATAATTACTTTCAATACAATGATGATTTTTTGCAACAACTCAATGGATGCACCATGGGCTCTCCTATATCTTCTACACTTGCTCAATTTGTAATGGAATATCTAGATGGAGTAGTATTGAAATTACAATATTCAGTTTTTTAAACGATATGTAGACGACTGGTTAGCAGCAGTACCCAATAATAATATTGATGACGCACGCCCTTTTAATAATTTTCAGGAAAAAATTTAATTCACTCTAGAAACGGAAAAAAAATTACAATGAATTTTTTAGATATGGCGTTGATAAGAACTAACCACAATAATATCAAAACCAAACTGTTTAATAAAATAACTTCTTCAGGCCGATACCTTAACTATAATTCCAACCATTCAAAGTTCCATAAAAATAGCGTAATTATTGGATTGGTCGATAGAGTCATCAAACTAACTTCACCTGAATACCGACTAGATATCATAAAACAAGTTACAACCATTTTAATAAACAATCACTATCCAATACATAACATAAAACCTATTTGCAAACAAAGAGTCCATAAAATATATTACCACCCATCGAAGACATATTCTAAAATGAACATGTCAAACAATAATAAATATGCTGCAATGCCATACACAGAGCAGCTTTCCGAAAGACTCAGTCACGTATTTTCCAAACATGACATCATAATATGTCACAAAGCTCAAAACACCCTATCACCATTATACTCCAAAAAAAATACTTAGGAATGACCTCACAGACACTAGAAAACAGATTAAATGGCCATAAATATACTAAAAATGCTTCCACAGCTCTCCTCGAACATGAAAAAAGTTAATAACATGAGTTTCAGTTTTAAAACAAACACAGAAGTTCTAGCTTAAGATTCAAACTACCAAAAAAATAACAATAAAGGAAATGGTACACATTAAAAAAGAACATAATACAGTCAACGATAAGCAAGATCTTAAAAACTTGAGTCAAATTTATCACAATTTAATAAAATAATACACATAAAGTCTTTCCGTACACCCCCTGTATAATGTCGTAGAATTTGTATCGATAGTAATTGTTTTAAATGTCTGTTGTTTTATGACTTTTTTTAACTATTGCACATGTGTTTTTTAATTTTTAATTTCTAAATTGTAAACAATGAAATGTGAGTTAGTCAAGAATAAACTTTGAGGAAAATCCTAACCCAGGAACTAAATGTTTTGATTATTTATACAACCTAACGGCCAAGAATTCAAAAAATAAATTATTTGAAACGGTTGAAGAAAAATAAAATAAACACTTTTGTAGATACATACTGACTACTTCTCGTGTAACCACACGAGCCAGAAGGCGGAATCTTCAGGTTGGATTAGAGACTCAGAGCTAAAAGGCATTACGGCGCTCTTGAAGAGACCCAAGAAGGTCTAAACCGGCCAGCGTACTATGCCCTTCTCCTTACAGCTGCGAATCACCACAGATGTATGTATCGACAAAATGGTCGATCGACGTCATGCTCTTCGAAGGGGATGTAATCCAATATTCTGCGTGCTATTATCCAGGAAAGTAGTTGTTGTCGTTTCCGAGGAACGGTCAGACTGATATGTCGAAATTATTAACATTTTGATTTACACGTAGGTGTATAGTAGAAAACCAAAATTTATCTTTCATATAGACACACCGCGAATTTTATGAAATTTGGTGCCTCAGGTAAAAGAATTTGAGCGTAGTTGCCGATCCTCACGTTTTTAAAACATGACAGCTACAAACCAAATAAAATTTTACAGGTACTAGTTTTAACAGAGGCTCATAAACAGAAAAGGCTTGACATTTGCCGCCAGATGGTTCAATAGTTCGATGAAGGTCCCGATTATTTTACAAAAATATTACAGTCTGATGAATCAACCTTTTTCAGGACAGGAGTTTTTTAGCAGAAAAAATCGAAGGTCGTGTGAAAATACAGAATTACAGAATAAAATTGATGAAACGAATACCAAAATCAGAAAAAAACTTTGTGAATATTTAGAAACAAAATTGCAGGACCTGTATATTATAATTATACTTTCCGGAAGTCGAGCTTGATGAAATGATTTGGATGTAGGTTGCAGCACCTTCGCATAGTGTCCTACTCGTTAGGAATCTTTTAATATTGTGGCATTCCCAATATTGATAGATTTTGAATTAGGTGCATTCCCATTGTTAAAAAAATGTTCCAAATTATAGAAATCATAATTGAGTACATAATCAAAACTAAGATATTTTAAGAAAATTAGTATCAAAATAATTTTATAACTGGAAGTTATATTTAGGCTCAATTATTTGTATGCATGCGTGTTACTATTTTTACATTCATTCTAGGACACCCATCAAATTAAACAGAAATCAAATTCTCATGATGAATCTTAATCCTATTCATAGTTAATTAAATTAAGGTTTGATAATTATTTCATTATTTTTTATTGCGTACATGTACAAATTTTTTGTATATTTCTATGTTTCTATTGTTTCTGACAAACACTACTTGTTATAAAGCTAGTTTAAACTAATTTTCCTCTTTTATGGACCATATCATAAGAACTTAATCTATACGCCTGTGACGGTACTGCTCATAATAATTGGGTAGTACCTCTTCACCCTGATATCAGCATCATGTGGATGCAGAATAGTTCCTACCGATCATGATGATGAGTTTGAATGCGCGTTAACGTTAGCGTTAGCGGAACCCATTAACGCTCTCGCTGCTGCCGAGTTAACGGTACCACCGACTCGCCATTCCGTCAGGTGCATTGAACCTGCTGTATCGACGTGTGGCCCCCTCGAGTCCCCCTTTCATCATGGTACCACAGTCGATCGGCCAAGGTCCCCGTGAAGTCAAAGCTACTTGGCCAATGTCACATTGATCGGCGGTACGAAAAAAAATATGATTAAATTGGTGGGTACAACAAACAATACCACGGAAATTGTTTATGGTGATGTCACACTAGACCTATTCCATTAATAGGACCACAAGTTAACTACATTAATAGAACAATTTCACGAATATGTTTAGAAAAATTGGAAATATTTACAGAATATTCTCAAAAGAAATATTCACAGGACTAAAATTAACTGTCTCGTCCCTTACTTCGTGGAATCTACTCATTTTACTGTTTTAAATGAAACTTACTGTTTCTAGGTAATTCCACAATATATTGAAAAACTCTAAGAAAATTGACAATTGTTTCGATATAAATATCATCGTTAGAATGACGGAGATATCATGGATATATTTTTCCAATTAAGATCAGTATAACTGTGCAATGTTATAGAAAACCAGGAAAACTAGATCTGCTTATCTTTACAATTATCACTTAAGAAGACACTTTAAAAGTGGAGAACTCCTTAGATTTATCTGTTCATTGACAACTTGATATTGTGGGTTTCTTAAGTGTCTTCTCATTTCTAATTATTCAATGAAATCCAGTTCTTGTTTCTTATCACAAATATGTAGTACTTCTAGTTCTGTGTTAGGTATCAATGAATGTTTGGTATCAAGTAGATGTTTTGCGTAGTAGGACTTATCTGGTTGTTTTAATCTATATGCTCGTAAATGTTCACTGTATCTGATCTTAAAATTTCTAAGGATTTGACCCAAATATACAGCATTCCAGTCTGGACATTTAAGTTCATACAAACCAGGCTTCTTTAATGGTGA
This sequence comes from Galeruca laticollis, assembly GCA_963921935.1. Taxonomy (NCBI): domain Eukaryota; kingdom Metazoa; phylum Arthropoda; class Insecta; order Coleoptera; family Chrysomelidae; genus Galeruca; species Galeruca laticollis. Next base: position 56,268,467 of record OY998177.1, read on the forward strand.
TATTTTTGTTTTTACATTCACAATTTTCTACTCACATTACTTTCTGTTTTAAAATAAAAGTGTTGTATTTGTAACTAAAGATATTATCTTTGAAATATTACCAGCATATGTGATGGTTTTATAATTTTTTATTTCGTTAGTTTGTTGGGAAATATTAGTTTTAATGCCACTTTTTGCTCTTTTTTAGTAATTTATTTATTTATCATATGTAATGGATAACCGTTGGATGTTGCTATTTGTTTAATTGTATTAATTTCTCTATCAAAATTACATTTGTTCATAGGAACTGAAAATGCTCTATGTATCATCGAATTATATGCTGCCAATTTATATGACATGGGGTGATTTGAACTATATGAAATAGTCATATCAGTATGTGTTGGTTTTCTGTAAATTGAATAATCAAGTACATTATTAACTCTTTGTACTTCTAATGTAAATTTAATTGTTGGGTGTATATTATTAATGTGGTTGAAAAATATACCTAATTGTGGTTTACTACCTATAAAACAAGCTAATCTGTCATCTACATATCTATACCAAAATAAAACATTTTTTGAAATATTACTGTCAAAGAGTTTTCTTTCTAAACTGTCCATAAAAATGTTTGCCAAAATGGGTGATATAGGGCTTCCCATTAGTAAATCTTCATTTTGAATATTTATCTTAATGTCAAAAGTGAAATATTTCTGATTAATATATACATCAAATGAATTAAGTATATCTGAAATTATTCCTGGATTAATATTGTTATCTTCTAGTAATTTTCGTACAAGTGTCAGCCATTCTTTAGGAGGAATTTTAGTGAACATATTGATAACATCAAATGAAATGAGTTTAGAGTTATCTTGTAATTTGGATGCTTTTTTTTATTAGTTCTATTGTTTTTTTAATTGAATATTTAGACGTTTATCCGTAACTATTAAGTATATTGTTAAGTTTTTTAGCTAATATATTATTAGGAGTAATAACATAAGAAACTACAGGTCTAATTGGTTTCGTTATTTTATGTAATTTAACGGTTCCATATAATTGTGGAGAATGAGGATTTTTACTAACGACTCCTTTTCGTAATCCCTTAAAAGATAATTTTAATTATTGAGACCCTTTTTGGTGGGTCTGCTCTAAGAACTTGTATATCGCTAGATTCTATAAAATTATATATCTTTGACCTAGAATCTTTAGTTATAAATATCACAGTGGCGTTCCCCTTGTCAGATTTTGTAACTGTAAGGTTATTATTTTCTACTTTCTTTTTGATTTAATTTAAAACTGTAATGTCATTTTTTGTTTGACGTTTAACTTTTGACGGTTCAATATTTTTTATTAAATTGGCAATTTTTAATTTCTCATAAAGGAAATTATTTGAATTAGATTTTAAAGCTATTTCAGATTCTGTAGCTATTACTTGTTTAATATTATTCGTAAATTTTGGCGGTATGTTGTATTTTAAACCTTTATTTAAAAATTCTATTTCAAGATCTGTAAAATTAGTGTCTGAAAGGTTTTCAAAATGGGTTTGTTAACTACCCGAGCTTGCTCAAAAATTTCTTCGTTTTTTAATTTTTTTTCTTTCTCTTTTGATTTTGTTAATTCTTTTCTTCCCAGTTGCAAGAAATGTAGTTGTTGGACGATCTTGTCTACACTTCGGTAGTTGTAGGGATGCGAAGTTGATTGTGGGGAATAAATAACCACGACGCGATTAACATCTCCCGCGAGGTTTTTCCGGCATGATCGATGCTCTCATCCATCTATGACTCTGAGTTGGACTTGCTCTCTTAATACTTCTTCCTTATTTATTTTTGGTTGTTTCAGTTTTTTCTTTTGAGGTTAGTGTACCTGAGATCTTAACCACCCTATATCTCATTTAATGGTTATTTTTTTTGTAGACGAAGAATATAGTTATTCTCTTGTCATATCGTTAAGATGTTAACATTTCATATTTTATTAGAGGCTACCTTTCTAATTTTTTCTTGTATATTTTGGTAAAGCGTTTAGCAAAATGTGGAGGTTATTCCTCTAATTTTTTTGGGCGTTTAGCGTCTCATATTTTGGTAGAGGCTACCCCTCTAATTTAATCTTTTGGTTATTCTTGAATCTCAGTACGATACCAATAACTGATATCGTTTAATTTTTGTTAATAGGAATGAACTCCTATTATAATTGCTTACTGCATTTTGTTTACATTTTTTTGATTATAATTGCGTTTAAATTGCAACTATTATTATTATTGATAATAAGCATAAGCACCTATTATATTTTTACTTTTGTTAGTTTTCAAAATGAATTAAAGTCTTTAATTAGAAAGCAACAATTTTTAGACTTTCATTGAATATGTTCCTCTCTTCTTCTTATTTTTCTTCTTTATTTTCTTATCTTCTTTTCATGTCTTGTTTGTTTTCTTGAATTTGTAAGCACTACTACATCTTCTTTTATCTGGTTACCACATTCCTGCTGTTTTGGCTACTTTTCTTTGTAGGCCGTTCAGGTTTACAAAAAAAGTAGTTCTTCGAATTCCTTTCTTTCTCCGAGGAGAGGGGGTATACTATGTCGCTAAGACATGTTCCTATTTTCATCAAGTATTTTGGAGCGTTACTCATTCGTCGGCTACTCCCACTTCTAATTCCAAATCCTTTTATATCAAATATTAGGAACATATCGGTGATTGTTTTTACCATCGTTAAATCTCTACGTAAACTACGATTCAAATCAAATTCGCTCTCTTCAAAATATTATTAACAACCACAATGTCAACAACCCAATACTAAACGAAGGTAGAGAAACAAGGTAGAATATTATAAATATATATTTCTAAAATAGTTTGTTGATTAAAGTTTTGAAGAATAGTTAGTATTACATCTTTTTCCTTACCGTTGCCTAGTTGTAAGTAATTACCGAATCCAGATTTTCATAGTATAAACATTTGTTGAAAATTGTTTATAATTTTACGTTTCAAAAACTCAAATTTAGAATATTTCATAATTATGAAACAGATGGGTACTTATTCCAAAAATAATTAAATTGACAATATGAAAATTATATTAATACCTTTATATTACCAATGTAAAAAATATTAAAACTACAAAAACAATCAATAACTAACACTTTTATAAACAAAAAATAAGTACAATATTCGGTACATAAAAAGGAACATAATTCGTATATAAATAAATAGTCATCTCAAAATCACAAACTAGTGGAGTAAAAGAAATTTAGGATTCCTCTGATGTCAATGAGCAGCACCGTGGACAAAAATTAAGTTTTTGAAGAATTGCTTCTGCTATTCTTGAAATATTTGCACCAATTTCTCTCAAAATTACCATTTATTTTCTTGGTGCATTCTTAACATGGTTATCTCATCACCATTTCTATTAGACACTCTTTTGCTTTAATTTTATTCTCAAGTTAATTGATTATTATCAATTTTCGTTTTAATTTCCTTTTTCAACAGGAAATGGTTCTGTTTCTATAAAAATTGTTCCTGAGGATGTTGGAGTGGTAGAGATGTCTGTAGTGGTGTTCCTATTTACGATTTCCACCGATATCGTAGGCGATGATTAAGGTGTGGAAGGAATAAGAAAGCTTTGATGTATTTTGGAAGTTCTTTATATAAACAAGCTCAGGTAGATGTTGACAAGAAGGAACTTCAAATGGTTGCTCATGAACTCTATTATTTTTTCCCTAAACAAAGTATATTTTCATTAAATTAATATCAGTAAATATGTAAAAAGTAATTATGTATTAAAATGCTTACAAAACTAATTCAATAATATTTTATCCTTCTACTACAGTCAATCCAATAATTTCCAATAGCTTTTCTTCAACTGGTAATAAAGGTGCTAATGGTCCCCCACTTCTTGTTCTAATCATATTGAGCCTAATATTTACAGCCTTTACTTTGACCTTGCTGAATGCATAAAGATACGTAGGTGGAAACTAGGAATACTGAAAGATTGTTAATAAACCCACTTCTATCCATTTGTAAGTAGTTTTTGAGCCAAAACCCATACAATTCAATTGAGTTGCTGCTTGGTCCCACAAACCTTTATAATTTTGCCTTGTGTCCAATCCAACAAATAATGATTTTGTAACAATTTCAGGATGTTCCAATAAAAAGTCAACAAGCACTTGATTTTGATTTTTTTTGGCGCCCGTGACGACATGTTTCTATAATTTATAAAATAATATTATTACAATAGCAATATTTAAACATCATTATCAGTTTTGAATTAATAATTGTGCTATAACTATTCCATTGAAAGCGGTAGAGGTATAGTAAAAACCAAATAAAGTTGTGTTTACGTCACCAAGGGCGTATTTCTATCGCATGTGTGGCTACATTTCTATCGAAAAGTGCATATACTTAAATTTGTTAATTAATCGGTTCTAAAGATAATCAATAAAAAATTTTTTGTACCAAAATAATATATAAGCAATATAACTTTATTGGGTTTAGACGTCCCTCGATGTAAACATTTGTGTTAAAATTTTCATAAAAAAGCCTCCAATTATTGACGGTAAAATAGTCACTGCCAGAAATAATGTCATGTTGCCGCGTTGTTTGTGACTTTTCTACTCGTGTATTGTCATCGATTTTTGAGGTGATAGTTACGTGCTTTAGACCCGTTTGCACCAAACACACTTAGTGTTAAGTGTCCCTTAAAATGAACCCTTAACTCAAACCAGCTGCTAATTGACACTTAAATGGCTAAATGTAGCCTTACATTTAAGTGCTCCTGTAATGACCACTTAAACATTTAAGGGTGGGATTTTAACCTAAAATAATTTGTTAAACTGTCATTTTCCAATCACTTGGACTAATAATTTTGATAATGGATTTATTTGCGAGTTCTCCATACTGCTCACTTAATTCACTTGAATGGAGCTGCTCAGTAATTGGCCTTCTTCTGGTCGTCCAAGATGAAGGGGTATTATTTTGCTTTCTCGTTGCAGTGCTTGTAGGAATCGATGCTTCAGTAGCTGCTGGCACAATAGGAGTTGTTTTGATATTTCATAATTTTTCATTAACCAGGGTCTGCAGATGAGAAGATGCCCAATTAAGTCGATCACATATTTCCTAAAGAAATAAAATTGAGAAATTGTTTCAAAATGGTAAGAGTACTGTGTACCTCTGAAGCTTCATCTTCAGATAGAAGCAAAATATTCTCGTACTCTGTTTTGGACTGTTCATCACCTTCTCACTCCACACAATTTATTTTTTAATCTCTTTACAGTCTTGCTAGAGTCAGATCTGTAAGATCATTTGGCTTAGTACAATATCTTTGCCTCCCCAAGTTTTACTTGTAGAAGTTTTTTGCTGTGCTTGTTTTGATTTTCATGAAACTTTTTTAATGATTTTACCATTCTATAAGTTTTCGATGGATTTTGAGAATAGAATAAATTAATTACTGAATACCAAGCCTTTTTTTACTTCATGGTAATGCCATCAGTCTTTATTTTCAATTTCATGTCTTAAATCATATACTAAAGTTAGCAACAAACTTTTTTTCTTCTCTTGAGAAGTTGGGTGCCCTTTGTCGTTTACCGCCACCTGCTTGGCTAACATTTACCGTATTCATACTAACAGCAACATTTTCTTCACATTGCACCAACAATTAATAACAAACAGTTTTTCATTGTTATTAATGAAATTCATATAAAAATATCAAATTCGTATAAGAAGTAAGTACATACCATACAAAGAAAGTGTTGTATATAAACTTACCTTTTTTTCGACAATCCTTATCATTATCAATAATAATGCTAAATAATTTACTTAAGACTTAAAGATAGGTTAATTACAACAACCATCGGCAACCGGTCAGCCAATGAAATGGTTTTATTGAACTAGGGTGAAGTTGCACACAAATGAGAAACTGAAATATAACTAGTTAGAAAATTTTAAAGGCCCCTTACTTAAGATTCTGGAAAGTGTCAGTCATGCAAGTGGCAAAAAAATTTAAGCGTCCATTATCTTTAAGAGACGCTTAGTTGAGTACTCCTTTTAAGGGGTACTGGTGCAAGTGGGTCTTATAAAATTTTCTTGTGAGAAATATTTATAATCAAAACTGTTTTTGTTTTCAAAACAACAAAGCATTTTCTTCTGTGGTTGTTAAAATGCCCAAACAGCTGAATAGTCGATGCAAAGAATTTGTGGCTGCATTAGTAAATTATTTTGAACAAGAAAGGAATAATAATGGTCCTTTGTTGCTCTTAAATGATGTACAAGAGGTATGTAATACGTGAATAAAATATCCTTACTTTACTTTACGAAAATTTCTATTATTTTAGCGTGTAGCTGCTGCTTTAAAAATCAGTGTAAGAACTGTAAATTTCCATATTTCGTGAACACTCTGACAACGCTACAAATGTTCACAATGATGACGTAAACGCAACTTTATTTGGTTTTTACTATAGATAGGTTGCATAGTTTACTTTGCAATTAACCCAAAACATTTTGATGACAGCCCAACACCCAAAAAAGTTAGTTCTAAAGTATGCAACAATTAAATGCTTACGTGTTTTCTAGTTTTTTTTGATATAATAATATAAACACCACTAACTCTACAAAATTAAAATTAATGACAACATAACCTCTTTTCTTTTTTATCGAACAGAGATGGAAAATCTTACACATTGAGTAGAATAAGACAGAACGATACATCTCTAAACAGAAAGACCCTTGAATTTGTCGCTATATTTCGCATGTTCGATCATATTCAGCTAGGCACGGAAATGACCGAACTCAGTTACAGAATACGAAATACCGAAGAGAAGGGAACCTTTATCGCTATTTTGTTACAGAATGTTACTGCTGGTATCCTATATCATTGCACAGTTATACTGATCTTAATTAGGAAAACGATATCCAGGATATCACCACAGGGCTAATGATATCGAAGCTTTAATATTCGTAATATAATATCTTCTTCTTTTTTCTGTTGACATATATTAAGTCAATCACATGGTAGGTCACTTCTTGTTCGAGCCAAAAATAATTATTAAACATTAGGTAGGCTTCACATGAAATGTAACTTCTGTCATTCTGACGACGATATTTAGTAATATTTCATTTAAAAAAGTAATTATACAGATGTGATGAAGATCAATCCATAACAAAAAGACATTAGAATGTATATCTGTTATTATTGCATTGGAGTAGGATAAACAGCATTGCATCTTTGATTAGACAGGGTTTAACGAATAAGTAATTTTACAGGATATAGTATAGTGTATTTGTTAATTGTATTGGAGTGAGCAATATCTCACGTGACATGTTCGTTGATTATACAGGGTGTAATCGTAATAAAGATAATCATTCCCACTAAACAAGAAACATAACAAGTCTTTTTTGTGATGTTCTTTTTAGAGACTTTTCGTGATGTTTATTTAAAACGTTAATTTGATATCTCCTAGATGTCTTAATTTCATTACCAACTCTATTAACTTCCATGTCATGGAAATAAAACATATTTGTGATGTACACAGTAATACTTGAATTCGTAGTTACATACACATCCTATGAACTTCTTTTTAGTAACTTCTCACTAATGTCACATACAGAAAGTTACTGTAATATTACAAATTAACATGTTTCTAAGATGATCACATGTTGCAGTTACTTTTACATCTTTCGAAATAATTTTTATTAACATCGTACTTATTACGTCTGTACGACGTTAGTTCATAAACCTCTCAGTAATATCTCATATTAAACATCACAGCAACATAAAAAAGAAGAAAACAGAAGAGGAACTGATGAACGAAACATACAGTAGTTATCTGTGGAAACAAAAATGACAAGCATGAAATGGCGGATGGTTTTCAGTTATGTGCTATAGTTTATTTGCAGGAAGCACATATTTTGCAAGTAGCACTTGAATAAAGTGGTCTTCGTTTTCGTTAGTTCCTACTAAGCTAGAGTTTCTATACTTAGTTATAATGGACGAACAACAATTTTTATCGGCAAGTACCTATTCCAAAAGCATAATTATTGAAACTAATTACTCATTCAATACTTTAATCGGCTATTATACATTGAAATTTCATGTGGCGGAATTTTACACTAGATTATATTACAAAATAAGGGTTTTTTCATTTTTTAAAATATTTTAGTAAGTATATTTTGAAAACGATTCACATTATTTCAAATCCTAGATATGCATTATACCGTACAAAAAACTTGATATTGCAATAGGGTAGATATTATTATTATTATTAAAACATGCTCATATGTTTGCAGATATTTAAATCTAGAAGAAAACATTTTCAATGTTCAAGATGTTTCAGAAGCTACTTATACAAATAAAATAAAAAAACAAATAGTTGGTAATTATGTAATGAAAGGGGAGTAATTATTTCAGATAGTCTGATACAAACATTGTATTAAACAGTACAAAAAATATTGAATCAAGTATCTCTAGTTTTAGTTTTTTTAGTAGTAGTCTTAGCCATCAATATAGTTTTGCAGGTTTAGAAAATTTTAACATTATTACTAACAATTCTTGTGAACAATTGGATTTCTGTTGATGTAAGGTAATGTTTTATTAAATCTTTATGGTGTAAAATTTTTATTAGTTTTAATATAATTAAAAAACTATTCTAATAAATTTTCTGTAAACTAGCTGTAATGTATGTGTATCCGTTAAACTTTATTAATTCAGTTTCAAAGTATGTTACGTTATGGTAACTACGGATTAATATACCCGTTTTTATTTCTTGCTTTCACTGAATAGTTTCCACTTTCCAGACTTTTTATGTAATATGCTTACACAATTTTTTTTTAGGTTGGATTGCTGGACAAGATATTTTCTTTTCTAATGTTGTACCTGTTTTTTTCAAATTTACTGTACTGTTCATTATTACTGAATAAAGGTTTTAAATCCTTTATTATTTTTCTGCTATTTAATTTTAAATGTACAGGATGAACAACTAAGAACGACTGTAGGCCACATCTCAGAAGAGAATCATGGTACAACTTTCAAAAAAATTACCTTTAGGTAAGGGATCCTGAAAAATTGCGGGAAAATATTTTGCAGTCTCTAAAATATCCGCTGGGGGTGGAATCTCAGAATATCCGCTAGGGGTGGAATCTCAGATTAACAAATAAAATAGATATGTTTGTTTTGACTTTTTCCTGCCCCAAACATTGAGTCACATTCTAAGCTCACTTGTGGGACACTTCCACTGCTTTGCCATATTCACAAATCCTCTTTAGATGCAGGAAAAATGAAATTAGAAATTTTATTGAAAATGTGTTTAAAAGTTATGCAAATAAAAAAAAGTCATAATAGTTTATGCATTTTAGTCGCTGCTTTTAAAATTAATTAATAATACTTGAATTATATAATAAAGGCATATTCTTATATAAATTTAAAAGTATTTGTTGTAAACTTGGATACCTTTATAGTTATAACTGAAAGTGGCAACATTGCTGAAAATTTCAGTACCTGCTTTGTTTGTCTAGTATAAACTATTTAGTAGTTTTATCTTTGTTCAGTTACGATATAAAGAGAGATGCAAACATCGCCAGAGCGTTCTCGACTAACATTTCTATTGGATTGTAGTATTATAGTAAATACTGTCAAACTTGGTTTGTTTATTACGAATGCCATTAGGACTAGCAAGTAAAAATTGAGTTCCTTCGATGTTATGTGTGTTTTTCAAGACTTTTAGTGACTAAATTTGGTTTTAAGTTAATTAATTTAGTGTTTTTTATTATCATGGTTCGTCAGTGCCAAGTCTGTCGGAAAAACGGCCGAAACTACCCCGAACTCTCATTTCACAGGTATGTAAGTATTTGAACGGCTATCCAGTGGCGGCGACTTTTATTATTCATTTCAATAATATTTATAATGCTTAAAAGTTTTTTAATTATAAAAAGCAAATTTGTATTTGGCGTTGTTTTATTCTAGTTTTCTCACCAATTTGGAAACAAGAAGAATTTAGTTTGCTATACTGGGTCTAAGCGAGACTCATTATCTACCATAACGACCTGAAATTTCTTCGGCGCAATCTGATTTTATATATAAGAGTAGTGGCCGTAAGTTTCTAAACAAAGATGCTCGTCCCATGTCAGTTTTTGAATTTAATCCACCAGATGTAATGTTAGTACCTACACATTTTCTTGATACCATGGGCCTTTGAAGTAATGCCCAAAATAAAAAAGTCACTGTCCCGATAAACAAAATTTCCTTTCCTCTCAATACAATAAGTTCTTTTTATTACAGCCGATAAAGCGGCCATAAAAGACAAATTTTAAACAGTTTATTAATTATAAGTCATTACTTTATTGGGCGACTGGTGACACTCTGGGCTGTCTAGATAACTATAGTTCAGTTCCAATATAGTAGGCACTAAACTAAACTACAATTGTCCTTGGTTTAATGCAATATTTCTGAGAATTTAGTGCCTACTATTTTGGAACTGGACTGTATTTAAAAATTAAATTATTATTTTAATTTTTTAAGAGGTCATTTGGCCACATATGATCCATTTTATTCAGTTAGCAATGTGACTGAGTTAGTTGACTTACATTAATTAATTAAAAGAATATGTATTTTAGGTCTTCAACAAATAACTCAGATTGTCATCAAAAAGATTTATCAGTACAAGATGTGTCTGAGCAAGCTTCTAGTGCTACCCTAAGTGATGTCGAAAGGTAAATATTTAGGCAATTTATTAGGGAGTATATTTTTTTTAACTGTTTTTTAATAAATTTTACTGTCTCGACCCTTCGTGGAGTCTACTCATATTAGTGTTTTAAATGAAACTAACTGTTTCTAGATAATTCCACAATATATTGAAAATATGTTAAAAATTCTAATAAATTGACAATTCGTTTCATTTAAAAAAGTAATGATTTTCAAAACTTTATTATTAAAACAAAAAAAAATGTTAATTGTGTTTAATTTTCAGTTTACCAGTAGAAGAAGTTGTTGATGATCTAGTAACAGTAACTGAGAATCATTCATTTATGAGTGGTGTGTCATTGCTTACTTCAGATTCTCGTATACTTGCATAAAGGTTAGTTTTTTAGTGAGGTTTGTTGTAGTATATATTTTCTCCTAAATGTTTAAAGGTTTTTGTAATAGATAATAAAATTTATTTACAGTTTGTTCCAGTGACTAGAAATAACAACCTACTCTGAATTATGTGTCTTAGGTTTATGGAACCTGGTCCTTCAGCACTTTTTAAATATAATACGCCAGGTGAGTCCTTATGTCCTACTACCAGCACTGCTTCTTCAACTGAAAAACATCTCTTAAAAGAAAACCCAAGTAAGCTGTCCGCAGATGATGAAAGGTAAAATTAACCCAGGAACAGTCACGTTGTTAGATTTTGTCTAACATTTTTAGGGTTTCTCTTATAATAACACACTAAGTAACTAGAATTCTGTCGCCATCTAGGAATGCCTCCAGGGATGACACATACCAACACTTGCAACAATGGAAGGTGTACAGATAACTGTTACGAGGAATAAAGGCACTTGTTACTGTAAATCTATCACGCAATCGTTTATTTATTCCAAATTTTACGTGTGTGTATATGGGAAGAAAGTTGGTCCAGTTTGCATTATAAAATTACAAGGTAATCAATCTAAAATGATATGCAGATACTGTCTTGACAGAAAAGCAGATTTACGATACAACAATGTGGAACAAATGCCTCCCCTATATGTAAAGAACATAAGTACCATAATTACATTAGCTACATGTACCAACTGTACAGCCGATGGTGAGAATTCTGAGGGATAATTAAGTACATTCTATGGCACTTTTCCCCGCGGAAATGTAAATTATTTTGACAATCTCATTATAGTGAGTTTCGTTGACAGTCACTAATATTACAATTAATTAAAATTTATCATCAAAATAAGATCCACCTGGCATGACAATTTAAAATTGTTCAAATTTGACTAATAACTATCCTTCAACTGATTTTTCAATATTCATTTTTTGAATTCTTTCTGTTCAAAGTTTAAATGAAATTCCTATAAACGTTACTTTTTGCGTTCATTAATAAACGTGGTCGTAGAATAAATATCGTGTACAACTCATACGCAAATTACATTTGCCGCTTGCTTGATTTGAGGCACTCGCCTCACAGCTCGTGCCACAAACTTCAGCACTAGTGGAAAAAGTGAACGATATAGAAGTTTATAAGCTGCAGCACTACCTTTTGGAATGGAAATGTCAATGTCAAATTTCATTTTGACAATCTAAACTTATCTTTGTATGAATTTCGTTGACAAACACTAATATTACAATTAATTATAACTTATTATCAAAAAAGATAGACCAGGCTAAACAATTCAAAATTATTCAAATTTCATTATTAACTGTACCTACGTTTAACAAAATTTTCAATATTCATTTTTTTAATTATTTCTGTTCAAAATTTTAATAAAACACCTATATAAGTTACTTTTTTCTTTGATTAATAAACGTGATCGTAGAAAAAGTATTGTGCACAAGTCGTAAGCAAAGCTTTTCTCTCGCTCCATTGATTTTCAGCTCTAGCCTTACGGGTCGTGCCACAAACTTCTGCGCTCGTGGAAAAAGTAAACGATATAGAAGTTGATATGCTGACCTGGTAGGAAGGAAATCTCAATGTCAAAACCCCTTGTGACAATCTAATATTATATTTATAATGAATTTCGGTGACAGATATTAATATTAGAAGTAATTAAAACTTATTATTAAAAGAAGATACACCAGGCATAACAATTCAAACTTGTTATAATTTCAAAATTAACTATACCTAGGTTAAACTGTTTTGCATTTTTTAAATCCTAGCAGTTCAACGTTTAAATAAAGTACTAAGTTACTTTCTGCTTTTATTAAGAAACGTGGTCGTAGAAAAAATATTGTGAACAATTCGTATGCAAGGCACTTATTGCACTCCCTTGATCTGCAGCACTCGCCTTACGGTTTTGGCACAAACATTTCTGCTCCTGGAAAAAGTGAACGATATAGAAGTTGATATGCTGCAACGCCCCCTGGTGGAAAGATACAACAAACAGGATAGGAAATACAAATTCTACATAGAAAAATACATATATATGCCCATTTTGAGGGTGATCGGTTGAACGGTGTAGAATTTGATATGCTGCAGCGCTACCTGGTGAGAAATTACAACAAAGAGAATAGTGTAAAAACCTTCTCCGTGAAAAATACATATACATGCCAATTTTCATTATGATCGGTTGAACGGTGTTGGAGTGAAGAGCGAACATATATATATATATATATATATATATATATATATATATATATATATATATATATATATATTAATACATATCCTCTATCTAAATTCTATAGAAAACATTGAAATAAAGAGAATATGCTTATTTGGTTGTAATACTAGTGATACACACTGTATTATCAATAATTTGGAAGGTTCAATATACTAATAAAATTTGACATTTCAATTTCATATGACATTACTGCAGAATAGACTCAATGACAGATAGATTTTAAAACGATTTGAAAAACCAGAATACAGATGTCTCTATTAGCAAATGGCACTTATAAATAAAATAATGAAAATCTCTCTTGTTATATAAAAACGTAAATTTGTAATTTTTAAAAAAAAAAAGAATGCTAGGTAACCAAAGGAGAAGAGAATTATTTATTGAAACATTTTTAGTTAGTTGAATTTGAAATCCCCATGAGACAACATCATAATAAGAGTTGTCTCAAATTTAATTTTGAATATTCGGGGATTTATATAATCGTTATCAGTTCAACATATCTTGCCTTTTGTAAAGCCAGTGCGTGTACTATTCACAAAGAATTACCGCTAAAGTGCAAGTGTTTTTCGCGTTTTCTAAATTATTGATTTGGAAACGTTTGTTCCGGAAATTCTAAAAATAAGTTTTAGAAGACGTACGAGATCTTCTAGTATCCAGTTTGGTGAGTCCAGTCCATATTATATATTATTCTCGATAATTAATAGGCCTTTGAACAAAATTATTTCGAAAATAGATGCATCTTATGATTAAATTACAGTAACGTTACTTATATAAAATTCTACGTCAAGTGCTGACAATTTTGGGAACAGACAACTTACAAGAAAATTTACGTATTTTACATTGACAGATATCAAGTATAAATTTAGACATTTTGAATTTTCTGTTAAATTTATTTAGATAGGAAATTTCTAACATAGATTGTTTTTAATATTAAGGTTTGATAGAAAATTCTATCTTTGTTTATGCGTTTATGATATTTTTTGAAGAGTTTTAATTTTTGTAAGTGTTATTTTGATAATATATTATATAAATTTGAATTCCAAACCTCTTTGGCTCTCTTTTCATATTCATCTTCATTATATTTGATATTTTTTATACTATAGAAAATTTAGTATAATAAGTGACATTTAGTTAATCTCCTGACAGTAAATTCATATATGTCATAAGATAATTTAAATTGTCTTATAGTGTATTGGATAAACAGTTACTGTATATTTGAATAGTGTGATACGTAATTTAGAAAATTATTTGGAAATTTACAAATTTGAATTATTAGTTGAAATCTTTGATCCCTTCCTGAGAAAAGAGTGAGTTGATTGGTGTTTTATTGATTTATCTTTCATAATATAAAATTTAATATTTGTTTAGCCGGGCATATTAATTTGACAACTGCTGTCATTAAAATTTTTATAGGTTATATTTAGAGGGTATTTTCACAGTAGTATAGTTATTATCACAAATTGTGATGACAGCTACAAATTAAATTCAGCATCATATAAATTCATATTCATATATATAATTAATAAAATTAGTAAAACACATTAGATATACTATAATTTGTCACCCGAACGTGGGGCAAATACTATTAAAGAATATAGGATATATATATATATATATATATATATATTAGATATGTAGATTAATTACATTAAATTAATTAAATTCATCAAACCTCATTTTCATCAAATGAAATATTTATTAACACCAAAATTCCAATAATATAATTTTAAATTTGTTATTTTTAAATAGATTTGGTACGCCTATGCTTTGACGATGACGCCAAGGCGATGTATCCACAATACAATCCCCACTTTTTGTAATTAATTCATGATTTTACTACCGGCGTTTAGAATTTTGTTGGCCGCAAAAATAAACGTGTTTATGAATGAATAGCCCTCTCTATGTATATTATTACTCTAAGGGTGGAATGAACACTCGAAAACATAATACTCCAAATAAACATACTAAAGGTGTCCTGAAAATACAATTTTTGAAATCTTGATTTTGTTAAGCATTTCTTATTAAAAAGGAAAAACTGTTTCAAATGAAGCCAAAAACATGGATGTCGATTTAAAAAAAAGTGTTACGACATTTGTTGTTTGGGTTGAACCTTCCCCCACCCCTTACTTGAAGAATACAGACAAAAAGTCCCTAACTACATTTTTTCATAATCTCAACAATATATCAAAAATTGTATTTCTAGGATACGTTTAGTATGTCTTTTTTGGAGATAATCACAGTATTATGTTTTTAAGTGTTCATTCCACCCGAAAGGAGATATTATAGGAACTCAAAAATATTTTCCAACGATTTTTCAGGGTCATTTTCCTGAAGGTATTTTTTTAAAGTTGTACAATGACTATTTTTTGAAATATGGCCGACAGCCGGCGTTCTTAGTTGTTCACCCTGTATTTGCTGATTAGGCACAGAAACATCTATAGGATGTCATCCAGAATGTTTGAGGTATATGATTTAGAGGTTTATGTAATGTCCATACAACATCTACGAGAATACACTGTATTGTTTTTGAAATGTCGCATTTAGATCATTGATAAGATGTTATTTTTTAGACATTGCATTAACATCGACAATATGTTAAAAGTCATTTCAGAATGTAACAGAAATGTTGTTTTTAGTTCGTTATAAAGACTTCCTTTTGAGGAAGTTCTAGTAACATCACAGTAATGTAAAAAGGCAGCGCTTTAACATCGCTGAGAAGTTAAGTTGAAACATCACAAATGTTAACAGCCACAAGCTGGGCATAAGCGGTTGTATAGATGTGCATGTGATGAAAACAAGAGGAAAAAGAGGAAGAACAGTATCACAATGTGATGTTGAATTAACATAACTGTAATATTTATTTGCATAGTGGGTTACAACATAAGGCTGTATCTGTTATTATTGTATTGAAGTGGATTAAACAGCATAAAATGGTCCATGATCAATCAATTCAAAATGAAATTCATGAGTTTTAGCCATGGAGATTGCTGAACTATGAGCAGGCGCGTTGTCCTTGTGGAAAAGCAGTTTTTTTTAAATGCGGTCGTTTTTTAACAATCTCTGTCTTAATGTTATCAAATAATGATGCGTGGTAATCTCCTGTTATTGTTATATTTTTTGTTTCGCTTAAATCGTCCCAAAATAGCTTGGGAAATGTTTTGTGACGCACTTATTCACATTATAATAGTTTGTGTTATATTTTGATTATTTTATAATTCAATTACTCAATCGATTGTTCATATGATTCAACATATTGTTTGAAGTTTTATATAAAAACACAAACTCAAATATGTTCAGGTGATATATGTATTCACTATATACTATAACTAGGGGGATATTGTAATATAAATATTTGATCGATATAATCATTTCAAATTCAGCTACTCAAAATCTCCATATGCAGCATCTAACTTCTGTGGGCGTGTTACCTTTCAAAAAGAAATATTTAATAATGTCAGCTTGATACTCAATTTTTCCCATTTTTGTGAAAACCGTCACGACGTCTTACTGAAGTGATAGTCAAACAACAACTTACCATACAAAATGGCTAATATTTCGATGATTATATAACTCATGTTCTAATGAACCAATACAATCCTTGAATTTCCTATAGTTACGACGTATTGATAAGTGAATATACCCCTTGACGACGTGATATAATCATTTTGGTGTTTCGCCTCCTACCATATTGTGATCATTTCCATAGTAACGGGCAAGCTCAATGAAATGTCAGTTTATTCTTCAAAATGCAGCGCTTTGGTTTCATTTCAAGTGGTGAAATTGATCAAGAAATTGAAAATTTAACACCAGAAAATACTACAAAAACGCATAATTATGTTTGGAAGCAGTTTACGGTGTTTTGTGAGCATCGAAATTACAAACTTTCTGCTGATATTTCGCATGAAAAAGTAGCAGATATTATGAAGGATTGGGCATTCAATATGAAACGTGCAGACGGAAAGGAATATAAAGAAAGTACAGTGAAAGCCATTTGGAATATTTCTGCTAAACTGTTACAGAAAAAGTTTCATGAAGAGTTCGAAAGAGAAATAAATCCATTTAAAGATGTAATTTTCGAGAATGCAAGAAAGGCTCGTGCAGCCAAGAGAAAGAAATTACAAGCAATTCCCGACAGAAAAAAAGAAAGCTCAGCTGCTCTTAACGAGAAAGAAATAACCAAAATTATATTAAGTTTTGATGAAAATACACCAGATGGTTTGCAAAAAATTTTTTATCAAATTGGTGCTGTGGAATTGGCATGGCGTGGTAATGAAGCAGCTTTTAGCTTAACCGACTATTTCAAAAAGGAATTCGATAATTATGGTCAAACTACGGGACGTATCGAATACAATCCAATGTTCTCAAAAACATCACAAGGTGGGAGAACAACGCACCACTGATTCTAAATGGTTGGCTCCGAATAAAGAGTTTGCGAATAAGTGCCCAGTATGTCTCTTGAAAAAACTGTTGAGCAAAAGAACGCCAAATATCACAACCAATCGTCTTTTTTAACACCTAATATTGATTGGCAGAAAACAGGGAAATGGTTCAAAAATTGCCCTGTGGGTTTGAATCAATTGAGTAAATTGACACGTACAGCAGCCGAAAGTACCGGAATAGATACGAAAAAAGGAAAATTACGAATCATTCAAATAGCACATCTGCTGTGAGTATCTTGTCACACTCAGGAGCAAACTTGCAAGAAATTACCAAAAATGAGAAACATTCCTAATCCATCCACCTCAAGCGTCACCAACAGTACCAACACCAACACTACAAATTCCGAAAACAACAATACATCAAATATGTATTATAATAATTGTACCTTCAATATTAATATTAATCAATGAAAAAAATAGAATATTATTCGTTATATAATCGTAACGAATACCAACTCGAGCATAGACAATATTTTTCGATTATTTACCTCTTCACTCGACGTATTTCGCGAAAAACCACTCGAGCTGCGCTCTCATGATGTTTCGCCAAATACGTCTCGTGACTCGGTGAATAATCGAATATTGTCTATGCTCTTGTGATATTATAACTGAGTATTTGTTAAGATATTGGCCAACACATTCTCCAATTGTAGTTGATAAGTTGTGCCAACTTCATATTCAGGTGGGAAACTTTACACACAAACCTCGTAATAGTACCCAGATAACGTAAGCTTGATATTTATTATACCCGTATACTCTATCGGGCCTCTGTATATATGAAATGTTATTCAACATTGTGTTAATAAGTACACTATTTTCATTCTTGTATAGTGTATGCCGCATGGTATACTTCCTTGAATTTTATTTAATGTACAGAAGAAATTAATATGCACATGTTAACTACTTATGACATAAAATATGTTATAAATTGCTATTCACGTCGCTGACCTGTATTCGCTCAACAATGGGTCTTTTGTTACTCATATAAACATACAGGTTGTTTCTAAGATCATCCGAAAAAATTCAGGTGATTGCACTTATGAAATTATGATGGATATTTTCTATAACAAAATTCCCTCGGCTCATCTCTTTCCGAGATCTCACCACTAAAAAGTGGTCAGTAAAATTACAGCAAACACAAAACGTGATGGCGAATACGCTACCTGTGCACTAACGCATTCAGTGTTGGACTTACGCCTAGGCTCGTGAGGCCCGGGCATAGGGCGGCATAATTTGAAGGGCGGTAAAATTTTTGAATTGCCAAAATTTTAGAGGCAAAAAAGTAAAAACCATCAATTTCAAAAATTGGTTCAGATTAGTTTTCATAAAAACTTTTCTATAGAATATATTATAATTCAATTCATTAATTTGCTCACAATCTGTATGGGTAAGATGTTAATTTTTTAATAGATTAATTATAGTTTTTATCGAGTAATGTTTGCACAACCCCGGTAATCACACTTTTATCTGAACTGTACGGTTGAAACGAAGCTTACGAATTTTGCCAGCGAAGTGAGCTCTTGCAATCCGCATACGTATTTGCTACGGCGCATGGAACGTTGGACGTTGCCAAACTTCCGTCTGCAAACATTAATTTGCCAACCTATACATTTATGTGCTTATTATAAATATAAATAAAAATTTTTAAGAATTTTATTTATTATCCGAGTGTTTTATTTATGTGATCGTAATCTTAATAACTTGAGTGAAGCGGGTGTATTGTGCATTATTGAGACTTATAAGCAGTTCGGGTGAGTGTATTTCATATTTTTACAGGAAACAAGAGCGCTACGCTGGACAGGTACTAACACGTTTGACTTTGTTTTGTTTAATGTACACAACGAAACATCGCGCTGCAGAAAAGTCAAAGCAATCATTTTGATTTTACGAATGTTCTGCATGTGTACAAGTCTCAAATTATTTCATCCTGTTTCTTAACACTAAAAAAATTATTGATTGATAACTTTAAATTGAGTACTGGTTTTTTTTATAATTTGTGGTAGTTTTGATTTAATTTTTTAATTAAATAAGAGTGGCTATCGAAAAAAATTTAGCGGTGCAGAATATCGTAAAGGAAAAGCAGAAGAATCTACGAAAATCGATAATTTACTTGAAAAAATTCCAAAAATATCTAGTTTTAATGACATGCTCAAGTAAGTCTTCTAATAATGACAAACAACCATCATGTTTATCGGTAGTAAGTATCTCGTTATGACTGCTAATAACTTTTTTATATACGTGCTATTCAAAAGTCCCCTCCCCCCCTCGTATCTTTTGAACGGCTACACTTACAATAATAAAATTTGGAGGGTGAAAATAAAGTGTTGTAAACTTCTCTACGAATGGTAACAGGTGACGTAATAGTAATAGATGACGTCACAGTGCCACTCTGGCCAATAATTTTAAATAGGACCTTATGGCAAGTGATATCTCGTTTGAAAGGCATTAACATTGGCTACATAGCCATATTAATTTTGTTTGGGTTTAAATTAATTTTGACGGATAAATTAAATAAATACCAAAATTATTGAAATTATTTTTCTAAATTTAATTAATCAAATATCAACAATGGATTCTTATAGCAAGTGTTCGAAATGTGCTCCGTCTACTTCCTGACAGTAATACATCCTATTAGTAAACTCTTGTCGTACTCGTTCGAATGTGTCAGCTGAAATAGCATTGCATTATTGACTAATTCTTTCTTTCAAAACGCCAATGCTATCTGGTGCCGTAGTATAAACCTTGGAATTCAAGTACCCCCATAGAAAAAAATCTAATGGTGTCAGATCTGGTGACCGAGGTGGCCATTCTATAGGACCTCGCCGGCCGATGTATTACGGCCAGGAAGTTGATATTTGAATAATTAAATTTAGAAAAATAATTTCAATAATTTTGGTATTTATTTAATTTATCCGTCAAAATTAATTGAAACCCAAACAAAATCAAATGGCTATGTAGCCAATGTCAATGCCTTTCAAACGAGATATCACTAGCCATAGGGTCCTATTTAAAATTATTGCCAGAGTGGCACTGTGACGTCATCTATTACTATTACGTCACCTGTTACCATTCGTAGAGAAGTTTATTTTCACCTTCCAAATTTTATTAATGTAAGTGTAGCCGTTCAAAAGTTTGGATAGCACTGTATAACGTTAGTCGAGATAACCATTAAATGAATATCAGTTGTTAAAATTGATTTTTTTTCTAGCTGGAATTAGAAGGGACTTCAGAACAAGGTATCGAATAAGTACAGTCACATCCTTCTCTATCAAAGATACGAACAAGACGCCGTCAAATTTTCCTTCATCACAAGATACTGAAGAAATCCAGTCAACAACTGATATTTTAAAATTTAATACTGATCCCTTTTTATGGAATTTGAATGAAGAAACACGGGATTCTATAACTATAAACGGTATACCACGAAGTTATAAAATTCCAGAAATGTTAATAGTGATAAAATGAGGTATTGGTTCCAAGAGTTTATTTCGACGTGCGTTAAAAAACTGAGTGATTCAACATCGTGAGTGGTTAATTTATTCAGAAACTAAAGGGTCTGTATTTTGTGTTCCATGCTTATTATTTGGTAGAAGTGGTAAAATGAATGCTTTTACTGGTGAAGGATTTCGTGACTGGAAAAACTCAAAAGCACGCATTGAAGGTCATGAAAATTCTGATTTTCATAAAACTAACGTTAGTCATTTTAAAGCTCGAGCAGTAGTTCACGGGCGTGTTGATCAATGTCTAATAAAACAGCTCGATCAGGAAATGGCGTATTGGAAAAAAATTGCATACCGAGTAATTGCAATTATCAAATCACTAGCAATGGTTGCCATTTCGAGGAAATTCAGAACAAATAGGAGATCCCCATAATGGAAATTTTTTAGGAACAGTAGAGCTTCTTGCTGAATTTGATCCATTTTTATCTGGACATTTAAAATTGTATTCGCACCCTGGTAGTGGAAATACGTCGTATTTGTCTAAAACAATCTATGAAGAAATTATATTGTTGATTCAGAATAAAGTACTACAACAAATTTCCAGAATCTGCTGAGTATTTTGGTACAATTGTAGACTCTATGCCTGATATTGCACATGTCGATCAGCTAACTATAATTATCAGATATGTACGTGATAACGGTGAAATTGTTTGTCAAAAGATTTCTAGAATTTCTACCAAATATCGGCCATAAAGCTAAAGATATTGAGGATGCTTTGTTAAAATCTCTAGAAAATAATGGTTTGGACATAATGAACTGTCGTGCAAGCAAGCAAGCAATATGTCAGTTATATACTCAGGCCTTCAGACACGAATCAAAACAATTAATCCTTTAGCAGATTACGTTCGTTGTGTCGCCCATTCTTTAAATTTGGTAAGATCATGTGCAGTTGAATCGGTAACAGAAGCAGTCGACTTTTTTTCTACTTTGCCAGAACTATACAAAATATCTTTACTATATTTCTTATATTTTCATGGGTTTCGGTCAGTAATAAAATAACTTGCTTATAGTGGTTACGTTTCGGTCTATTTTATTTAAACCATTTTCAAACCTTTTTTTTGATTATGCCTCCGTAGAGGCTCGTCTACTACTCAAGTAGTTGTAGTCGTTTTAATGCTGCTAGTAAGACGCTTCAAGAATCTCAAGCTGATTTATCATCCGTTGTTGAAATCTATAGTTCTCTGGCTCTATTTCTTCAAAACACTAGAGATAGACAATTTTCTGAATATGAAGAAGAAGCCAAAGCACTATCCGGAGTTCAAGATTATTATCGTTATGATAATCATCGCAAAATAACCAGAAGAATTCAGCGAGATGAGTCACGGGTAAATGAGAGAACACCTTCTTCTGGACACGAAAATTTTCGCACTAATGTTTATTACCCTATTCTAGACAACCTGAGTGTGCAATTGGCCGGGCGTGCATATGAAAAGCTTTACAAAATTTTTTTAATAATTTTTTCTGAAATAGAAATAAATTAATTGAAAAATCTTGCCAATAAACTAGTCAGCAAGTATCCTGATGATTTGGAAGAGACGTTATGCAATGAATGTATTCATTTACATTATCAATTGAAAGATTCATTAGTAAATAAGGTAGATGTAACCTCTGCACAAAAAATATGCAATGTACTGCATTTACGGAATCTTCGAGGCGTTTATACTAATGTGGACATTGCTGTCCGTATTTTTTTTGAGTATTCCGGCTACAAATTGTACAGGAGAAAGATCTGTTTCCTCTCTAAAAGGGATAAAAACCTATTTACGCGCAAGCATGGGCCAAGATAGACTTAATGCTCTTGCATTGCTGTCTATTGAAGCTCAACTAGTCCAAGAAATATAAATATAATCGACTTTTTTGCCCGGATAAAAGCCAGGAAAAAGATACTTTCAAACTGATTAATATTAAAAAAATATTTATTATTTATCACGCTAAAGTTTACAACTTACTTATTTGTTACATTTATTAGTTATATTAGAACATTCTATGTCAATAAATAAAGTTATTTTTAAGTAAGAATATTGGATCAAAATCAATGAAATTCATTTTTTAAAAAGTGCGGCACATCGAACGGAGCCTAATGCGGCAGCAAACCTAAATCCGTCACTGAACGCATTTTTCATTTTACTCCTCCTACAACAGTCGTGTTTTGGGAATTGTGGTTTCCGAAACATCTCTACGTAGGATTTTAAAGAAAATGGGTTTCAAATGGAGCAGAACCGAAAATAACCGGAAAATTTTGATAGAGGAAATGTACATTGAGGTATTAAGAATTAAGTATTTTATCAAAAAGGCGAGGAGTATCTAAAACCATCGTAAAATGAATGTATGAGTTGTTGACGACGAGGATAGCCGAGGCACAGCTCCCCTTCTATGGAGCCTTGTAGTAGATGAGTTGCTCTACAGGCTAACGAAGCTTGGCTTCGAATGCATGGGCTATGCTGATGACATAGTTCTAATAGTCAGAGGCAAAAGAAATTATTGAGCAATGGTGCTAAATATGAACCTAAACAACAGACCACAATAATTCCATTTACCCGGAAAAGAACACTTCCAGCTATGAAACTCCTATCTTTAAAAGAGGAAATCACAGAATGGAAATATAAATTTAAATATCTGGTAATAACCATAGACAGTAAACTTTTGCTTTGATGGCGTGCAGAAGTCTATCTAGTAAGACTTGGGGCTGCAACCCAAAAATACTGCGATGGATGTACGCCATGATTGTGAGACCAGCAATTACGTATGAGGCATACCAAAGCAAGTCAGAACAGGACGAGGAAGATCCACGACAAAGTTCAAAGGCTTGCCTGTGAGTCCATCACTGGAGCTATGAGATCGTGCCTAACTAGGGCACTTGAGATCATTACAGATCTCACACCTCTACTACTGGTGATAGAAAGATCAGCCCAAGAGGTAATTATTAGAATATCTAGTGAAGATTCATGTAATGAGAAAATTAAAAACCAGGGAGCCTGATCCTCTTTAACAAAATACAGCGAATATTCCCGGTGACGAAATGATCAAGACTTTAAGTATCGAAAATGACTTCACAACGATGCTAAGTAAGGGAGAAGATTGGGAAAGGAAATACACCACCCACACTCAAAGGAAATAACATCAGATGGTACACAGATGGTTAAAAAATAACCACAAGAGTAGGCGCTGGAGTATATAGGCCTGGCACCAGATATTCATTATCGTTAGGCTCCTGTCCGAGCGTTTTTCAAGCAGAAATACTTGTAATTGCTAAGTAAGGGGAAAGATTGGGGAAGAGAATACACCACCCACACTCTCAAAATAAATACCATCAGATGGTACACAGATGGTTGAAGAACCACCACAGGAGCTGGCGCTGGAGTATCCGGGCATGGCACCAGATAGTCATTCTCATTAGGCTCCTGTTCGAGCGTCTTTCAACCAGAAATATTTGCAATTGACAGATGTGTGGAAATGAACCTAGAAAGAAACTACCAGAAATGTGACATAGCGGTTCACTGTGAGAGTCAAGCAGCTATCAAAGTCTTGAGCAGATCATCACGCTCTTTGCTGGCTGAAAATCATTAAGGACCCCACTGGCAGATTAGCTAGATGGGTATTAAAATGAGCAAACTCCAATTATGAAATTGTTCATAAGAGTGGTAAAAAACACAGCGACGCAGATTGCCTTTCAAGAAATCCGATAGAAGAGCCAGTAAGCCCCGATGACAACGACCTAACAGAGAAATGGATGCTGTAGAGTTCTACCTAAATCAGAATCAACCAGCTAATCCTCAAGTAGTTGGGAAACATACGGCGGAGGCAGATTCGGATTAGAATTTCAATTCTTGGCACAATATGGGACTACCAGATGCCACTTACCTGGTAAATCCTGGAATGTATCAGACCCATCCGATTGATTGGCGCAAAGCGCTGAAATTGAACAACTACTGCCCAGCCAGCCAAAAGTACAGAAGCACCGGAACTCCCAAAAAACATACCGTTAGATTAGCCGAAATGTAAGACGACAACGAGGCCACGGTCAAGAAGTACCGTCAGTCCAACAAGCACTTGTGGAGCCAGCAGGTAAAGAAAACGACGTACCGCCAGGCCCAGGGCATAATAGAAAGGAGTCATATGAACTGTGTTAATCGGACAATGAATTTAGCTGCTAGGCTTATTTGAATTGTATAAACGCAGATATTTAAAAGGGGTGTAGCTATGCATTATATCAGATATGTACTATTAGCATTATAGGGGCGGCAAATTTATATTATAGGTGAAATGTAACAGTGGCAACTTAGGACTGAGGGCAGTCCTCTTTTTTTTCGAGGGGGGGCACATGTCACGTTTTGAAATAACACCCAGTGTATGGTAGGCCAACACAAGAAGCTGTCTGAGGAGACCAGAGCGCTCCTAAAGAAGCGCAGAGACATTAAGACAAATAACAACATTCAGAGAATAGAATACACAGAACTCTGTAAAACCATAAGAAATAAGATTGCCGAATATATCAAAAAATATAACCAAAGATTAATCGAAACGGCAATCGAGGAACAGGAAAAGTTATAAGAACGCCAAAAGGTTGATGATCATAGGCAAAAAGCAGGTGGTCGCTCTAACGAATGAAAATGTTATAATAACAAACAAAGAGGATATAATAAACCTAGTCACCAAATTCTACAGCGAAATATGCAAAGCCCCAGAATAATGTTGACACCTAGAGAAATTAATGAAATACCAGAAGTTCTCATTGAAGAAGTAGGAAAGGCATTAAAAAGCATGTAAAATGGAGAAGCAGCAGAAAACGATGGAATAATGGCCGAACTACTTAAATTCGCAGGCAGACACACTCGGAAAATCCTGGCTAATATATACGCATACTGTCCAAGAACAAGAAGCATACCACAAAAATGGAATAGCGCCAACATCATCCTAATCCACAAGAAAGGCAGTAAAGAAGAGATAAGAAATTACCGCCCAATAAGTCTGCTTCCCTGTGGTATACAAAATATTCACTAAAATCATTAGCAATAGGATACAAAACACACTAGATGCTGCTCAACCAAGAGAACAGGCGGGTGTCAGGAGCGGCTTCAACACAATAGATCATATTCACACATTGAGAGAAGTTATCAGTCAGACAAAATAATATGAGATACCACTAGCACTAGCCTTCATTGACTTCGAAAAGGCATTCGACTCGATATATTCCAAAGCCATTATATATAGAAGCCATCACAAACCATATATAGAAACTCTAGCAAACATATACAAGGAAGCTAAAGCTAGAGTAATAATACAAAAATATTCCCCAGAATTCCCAACTGGTAAAGGAGTGCGACAAGGAGACGCCATATCTCCCAAACTCTTCACCGCAGCACTAGAAAAAACCTTCCGAAAGTTAGACTGGAACAACAAAGGTCTTTATATGGACGGAGAATATATCAACCACCTCAGATTCGCTGACGACATAGTTATAATCGCCAATAACCCTGAAGACCTACAACAACGAATTAACGAATTAAACATTGCAAGTAACGAAGTAGGCCTCAAAATGAACCTAGCAAAGACCAAAATAATGTACAACGAACTGATAGACCAAGAAGAAATACAAATAGATAATACAACACTGGAAATAGTAGACGAGTACATTTACTTGGGCCACCTAATACATAATTCAGGTTCTCTACTCCCAGAAATTAATAGAAGAATCAAGTTAGCATGGAGAGCATTCGGAAGAAATACGGTCATATTCAAATCAAGAATGCCAGTCTACCTAAAGAAAAAAGCGTTCGACCAATGCATACTACCTGTACTAACATACGGATGCGAAATTTGGGCACTAAAACCAGAAATCACATGGAAACTCCAAGTAACACAAAGGTCTATGGAACGAAACATGCTAGGAATAACCAAAAGGAATCGTTAAATAATAGAATGGATAAGACAGGAGACCCAGGTTACTGATGTCATCCACGGGGTTAAAACACTCAATTGGCAATGGGCAGGACACCTGGCGAGAAGAACAAACAATAGATGGACCACAAAAATAACACATTGGTACCCAAGAAACATAAAGAGACCTAGGAAAAGACCTAACCTAAGATGGGACCATGATATCAAGAAGTTAAAGGAACAACGTGGGCCCGATTTGCCAACAATAGACAACAATGGGCCCAACTGGAAGAGCAATATGTCAGCGTGTAAAAAGGGACGCCACTACGCGAAAAATCGTATGAATAAGGGTGATAATGATGATGATGATGATGATATGGTAGGCCAAGCAAAAGTAGGTCAATGTTTTAAAATATGTTACTTACAAATGAAAACGTATTGTTTTTTGGAGTAAGAGAAAACAAAAAACAACGAACTTAGCATTTTTCTTGGTTCGTAAAATATATTTCTGCGGAGAGTTGGTTTTGAGACGAAACAGCGAATAGAGGAGTGAATCCAGTAAAGCCCACCCGAGGGATGATTGGCGCAACTAAAAACAAACTGCCCCTTCAAGCGGAGAAGACGTGCCCTAGGGGAATGTTAATGTAATTAAATAGTTTATTATATTCCTTTTGCATAGTATTGTTAATTTGATAGTGTACATTATATTGCGGTCGGAAAACTATTGAGCTTTTGCTCAGTACGGCCTGTCATACTTTTCCGTAAGCGTTGCCATTTTGGGAGAATATTGTATTGTCTCCTAAGGGCCATTGAATATATGCCCGGTAGGGCTGGTTGTATTTGTTTTGTATACATTTTGTTAAGTTTTGAGTGCATGTCGATTTGTTATCGGAAATTCCTTCAATATCTTTGTTATGTTTTTTAAAGAGTGGTTACTTAATTGACCCCAGCCCCCAATAGCGTGTCCAGTAGCTACATCGTGAGAGGGGGCGGGCGAATTGGGATCAAACACAAAATCACAGCGTAGGGATAAAACCCTATATCTTCGCACTATTTCTATTCAATTATTTTTTTGATGTAAGTACTGAGCGAATTAACCCATTCCGATATCAGCATACACAATTTATTCGAGCACAGTGGTTTGAAACGTTGCCTTACAAGAATTCCCAAGTGTTTACCATCATGCCTAGAGTGCGAAGAAATGCAAATTATGGGCTGTTAACTGAATTATGATCGCGTCTAATTATTGCTCCCTTAAATGCACAACTTTGCCACAATGTAACCGTTTCTTTATCTCTTACCGTTTTCAAGAACCCTATAATACACTTCGAATTTGGGACACCCAGTACGCATGTTTGAAAAAACTATTTTTGCCATAATAAAAAAAACTTTCCTACCTACATAATATACCCCACAGTTCATTTACCTCCAGGTTTTTTTAAATATCTTACATGAAAGAATATTCTTCATTTATAGAGGTCTCCCATTAACCAGATGACGGTTGCATAACAAGTTATTTATGTTTGTGTGGCCTTTGCAAGATAAATTTTTAATTATTGGCTGCTAACGCTCAACAATCTGTCGCTGTATGTATATATGTATATGTACGTACGTAATAGTACCGTTAGAAGTGATAATGGCATTCTTGGAATAAAACCAAGTTGAAGGTAAATAAAAGTAAAGTGGCAGATTGAGAAAAATATAAACCTGTTGAACTTGATCAGTCATGTTTCATAACAACACAATATTTTATTATACTACGATTTTATTTTACTGCTCAAATAAACGCAAAATGTGACAAAATTTGTATACAGTTGGAAGATGCATAATTTTTATGCATTTATTATCTATATAGGTCTTACACTAGAAAAGTTTAAGCACGTCATAGAACGATTATGAGGTCACATTTGAACGACGTTGCCACACTTTGAAATTAATAAGGAGATTGAGGGAATATAAAATAATTATGTTATGTTGACATTTTATATCATAAAAAAATACCGAAGTACGACATCAATAATGTTGGTTTTGCGTCTTAATACTGTTCACTAATTAAAAATTGTCCATAATGTCCCTTAGCGTCTGTCAATATGTTTCAATAGCAAAATCTATATAAATGACTGACATGAAATACTCCTCTTATTCTATTACGTAAATGTTAATGCCATTATCAGTGTCAATCACATAAGGACCTTCAAATGGTAATTGTATTTTTGCACATTTATTCTCCTTTGTATTTGATACTTTTACTACTTTTACAATTACTAAATCTCCTTTTATAAATGTAAATCGTCTCTTTATTCCCTCCAATTTTCTCTGCACAAATTTTTTCCAGTTCCTTTTAACCTTACATTAACCTTTTCAATTAACTTATCATAATTCTCTGAATTTTTTGGTATCTATGGACGATTTGGCAGTATTTGTTTCATCAAATACATGGGAGAAACTTCTGTGACTGTGTTTGGTATTCCATTCATATAACCTTCAATTATCGGAAGTTGTTGTTCCCACTGCTCATGGTGACTATTGGTTAGGACTCTGAGATATTTTATAATCTCTCTAATATATCGTTGGAATGGGTTGGCACAAGGATGTCTTACATTAGTATATATTGGATTAACATTGGATTTTCTCAGCCAAGTTCGGATGCTTTTATTATTCAGGTATGTTGCATTATACATTATACAATTCTCTGGTATTTCGATTTCTAGGAAATAATCCGTTAAACATTTTTGAACTACTTTTGTGTTTGTTCTTTTTGTTGGGACTAATTTCATATATTTAGTAAAATTGTCTAACACTATTAAAATATTTACATTTCCATTCATTTCACTTGGAATTAAATTAGCCATGAAATCAATTGCTGAAATTTCTTCTTTTCTATCCTCTGGTTGATCAATTATAATTTAATCTTCTCTTTCTTCTCCATCTTCATAACTATTATCTCCTTCTTCCTTGTATATATTGCTAATTTTTATCATTATTATTATTTCAAAGTTAATGCATGTTCCAACCATTCTCAATTTTCTTTCTTCTAAATCTATTATGGCATTATGTTTTTTCAGCTTATCACATCCTATTATTATTTCAGTCTCAATAATTGGATCAATTAGTACTTGTAAATTAAATTCTTTTCTCTCAATATTTACATTTATGTTTATTGATTTATTGATTTCACATAATTTTTTGCAATAAGCACCAATTAAATTAATTTTTGGGATTTTAATAATATTATTCATTTGAATATTTAATGTTTCAACAAAATTTTGATTGATTATGGATGCTTCTGATCCAGTATCAATAATTAATATAGCTACTAAATTGTTAACTAATCCATTAATTATAATTAAACCAGTATTCCCATCTGTGCCTATATTTTCATTTAAATTTATAAATTCATTGGGATTTTCATAGGTACAGATATATAGATTTTGCTCATTTGATGTGTGCGTATTTAAACATTTTGATTCTCGTTCATGTCTGTTGTCTGTCCCGTATCTTCTCTGTATATTTGTATCGTCTTGTATCGATCATGTTTGTCGTTCTTTCACTTCTTTCTTCAGATCTACTCCTTCTATTCTGATTAATTCTCTGATAATTAACTCTTCTTGTTTCGTAATCTGCATTTCTTCTTTCTCCATCTCCTTCTGAGTTTCTTCTTTCATTTGCTCTATATGGTCTGTTATTTGTTATTATAGTTGTTTTGTCTATATGAGTCATTATTGTTTCTGTTTCTAATATTATTATTAAAATTGTTATCTATCTATTATTATAATAATTATTGTTATTGTTTCTGTAATTTGAATTTCTGTTAATAAAATTATTATTATTGTTATAATTATTGTTATTATTATATAGTCTATTGTTATCATTATTTCTATTATAATGAAATCTATTATTATTCCAATTGTTGTTTTGATTATTAGTATAACTATTTGTATTTCTTGGATTGTTTTCGTTATTTGTATTGTTTACTCTTCAATTCTGTTGAGAAGTGTCCTGTCTGGTTAAATTCCTCTCTACTCTTTGTAGATACATAGATAATTGGTCTAGTTTTCTTATGTCCTGTACCGCAATGGTTTCAGCTAATTATACCTTAAAATGTCTTGCTATGAATATAAAAATTTCCTCTTCAGGAATTGGTGGTTCCAAATATTGTGTCATGGCATACAGATGCATTGCATAGTTATTTGAACTATGGCTTCTGTTTTTACAAAATTTGCCAAAATATAATTGTTCCCTAACAGCTGATTGTGCATTTTCGCCCCAAAAATATTGATACGATGCTGTTTCAAAATCAGTAAATTCTATTATATATTTTTATCTCGCTGCAAACCATATTAATGCGTGATTCTCCAAATGATTTCTGATCACCTCCTTTATGTCTTAAATATTATTCATTCCTCTCACTCTATTTTTCAAAATAATAATAAATATCTTTGGGTGATATTTCCATCAAACTTTTGATTTGTTGATCCATAAACTGTTTTTATTCCCTCAATATATTCTATGTTCCCTCTCTTTCTCTCGATTTGGTCTATTTTTCCTCGGATGTTTTTCATTTCCATTGTTAATTCCTTCTTTGTTATGTTATTTTCTTCTGCTGCTATCTTAAAATTCATTTGTATTTGTTTAGTTATACCTTCTTCTATGCTTTGTATATTTTTATTTGTCTTCATTATATCTATGTCTAATTTCGTTATTCTTTTGCTATTCCCTTTTATCTTATTTGTATTCTCTCCTATTTCAATTTTTAATTTATTTTTATTCCTCCTTAAAATTGCTATTTCTGTTGAAATGTCAGTGAAATTATATCGCAGCCTAAATCTATAGCTGCATAGTTTAAGAACAAAAGTCTACAGTCAAAAAATTTCACAATATAATTTCCTAATCATACATTAGTTTTAAAAACAGGATTTAAAGTAAAATTTCAACGGAAATAGCAGGACTAGGAAGCGGACTAGTTAAATTACCCCCGGACTTTGACCTGCAAGCACCAAATGCAGCCTCAGAGTGGAAGTTGTGGCTAACCGCTTTCCAAGATTAGTTAGTGTCCACGGGCCAAGACGAGGCACCTTCAAAGGTTATGCTAAATATTTTATGAAATATTATAGGGCATGATGCCGCGAGAATTATGTCAACATGCGAAATACCTCAAGATGTAAACTCATACGACAGCATGTTAGCCGAAATTGAAAAGTATGTCAACCAACGAAAAAACGAATGTTTTGAAAGGTACATGTTTTATAGGAGGCATCAAAAAGAGGGTGAAAGTTTCGATCACTTTCTGACAGACTGTCGCCACCTAATAAAAACTTGCAATTATAACCTAGTAGACGCTAACCAGTCAAATGAGGAAAAAGCCCTTAAAGATAGAATTGTCAAGGGTATCAGAGATCCAACAACAAGGGAGGCCTTATTGAGAATAGATGATTTAACTCTAACCAAAGCCATACATTTTTGTCGAACCTGAGAGCAAATTAAAAGTCAAAGTTTACAATTTCAACAAGGCGGAATATAGGTAAATGTAGTAAAGAAGAAAAATAACAACGAAATGTATAATCAATCTAAGAAAAGCTTAAAATATTGTTCGAAAAGAGATGTATCAGAAAAACATTCAAATGTAAACAATGTCCGACTATACATGGGCCTCGGGAATTTCCAGCTTTTGGTAAAAAATGTAGAAAATGCGACATTGAAAACCATTTTGCTGTCGCATGCCGTGTAAAAAATGTGAGAGAAATTACCCAGAGTGACAGTTCCAGCTCTGACGAAAGTGAGGAAATGTTTGTCAACCAAATAATAACCGATAAGTATCCAAACCAAAAGGTTAGTGAATTTTTTTTTGAAAATTTAATCATTGAAGAAACAAAACTCAAAGTGAGACTAGACACTGGAGCAGATATTAGTGTAAGTCCATTAAAACCGAAAGCGAGTATTAACAGAATAGTTATTGTTGAGAAGTCTAATGAAACAATTAGATTATGTTTAGACCCTTCCGACATGAATTGTCAAATCGTTAGGAAACCAAAGTTAAGCTTAAACATAGAAGAAGTATGTTCAAAATTTAAAGACAAAAATTATTTGACTGTTTTCGACCTCTCCGAAGACTATCACCACTTAGAACTTAATGAAGTCTTCGTGGAAGTGTTGTTTTGCAACTCCATTTGGTGTATACAGATATGCGGTTTTACCTTATGTATTAGCAAACTCACAAGATATATTTCAAGATGAAGTTGAAAGACATTTTTCCAATTTACAAAATGTAGTTATATGTCATGATGATATGGTAATTTGTGAGAAAACAAAACAAGAGCATGATTTAGCAGTTGCTGAAGTAGTTAAAAGAGCTAAAGAAGTTGGTGCAAAATTCAAAAAAGACAAGCTTCAATACTGTTAATGCCAAGTTAAATTCATGGGGTAGATTTTTTCTGGCATGCAAATTGATCGCGACAGAATTGAATCCTTGTGCAAACTCCAAACACCTAACAACAAAGTTGAGTTACAGAGAATTATTGGTTCCTTTAACTATGTCAGATGGTATGTCAACAATATGTCAGAATTAATGCATCCGTTATGTCAATTACTAAAAAAAATGTTGAATGGTTATGGTTACATAACCATCAAGAAGCATTTAACAAGCTAAAGGAAATTATTACCAGAACTCCAGCTCTTGTTCCATTCGACCCATCAAAACAGACAGTGTTACAATGTGACGCTTCTAAGAATGCATTAGGTTGCTGTATGTTCCAAAAGTATAATGATAATACCTTGAAATCAGTTGCGTGTACTTCTAGGTCTATGAATGATCATGAAGTGAACTACAGTCAAACTGAGAAAGAACTTTTAGCCATCTATTTTGGAACTCAAAAATTTCACGATTTTATTTACAAACAGGTAGTTGACGTACAGAGAGACCACATACCAATTATTTTAATTACGAAGAAACCGAGTTAGAAAGTAGGCTCAATCAGATTACAAAGATTTAGACTTAAATTGATGAAATATTCTTTAAATGTCTAATATGTACCCGGGAAAAATATACAATTTGCAGACATGTCTAGATTCAGTCTAAAAATAAAAAATTCACCGGATCCTGACATGTTTGAAATAATTCACCTAGTTTCTAAATACTTACCAATGAGTCAAGAAAAAAGAGACCAGTTTCGACTCGAGACAAGCAAAGACCCTGTTTTAATAAAAATCCATAATTTTATTATAGATGGCCCAATGAGAAACGCCTACCTACAGAGTGTAAACCCTTTTATCCTTTAAAAGATTCTATTTATGTTGAAGCAGGTATTCTGTTTGTTGAAGACAAGCTTATAGTCCCTCAAAAACTTAGAAAAGACATGATGAAAATGTTGCATAAGGGTCACACAGGTATATGCAAGACAATAAG
Source organism: Galeruca laticollis (assembly GCA_963921935.1). Classification (NCBI taxonomy): domain Eukaryota; kingdom Metazoa; phylum Arthropoda; class Insecta; order Coleoptera; family Chrysomelidae; genus Galeruca; species Galeruca laticollis. The sequence goes on from OY998177.1 coordinate 56,302,943, forward strand.
TAGAGGTAAATCTTTGTTTTATTGGTCGAATATGTCCAGTGATATCACAAGGTATATCAAAGGTCGTCGTGTGTGTGAAAAATATTTGCCAGCAAACTACAAGGTACCTCTTTTGCCACATAGCGTTCCATTGTTAAGATTGAATAAAGTAGCTGTAGATATTGTAGAATTTGCCAATAAAAACTACTTAGTACTTATAGACCACTTTTCACATTGGCTTGAATTGATTTACATAAATGATAAAACATCTACATCTGTTATAGATTTTTTCCTAAGTATTTTTACACAATTTGGTTATTCTCAGGTCATCATAGGTGCCTTTTGTGTCAAACCAATGCAAAAATTATTATAAAAGTGAAGATATTACAATTACAACTTCTTCACCACATGAAAATACTAATTTTAAGCAAAGTTGTGAAAGTGAAAAAAATGTGCACTCCCGATACGGACGATGCATCAAGGCCCCTCTGCGCCATGATCTTTGAGGGGAAGGTGTTTAGTGTAAATCAACCTTTAAACCGAACATTTGTCAAAAGGAAAATGTCAAAAGGAAAATAGACACTTTATGTCATAAACAAGACACATGTAAAGAGTCTTATAAAATAAAGATTTAATCCAAGTTTATTTAAATAGTATCTCATTTAAAAGATATGAAACAATATGTACATAAAGTACTGGTATCAGTCGAAAAACCTGTGTGACGCAAGTACACCCCTTACAAAAGATGTGGTATCAAATCATACAATGTATAGGGTGATACAAGTAATATAACTACCTACCTATAGGTAATCTTTTTAAAATAAATGTAAGCTTTAACTACATACTCACACTTTATTCCTCATTTATTTGAAAGTTTGTGTCACCCTATACATCGTATGATTTGATAATATATACCAGAAGTTTGTACAGCTCTAGTGCGAGAATTTAAAGGTACGTCTATTCAATTTTTAAGGAAAAATTACCTAAACTAGGACTTTCGTTTGTATTAGTGGGTGTAAAACTTTTTAGCTAGGCAAGCATTTTGTGATATTTAGAGTTTCTAATAGTATATTACACTATTTTACAATGATATCAATAAAAAAATTTGCGGATTATTCAGTTTTTTTAAAAATATTAATGATTTAAAATGGGACTACTTTTTGATGCGGAGAAATTTGTGTGTGTCTGATAGGTTATTTTGCGACATTTTGTCATTTTTAAAGTTTCTGATAGTAGATTACACTATTTTATAAAGATGTCAATAAAAAAACTTGCAGAAAATTCAATTATTAAAAAAAATTAATGATTTAAAATGGGACTATTTTATAACGCGGATTAATTTGAGCGTGTCTGATAGGTTATGTTGTGATGTGTATATTATGCGTATTTATTATGATTAAGTCTCATCGAAGCAACGGATCCAATTGATTATATTGTAGCGATAGTGATATTAAGCTGACAAGGATAGATATTATTCATTGATCTGTGTCAAAGGTCGAGAAGAGGATTCGAGAATTTTAATTAATTTTAAAAAAACATGTAAAATCGTAAAAATCCTTAGATCCTCTTCACAACCTTTGACACAGATCAATGAATAATATCTCTCCTTATCAGCTTAATATCACTATCGCTACAATATAATAAATTGGATACAGGTAAAAAACAAATTAAAACAACAAAAACACGTTTCAAAATACATATTTTTCTCCAATATGTTTTACAATATATTTCATTCCACATGAAATGGTCCACATGTTCTGGAAGCAATGTGGAATGCATCACTCCCAGCCTTCTGCAAAACTGCTTCATAATCGCCCAGTATCCTTCAACAAAATTGGTATTTGCTCCAGTGTTTGGACCCACAAAGTTCTGTGTATGATTAACTGCCTTATTACTGTAGGGTGATACACCATCCAGTGTAGTAAGGCACTCATATGCTCTCCACTTATCAGTCCAAATTTCAGTTTCTGGTAAAACATACTTCTTGATTTCAGGAATAATAGCGTCTCGTGACTAATTTTTTATGTAGACAATCACTCCTCTTTTAGTGGTAGTATCCACAAGTCCTAGAACCCATTTCGGTGACACAATTCTCCCAACATTGTATTTTCGTTTTGTGATAACGCTTTCATCAATTTCTACTATAGGTCCCACTCCACCTAACTGGAATAACTCAGTAACTTGCAGCAGTTTCCAACTAGCTATATCTCTAATGAATCTATAATATTGATGAACAGTGGACACCCTTATATTCAATAATCTGGATGCCACGGACGCTGGCGTTAACTTGCTCCAGAAAAATATCAAATATACCACCTGCCTTATGGGGATTCTCATATTTACAAAAAAAGAGTCTTTCAAAATTGAATATGGCTTTCTACAATGTCGGCAATAAAATACATGTCCCAACACAGCTTTCCTGCTTCGTATTGTAGTGCAATACCTCCTACAGTTTCTAGCTGTACAACGGAAATTTTCCCTTAAGAGACCCCATTGCCTTAGACGGTCAATAGCGTCTTTTTCATTGATAAATAAACGAACAAGTTGTTCAAAATCAACTACGTCCTCGTTCATTATCAACAACACTAATAATAATTAAAATTTCGAAACAAACAATTAAAAATCAGAACACACAAAAACGAATCACTTACAATAAAAAACTAAGCACTAAAAGTGAATAAGTCTATTAATCGTAATAAATACGCATATACATGTCACAAAATAACCAATCAAACACACTCAAATTACTCCGCGTCAAAAAGTGGTCCCATTTTAAATCATTATTATTTTAAACAAAAATTGAATAATCCGCAAATTTTATTATTGATATCAATGTAAAATAATGTAATCTACTATTAGAAACTCTAAATATTACAAAATGCTTGCCTAGCTAAAACGCTTCACACCCCATATTTTTTTTGGGGACTGTCCACTAGTAGATTTTGTGGGTGCTGTGTGCTCTCGATGAAATTGTGTGCGAAGGTTCTTTATTTTTTTCTTTAAAGTTGCAATGTCGCTTCCATATTTTTCAGTGAAAATTATAAAAATATCCAACATTTTCCTGTTATTCTTGAAATCTATTAGCTCGTGACTCCAAAGAATTTCGTTATTTCGGTAATCTTATAAAAATTACAGTTTTTTCGTTTGACCGTTCCATCGCTACACCAAAAGTATTCAAAAATATACGGGAAAACCTTTGAGATCGCACGGCCCCTTTTTCCGCTTTGTGTCAATCGGCAGCAGCAGGTCGCAACCGTCAAAATTTTGTAGTAAGGTTGCATGCGTCAATGGCAATACTTGGCAACATACGGTATGCGACGAAGTCGCATGCTACATGTTGTCAATTGATGCCTTGTGTAAGGCCGGCTTTTAATATCACAAGAAAGTACTATTTTATATAACTTACTCAAAGTATCTGCTTGATAACATAAGATTTTTTTATACAGCTTTGTTTTGCTTCTCTGTTGATGATAATTAGCCTAAACTTACAGAACCCCTTCTTTTTGAGGATGAATGAAAAAGTCTGCCAATAAGCAAGAACTGTTTTTATATTTCAATAAGACAATAACCACGAACTGAAAAATAACAAGAAATGAACACTGTTTGTTTTTAGTTTACACAATTGTTAGATCATGCTCAGTAAAACCAGCTGTAATTTGCCCAATCAGGAATCTACAGAATTGCCAACTTAAATTAAAATCACTTCCCCTATAATAGAAGACATAGTTAAATGACACTTATTTTATTTTCAAACGTCATTGTCAATCATTAATATTGTTTCATATTTTGAACCTTTTCCAAATTAAACTAGTAAATAGACCCAACGGAAATGTTTCAAAATGGTATGAGATGAAGAAAAAATTGTGCTTTAAAAAATCCAAATATAAATGTGAAGATAAGTCAGTTGGTACATTGAATCAGGACGTTGAACAAATTTACAAAAACCCCAGTTTTCATGGTTACGATTATTCTTCCAAAGATATTGTCGATTTAGTTCTAAAGTATTACGGATGTCCAGCACAGCCACGGCCTAAAACCCAAGATACTGAAAACCAAACAGATAAAAAACCTTCATATATTTGCCTTGCACAGAAGAAGCAAAGTCAAACATGCAGATGTGATATTGCTGGAACCGACCAGAGTACAACAACATATGTCTATGACGTTTCTAGTAGTAGCATTTGCCACAGAACTATCCTAGGACCTTCTTTGGATGACACGGGCTTCAATTTATGTAGTAATAACCATTTAATTATTCGTACATTTAATCAACTTAAGAACGCGATTTATAGTTTTTACCAAGAAAAGGTTTTGCCATATATTCCTTCAAATGCTGTAAATTTTGATAATATATTTGAATTTCTTGTTGCAATAGTAATTGCTACACTCTGTGTAACACCCTTTATTACTGTTACATCATTTGGCGTTGAACCATGTAATTATCAATAGTTCAAAATAGAGAAAAGTCGACGACTCACTGACGTTTGTTTTATTCCGACTTCAAAGTTATTATTCCTTCCAGAGATCAATAACACTGTGACCACATGAAATTTTGTTTTTTAAAATACAACACCCTGTATTTCACACCAAATTTAAAATGCCTTTTTGTTCCCCATTATAACAGATTTAAAAATAGAACCTTCAACGGACTCACAAATTTTTAAACAAGTCAAACAAATAATAATTTAATCATGGCCGAATTTTCAACAGAATATCTAAAATGTGTGCCAGATTTCGATGGCAATCTAACTTATTTGAATAGGTACCTATCTAAGTGTCTCTGAATTATTAATTGATTTATTTTGCAGAAAAGACTCACCAAATTGTTTCCAAAATGTGTATTTATTACATTGTATAGTATCTAAACTAACTGGTAATGCAAAATTGTCGTAAATATAGAAAATGTGTCTACTTGGAATTAATTAAAAGAAATTTCAACGAGAAATTTTGCAGTACAAATAGACGAAACTTGTCTAAATAAGGATTTACAACACACGTGCTGTACATTTAAGAATATAAATTATTTTTGCGGTCGGCACTGCTATCTATTTTAGATTATAACTTCTTTTCATGTTTGTTAACATCGCTATATTAAAGCAAAATGTATTATAATATTTTCGGATCTAATTCTATTGAGATAATCACGTCTTCATAAAACTTTTATTGTTGCTAAAGCTGTAGAATTCTTTTGACAAAAATATGTTACGAGTATCTAGTTATTCTTGTTGTACTTGTTAAAGCGTTTTAGATACTGTGAAATATTCACGTAGCATTTATGTATATATTTTTGTTTATCGCATCTTTTATTGTATCTTTTCTAATTTACTGAATTGTGAACTTATACTGTATTGAGAAACACGGTATCTTTGAAATACCTTCAATAGCAATTTTATATCTTTGAAATATTGTCAATATCAATTTAATTTACCCAAAGGCTGTATTCAAATAGTTTCATTGCATTATTTATTTGTATCAGGATGCACGTTTGCACATTTCAATTATAGTCAGCTTTCAGAAATACCTTATCTTTGTACTAGTAAATCTTCATAAATATATTTCAAACTCTCGATCAAAATGAGGAAACTAAGAAATTCTGCTTGTCTTCCAGATTTAATAATTGGAACACCATTCAGAGTTAGTGTCAGAATGTAATATTTTGTGAAATCAAACATTTCTGAAGATGTAGTTGCTGAGAGTAGTCTTTTGAAAAAGCATTTTCTGAATTAAATATATCAAATAGGTTATTGAATTGGATAATAAAGTCAGATGTTACCTTTGAGTTTCTGAATTCTTGACAATTCAAATCATCTCTCAAGAAACTAAACGCATGAGTAACAGTCTTGCTCAAAGTTTGTGTTGCCAAACTAACCTTCATGTTTTCTCTTGCCCACTGAATATGCCTAAGTTTCAACTTTGTAGCAGCTTACAATCCTTCAACATAATGTCTCTAAACTAATTCAGAAATATATTCCCATTTTATATTTTTGCCTTCTCCATTTCTCATGTCAGTTGTGGAAGCTTAGCAACTTCTAATCAATGTGATCGTATGACATGCATCAGGTAAGATATATACATGTTTCTTTGCGATTGGACGGTCAAAATGGGTTTTTAGCATTTTAAGATTATTAAATTCTGCCCCCAATTTCTCTACCATAGAAAAATTTACTGGCGCGCTATCAAAAGTTGGAGATGTTATTGTTATTCCAGTCTGATATAAGAAATCAAGGCATTTTCTTAAAATTTTAGCTCGTTCTTTGGCTGTTAGTCCATCTATCACGAATTATTCCACTGGAACCTTCCAAAGTCCATTAATGCACATCTTCACGAATACTAAAGCTTCACGTGATTCTGGAACCTTAACAGAGTTAAATTTTGGTCCAATGTCAACTAGGTGACAAAACTTATTTACTGTCCATTCCACTTGGCGTCTTATTGGCATTCATCCATTACCAAATTGCAAAGTAATGGATGATTACTACTTTTCACTTTGAATTGCAAAGGAGTTTCATATTTAGAGGTGAATCAAGGAGAACTATCTACGGACACATACCATTTTGACATAGTAGTTGAATGTGGCAGGCTCTTATAGATTGTATCCCTGAGAAAATTGTACGCTATCAGTGAATAGAACGTTAGAGCATCTTTGGTTTGTATTTTTGAGTACTTGGTTCTTACATTATTTCCTCAAAGATATAAATATAAATTGGAAAAAAATCATAGGGTGGACCACGCATTTTGGCTATAACTCCACAAGAGTACACCAAATATCTCAAATATTATATTGTCTTGAATAGACCTATATAAAACATTTAGAGGATTTTTTCTTTATCTGAGGTCAAAAACCGTATAAATCGGAACAAACTTAAAATACCCATATTTTCGAAATTTTAGATGGACATTAGGACACCTTAAGAATTTTTTCAGGGATCGTGGTATGATGCGATCGAAATAGCTTTTCGAGCTCTATCTTCCTGCAAAGTTTCATCGAAATCGTCAGAGCCATTAGAGCCAAAGTTTCCAGAAATATATATACCGACAAACTACCTAAAACTAGAGTACCTGTATCTTAGCTTTGAGTACATGTAGAAGGCTGAACATTTTACTGAAGCATTACCTAAGCACCGAGTCAACTGACAGCATTCCATCGTGATTGTTGAACACGTTCCTATTTTTTTGGTGATTTGAAAATTGACATTTGTCTGAAAAAAAATTACAGTATATTTTTATATAGAGTGACTTTCCATGGTTTGACATTAACATGCCCTAGACAGTGTGTATTGGGCTTTTCGGTATGGTGTTTTTATGGGGGTATACTTGCGTCACTCGGCAATTACTGTTGCCTGTGATTTGTCGCAGTGAAAGAGTTAAGAAGAACTTCAGCTACATTGCTGGTTGATGCAGGAGCTGATTTAAATTGTTGGGGAATCAATCAATAATAAACAAAATATTGCAAATAAAATTCTTCAGCAAAACATTGCTGTAGAAGTTGTAAACAATGAAGAAAATAATTAAGCAAGTAGGGGAAAGGGCAGTGCGCAGTGAGGCAATATTGCGCACCACAAAATAAAAAAGACGAAGAGCGAGAAGTGAAATCTGGCAACACGTACGTTGTTCCTTATCGTTCGCCACTATGTTGAACAGGTGTCGGCTCGCTGGGAGCATTCAGTTGACCGCAGTAAATCGAAGTGTTCGTACACGTGTTTTCCTTATAATTTTCAGTGATTAAGGAATAGTAAGAGGTAAGTGTACTTTATACAGTCATAGATCTTTCCTATATACAAATATTTTCTAGCATATTTCGAGGACCTATTCCTATGTTTGTTTTCTATTTTCATGCGTTAAAAACGGAATTCTGGTTAGAAAAACAATCGAAGGTCGATATGGGGTAATATTGCACAGTACGCGTTATTACCCCACACTTCGCTATATTGCCCCATAATATTGACTTCAACATGTTTCCTAATCTCAGATGGTCAGAAACTATCAAAGAAAAACCCAACGATAGAGCTGGACCATTGAACAGCGCAATAATGCTTTGGCTGCTATACGCTCAGTTGCTAAGATACGCGAGGCTGCAAGAAATTTCGGCATTCCCGAATCAACACTGCGCCACCATCTAAAACCTGGATCAGAAGTTGACCGCTTGGGGAGGAAACCTCTTTTTACGAAACCACTAGAAAAAGAGTTAGCAAATCACGTCATGAAGTTGACAAATTTATTCTATGGAGTAACTCCACGGGAGCTGAGAAGAATAGCTTTTGACTTCGCAGAACCTAATCACCTACCTCATAAGTTCAACAAGGAATCTGGGCTAGCAGGAAACGATTGGCGGTCGTGATTTATAAAGAGAAAAACCGAGCTGAGACTTCGACAACCAGAAGACGCAAGTCTCAATCGTATATCCTCATTTAATTCTGAAGCTGTAGGAATTTTTTTCAAAAACCTAGAAAAACTATTGACCAAGTTCAAATTTCAGAGCAATCGTATCTTTAATGTCGACGAATCTGGTATAACCACTGTCCAGAAAAAGTCTGGAAAAGTTTATGCGATAAGGGGACAGAAACAAGTCGGCGTTGCCATTTCAGCTGAACGAGGTCAAACGACTACCATCTTATGCGCCGTCAGTGCAGCAGGGACATACGCCCCCAATGATAATTTATCCGAGAAAATGGATGTCTCCTCAATTAGAAAAAGACGGCCCAATAGGTTGCATTTATTCCTATTCTGACAATGGGTGGTCGAATGATGATTTATTTCTAAGGTGGATAAAACATTTTCCAAATTATGTGAAAGCTACGGAAGCTGACCCGATTTTACTTATCCATGACAACCATGCATGTCACATTTCGTTGCAAATTTATAATTTTTGCAGAGAGAATCACATCGTGCTCCTTACAATTTCTCCTCACACATCAAATCACCTCCAGCCTCTTGACCTAACGTTTTTTGGGCCATTAAAGAAAGCTCTATTTGCTGTGTATGACTCTCATATGATTTTGACTGCACACGAAAGGATCACTGTTTATGACGTGGCTCGTTTATTCAATCAAGAATACATGAAAGCTGCTGGTATATTTCCTTTTAACCCAGAAAAGTTTACTGATGAGGATTTTGCAGCAGCAGAGGAATTTCTAGAACGTGTCTTGGATCCAGAAGAACGTGAGAGAAGCTTTAATTCAGCTCCTCCATACGCTTCCTCGATATCTGTAGATGCTTTGAAAGCAAAACCGTCAACCTCTGCAGATGCTGTTGCTGTTGAAGAATCTAGTTTTTGAGTAACTGTACATTCGATAATGATATAAATTGATCGAGTAATGGACACCGAAGAGTCTCATGATTGAAACGGAAGTACTCTTTGCCAGGCCAGTACCTAGGAGCTGGAGATTAGTTTTAATAATTGTTATTAACGGTAGGATAAATAGCTGCAATTGACTAATTTTTCAACTTCATGGTTAATATACGTTTTATTATTTATACGGGGTGTCTGTATGAACAGATCCAAACTTTAATATCCTTCTTTCGGTATATAATATGTGAAAAATCGGAAAAACGGGACGATTTTATTTTCATGGGGGACACTTAAATGAAAATTTGTAATATATGTTACACTCATTAGAATCTTGAATGGGAGGGGGTGTCAAGTGGGACATCATTTTGACGGACCTCTTATTCACTTTTTCAATTATGCATAAGAGTGATATTACGGTGAAAAAAATTAAAAACAGTCTTGTGCCTTGGCTGAACATAATATTACATTAAAGCACAATGCAGATTTTGACAGTGTTTCAATAGTTCATAACGAATCATAACTTTAAAAGAAATTGTTTAGAGATGTTTCAAAAAGAATCTGAAATTATTAATTCTTCTTATAAAAAAAGATATACACAACACTTGACGTATACCTACTACTTCTTACTTTCACTTAATAAAAATAACATAAATAATATGAATTCTATAGAAAAAGATTAGAAATTGAGAGGCATAAGTCTTGGATTGCTCGACTTTTAGTTTCAATCAACCCTCGTAGCATCAATATCAAAAGTTTTGACCACAACTTCGATAAGATTTAATTTATAAGTCTTCGGAATGTAACCCATTACTAACGACTAAGGTCAGAAAAGTATTCTATGTTTTCTCAGTTAATAAACTTAATTTTTTTTATTGATGCCTCATAGTACCTATTTAAAGCACGCCTCGGCGTGTTTAAATCGAACTTTCAAACACGCGCGTTTTTTAAAGTCCCTATGATAACAACAACAACTCGAGAAACGTAAGTATCAATCACAGCTTTTTTTATTAGTTTTTAAATTGTATATTTTCATTGTGAACCAATGTCTTATTTGGTTCTTTCTGTAAAATTTATTCATTTATACATTGTATCCTTTTAAATATAAATAAAGAAACTTTTTGAATATTGATCTGACAGTAGTACCTCGTAACGTCAAATAAAAATAAATACTATTTAGGATGGACTTTCACGAAACTTGGCTGGGCATCGAGGACGGACTTCCATTTTTTTGTAGTTATAATATAATAATAATATTTTATGATTTCAAAGTGCACCAATGAAAAAAATAGCGTAAAGTATTCGTGGATAACTGGTCTTTCAAACACTTGCTCTATATATATATATATATATATATATATATATATATATATATATATATATAAAGTGAAAAATATCTATCAAGTTAAATTAAATCATTAGCATCACTCAGATAATGTGAATCTTAGTAGCAGTAGTAATGAAAATCCAATAAAAGGAAATAATCCATAAGGACATAATTTAAACATGTCGAGAAATATTTATGAATAGTATACAATTGATAAATTGATTCAAGAGATTACTATTTAATTTAGCAACTATTTCAAAGTACAGAAGATACAATAACGACAAGTAAATTACGTCAAATATAATTTTGTACATAATTATGATGATCACTGTATATAGGATCACATGAACTTGAAACCAAAATTCAACAATTATAATTTTATATTTTATTAAACACTTTTAAAAACCCCGTATATTGCATAAAATTTTCAATTATTTGTATGAAACGTCAAGGTCGAAATATCAACGCGGAAACCAACGTTCTCTTAATAGTTCGGGTAGAGTAATTCGGAGTGACTATAGAAATGCATAGAAACACAGTGAATTTATCTACAATAACGCAGAAAATGGTATTAAGATTCGATAAAAACAATGTTTGTTTATGGACAAATGAATAATGAAAAACAAAAATAAAAACATTTGAATGTTGTTGATTTTGAGCTTGGGAGACGCCGTGTGAATTCATTAGATAGAGGACGTGTTTAATTTTCTCTTCTCCAAAATTTTAAAACTTGATATAATTTCAACAAAAACCTAGAATAAAGTTAACTAAAGTGTTTAGTACAATATTGAAAAGTGAACTAACTAAAAATATCATTCGTACGTTAATAAATAAGCGATAAAATTGTGATATCGTCTAGATATTTGTAAGATTGAACATTACCTTATTACGAGTATATATAATTTTGACGACTATCCATATATCTTAATATTGATAAAATATTTCTATTGGTGAAATAATTTCACATCTCATCATTTCCACATCCTGAGTTTCGCTTATTCGATCATCGGCGATCGTTTTCTACAAATGCATCACATTCTGGGTCAAGAAGAACCAATTACGAACTTTATTCCTTGTGTATATATTGAATTTCTCCTATAAAAAACACTCAGATATATTTATATGTTAGGTTATATTATTTTTGGTATCAATTTATTAGTTAAACATTAGCTTTAAACATTCAATCTCCACTTATATATCGGACATGAAACACTAAACTCATATTAAAATAAATACTTACTAAATTCATCAAATAAATAAATAATATATTCCAAACACGCCACACATTTTTCTTCATTTTGTAAACTAAATTATGTCAACCACAGAGTAACACACCATACGACGATAGTATTAGCAATAGCGACAGTTGAGATTGAACGTTATGGATGTACATTCAGAGCACATAGGATTAAAATAATTGAGCGAAATTTACTTGCGTTTGAGGTAAATAATATTATACCTTCAAATATCGTATATCAGAAGATTTGCGCTAATAGCATTCCTTTGAATTTAAAGATGTATCGCCAATTTATTGATTGATAAAATATTTCATTATTTCACAGTTTATATTTAATTAAAAATCGTTTGTCTATGTTCGTCTTGCGTTTCTTTGATATCTTACCTATAGTTTCCTGTTGCTGACAATCGTCAAGTGCCGAATCTCATCCCTGAGATACAGTGATAAAAAGATAAAAGACATTTAGAATATCTTTAACTTATAAATTATTTTTGAATTGTAGTTCGTGGTAAGCGAACCAATTCTGGCGCCCATAAACAACTAAATAAAATGAATTAACGTAATTATAAAAAAAAATACAATGAATGGCATACCAACGCTGGTGCATTAAATTAAATTAATTGACATTAATTAAAATACACAATAAAATGGCAAGCCCAACGTATGGCGATTGTTAAACGACCTGGATAACGCTCGTTCAACAAACTAGTAGCAGGAACAGGTTATAGTATTTTTGAGATATCTGAAGAAAATTTTGTAAAAATATGATGGCAGACAAAACTATAAACATCGACGAACTGACTGTGGAAGAGTTGAAGGAACAATTGAAATCAAAGAATATGGACACAAAGGGAAACAGAACAAGGCTATGTGAGGGAAAAGTTGTATTTTGGTAAATTCGACAGTAGACGAAGCAATAACATGAGTAGCTATGCTTTATCTTTATTTTCCCAGGCACAATATTTAGAGCCTGTAATTACGGAGCAGGAAATAATAATTTTCTTGTCTCGACATTTCAATGACAATATAACACAGGGCATAGCAATACAGAACATAACGAATTTTCAATCATTATTAGATTACTTGAATCGAGTACAGAGAACGGTTCACAACAATAATAGACGTGACAACGATGGCTACTATAGAAACGTCAACGATAGACGAGAATATTTTAATAGAAATAATAATTACAGACAAAATAATAACAACAATCATTATAACAACACAAATAATAATAACAACAACAGACGATATGACAGAAATAACGATAGGACTACTAACAACAATAGGTACACAAATTATCCGGAAAGGAGACAGCAACAAAATAACAATTACAATAGAAGAGAAAGAAGAAACTCTGACGGAGACATAAGAAGGACAAATAATATAAGTCGTGACACTAGAACTAACAGGACAAATAGCCTAGAAAGAAACACAACTACTCGTAATACAAATTTTAATCGAACTGATACAAGTAATAACAATTATAATAATGATAATGTTGTGGTTCCCGTGTCAACTTCTGGTGCGGAACAACAGTTTTTTCACTAGAGGGTGAATATGCTAAGTTAAGTTGGTGCAGCTATGTTCACCCAGGCGAATTTCTTAAGGTACAGGACCAGCTAGAACAAAATAATGAAACATTAATTTATATATACAGAACGATAGAAGGCATTAGCATAAAAATATTAATCGATACCGGGTCAGAAATATCTTTAATAAATAATGAATTTGTAAATAAATTAACTATATCAAAAGAAAATTTCGTCAAGGTGCCAAAAATAAGTTTGATAGGTATAAATCAAAGGAAACTGACTATTTCAAGTACTACGATAACCGTAGCATTAAAACTTAAGGAACGAGAAACTATGGTACAACTGTTAGTAGTGGAAGATATTGAATGCGACCTACTGCTAGGATCGGATATTTTATATGAAAACAAAGCAATTATTAATTATGAAAAAATGTACATAATCTTTAATGGAGAAAAAATTGATTTTAATTATGAAGAAAAAAATGATAATTCGAGGAAGAATGAAGAGTTAGTAGAAGAAGTAAATAAATGTATTAATTATAATAAGAAAATTGAAGATGATATGGAGCAAAGATATGATTATAGGCAAGAAGGAAAAATTAGTGGAGATATGATGTTGGATGGCAATGGAGAAATAAATTTAAATAATAATAATAATATGCCGGAATGGAATTTGGATATAGATGGGAAAATAGAATGGAAAAATGAAGTAATGGAGATATTGAGAGGACATAGGAACTTAATTAATGAGGAATCACGAATTGCAAAGAATTATGTACATAAAATCGAAATGGAAAAAGATCGACAATTCCAACAGAGAAGTTATCCGATACCCTACAAGCATCAAGAAGATGTAAAGAAAACCGTAAATAAATTATTAGAAGATAGAATAATAGAACATAGTACCACCTCGTATATTACCAGTCGTAATAGTCAAGAAGAAGGACGGAGATATAAGGATATGCCTTGATGCACGAAATTTGGATAAATGTACAATGCCCGAGTATGAATCGCCTTTAACTATCGAATCGATACTAGGAAAGATAAGTAAAGTTGAAGTTTTTTCTAAGCTAGATTTGAAGCACAGCTTCTGGTTGATACCACTACATCCGTAAAGCAGGAAGTATGTAGGATTTAAGATTGATGGGGAGGTATATCAATTCCGAGTAACGCCATTTGGTATACAAAGCGCTACATCAGCACTATTAAAAGCGCTAAATAAAATTTTAAACAAATATGACCAATTTACGATACACTATGTGGATGATATACTTATATTTTCGAATAGTGTAGAAGAACATTTACAACACCTCAGAACAATTATAACAGAACTTGACGAAAACGGACTAAAACTGAACATACAGAAATGCCAATTTTTCAAGAGAGAAGTAATATATTCAGGTTACAAGATCACAGAGACAGGAATCGAGATGGATCCAAAGAGAGTAAGAATCATTAGAGAGTACATAAGACCGAAAAATTTGAAAACTCTTCGACGTTTCCTTGGTATGCTAAACTATTTCAAAAGAATGCTGGGAAATTCAACTGATTTAGAATTGCCTTTAATGGAACTACTGAGAAAGGGAGTAAAATGGAATTGGACCAGTAAACAAGAAGATGCTTTCAATAAAATCTAGGATCAGTTCATCAGAAACATTAAATTATATCATCCGAACTATGAGAAAACTTTCATTTTAAGGACGGATGCATCTAAAAACAGACTAGCTGGAGTTTTAATGCAAGAATATGATGACATGTATGTACCCATATCATTTGTCTCTAGAATAACAAAAAGAGCAGAGAAAAATTATGGAGTAAGTGAATTAGAGCATTATTTAAAATACACAATAATATATATATATATATATATATATATATATATATATATATATATATATATTGTCACATACAGGTTGTCCCATGATTGTAGTGACATGTGTTGATCACATATTTAATATTTAATTATTTGAAAGAAAGTGGTATTTTGAGAAACATAATAATTTTGAGTGTACCGAGAAATTTATTAGTGTAGGTACTACAAGAAGCTGTGAAAAGGGTGTTAACGTCTGAAGAGGTCTACGGAAGTAGGAAATAACAGGTGTGTTAATTGAGAACTGTTATGATTAGAAAGAAAATGATATGTTCAATGCGGTTGTATTGTTGGTAGTTGATCTATTAATTTCTATTGAATAAAATCTAAGATTGACATGTTTTGTCCAACATTTTCCATATCTTTATCACCAAGTTCATTCATAATTTTGATATGTCACATTTGCACACTTTTTTGTCTATCAATGTAGGACTTTGTTAGGTGAACAAACTAATGTTGAAAGATTTCAAAATGTCCTTTCATATTTTATATTTTCATTGTATGGTCAAATGTGATATGATTGGTATGAATGTAATTGATAAATATAGAATGAAACGTGTTATTTGTTGAGAGATATATCTGAACTAAGAAATAAAGACAACTGTGTTCACGGCTTATTGAATGTAAAGGGAACAACTTATAGGTTTATATAATTATATGTTCTTGTAATATGTATAAACCTATGTAGATGATCATTAACTTCAGAAATGGTACCATTACATAATTCTATTTGACTTTTAGTTTTACAAACAGCTACAGGTATAATATATAGAAGGAGATGAGAACACTTATGAGGATTTAAAAAGTTTGACAATACATGACATTGATTAAAATAAAAATAAAATTATCTGAACAAGTCTTTAAGGAAATTAAGGAAGGAAGTGAAGAGAGAAGTTGTTGAAACGGGGGACTATTGACTTCACATAATTGATGACGGAAGAATTTTTTTCGAGAGAAAGAAAAGTAAAAATAAAAGATTTTGAAGAATATAATCAATACGAGGAATGTAAAAGACAATTTGAAAATTAAAACATTATATGGAGAAACAGAGAGCAAATATTATGGAATGATTCAAGACTGGTGAAACAACACGTGAAAATAATATAACACAGTTAATATACATAAATAAAACATATACAGCGTGGAAAGTCTAACTGGAACAAATTCTGTAACTTGATAAATAAAGGTTTCTAGCAAAATTCCTGAAACACGTCAATTTTTATTCTCAATGGGGCATATTACAAAGATATTTGTTTATCTTTTTAATTAACTGGGGGGTTGCAGACAACCCCAACTTTTTTTTTAAATGTAAGGGTAGGTTGATTAATTTTTTATTTGAAAGCCTTTTCAATTGTAAATACAATTCCACTTTTTTTTGTTACTTTTTATAAGCAATGTGTCGGAAAAAAATGAAATAAGGAAATATTTACTCAAATCACATTTTTTATTACTTGATAAGCCCTATAAAAAACCTGCTCGATAGTTTTTTGGTCAATTTGAACTGAATGTGATTGATTTGTTAGTACTTGTTTGCATTTCAGCTTGTAAATAAACGAAAAATAAGAAAATGCCCTAATTAACCGAGACGCATCGTATCGAAAGTTTAATGATGGTCGAATATGGGGACAGAAGTCGAACACAGGCCGAAGTCGCTCGTTTGTTTACTGAAGTTCGTCCAGAATTACCTTCAATTAATCGACGTATGATTAGCAAAACTGAAACTCGTTATCGGGAGTTGGGCCACGTAAGGGTTGCTTTCGACAAAAGGTTTTAAAAGTTGACGAAGAAGCCCAGTTGAGCATATTGTTGAAAATTGAAGAAAATCCTGTTACTCCAGCTAGGCAAATAGCTCGCGTTCATGGTGTCAGTCACACAAGCGTTTTAAAAATTCTTAAAAAATCCAAAAAGCATCCATATAAGATGCAAAACCTGCAGGAGCTTAACGAAGATGATCCTGATCGTAGACTCGAATTTTGCGAGCGAATTATGGCTTCTATCGATGGTGGACAAATTGCTTTGGAATGGGTGCTGTTTTCTGATGAGGCTACGCTCACATTACATGGGCATGTCAATCGACAGAACTGCCGTTATTGGGCTGACGAAAATCCCCGTTGGATGCGTGAATCCCATACCCAAAAGCCTCAAAAAACAAACGTCTGGGCTGGAATTATTGGGGTTCGCATGGTAGGTCCTTTTTTTTCAATGGAAACGTAACCGGGGAAACATACCTTAATATGCTCCAAGAAGAACTAATTCCTACTTTAGTAAATATATTCCCCAATAGTTTGGATCCCAACTCATTTGACCAACGGATGTGGTTTCAACAAGATGGTGCACCACCATATTTTGCTCAAAATGTACGGACCTATCTCAACGAAGTGTTTTCAAATATGTGGATTGGAATAAAGGGCCCAATTGAGTGGCCAGCAAGATCACCCAATCTTACTCCATTAGATTTTTTTCATGGGGATATCTAAAGAGCAATGTTTATGCCACTAAACCTAACGACATCGCCGAGCTTCAACAAAGAATCAGGGACGAAATTAGGCAAGTAACGCCGGAAGTGTTACAAGATGTTCGGAATGCTATTTATAATCGATTAGGATATTGTCAGCAACAAGGTGGAGAGCACTTTGAACATTTATTGCATTAAAGTAATTTTAGTAAATATTTTTCTACGCCGCGCTTAAAGTGGTTGTTTATGGTTAGAGTGAAAAAAAGGAAAAAAGCGTTAAAAAAGTGCCATAACGTTAACTTTAAGCTAACACAATGAATCTTGGCTGGGCATCGAGGATGGACTTTCATGAAACTTGGAATACTTATAACTAACACAATGAATCTTGGCTGGACATCGAGGATGGACTTTCATGAAACTTGGAATACGTATAACTAACACAATGAATCTTGGCTGTGCATCGAGGATGGACTTTCATGAAACTTGGAATACGTATAATTGTAATTTACCGAAGGAGCTTAATTAAAATATATATAATATAGGGCTGTAGAAAAAATAATGTATGCAACATGTGCATAAAGTGTATTTTTTTCACTCATGGAATTGCTTTCTCCATTCGTGAAAAAAAGTACCACTTTATGCACTTGTTGCATAAATTACTATTCCTTATTCCATTTTTTCCTACACATTGCTTATAAAAAGTAACAAAAAAAAGTGGAATTGTACTTACAATTGAAAAAGCTTCCAAATAAAAAATTAATCAACCTACCCTTCCATTAAAAAAAAAGTTGGGGTTGTCTGCAACCCCCCCAGATAATTAAAAAGTTAAACCAATCTCTTTGTAATATGCCCCATTGAGAATAAAAATTGACGTGTTTCAGGAACTTTGCGATAAACCTTTATTTATCAAGTTACAGAATTTGTTCCAGTTAGACTTTCCACTCTGTATAGAAGATACTGAGCCAAACAAATAATTTGAGACTCTAATAAATAATTTGAAAATCGAACGTTATATGAACAGAAGTAGAATATATTTTTTAAAGAAGCCCTAGGTAATTTTATAGTAGTTTATTCAAAGTTATGTAATTATTGAATTTTGTTAATTAATTGAAACTTGAAAAAGTTCTAGATAATTTGATTGAAAATTTTGGAAGTCGTTTAAATTATTGAAATTATTTTGATAATTATTGGATATAGAAATTTTGTTTGGTTGATTATAATTTTAATAGATTTTCTTTATAAGGTAAACTAAGTATTGAAATTCATGGAGAACTAAGATTTTTGTTTGAGGAATTCAGAAGAAACAGTCCTGTATGAAGAAAGGTAAGAGTTTTTATTATAAAATTTAGAGATTGTGTTGGTAAAATTTTGAATAGAATAAATTTAGGTCAAATTAGAGAAAATGAACATACAAGGTGTTGAATTAAAATTTAGAATATGTATATGTAATTGTAGAACTGTATAAATGTTGATTTTATTTAAAAAAATATATATAAATATAAAACAAAAGATATATTTGAAACTGCAATTTTTTTTAAGAATCGACTCCCTGAAAATAAGAGGTCTTATATATAGCCGGAGCTTATAGATTTGCATTATTTTTCTTATGATAATTTTAATTAAGTCAGAATAATTATATCAAATTTTATTTAGCTATTGATGGTAACTTGACGTCCAAAAAATTTATTGAATACATAGCAATACACTTCATATATGAAAAGTTATTTTAAAATAAATTGTGTACATAGAAATTATCACAATCTCATAATATAATTTGTCGCTATAAAGTGTTAATCATAATAAATTTTTTAATTGTAGGCGAATTATTATCGGATCTCGTTACCGTCGGTTCTAATTTTGGTATCGGTTTAGATACGATAGGTTTCGGTTCCAGTACCGTTATAATACCTTTCGAAGTTCTTATGGTTTCTATCTTATTAGTTACCCCCTTCGGTATTTCTTTTGGCCTTCTAAAAGTTTTGAGATAACTATTTGCTGATGTTGAAGGTTTAATTGGTTCTACTTTTGGGGCTTCAGTTAATGATTGCTCAGTAGAAGATTCGCCTTTCTTCACATTGTAACCATCGTCGCATATCGACGCGTCTTCCGCTTCGATTTCGCCTGCTTCCAACCAAATATCTTCCAATGCTTCCAGCTGCTATTCGTCCAGTGGTATATCATCTTTTCCAAAAGCAAGATTATCTTCCTCCATCAGTTCCAATTTGCAACGCAGCAGGAAAGTCCGCCATAGGATTAAAATTGGCCATCATTTTTCCTTTCTTCGATCCTTTCTGATGCTCCAAATAAGACTGCGGTAAAGTGGGATTGTTTTTGTTACATAAAATATCCTGCGGCATCGGCAATGGGGACAGAACTTTTTTATCCGGTTCTTCTGGATGCGGACCGATATCTTCACCTTTCAACCACATTTCGTATCTGTCCGGTTGGAATCTTTTGACGAACGTATCCATGGAAATTTTAACCATGTCCTTGCTGCAGGTGCATTGTGATGCGCGCTTCCCATATTCGATCCATCTCTTGAGCAAAATTTGTGGATTCAGCACAGTTAACATAATTCCACCAGCCTCTTGAGTTATCTTGTTGTATGGAATCGAGTACTATTTCAAAATTTTGTAAGAGCTTGGGAAAAAACCGTTTGCGAGTCTTTCCAATCTTCTACCATGTTCCGGTGGAATGGAGTATCATGTTTTTGGTGCTCCGAAATGTAAATAGTTGATAGATTATAGGTCCATATCTTCAGTGTGCCAAGCGAAAGTAGTTTTCCACATGCCAAAATATAAGTAAGCAGTGTTAACCCCTTTGATAGATATACCATAATCTTCATTAACTTAATCCAAAATGGAACCCAATTTGTTATTATTCCATTCCTTAAAATAATATTACATAACCATATAAGAGAACAAAGAGTAAAATTAATTTACTCACATTAACGTTTTCATCTGTCAAACTGCCAGAAACGTCTACACCGTATATAGGAGCAACATAAGTAATGTTTTTCCAATACTTTCTTTCCAAGTCCTCGTAATCGAAATGTTTGGGCGTAGCATATCTTTCAGACTCTGCCAGCTCTTTGTATTGTTTCACAGTCAATGATTTTGTCTATATAATAATCTGTTGGTAGAGCCCTTGTTGACCAGTGACTACTTGACAAATCGGAGCTGAAATCATTAGATCCACGTCCTCAATTTTATAGCCCTTCTTGTGGGGCACCCACTCAGTAGGAGATATAACCTTTGCTAATCCAGCTTTATGTGCCATTTTCGACTGCATGTCACGAATGTATTTCGAAAAGTCCTTAAATTCGTCCCATGTTGGTCGGAAAACCATAACTTTTGGTATCCTTGGTGTATTCAGTTCTGCAATTTTATTGAAAATCTCTCTAATAGTGATTCGATTGATCTAATTTATCAAATATTACACTAATTTCGTTACATATTATTCATTTCATAATGTTGATCTTCTAATTTTTTCGGTCGACCATTATTGACACACTAACAATCACGTATACATATTTTCATTATAATATATATATATATATATATATATATATATATATATATATATATATATGAATAAAAATTTAATAAAATAAGAGGTGTGTCTATATGAAAAATGAATTTCGATTTGCTACTGCACCTTGTTAGTCTAAATTTCAATAATTTCGACATATTAGCCTGACCGTTCTTCGTAGAAAAAAACAACTACATTCCTGGCTAATACCACGTAGAATATTGAATTACATCCCCTTCGAAGAACGTGACGTCGATCGACCCTTTTGTCGATACGGACATCTGGTGATTCGTAACCGATAGGAGAAGGGCATAGTACACTGACCGGTTTCGACCTTCTTGGGTCTTTTCAAGAGTGCCGTAATGCATTCTAGTTCAGAGTCTTTAATCCCAACTGAAGATTTCGTCCTCCGACAACCTCTATTTTGCTCGTGTGGTTACACACGTGCGAGAAGTTGTCAGCTGGCGCCATCTTCATTTTCAATTTCGAACCACCACCTCAGATAATTATTTGATCGTATTAGTCGTATGAAATAAAATGAATAAAAATTTCATAAAATACGAGGTGTGTCTATATGAAAAATAAATTTCGGTTTTCTACTGCACCTACTTTTAGTCGAAATTTCAATAATTTCGACATATTAGCCTGACCGTTCTTCGAATAGAAAAATAACTACATTCCTGGCTAATACCACGCAGAATATTAAATTACATCCCCTTCGAAGAACATGACGTCGATTGACGTTCTTTCCAATTGGATAGCTTGAAATATAACGCCTCCTCCTTTGCCAGACTTCCAATCTTATGAATTCCCATAACGATTCTGGTATATATATATATATATATATATATATATATATATACTTCAAAGAGTGGTCTTTGTTGAAAAACCCTCAAACTCGTGGGGATAGCAGCCAAAAAAACTTTACAGGTTAGAGATAAAGTGAATCAAATAGTACATTACCTAAGCTTTCGAAGAGCATTGTCTTCATTCTCAAAGGCTATAATAAACCAGAAAGGAAAAATCGGTTAACTTAATAAAGAAAACAACTTCTGAAATCATTACGACTTACTTGTAGTGTTGATTTAAAATTAAACTCACATTTCACAAATTGCAGGAAAACTTTCATCCACTAAAGATTAAAATGTCGACTAAATAATAAGGGGGTAAGGAGAATTTCAGAATGGATATCAATATTGCCAGGAGGCCCAAAAATTACATTGGAAGATCAGGTTTTAAAAGATATAAAAACTTTGGGAGTACAAGGCTGGGACAGACAAATGCAGGACAGAAAGAAGTGGAGAACTATTGTCGAAGTTACAAAAACGTCCAATAAATTGTTAATAAGTAGCGGGAAACACAAGATACAGGGTCAAAAGAGCTTAAATTGAGCGGCTTCAATACCAACTCTGGAGTGTATATAAGGATTAAGGACGCCAATAGGCTCAAGCGTTAATTTATAAATACATTTCCACTAAACAAGAAACATAACAAGTCTTTTTTGTGATGTTCTTTTTAGAGACTTTTCGTTATGTTTATTTAAAACGTTAATAAGATATCTCCTAGATGTCTTAATTTTATTACCAACTCTATTAACATCCATGTCATGTAAATAAAACATATTTTTGATGTACACAATAATACTTGAATTCGCAGTTACATACACATCCTATGAACTTCTTTTTAGCAGCTTCCCATAGGAAACATTCAGACGATGTTAATTTGTATACTTCTCACTAATATCACATACAGAACGTTACTGTAATATTACAAATTAACATATTCCTAAAATGATCACATGTTGCAGTTACTTTCACATCTTTCGAAATAATTATTAGTAAGTTCGTGTAATTACGTCTGTATGATGTTAATTCATAAAACTCTCAGTAATATCTCATATTAAACATCACAGTAACATAAAAAAAGAAGAAAACAGAAGAGGAACTGACGAACGAACATTATCTGTGTAAACAAATGACAAGCATGGAATGGTGGATGGTTTTCAGTTTTGTGTTATATTTTATTTGCAGGAAGCACATTTTTTGCAAGTACTTGAATAAAATGGTCTTCGTTTTCGTTAGTTCCTACTTAGCTTCAGTTTCTATGCTTCGTTATAATTCTCGTTATAATGGACGAACAACAGCTGTTCGTCGGTAAGTACCTATTCCAAAATCATAATTATTAAAACTTAATACTCATTCAAGACAAGACAAAAATATTGAATCGAGTATCTCTAGTTCTAGTTTTTGTAGTAGCAGTCATAGGCATCAATATAGTATTGCAGGTTTTGAAAATCTTAACATTAATACTAACAATTGTGAACAATTAGAAACTGTTTAAGACTTTAAAAACAGAAATTTCTGTTGAAAAGCTCATTTCCATTTGAAAATACACTGAATACAATAAAAAATCTGTAGGTGTTCCTTACAATGATACCTATATTACGCTAGTTGAAGAATATGTAACTTATGGCACTGAATGCTCCAGTCAACAAAAAGAATTCAATTATTTATTTTTGTAGAAACACAGCTATTGGATACTCGATTGGATGAAATTAATTATAAACTCATTCAACTTGATAATGTGTTCATATCTCTTCTTCATAAGTAGTTTTTTTTTGTATACAGTGTATTAATAATGCTTAGTTTTCATTAAGTTACAATTCGACGATGTTAGTATACAATATGTTCCAGGATGAAAATGACAAGATGAGAATAGTATATTATTTTATGCAGAAAAGAAGTATGAATTTTCATGGCACACCTGAATTTACCTGCGCAGCGGAGTGAGGCATGTAATAGAAGGAAAATCATGAAAAGTCACTTCTCGAAATAAAATATGTTGTTATTCCTTTGAAGAGCCCCGCATGTATCTTGTGGAAAATGGGTCCCAGTCAATTAGCTGAAAATCAAGTTTGATATAGTTTATGATGATCGATCAAAGGTTTTCATGGGCACAATTTGATCTAAAATAATTGTTTTATTAGCTGCTGTTCAGAACACCTTTAAATGTTTCACAGATAAGGATTTTGAAGTGTTCGTTATGGAATGGTTGAGGCACTCAAAACAGCGACTATTGCGTAAGAAAAAGTAATCGTAAGTAAACGATAGAATTTTTTTTAATCAGATTGGATTTCTGTTGATTTAATGTAATATTTCATAAAATCTTCATGGTGTGAAATTTTTATTAGTTTTAATATTATTAAAAAACTATTCTAATGAATTTTCTGTAAACTGGCTGTAATGTATATGTATCTGTTAAACTTTATTAATTCAGTTTCAAAGTATGTTACATTCTGGCAACTACAGATTAATATACCCTTTTTATTCCTTGCTTTCACTGAATGCGTTCAATAGTTTCCACTTTCCACACTTGTTATGTAATATGCTTACACAATTTCATTTTTTTTAGGTTGGATTCCTGGACAAGATATTTTTTTTCTAATTTTGTACCTGTTTTTTCAAACTTACTCTACTGTTCAATTAAAGTGAATAAACGTTTTAAATCCTTTATTGCTTTTTTGCTATTTTATTTTAAATGTACAAGGTGAACAACTAAGAACTACTGTAGGCCACATCTCAGAAAAGAATCATGGTACAACTTTCAAAAAATTACCTTTAGGTAAGTGATACTGAAAAATTGCTGGAAAATACTTTGCAGTCTCTAAAATATCCGCTAGGAAGGAATGAACACTCGAAAACATAATACACCACAAAAACATACTAAAGGTGTCCTAAAAATACAATTTTTGAAATCTTGAAGAGATTATGAAAAAATTTAATAAGGAGATTTTTAGCCATTATTCTTCAAATAATTGGTGGGGTGGTTCAAACTTATGAACAAATGTATAACTTTTTCGATTTTTAAAGGATATTAATGATTTTAACTGCATTTAAAAGAGATAATAAGATGGATAACAAAATTAAATAATTTTGTTTTCACTCGGGAATATCAAATATAAATTGAAGCATTTTTTTAATTTTTATATCTGATAACGTAAATCCCTTTTCATCCGAATTTAAAAAATGTCTCATTAGATTTGAAATTTCCGAGAAAATGGGAAAATTGTCGACTTTTTCACATAGCGTTGACAAAATTATTCAATTTTGTTATTTCTGTTAAGCATATCTTATTGAAGAGGACTCTTTTAAATGACGACAAAAACATTGATATCGATTAAAAAACAAAAAAGTGTTACGACATTTGTTTTTTAGGTTGAACCTTCCCCCACCCTTATTTGAAGAATAAGGACAAAAAGTCCCTAACTACATTTTTTCATACTCTCATCAATATATCAAAAATTGTATTTCTAGAGGATACCTTTAATATGTCTTTTTTGGAGATAATCACACTATTATGTTTTTAAGTGTTCATATGGCCGACAGCCAGCGTTCTTAGCTGTTCACCCTGTATTTGCTGATTAGGCACAGAAACATCTATAGGATGTCATCTAGAATGTTTGAGGTATGTTATTTAGAAGTTTAAGTAATGTCCATACAACATATAAGAAAATACACTGTATTGTTTTTGATATGTCGCATTTAGATCATTGATGGGATGTTATTTTTCAGACATTGCATTAACATCGACAAGATGTTAAAAGGCATTTCAGAATGTAACAGAAATGTTGTTTTTAGTTCGTTATAAAGACTTCCTTCTGAGGAAGTTCTAGTAACATCACAGTAATGTACAAAGGCAGCGCATTAACATCGCTGAGAAGTTAAGTTGAAACATCACAAAAGTTAACAGCCACAAGCTGGGCATAAGCGGTTGTATAGATGTGCATGTGATGAAAACAAGAGGAAAAAAAGGAAGAACATTATTACAATGTGATGTTGAACTAACATAACTGTAATATTTATTTGCATAGTGGGATTTAAGCTCAGATTTTAATGGAATAACTAAATTGTTAAATATTTTTCCATATTCACTGCCAGTAATTTATTTAAGATAGGAACGTTGCTAAAAAATCCGAATACGAAATTGTATCCTCTCAATGTAGCTTATCATAATGTGGGGTAACGGTATTTTGTTTATCTTTCGAAGTATTTCTGGTGATTTGATCAAAATAACATCAGGTACATGGTCGCTTAATGATTCATATTATAATTTGCAACATCCGCGAGCGATGTTGAATAATAATCATAATAATGGTATACCGGATGGTGTGTTTATATTAAAACTATCCCGATGTCATAAAGTGGGTAGGTATAACACATCTGTTCTATCTTCATACATTATTATTTAGGTAATCACCAATTAATTAATGATATTTAAATAATCTAATTGCTGTTATCAATGTATGAAAGATATAATTTGAAAATATTCAATTTTGGATAACTTTGCATTCTGTACTAATATTTTATAAAATAGTAGTCCAAAAATTTGACGTGATTCTTGAACAAAGACCCATGAAGAAATAGTAGTTTGTACAAGTGCGCAAAGCGTTACTTTTCCCACGAGCGCAAATCCAGCGAGTGGGAAAAGTGCTTTGCGTACGAGTTGTACACAATATTTTTTCTACAACTACGTTTATTAATTAAAGAAAAAAGTAACTTATATATATATATTTTATTTACTTAAACAGAACGAGTTTAAGAAATGAATACAGGATATAGAAAAATTAGTTAAAAGTTGATAGTAAAATTGGAACAATTTCGAATTGTTATGCCTGGTATATTATCTATTTTTGATGATAAGTTATCGTTAATAGTTGTCAACGAAGATGTTGATGCTTGTTTTTCATTAGGAATAATATTATATGAAGTCGAAGCCCCAGGTATAATAGATTTTTCAATTTTGTTTTGGCAATATCAATTTTGTTTGATATCGAGTCGCCACTGTATTTGAGCGCCATCCACCATGTCGCTTCAATGTTAATAAGTCTCCGTCTGAATTTGCTAAAATTGTTGCTGAAGATCGTCTAAAACAATGACCCGTGTACAATTTGGAGTTAGGTAATTTTAAATATTCTGCAATTTGTTTAGGCATATTTCCGAATTTATTTATGCCCACTACTTGCCACGTGCATTTTCCGTGTTGGTAATTAAGGAATAACCTCTTCTCATTTGTATTTTGTGGACGCAGACGTGCATATTTTTTGTATAAATCATAGAATTTGCCAACTACAGTAAATGTACGTGGTATTTTTTTCTTAGTGATTGGAACAGTAACCAATAAGGCTTCTTGTAAATCTTTTACGTTATCAATAGTTAATTTCCATAATTCTTCCATTCGACATGCACCGGCTAATCCAAAAGCCATGACAACCTACAAGTAAATTTGTGATTGAAATTTCAATTTAGTTCCAAAATTAAAGTAAAAAGATTAAATAAATTGCAAATATATAAAAACGTTGACAGGATTTGAACCCGGGCCTCTTCGTTCCAATGCTGATGTGTTTTCCACTAAGCTATCGCGCCAACAATTATGAAATACTGTATTTAGGTCTTTCCGCTGCTTTATTTTATTTTAAGGTTTTTATTTCGATTTTTCTATATTATGAAGTACATTGGTTACTAAATAATAATAGAATGAATAACTAAATATAATCTTTAAAATTATGACTTACTTTGACGAGTAGATAGATATTGTCTGGCGCTTCTTCTGAAAATTTATGGATTTCAGCAGATGTCAATGTAAGGAATTTTTTTTGTCACAGCTATTTTCGTTTTGCTGTTTTAAATATGCTCGAAGTTTTGTATACTTTGAAATATCTATGTTATGTTTGATACTTATGAGGCTCCTTATCATTGAATATATAGACCACAGTGTAGACGGTTTGAAGCTTGCAGAAATTTCTTGAAAATTAGCCAACAAAACATTTTCTGAGAATGATTTAATATTGTTTATTTCCCTCCAGTTCATAAATTTGCTGTAGTGTTTTTGATATTTGTTTTTTGAAACTCCAGGTTACAAATTTTCGATTGCATTTTGAGCCTTTTCGATAATATCTGGAGAAGTATTCTCAATATCGGAATTCGACAACTCGAAAGATAAACTATGATCTCGGTTCATAGTTCCTAAAATAGGTAATGGATAATAAATGAATTTGTTTATAATCTATAATCAATAAACTGAAATACATAATCTAAAAAATAGTTTACTTACAGAATTTTTAGTTTAAATTTAAAATTTCAACACCCAGAAATCCACTATAAAGTATTGTCAAAAAAATTTGACATTGACATTTCCGGGGGCAAAGTGACATTTCCGTGCGGAAAAGTACCATAACGTGTACTTTTCCCACACTCTACATTATTACTTTTCTAACGGATATCAAGCTAATTAAGAAAAGGCTTGCTTTGCGCATAAAAATTTGTGTAGAAAAGCGTGTTTTGCATAGTAGTTGTAGAAAAACAAACTTTTCGAACAAAGTTATTTGTCAACATAGTACCCTTTATATATTCAGCACATTTTGATAAACGTAGACTTCTTCGAGGATCTTAGGGCTCTTCTTCTTGTACTGTTTATCCGGTTGGGATATTGGCGACTAGCATGGCTATTCTAGCTTTATTGGCTACTGCTCGGTACAGTTCAGTGGTGGTTAAGGCAGACCATTGTCTGAGATTTTGAAGTCAAGAGTTTCTTCTTCGTCCCGGTCCTCTATGGCCGTATATTTTGGCATGAAGAATGAGTTGCAGCAGACCATATCGATTTTCGTTTCGTATTATATGGTCCAAGTACTCTAGTTTTATTTATTTAACTTTATCGTCGATCACGCACTATTCATAGTTATACCGTCGTAGTACTTCGACGTTGGTAATCCTGTCCATCTATGATATACTCAATATCTTCAGTTAACGTCCATTATTCGACTCCATACAACAAGATTGAAAACACATAGCAGCGTAATAGACGTATTTTCGTTGGTATTGGTAGATCACGGCTTTTAAAAACCCTTTTTATTTTGGTGAATGATTCTCTGGCTTTCACGATGCGTATTTTCATTTCCACAGAATGTCCCATTGATCGTTAATATTTGTGCCCAGGTATTTATAGCTGCTCACTCTTTCTATTTGTTATTGGCTTACTGTAAGCTGGCTGAAGGGGATATGAGAATTATCATGTATTTTGTCTTGCTCACGTTAAAGTCAAGGCCATATTGCTAGCTGAACTCCTCTGTGCGTATAATCAGTGTCTGTAAACCCACAGATAACCAACAGATAGATGAGACAATTTAGTGATGTTAAAAAGATTTCTGTAACTTCAGATTTTGGCGATATATTCATTTACTGTATTTTAATTATTTTATTCCAAAATAAATAAACTGTTCATAGGATTATTATTTTATTTTTTCCATTTTAACCATTTATGGTCCATCATTTGAGATTTCATTCAAATTAACTCCATTAACTCAATAATGATTAGATGTTCAGTTAAATTGAATGAAATATCAAATGATGGACAATAAATGATTAAATTGGAAAAAATAAAACAATAATCATATAAACAGTTTATTTATTTTGATATGAAAATACACAACAAATAATTTCTTTCACAAAGTACTTTTCTTAACAAACAGACTGACAATAAATAAAGTATAATGTTACAACAATGCAATAATTAAAAAATAATTTGAGTAACATACATTATAGATTTGAGTATCATTAAATTTTTAACTGATGTTAAATCAAGATAAAAGTAGAAAATTATTGATGATAAGTTCATATTAATTTATTTATCTATTATTATACTCCTATAAACAAACAGAGCTGGACAAACTACTGGAGTATAACTGGTAACTACTTAATCAAAGAAAGTGTGAGCAATGAGTAGAACTACTATTTTTGACAACTTTCTGTGAAAGAAAATATTTGAGTATAATTACTGTGACTGTTACAACAAAAGTAATTAAAATATTTTTAAAGTAAAAGTAGTTAACTACTGCCTTGCTCTGTAAATACAAGGTGCCAAGAAATTACATATAAGAGTGCTAAACAGCACTTATGACTGTACAAAATTTAAAATAATATATCTAACATTTCATGTCCACTTAAAACACATATTTATTTCTTTACTGGAAATATTAAGTAATTAGGTCTATATCACAAGATTAAACCTAGTATATTGCATATTTGTATATTTCTACATTTAAAAGCATTCGGTTCTTATGAAACCATCACATAAGGCAGTTTAAGCTACTCTGCAGCTCCCCGCAGTCTATAATTGTTAAAATGTTTCTTGAGGGCTCTTAAAAACCCCACCATCTTGTGGAAGTCCTTTCTTGTTTCTCGTTGAGCTTCTACAAGTAAACTCACAAAATAACAACAATAAATAAATAAACACACAAATATGTTACAAAATTTATATCAACAAAGAAAACAAAATGCTCTTACTATTGAAATAATAAGTGTACACATGTTTTTGGACTTGGCCAAAAAAATATCAAAAAATGGAATGTTTATATTTTTTTTTGTTTTTTACTTTTCCGCCAACCCATCTAATATGCGAGAAAAGTATTGGTTTACCCCAAAAAAAGTTGGAATTTTGAAATTTTTTTTGAGTTATTTTTACGTTTTCCATCAACAACAACACGAAAAAACGGTTTTTAGAAAAAAAATCCTGTGTGTATGTCGCCGTCGTCGTCGTCGTCGTTGTCGTCGGTCACTTTTACTTACATGTCTTGTTAGCACGATACAGCCTACGGAGTGCAATAAGTCACCAATTTTATGGTGGAATATTGTTAAGGACATGTCACAGATGAATCCTATTGATTTTAAGCTCACCAGAGCCAGTACAACGGGTGCTATGGTACTTGAAGTACGACATTTTGTAATTTTTTGAGAAATTTCAGTTTGTTAGCACGATACAGCCGTCTGAGTTCAACAAGTCACCAATTTTATGATTGAATATCATTCAGGACATCTCACAGATGAACCCTATTGATTTTCAACTAACCAAAGTCAGTACAACAGGTGCTATAGTACTTTAAGTACAATGTTTTTGTCATTTTTGGAGATATTTCAGTTGGTTAGCACGATACAGCCTCTGGAGCATATTCAAATGACCAAATTATGATTGTATATCATTCAGAGCATCTCAAAGATTAACCCTATTGATATTCAGCTCACTAACGCCAGTAAAACGGGTGCTATGGTACTTGAAGTACCAAATTTTTGTCATTTTTGGAGAATTTTCATTTTGTTAGCATGATACTGCCTCCAGATAGTATACGATTGATTAATTTTATGATTGAATATTATTCAAGGTGTCTCACAGGTGTACCTCATTGATTTTCAGTTGACTAGAGCGAGTACAGCGAGTGCCATCAATCCAGATATACTAAATTTTTGGTTATTTTTGGAGAAATTTCGGTTTGTTAGCACGATACATCCCCCGAAGTGTATACAAGTAACAATTTTATGATAGAATATTGTTCAGGGCCCCAGATGCGGAAAAGTTAGTTTTAATCTTTAAAACCGTTTATTTTGAATTCCTTTTTTTAGAGTTTTTGATTTTTTTTTTGCTTTTGAAATATTTTTGGTTTTTAAATATTTTTTGGATTTCTGAACTATCCTTTGATTTATTGTTTTTTTATTTTTTGTCTTTATTGGATATTTTGGATCTTTGGTTACCCCTAGACCAAACACTTGGGCGTAATGGCTCAACAAAAGTTGAGACTCCCTTTAATTTCCCATAAATTGTCATACCATGGGCTATATATGAAAATCGGCAAGGACGCAATACCTTCCATCCCATGGCTGAGGGAGGGAATATCTTCCACATGTGGTGAAGGTGGCAATGGCTCAACACCTTTACTGGTGGAGGGAATAGCTATAACATTAAATAAAACCCAGATTATTATTTTTTCATTGGGTACATTTTAAAATGTCCAAAATTCTAACATGCTATATTGAATACAATGAAACTTACCATCAATTTTTGTTAATTTCCTCTCATATGTGAAGGCAAATCAAACTGTCTTGATAATCTACGTCTTTCTCAAATCTAAAGATACACCGTTTTTAAAAATGAAGGGGACATATCCTCCATTGTTTCCTCGTCGATAAATTTAATGATTTATTACCACTGCGTTCCAGCCATATTAATTTTATATCTTCCTGGGATGGAGGAACAAAACTGATTAAAGAAATATTTACTTTAGTAATGCAACAATTTTCAGTTTAGCTAATGTAAAAAACAACCATGATCTCTAAAGTTGTCGATTAAATTAGTAAAAATTCTGTATTTTATAAAAATAAAGAAAATGGTTGTTAATTAAGAATGAAAAAATGCTCTAATTTTTTAAATAAAACATACCGAGTACACCACTTATTACGCTCCATCACAATACACTTTGACATTGTCTTTTCCATTAATAACAATAAAATAATATTAAAGCAACGAAGCAACAAATAAGTATTACAATATAGCAATTGAAAAATACATCAAAATACCGAAACCACATAATAACCTCAACAGTTGAACTAAGAAACGATAACAGCAGAAAACTCGAAACGATCACAACAGGATAAACGAAAATGATTGGACGAGCAGTATGGCATCGCGCATACGCAGTTATAAAAATCAATAAAATTTGATTACTAACGACGTTCCAGTTTTCGTTAATTTTTTGGAATTTTTCGAAATCTACCAATTTTAGTTACTCGATAGGCTCTATAGATGGCACGGCTTGCAGTGTCCCTAGCCTGTGTAAGCCTTCTAAGCTATCTGCAAATATGACTGTGTCATCCGCACACCAAATGTTGTTCAGTCGTTCACGATTTATAAGGATTCCAATTTCACTATCTTCCAGGGCCATTTTCATTATTTCCTCCGAGTAGAGATTGTAGAGTAGGGGGATAGTTTGCAAACTTGTCTTACCCCACGTCTATTCTTTTCCTACTCTCACATTTGCTAATTGGTTGTAGTAGAGGTGGTGTATTATTCGTATGTCTTTATCATCACGGCCAATGGATCACAGTATTGACAATATCGTGTTTGACATTGTCGAAGGCTTCCCTGTAATCAATAAAGCACATGTATATATCAAAGCTGACATCACGACATCGTTGGACCAGTACTTGTACTGCCAATAACGCCTCTCTTGTACCTGTGCGTCACGGAATCCGAATTGGGTACGGTTTCGCTGAGCTTCCACCTTGTTATAAATTCTTTGATGTATCATTTTTAGAAACGTTTTCAATAGATGGCTCATGAGACTAATAATTCTGTACTTGTCACATTTTTTCGGAATAGGGTTTTTAGGTAACGTTATGAACGTCAATTTGAGCCAGTCTCGTAGAATTTCTCCTCTGTTGTATGTTTTATTAAATATTGATGTGATCCATCACCTTCCTCGTTCATTAGTTTCAAGAATTCATAGTGAAAGTCATCCGGTTCTGTAGCCTTTCCATCTCTAGGCTTCTTGATGGCATTTCTGACCTCACCATGTGTAATAGCAAATCCGTCGTTGCATTGTAGGTTCAGCTCCGTCATATTGCACTAATCCCTGAAGGAATTTTTGACATAACTGGTCCATTATTTTTTCTTTTGTTCCGTGCTTAGTACTATGTTTTCCTGATTGTCCGTCAGGCACTCCCCTTGCTTATGTTTGTATAGTACAGCCATCTGCTTCACCTTCTTGTGTAGGTTGAAACTGTCATATTTGTTATCTAGTTCCTCAATTTCCTCGCATTGCTCCCTGAACCATTGGTCTTTTGCTAGTATGATTGTACGTTTTACAGCTTCATCCTCTTGTTTGTACTTTGACTTGTCTTTATCCTTCATTTCTTTTCTTTTTTTCATCATATCCAATATTTCTTCTACCATCCATTGCTTCCTTCTTACCCTCATTCTGCGCATGTGTCTATCTAATGTTTCTTTGTTTATCTTCTGCAAAATTTTGAGATCTTCCTCCAGATTTTGGGTATGTATTGAAATTTTGTTGTTTATATATTCTTGGGATTATTGTCTTGTTTGTTCATTTTTTAGTTGTCTTAAATCATAAGTAGGTTGATTTGTTGGATTGGTGTTTTTTAGTTTTAAATTCATAGGAGCAACTAGAGGATTGTGATCTGACTTAATGTCTGCTCCTGGATATGGTTTAACAGATGTTATTGTATTTCTATTGTTAATAAGAATGAAATCTATTTAATTTCTAATAACATGTCCAGGTGTTTGCAATGGAGACTTCCAGATATACAGTCGCCTGGGATGGGAGGTAGCTCAAAAAAGTGTTGGTGATTACCATTTCTTCTTCCGAAAGTATTTAATCGATCTTCTCGTTCATTTCGTGTGCCCAATCCGAACGGGCCAACTATGTCACCATACCTACCCCTACCAATCTTCGCATTGAAATCGCCCATGATTATTGTTATGTTCTTCTTGGAGATGGTTCTTAGTATGTTCACTAGGTCATTGTAGAATTCCTCTATTCCTTCCTCAGTCTTATCTACCGTGGGAGCATAGACTTGAATAGTATTCAAGTTGACAGGAGCAGAGTTTAGTTATATTATTCTCTCCGATAGTGGAACAAAATTGCTAACATATTTTGCTACTCTTTCGCTGACGACTATTCCCACGCCATTTGTATGCTCGTGATTTGGACTACATGAATAGTATATATGATGATCCATGACTCGGAACTCTCCGTTGTTTGACCATCGCATCTCGTTGATTCTCATTGTCTGTTGATATCCTTGTCATTTCTTGTATTACATTATAGGCTTTGCCAGCGGCTTACAGCGTCCTGACGTTCCAAACACCTTTATTTTTGAAAGTCTTGAAGATAGCCACTTTTTTGATTCGCAAGGATTTTTCTGGATGACGACCTGGGAAGCCTTGCGATATGGTGTCTTACTTCCCCCGCCGACTCTTGGGTTCCGAGAACCATTGGTAGTAAGCGGTTGACTGTTTTCTACTAAAGCCATGTTAGTTATACTAGATACTAGAGGGATCCGTGTGGATCTTTAATGCAGTGGTTTCTCCTGGCCTTCTGCGTCTTCATGCCGTTGATTTTCATTCGTTCATACGCTTTCAGGGCCGGTCTCCCAATCCTACACCCTAAGTTGGGGGGGGGGGCTGCTTATTCCGACAGTCACTCGGTAGACAGATCCTCGTCAGTTCTAGCAAGTTGTACCACGAGCAGGTGAGGTTGTTATTTAGATTGGCATTGTATATATATATTAATATATATATTAATATATATATATATATATATATATATATATATATATCTATATATACATATTGCCATCATCCCTTACATCCCTTAGGGCTCATTGGGGACCCAATCCGGAAAAATTCGTGCATCTTTGCTATTGTAATCAAAGACTTAGTAGGAGATTACTTGTATCTATTGAGTATCTTATCCTTTTCAAGGTAGTACAAAATACGGACGCCATATCCTTACCAACAATCTGGTTCATCGACTCTTCATTGTTTTTGATTTAATATTAACACACGCGCTTCAAAAACAGCTTTATCGTGAATAGATGTTAAAGTAAAATGAAATCTACACGTTTCGTCGGCATATTTAGATTATCAACAACTTTATCAATTTTTCAAATGAAACTAACTGTTTCTAAATAATTCCACAATATATTGAAAAAAAAGTACAATTTTTTCAATATATTGTGGAATTATTTAGAAACAGTTACTTTCATTTGAAAAAGTAAAATGAGTAGATTCCACAGAGTAAGGGTAGAGATAGTAAATGTCACTTCACTTTATGTTTTACCGAAGAGATTTCATGGACATTTTGTACTTTTTCCAGTGAAACCATCACATTTGAGTGAACGTAGGGTGGAGTATCGTTGATGTTAGACGACTATGTTCAAATTAATCTATTCAGCATTGGTACAGAGTACGGACAACAATTATAAAACCAAACTCTCGATACAACGGTGTTTTAGACTAGAGTCGAAAACGTAAAATCGGACCTTTTTGTGACATTTAAATGTTTTACAAACATTAATTAAAATTATTTTAAAATAGCTTTTCTGATACCCAAAGAATTGAGATATATTAATTTGAGTGGGTGATAAAACAAGAACGCATTCTGGGGTATGCAGAATATTTAATGAGCAGTATCCTGAGCGTCCCATTTCTCAGTCTACGGTCAGTAGAATTAAACAAGAATTCCGTGAATTTGAAACTGTCAATGATCTTCCTAAACCAACCTGGGAGATCGAAATTGAATGACACAAAGAAATTGGATATATTATTAAGGAAAACCCACAGAAATCTAGAAGAAAAGTATGTAAGTAAAAAATTGTATTAAGAATTTTGAAAACAGAGAAATCATATCATCAATAAAATATTAAACTACTTCAGGGACTAAACAAATATATGAATATATGCCAACAACTAGCACGGTTAAACAACGAATACAATTCGCTCTTTGTTTATTGGGAGTGCATTAGAGTTTGTCAAATTTGTAACTTATAGTTAATATCTACATTTAAATCTCTTCCTGCTTGAACCAGTAGTTTGACACATAACGAGATTCTAAATTAACGAAATGTACAATATATCTGGTTCTTTTCCTATAGTTAACCTCTTGCATGGGGGAGAAAGGAATGTTCGATAGATAGTTTTCTGTATTTGGGTTTTTTTTAAATTTTTTGAGAGGGTTTCGAAGTTTACAGAAAATAGGACCAGATGTAGGAGATATTCCTCTGCATGTCCTGGGTTGAGTGTTTTTTATAGGGTTTCTTTCGTTTAGTGCGGTGCTCGTGTGGAGGGTTGAGTAAGTGATTAGAAGAGGAGTTCAAATTTTTGATCCGACCGGTAGATGGAGGATGGAGGAGGATCACTGGATTAATTGGGATTGCTGCGACTTCTGATGGGAGTGAAAGCGAAGTGAGCACGTCGTCCTATATTAGTTATAGTACAGTTGTGTCGGTAGAAGGAAGGTATTAGAAGTCGGAGGGTTTTGGCTACGATTTCTGATGAATTGGGAATGACCTACATAATCGTGGTAGATACGATTTCCTTATGATTTTAGTGTCGCTGGAAAGGTCGTAAGAGACTTGTGGTTTTTCCAGTGCAACTGGTGCATTTTCTTGATGATTTTTTGGGAAGGCTAGCCTGTTGGGGCAGCGAGGAGGGAATGCGGCGTGAGGACCACCGCAATTTTTGCAGGTAGAGGTTTCGGCTTTAGGGAATTTTTCGGGTCTATGGCTGCTTTGGCCGCAGTAGGGACAGATGGATTTATATCTACAGGATTCTGAGGAGTGTCCGGTTAGGGTACAATGGCTGCAGTATTTAGGTTCTGGTGTCAGTCTATTTGTATTGGAAGGCTCACACTGATTAGGGAGACCATGCAATTTTTTGCCCGAAGATAGGACTTGCTGGTAATGGATTTTATAGGCCGTAATTATACGAAACATGGATGTGGTTTATTGTTGGACTTGGCGATAATTCGCCAAGTTTTGAGGAAAAGGATGTTTTGGTTTTGAAGAATTTCCTCAAATTCTTCAAGGGAAATGGAAGCATCTTCATTTCTGCAGACGAGGTAGAATGAGGGTGTGGAAGTTTTGGAAGGACGAAGAGGACGTTGTGTGGAGTTAAGGATGTTAATAATAATTATTATATATGAAATTAACTGTCTCGACCCTTACTTCGTGGAATCTACTCATATTAGTGTTTTAAATGAAACTCACTGTTTCTAGCTAATTCCACAATATAATGAAAATTGTTGAAAATTCTAAAAAATTGACAATTGTTCCGATAAATAAATAACATCGTCAGAAAGACAGAAGTTACATTTCATTTGATGCCTACCTGCTGTTTAGTAGTTATTTTTGGCTAGACCAAGAAGTGACCTAACTTGTGATTGACTTAATATATGTTAATAGAAAAATGAAGATGTTATATTACAAATATTGAAGCTTAGATATTATTAGTCTTCAAAGAACAAATGAATCTAGGGAGTTTTCCACTAATAAACTGTCTTCTTAAGTGATAATTGTAAAGATTAGCAGATACAGTTTTCCTGATTTTCTATATCATTGCACAGTTATACTGATCTTAATTGGAAAAAAGATATCCAGGATATCACCATAGGGCTAATAATATCTAAGCTTCAATATTTGTAATATCGCATCTTCTTCTTTTTTCTATTACCATATATTAAGTCAATCACAAGTTAGGTTACTTCTTGGTCTAGCCAAAAATAACTACTAAACATCAGGTAGTCATCAAATGAAATGTAACTTCTGTCATTCTAACGATGATATTTATTTATCGAAACAATTGTCAATTTTTTAGAATTTTCAACAATTTTCATTATATTGTGGAATTAGCTAGAAACAGTGAGTTCCATTGAAAACACTATCATTATATATGTTTATTTACAAATAATTACAATTACAAATCACCAGAAAGATAATATATTAGAATTACATAACTAATAAAACCAATGTATAAACAGCGAGAAAAAATAAATTACAATAGATTAACACAGATAGAAAATGTAGAACGTATTTGTTTACAAAAATGTAAATAAACAGGGGAGGCTAATTACCTATTGTGGCTTATTTTGGATCACTGTCACCTATTAAGACCTATGAGGTTGAACATAGGCACAATGATCCGATATGGCGCCACTTAATTGCCAGTTTTGTTTTCCTTAACATAATGTTAATTCAACTTTCCTTATACACATAAATATATACCTTTTCATCTTAGCTATCAATGATTTTATTAATATCCTTAGTTTCTAGGAATTTTACGTATGTTTTATATATTTTTTTAGCAAACTGATGAAATTTAATCTTCTTATATGAGTCTTATACGTTTCTGGAAGAGAGTTAAACAAACATGGTGCTATGAATTCGAAGTACCTAGTTCCCACTGTTTTTTTCGCTGTGTTGGTTTGGACCAAATCTTTTGTTTTATTTCTAGTATGATAATGGTGACCAGGAGATTGCAAGTATGAGCGATTTTTAAATAAGTAACAATCAAACTAAAAATGTATAGATGCCTTATGGACATTATATTAGTTTCGTTAAAAAGTTGGTTTGTACTATAGGTCAAATCTTTAAAATGCATTATTTTTAGAATTTTTCTTTGCAGAATTTCAACCTTCTCTAGATGAGTAGGTACAGTTCCTCCCCAACCTAATATGCCATATCTAAGACGTGATTCTACAAGAGCTTGATATATGATTCTAAAAAGCTGTAAGTCCAGTACTCTCCTTATATATTTGA
Source organism: Galeruca laticollis (assembly GCA_963921935.1). NCBI lineage: Eukaryota > Metazoa > Arthropoda > Insecta > Coleoptera > Chrysomelidae > Galeruca > Galeruca laticollis. Next base: position 56,342,320 of record OY998177.1, read on the forward strand.
ATTTGTACAATAAACATCTCAGTGTCTTAGCTACTTCACGTAAGTGAGATGTCCATCGCAGATGTGAGTCTATTGTTAGTCCGAGATACTTTATTTCGTATTTCAGAGAAATATCAATATGTATGTTGTTAATAGTAACAGTCATTTTTTCATAAGGAGGCAGTTTGTGTTTGTAACTAGTGAAAGGTACAATAAATGTTTTCGAATAGTTGACTGTTAAAATTTTATGTCTCAAGATATCGAATAAATGTCTTAGATCGGTTTCTATTTTTTGTTTTAGGCCTTCCCACGTACTGTCTGTATATATTATAGCAGTATCATCCGCGAATCCTATTATTTTACCTGTAGAATTATAAGAGAATAGATCATTGATATACATATTAAACAGTATTGGTCCCAGCACAGTTCCCTGAGGAACCCCGAACAATATATTTTTTTCCGCACTGACCTTATCGTTTATCCTTACTATTTGTGTCCCATTTTTTTAGATAGCTTTCAAAGAATTTATGAGGTAGTCCACGTATTCCTGCATCCCCCAGGACGTCCAACAGCTGTTCATGGCTCACACTGTCAAACACCTTCGCCATATCCATAAATACAACTGCCGTTGGTTTTGTTTCATCAACAGAACTGTACACAGAAGAAAGCAATGTCTCAATTGCATAATTAGTAGAACGTCCTTCTTGAAAGCCAAATTGATGCTGTGATAATAATTTGTGGTTGGCTACGAATTTAGTTAACCTTTTTTCACAGCTTTTTCCATTAGCTTTGTCAATGTCGTAATAAATGATATGGGTAGAACTATGGATTTTTTTTAGGAGTGTAGAGGGTGCTATTTGGGATGAAGTTCTTAGAAGGGCGGATCAGTTCAAATTAATTTTCAGGTAAAGGATTTATCCAATTAAGAGTTTGCGGGTGTTTAAGAGGGTGAAAAATAATTTCTGGATGGAATATTGTGGGGGAAGATTTCTGAGGTTTAGAGTTTGGATAGGATTGTTGATAGGGGTCGAGGTTCAAGTAGATCGGGGGTTTGTTTTCCCAACGAGGGTGAAATACTTCTCGGGAATGGGTGGTTCTCGGATTATTGAGGGAGTCGAAAATTAAGATCTTACGGAGGAAGCGTAAGATCTAAAGGGGTATGAGAAGGAAGTGTGTTTGGATATTTCATGAGGGAGGTTTTGAGGACGTTTGATGTGGGGAGGTTTGATATTCTGATATGAGGAGGTTCGGGATTTTAAGGATGGTGTGAAGTAGTTCTCGGCCATTGCTTGTTGCAACGCTTCTCTGGCTTCGGCTGAGATATTTTAGGAGGTGGACCATAGATACGTGAAATGCCGGGTCAGTGAGATTCTACTTGGAGCTTAAAGATGGTAGGGGAGGAAAATAGTCGTCGTTTGGTAGATTTGGCTACAATTTTCCAGCTGCGTGTGCGTCTGGAGGACATATTTGAGGTATTTGTTATATGAGCAAGAATTAATTAGGGGTGAAAGCTAACGCAGACAGCCGACTTACTGCCGGAAGGAGCTGTCTTCCCAGTTAAAGGTTTCCTGACTTATTAGCTTTCAGGGAGTTTTATATTCATCTGTGGGCTAAATGTCCTTCCTACGTCTGGTTCGTGTGGCGCCTAATGGATTAAGGCACCTAAAATTTAACAATTTACATAAATAATAGTTTCAAAAGAAACAATTCAGTAACGCTCGTTCTAGTACGTTACTTATGAACTGTCTTACTGAAAACGACGACAGAACATATATGGGTGTGCTGGTGTATTATTTTCGTAGGCGGTGTCCATGTTGCCGGTGAATGTTGACTATGATTTTATTTGTATCAGTGACCAAATCTTCAGATACCACCTGCCTCGAGCCATGGACTGAAAACACTGAAAGAACCCTCTGAATTCCATAGATAATTAATTCTATTCCTTCTTGCAGATCTTCTAGTCGATTACTTTAATGTTGATTTTACCTTTTATGTTTTGCATTCGAGCATGAGAACTGAGCCATGTTAGACAATCAATTTCAACTGTTTTATCATTCTCCAAAACAACGTTGCATTTTTCCTTGTACTCTCCTTGGTAACACATTTCTTTTTTGTTAAAACTTTTACCCAAGAATTGCGATATGTCCAGATCTAAAAGGCAGTAATTTTCTATTTCCAGTTGTTCTAGAAGAGATGGTAATTTTTGCATCAAGTCTAACCAATTTAACATCGCGAGTTCCACTTTATATGGAATAACAACAGGATTTTTATATTTTCCATTAACACTTTTCAAACCTTCCTCTGCGAGAATAGATAACACTCCCTTAGCCACTTTGTGGTATTTACAAGAAACAGTAACATGGCTTTAATTCCATGGCGTGCAGAGATTAATCATCTCATTTTTAACTATAATTTACTTACGTGCAATTGTTTGTTCTACACATTCCGATAAGTCGTAGATTTTTACTAGCATTATATTGTCACAATACGGCTCTGTAACCTGAGTAAGCGATCCACATCTTAACTGCTCTTCTCCATAAGAATAGTTAATGTTTCCAACATCTGTAATTGAATTGTTACTGTCCAAATTTTTTATAAGTAGTCACAGACAAACCTTTAGTCAGTAGGTTTTATTTAATTGCCAAAAGCTGGGGAACATTAACTAAAGAGGTCATTTTTTCTGGAGGTATAGAGGTATAAACACAACTAAGAAAACGATCTAGGCTTATCAAATGTCTAGATACAACCAACGCATCAGCCGCGAATTTAGTGATTTTTAACTATCTACCGCGATACAATGCTTTCCGCAAACAGGCGAGACGGAAAATTGACAAATATTCAATCTGTGTAACACATCAAGAAATTATCCATGTTTTCCAAAATCAATCGGCTATGTTCGATCATTTTCGGAGTAATTTTACGCATCGATGGATCGATAGACGTGACGAATTTGAATGGCCACCCCGCTCTTGCGATCTAACTCCACAGGATTATTTTTTGTGGGGATATTTAAAATAAAACATCTTCAAGAGTAAAACATATAATATTGGTGATTTAAAATGCCCAATAAGGCAAAAAATTATTCAAATCACTGCAGAGATGTTGCAACACGTAATCGAAGAATTTTAACACCGTCAATGTTTTCGTCAAGAAATGAACGGTGCCTAGTTTGAGCATATGCTTAGACCAGGCTAGGGACACTGCAGACCGTGGCATCTATAGAGCCCGTCGAGTAACTAAAATCGGTAGATTTCAAAAAATTACAAAACATTAATGAAAACTGTAACGTCGTCAGTAATAAAATTTTATTGATTTTTATAACTGCGTATGCGCGATGTCATATTACTCGTCACAGAAAACTGACCCGTATTTTGTGTTGCTCGTCCAGTCATTTTGCTTTATCCTGGTTGTGATCGTTTAGTGGGAATAAATCATCCAATTTGGCGACGAGGAAACAATGGAAGATATGTCCCCTTCATTTTTAAAAACAGTGTTTCGCAAAATTTGAAAAAGACAGGTATTAAAAAGGCGAGTTGTTAAGAAAGCTTGCTTTTCCGTCCCTGTTTTTGTCTGGTGGGTAATTTTTTTATATAAATGTATTAAATGTTATTAAATATGTATATATTTTACATTATTCAATGAAGGGGGATATAACACACAATTTTTTGTTTCCCGTCAAAGTAGAAGAGGCTATACAGGGGACGATCCCTAAAAGAATTAAAGGTATTTATTATCTGCAATTGAAAAAAAAACAGTTTTAACATACAATTTTTTCTAGATATGCCTTCTAGCCATACATATTATTCTCCAGTTGGAAAAGTTGAAATGCCCACCAGAAAATATGAGAGGAAATTAACAGAAATTGAAGGTAAGTTTTATTGTATTCGATATAGCAGTTTTAAATGAAACTTACTGTTTCTAGATAATTCCACAATATATTCAAAGAATGTTAAAAATTCTAAGATATTGACAATTGTTTCTATATTAAATATTATCATCAGAATGACAGAAGTTACATTTCATTTGATGCCAACCTGATGTTTAATAATTATTTTTGGCTAGACCAAGAAGTGATCTACCTTGTGATTGACTTAATATATGTTAATATAATATCATACTTCTTGTAGTCAATCACAAGGTGGGTCACTTCTTGGCTTAGCCAAAAATAATTATTAAACATCAGGTAGGTATCAAATGAAATGTAACTTCTGTCATTCTGATAATGATATTTAATATCAAAACAATTGTGAATTTCTTAGAATTTTTAACATTTTTCCAATATATTGTATTAAATATCTAGAAATAGTAAGTTTCATTTAAAACAGTAATATGAGTAGATTCCATGGAGTAAGGGTCGAGAAAATTAATTTCATTCAATATAGCATGCTATAATTTTGGATATTTTAAAATGTACCTATTGAAAAAATAATAATCTAGGTTTTATTTTATGTTATAGCTAATCCCTCCACCAGTAAAGGTGTTATGCCATTTCTACCTTCACCACACGTGGAAGCTATTCCCTCTACCAGCTATGGGATGGAAGGTATTGAGTCCTTGCCACCTTCACTAAATGTGTTGCGAAGCAAAAAACCATTTATCGGCATAAAGTCCTTTCATTTTTCAAACGTAGGTAGATAGTTTTAAGAAATAAATTAATAAATATATTAATGTTCATAATCGTATATATGCAAAATTAACAATCTTGTTTAGTTTATTCCAATACATTCAATTAAAGGCATTTACAAAGTAAAAATGGATGCTTTACAATTAGCGAAAGCACTGTTTTTCCAATAAGTACTTACCTTTTGAGTTTACTCTTTAAGAAACGATTTTCCTATATAGCCGATGGTATGGCAATTTATGGGAAAGTCAGTATTAACTTTTGTTGAGCCATTACGCCTAAGTATTTGGTCTAGCGGTAACCAAAAATCCAAAATATCCAATAAAAACAAAAAATAAAAAACCTATAAGTCAAGAAATAATTCAGAAATAAAAAAAATCAATAATTCAAAAAACATCTAAAACTCCAAAATTTAAACATTTTTTGGTTATTATTTCAATAGTAATCACATTTTGTTTTCTTTTGTTGATATAAATTTTCAAGCATATTTGTGTGTTTACTTATTTATTGTTGTTATTTTGTGCGTTTACTTATATAACTGTTGTTAATTGTAGAAGCTCATCCAGAAACGAGAAAGGATTTCCACAAGACGGTGGGATTTTTAAGAGCCATGAAGACCTATTTAACACTTCCAGTAAAGAAATAAAGATGTGTTTCAAGTGGAAATGAAATGTTAGATATATTATTTTGAATTTTGTACAGTCATAAATGCTGTTTATCACTCTTATATGTTATTACTTGGTACCTTGTATTCCCAGAGCTGGGCAGTAGTTAACTAAGTTTCCTTTAAAAATATTACTTTTGTTCTAAAAGTCACAGTAATTATAATCAAATATTTTCTTTCACAGAAAGTTGCCAAAAATAGTAGTTAACTACTCATTGCTAACACTCTTTTTGATTAAGTAGTTAGCAATTATACTCCACTAATTTGTCCTGCTCTGTGTGTTTATAGGAGTATAATAATAAATAAATTAATTAATATAAACTTATCATAAATAATTTTCTACTTTTATCTTGATTTAGCATAATTTAAAAATCTAATGATACTCCAATCTAGAATCTATGTTAGTCAAATTATTTTTAATTATTGCATTGTATTTACATTATACATTCTGTTTGTAAGGAAAAGTACTTTGTGGAAGAAATTATTTGTTGTGTATTTTTATACCAAAATAAATAAACTGTTTATATAATTGTTTTATTTTTTCCATTTTAAGCATTTATGGTCCATCATTTGATATTTCATTTAATTTAGCTCAACATCTAATCATTATTGAGTTAATGGAGTTAAATTGAATGAAATGTCAAATGATGATGGACTATAAATTGCTATTATGAAATAAAATAATTAAAATACAGTATAATTGAATATACCGCCTAAAACCTAAATTTACAGAAATCTTTTCAACATCACTCAATTGTTTAGTCGACAGGCCCTTTAAATGGGCCCTCACTCTGTATTTCATCTATCTGTGAGTTATCTGTGGCTTAGACTATAAATATTGTAAACATTATTATGTCAAACTTTTATCCGTTCTATAGCATCGTGGATTAATGTACAAATTAAATAATTGAAATGTATTGATTTTAATAAGAAGTTCAATAAATATGATAACATAGTAATCAACTTTAATTATACGAATCAAAAAGCTTTCAAGCGAAATGTGTGAGAAAATAATTCACGCACTTTCATTGCCGTGTTTTTTTTCCAGTTTGATAACAACAAAACAATTAAATCGAAATTCAAACTCATTTGGCGTGAATATAGTAGCGGGACAGGATATGACAACTTCTAGATAATGAGTCAGCGCGTAAACAAAACAATGGGACATAATCCAATAAAATTGACAAAGAAAAAACTGAACATTCCTACATTGATTATTTTGGAAGGAGAGTTTCTGATGAAAACAAAGAAAAACACTTCGGTATGACGTTTAACATCAAGTGGGAAAGTTTATGTTAAAAAACAAGAAAAGAATAACAAATTAAAAACATAACAATGGCTAATTGGAAGAAATTTTAGCTTCTCTTAATATAATAAAGCAATCGGATTTGAAATAAGATTTCTTGATATATAACTCTGGGGATGTGCTGAGGGCAATCACATCAGGGCTAACCAAACATTTGAGAATAAAATTATACCAGACATGTTACAATGTCTTCAACAACTTCATCATTTTTACTTATCTAGTCAAAAGTTCTTGAAATTCAGATCTGTATAAGGGAGCAAAGTAGCTCTATATCTACTTCTATAATATAAAATGCTTTTTGTAAGCAGCGCATTTTCAACCACTAGTACATACACAATGATGGAAATTACCGTACTACCCCCACCGTAAGTTGAAGAAAGAAAACCATATTTCTCTTCACTTGTTCCCAAATTGTTACTAATTGGGCGACATGGAATAATGTAACTAAAATTATTTTAAATTGAAAACATGGTTTAAGCTAATTAATATGTAAATGAAGCGAAGTTTTTGTATAAAAGTGTATAATTTTCTTTTTATTTATTGCAAAGCGCTTTCGACTTTCGTCATCATCAGTGCTTCCTGAAAGTAAACACTCAGTTGAGAGTACCGAAATTGAATTTAAAAAAGAGAGGTTATAGAATTAGGAAAATCAAGTGAGTACTTACAAGTCAGGTAACAAGAAGTTTCAAATATGTAAAAAACATTGTTTAAAATTACAAAATCATATTATTCTATAAGAGAACTAACGAAAAACATGTTAGAACCCAGGCCTTGTGGTTATGTAAAAGCAAAGCTGACAAGACAGAATGTGTCAAGTCAAATGTCAAGTATCAAAAGTCACAGTGAAATACCAGTACCAACTTGAAGAGTGGTCTAGTACCGATTGCAAAGGAAGTGTTGCCAACTTTAATTTAATTATGTTTGATCCTCTGATGGAGGGGAAGGAAATCTCTGTCCAAGTTTACTTGCGTATTCAAACAGAGCTGATTTTTTGTAAGTTCTTTGGAGATCTCCAGTTCTTCGAACAGATCCAATCTAAGAAAATTTTTATTATCTATTTTGTGTAAAATTTTTGAATTTCTGTTGGGGCTAAAATTATGATTATGGAATTTGAGATGATTACCAAATATAGATTTATCTGGTCTCTTCAAATGTTCGTTAATACGAGTAAGAAGTGGTCTACAGGTTCTACCAATGTAGGAGGCGGAGCAATCAGCACAATCAAGCCTATACACACCGCTACTTTTCAATTTACTGATTTTGTCTTTAGAATTGACTAAATGGTTACTTAAATTGTTAAAAGTTTTAAAAGAAACTTTAGTACCAGGTACTGTGTCTTCAATGAATTTGGAAATGTCACTGCACATGTTTTGATCAAAAAATGGTAAGGAAAAATATTTCACAGAAGGTGAATTTACTACAGGAGAGGTGCTGAAGGCAAGTCTTCTGTCTGTTCTATGTTTAAATTTATGAATCAATTAAAGAATAATGTAAGGTTGATAGCCATTGTTGACAGCAATCTGTTTTAATATATTGACTTCGTTATTGTAATTTGAATGAGAAAGAGGAATTTTCAAAAGCCTGTTAACATAGCAGTTAAAGGAGGCCATTTTATGTTGCATCGGGTGATAAGAATTAAAAGGAATGACGTGATCCGTCTGAGTGGGTTTCCTGTAAATAGAAAAATCTAATTTGTTATTCAATTTAGTTATGGTGAGATCTAAAAAGTTTAATTTTGTGTCTAATTCCACTCCAAGAGTAAAATTAATATTGGGGTGTAAATTGTTTAGGGATTCAAGAATGTCAAGAGCATCGTTGGAGTAACCTTCAATGAAAACCAGGCAATCATCGACGTAACGGTACCAACTTAAAATTTTATTAATTTTATTAACAATATATGAATTTTCCAAATTTTCCATGAAAATGTCAGCTAAGAAAGGAGAGAGAGGGTTACCCATGGCTAAGCCTTCGGGTTGGTTATAAAATTTATCGTTAAAGACAAAAAAATCCTGAGAAATGCAAAATTCTAACAAAGCCAAAATGTCAGTTTTTGTAGAATCAGAAACTGAGTGTAGGGAAAGTAAATTAGACACTAAAGGTAGCGTTTCAGTTTCAGGTATAGACGTAAACAGGTTGCTGACATCAAAAGATATCATGAATGTATTGCTGTCAGGTTGAAAATTTTTAATTTTATTAATTAAATCTAAAGTGTTACTTACCGAATTGGCCAGTTTGTAGTTGGTGATGTTTTTTATCAATTGCAAAATGAATGACATAGCTGACATTTTCATGGAAAATTTGGAAAATTCATATATTGTTAATAAAATTAATAAAATTTTAAGTTGGTACCGTTACGTCGATGATTGCCTGGTTTTCATTGAAGGTTACTCCAACGATGCTCTTGAATCCCTAAACAATTTACACCCCAATATTAATTTTACTCTTGGAGTGGAATTAGACACAAAATTAAACTTTTTAGATCTCACCATAACTGAACTGAATAACAAATTAGATTTTTCTATTTACAGGAAACCCACTCAGACGGATCACGTCATTCCTTTTAATTCTTATCACCCGATGCAACATAAAATGGCCTCCTTTAACTGCTATGTTAACAGGCTTTTGAAAATTCCTCTTTCTCATTCAAATTACAATAACGAAGTCAATATATTAAAACAGATTGCTGTCAACAATGGCTATCAACCTTACATTATTCTTAAATTGATTCATAAATTTAAACATAGAACAGACAGAAGACTTGCCTTCAGCACCTCTCCTGTAGTAAATTCACCTTCTGTGAAATATTTTTCCTTACCATTTTTTGATCAAAACATGTGCAGTGACATTTCCAAATTCATTGAAGACACAGTACCTGGTACTAAAGTTTCTTTTAAAACTTTTAACAATTTAAGTAACCATTTAGTCAATTCTAAAGACAAAATCAGTAAATTGAAAAGTAGCGGTGTGTATAGGCTTGATTGTGCTGATTGCTCCGCCTCCTACATTGGTAGAACCTGTAGACCACTTCTTACTCGTATTAACGAACATTTGAAGAGACCAGATAAATCTATATTTGGTAATCATCTCAAATTCCATAATCATAATTTTAGCCCCAACAGAAATTCAAAAATTTTACACAAAATAGATAATAAAAATTTTCTTAGATTGGATCTGTTCGAAGAACTGGAGATCTCCAAAGAACTTACAAAAAATCAGCTCTGTTTGAATACGCAAGTAAACTTGGACAGAGATTTCCTTCCCCTCCATCAGAGGATCAAACATAATTAAATTAAAGTTGGTAACACTTCCTTTGCAATCGGTACTAGACCACTCTTCAAGTTGGTACTGGTATTTCACTGTGACTTTTGATATTTGACATTTGACTTGACACATTCTGTCTTGTCAGCTTTGCTTTTACATAACCACAAGGCCTGGGTTCTAACATGTTTTTCGTTAGTTCTCTTATAGAATAATATGATTTTGTAATTTTAAACAATGTTTTTTACATATTTGAAACTTCTTGTTACCTGACTTGTAAGTACTCACTTGATTTTCCTAATTTTATAACCTCTCTTTTTTAAATTCAATTTCGGTACTCTCAACTGAGTGTTTACTTTCAGGAAGCACTGATGATGACGAAAGTCGAAAGCGCTTTGCAATAAATAAAAAGAAAATTATACACTTTTATACAAAAACTTCGCTTCATTCATTTAAACAAGTGTATTCAGCTTCACGCATTTATTTAATTAATATGTGTTTAGATAATATATCAAAATACATCTATTTTGTACATTCAGGTAAGTCAATAATACCATCTTTCATATTTTTCGTGGGAATTTTTCCTAAATAAATGATACAGGCCCTTTTCTCACGTTTGCTAAATATTTGTTGGAATCAAGTGAAAGTGGCACGAATGTGGAGGTAGAATAGTAGTAGATATTCTAACCAGAATTGAATTATTTTCAAGTACCTGTAAAACAGGCGGCTCAACCCTTTACCTGGTCAAAACATGTCAATGTAATTCAAATAGAGATACTGATACCTTTTTTAATAAAAGAATATGAGGGCATTGAAATATGTGTCTGATAAAATTACTCTAAATATTGGAATAAGAAGGATTGTTACAGGGCCCGCTTCAAGGCCCGACATTTGTCCGGGGCGGCTAATCTTAGGGGCGGCAATTTCACTGTCAGAATGTGAGAAAATATTATAAATAATAAAATAAAAATATTAACGATAATAGCATGCCGCCTTTCATTTGTAAAAACATTTCTTATCACTGTTTTTACAAGAAAGTTAGAATACTTGTTTTTCGTCTATATAATTGTAAAGAAAATAGGTAATTACGAAAAAATTATTAATTATTCTATAATAATTATTAAATAAGTGAAGCATATTCTATATTATAAATCACTAAATCAGTAAGCAGGGTGCCGGCGACTGCCGCATGAACTTGTCTGAATTAAGAATAGACAAGAAATGACTAGTTTATTGTCAATTTTCTTCAATTATAAAAGGGCTGTCTTATTACAGCTTAGCATTATTTTTGCTAATTCGTCGGTGGTGATAAGTGCAACTCTCAATTATATATACTGTTGTAGTTCAATAATCAGTCTGATTTGAAATATTTTAAGGTAAGTTTACCTACGAAATTGGGGCATTTTGATCAGTAAAAAGCCAACCATTATTAAAAAAAACTTTCGTTTAAATTTTATAATATTTTTCAATGTAGGTATTTGAAGAAGCTCTTTTTCAGATGAAAATTAAATTTTGAAAACGATTTTTGAACAAAACAGATAAATTATTTAAAATACTTGTTTTGATAATTTTAGAAGGACTGAAATTTGTTTATGTTTCGTTAAAAAATCGTGTTTGGAATTTAATTTTCATATGCGAAGGAGCTTTTTCAAACACCTTAAAAAAGGTTATGAAATATACGGTATACCCTAAAGCTTGATTTTTTTCGAATAATAAAATATTTATTCAAACATAGAGCACTTTAGAATAAATATACATGATCTGACTTAGTTGGGCAAGAAAAATTGCACCATTTTATACCATTTTAGATTTTGAAGCCAAATTGTGTAAAATGCAAGTGCTGATAAATTTTCAAATTTGCAAGGTATCATGACTATAAAAAATGCAGTACTTGTCTAATTTAACTCTTTTTGTAAGACAATTTCATTATAATTTGCTTTGTTTTAATTTCAGATATTTTGTGTACCTTCCACTTCCAAAAAGTCCGAGTCCGAGGGACGCAAAAAACTATCTAGCTGCGCATATAATAAACGAAGGGTGGAAAAGATAAGTTGGCACTTTACTAAATTATTTACAGAGTACGTCGGGCAGTACCAAAACATGAAGACTCAAAATGTTCTACATCAAAGACAGCATTGAAAGACACTGACAACAGAGACTCGCCTGAGAAAAATGAGGATCAACAAATTAACGATACACCTGAACTAATACTTGCAACTGACAGAGGCAACCCTCCGTCGTCAAATGACTGCACTATTGATACCAACGTGGCACCTACAGAAAGCGTTCAATATCCTTTAAGTAGCACTTTGGTCAATGATACTACCAGACGACGAAAGAATCTCTTTGGTTAAGCAAGGTCCACCCAATTCACTGTACAATTATAAATTTCCATACGCTGAGACTGGTAGAAAATTTAGCCCTAAATATTATGAAAGAATTTTAAGTAATGGAGAGCAAGTTTAAAGAGACTGGATAGTGCATTCTGTCTCAAAAAATTGCGTATACTGCTTTAGCTGCAAAAATGTTGGCTGTTTAGTTAGTTCCCTTTCAAAGTAGGGGTTTAAAAGTTGGAAGCATTTGAATCAAACTCTAAAATACCACGAAATGTCAAAAATCATATTCAGTCCCAAAAATCTTTTCTAGAACTGAACCTAAGATTAAAGTGCAAAGACTTATTAACGCTAAAATAAACCATTGGCAAGAAGTGCTTTTAAGAATCGTAGCAATCACTAAAATGCTTGGTAAAAATTGTCTGGCTTTCCAAGGTACAAGCGACAAGCTGTTTGAGCATAATAACGGTAACTTCTTAAAAATAGTTGAGCTGCTATCCGAATTTGATCCCATCATTGAAAACCACGTACGGAAAGTGCTTAAAAAAGAAGAAACGAAAGCTGACTATCTAGGGAAAAATATTCAAAACGAGATAATAGACCTGTTGTATCAAAGTGTTAAATCTTATATTATTAATGAAATAAAAAAAGGTGAATATTATTCGGTAATCAGGTATATTTCAATCAATAAAACTGATTCCAATCAGGATGAGGTTGAAATTAAAATTAAGGAAAGCTTGTTGGGTTTTCTTCCAGTTGAAAGGTCTATAGGGAAGCAAATGTTTGAAATTTTAATTGCAGAACTTGATAATTAGGGTTTTAATTTACAAGATATAAGAGGATAGGGATATGACAACGGGTCTAATAAGCGAGGCGATAAATCAAAAGTGCAATTTACGATTAGGAACCTAAATCCGTGAGCTTTCTACATTCCATGTAGTTGTCACTCTCTCAATTTAGTAGTTAACGATATGGTAAAAGCATCTTCGGAAGGCGCTAAATTCGTTAATATGATTCAGAAAATATATGTATTTTTTTGAGCATCTACTTTTCGCTGGGCAATTCTTCTAAAACATGTCCATGTTTGAGTTTAAAACCATTAAGTGATGCTAAATGGGAGAGTAGGATAGAGGATTTAAAGCCATTAAGGTTTTATAACGGAAGAGAAAACGACGTCTTACTAAGCATTTATGATGAATGGTTCTTTGGCTAAAATTTTAAACTGTATTAATCCAATAAGCAAATCGTGGCAGACAAAAGATTATGATCTAGCATCTGCACTTGATCTTTTGAAAAATTGCAAAAAGCTTTTTCAGGATAAATCTTTTAATGAAATTATTGCTGATGCGAGGGAATGGCTGACGAAATTGACGTTGAAGCCAATTTTGACTCAACAATACCACGACACCGCGTAAGAAGAAAAAAAAAGGAATTTTTCATACGAAGCTCGAGATGAACTGATCGAGAATCCTAAAGAAAATTATAATGTAGATTTTTTTTTATTTTACAATTAACCAGGCACTATATGCAATAGATACTAGATTTAAACAACTTAGTCACCAAAGTAATTTTTATATAATATATATGATTTAAAGGGCATGTCTAAACAACGATCTAGAAAGTATTTTAACTCACGGTGATTTTATTGATATTAATGGGGTAGAATTAGCAGAAGAAATTTGTGCAGTATCTGGGCTTATGGACAAAAAAGAAAGGCCAAGCACTGTTCTAAAATTAATAACAATGTTGAATTGTGCTCCAAATCTAAGTGTTTTTCTAAGTATTGTTGGCTACACCAGTAACTGTTGCCAATGGAGAAAGAAGTTTTTCCAAATTGAAATTGATTAAGAATTTTTTACGTTAAACTACAACGCAAAATCGTCTTAATGGGTTGGCCATTTTAGTGATTGAGCATGAAATTACTGATCAAGTTAACTTAAAAGATGTAATTACCCAAAATTAGAGAGAGAAATTTCTTTTAGGTTACTTTATTTCATAGTTATATTTTTATAGAATGTAATATTTCTGTGTTGGTTTATGCAATAATTTTTTGTACAATTGGATATAAGTATAGCAATAAAAATGCACCTTATATGTACAAGTACTTTTAAGTTCTTCGTTTTCTAAATATTTATTATGTATTACATATATTTTTTTAAATAAATGTTTTTTACATACTTTATATTTTATTCAAAAAACTGGCGGCAAATTGTCTGTTTGTCCGGGGTGACATGAAGGCTAGAGCGGGCCCTGATTGTTAAAAAGTTTGCAAAATATTAACTATCTTACTGTTAAACCATAAATTTACTGTTTCGACACTTACTGCTTGTGGAATCTACTCGTATTACATTTTTGAATGAAACTAACTTTTTCTAAATAATTCCAGAATATATTGAAAATTCCAATGGCACGAGACCAGTTGGACAGGCTTATTGCAAGTAACATTTTTGCATCTAATTAAAATCCAAAAAATTAATTGGTCATTTCTGTGAATTTTTTTGAATAAATATTTTCATGTATGTTTTAGAAAAGAGTGTTAGGTACAAAAGTTGTAGAACGTGTTAAGGTCTATAAAATATCTGAGTAACTTCTTTGCTTCAGATCAAAAACAAAGGAAACACGATTTTCTTTCAACTTTGACAAGCCGCTATTTAGTTTCTACTGGACCAACTTGGCCAGTTAACGAACTCGTCCAATTTTGGCCCAACCGATTTTTGTAGCGTGCTTACAAACTTCGTTATAACACATACAATACATATACAGTGAGCACGCAAAAGTTGGAACACATTCGTTAAAAAGTTGATTTGACCATTGGGGAATAAAGCACACATAGAGCAATTTTATTTTTCAGTTCAGCATTTTTTGGTGTGCTCATATTTTTTATGACGATATTACTGTTATGACGTCATCATCATTTTAAATGGGAATACCCTATTTTGATAGTACCATCAAAAAGTACGCATTTTTCTTTGTACGAATGTCATATTACTTTTCCGCCCTACCTCTAATATGCGAGAAAAGTATTGATTTACTCCAAAAAGAGTTGGATTTTTGAAAAAAAAAATTTTCACGTTTGTCCTATGTGTATGTCGTCGTAGTCGTTGTCGTCGGCCACTTTTCGTTACATGTCTTGTTAGCACGATACAATCTTCGGAGTGCAACAAGTCACCAATTTTATGATTGAATTTTATTAAGGACATCTCACAGAAGAACTTTATTGGTTTTCAGCTAACCAGTGCCAGTACAACAGGTACCATAGTATTTTAAATACGACATTTTTGGAGAAATTTCAGTTTGTTAGCACGATACAGCCTCCGGAGTGACCAATTTTATAATTGGATATTATTCAGGGCGTCTCAAAAATGAACCCTACTGATATTGAGCTCAATAAAGCCAGTACAAGAAGTGCTATGGTACTTGAAGTATAAAATGTTTGTCATTTTTGGCGAGTTATCAGTGTGTTAGCACGGCACAGCCTCCAGAGTGTACCTATATACTCGTAAGTAACCAATCTTATGATTGAATATTGTTCAGGGCTCTTATAGATGAATCTTATTGATTTTTAGCTCACCAGAGCTAGTACAACGGGTGCTATGGTACCAGAAGTGCCACATTTTTGATATTTTTTGTTGAAATTTCGGGTTGTTAGCACGATACAGCCTCCGGAGTGTTTACAAGTGACCATTTTTATAATTAGATATTTTTCAAGGAGCCTCACAGATATACCCTATTGATTTTCAGCTGACTAGAGCGAGTACAGCGGGTCCTGTAAATTCAGAAACACTACAATTTTGGTTATTTTTGAAGAAATTTCAGTTTATTAGCCCGAAGTGTAGGCAAGTGACAATTTTATGATAGAATATAGAATATAAAGTTAGTTTTAATCTTTATGTTCAATAAATGGAAGATACTTTATTCATAATAACGTAATTTATAAAAATGTAAACAGGACTAAATCAACATAAAAACTATTATATTAATTTCTCGAATTGCAAACCATTTGCCTCTTAACAATATGCAAGATGAAAAAGCTCTTGCAAAACATTATTAAAGGTATCAGCCGTAATTAAATTAATTTAGATCCTTATTAGATCATGAATATTATTAGAACTATTACCTTTTCACTTAATTGAGGTTTTCCCACAAAAAATCAAATGATGATAGATCAGGAGACCTAGCTGGTTCCTCTAATAATCCTCGTCTGCCAATCCATCTATTGAGAAAAATATTATTTAGGTATTCACGAACATGTCGTGCGTAATGCCGTGGCGCTCCATCTTGCTGACACCATAGTGAATTGTGTGGTAGCACTGATCGATTGGTAGACGAGGATTTTTACAGATCTCCTGATCTATTCCAATTAGATTTTTTGTGAGGATACCTTAAGTGAAAAGTTTACGTTAACAGACCTAATACTGTTTATCTAAAAGAGAGGGTTAGGGCCGAAATTAATTCAATTAACGCCGATACCCTGAATAATGTTTCAACATAACGTTGCATATTGTTAAGAGGCAAATTGTTTGCCATTTGAGCACATTATTCCATACTTACGTAGGTTAATTTAGTCCAGTTTACATTCTACTTTTCCGCCCAACCTTTTTATATGCGAGAAAAGTATTGGTTTACCCCAAAAAAAGTTGGAATTTTGAAAATTTTTTTGAGTTATATTCACGTTTTCCATCAACAACAACACGACAAAACGGTTCTTAGAAAAAAATCCTTTATGTATGTCGTCGTCGTCGTCGTCGTTATCGTCGGCCACTTTTCCTTACATGTCTTGTTAGCACGATACAGCCTCCGGAGTGCAATAAGTCAGCAATTTTATGATTGAATATTGTTAAGGACATGTCACAGATAATCCCTATTGATTTTCAGTTCACCAGAACCGGTACAACGGGTGCTATGGTACTTGAAGTACGACATTTTGTAATGTTTTGAGAAATTTCAGTTTGTTAGCACGACACAGCCTCCGGAGTTCAATAAGTCACCAATTTTATGATTGAATATTATTCAGGGCATCTCACTGATGAACCCTATTGATTTTCAGTTCACCGGAGCCAATACAACAGGTGCTACCGTACTTTAAGTACGATATTTTTGTCATTTTTGGAGAAGTTTCAGTTTGTTAGCAGGATACCGCCTCCGGAGTGTATACAAATGACCAATTTGAAAATTGGATATTCTTCAGAGCATCTCAAAGATGAACCTTATTGATATTCAGCTCACTAAAGCCAGTACAACGGGTTCTATGGTACTTGAAGATAAAATGTATGTCATTTTTGGAGAATTTTCAGTTTGTTAGCATGATACAACATCTAGAGAGTAAACGATTGATCAAATTTATGATTGAATATTGTTCAAGGTGTCTAACAGATGTACCCTATGGATTTTCAGTTGACTAGAGCGAGTACAGCGGGTTCTATAAATACAGCTATACTAAATTTTTGGTTATTTTCGAGAAATTTCGGTTTGCTAGCACGATACATCCCCCAAAGTGTATACAAGTAACCATTTTATGATAGAATATTGTTCAGGACCACGGATGCGGAAAAGTTAGTTTTAATCCTTAAAACCGTTTATTTGTAAATTAGATTATTATGAATGAAATATATTTTATTTTTCTAACATACGGTTATATAACATAAAAGTAGTGCAATCGTACACAGAAAAATTCGTTCTCTTTGACTGCACAATAAAAATAGGGTATTCCTTTTTAAAAAAAGATGATAACGTCATAACTCGGACAGCGATGACGTCACCAAAATGCGCAACTGAAAAATAAAATCGACGTCTCCCCAATTATCAAATCAAATGTATATACATATACAGGGTTAGTATAATGTATGAAACCCCCTAAGTATCTTCTCAACGGTTAAATATTTTTAAATGAATTTGCTCATCCCTTTCTAAGAAGATTCAAGGATTTCAAAAATGCTATTAAATTTAATGTACCATTTCCGGTTAAACCGGAAATGCATATCAACTTTGATATTTTAAATAGAACTCTCTGTATATTTTTATATTTTTGAATTCCTTGTGAAATTCTGCATACAGTAAAACTTTTCATTCATATTTTTTTTTGTATTTCAAAACTATATTTATGTAAAAACACAAATAAGATAATTTTTTTCAAGAATACAATGTATATATAAATACATAAAAAAATTTTGCACAAAAAACCAAATAAGACATTGGTTCACAATACAATTTAAAAACTAATAATAAAAAAATTATTAAACTTAAAGGTTGGATTTTGTGTCATCTTGTTCATAAAAGAGAACATATGCTTCTCCACTAACTAAAGATTTCCACGATATTAATAGTACCCTTGAATCGTTATATTCGTGACACTGTCCCGTGTATGAATGTCGGCAATATGCTGTGTAGTGACCATTGTAAGTGGTTCCTCTGTGATTTGATATAGCGTAGAGGTTGTACATACAAGGTGCCACATTATCAGCCGCGTAATGGCTCATATCAAGCCCTTCTATTGGAAAATCTGTTGCAACATTAAATATTCCACTAAATCTTTCTGTTTACGAAAAGCGCTTTAGGTGAGTAGGTAACCAATATTTTCGGAAATTTATGAATAATTGTGGCTTCAATCAATAATTTATCGTTTTTGACTTAGTTAGTCAAGGATGAAATGTCAAACCTTTAATTGTCAAATAAATGAATTATTGAATAATCTACCTATTAGTGTAGGTGTGTAATGATATTTCTCTGTGTTATTTGTTATAATTGTGTTTTCTCTAATGGTTTATCTAAGTGAAAGAGAACATATCGAAATTTTAATTATGCGAGGATATGGAGACAAACAGCGTTCTTATAAGGAAGGTGTAATCCTATTCAATGAAGTTAATCCTGTTCACCAAATCACAAAATCATCAGTTATGAAAAATGTAAGGCGTTATTTACGAAAACATCACGTAGTAAATGAACCCAAGTCAGGAAGGCCCAAATCCGCGACCAATGACAATGTAAAGTTGGATGTGTTACTTGAAGAAAATCCACAAACATAAACTACCCAGTTAGCTCTTGACTGTGACATAAGCCAGACTTCCGTCATGAACATAATGAAATCCGAAAAATTGAAACCATATAAATTTCACTTCTGTCACGAATTAACTGAAGAGGATCCAGATCGCAGAACAGAATTTTGCGAAAAAATTCAGAACAGATGTATAGCAAACCCAAACTTTATCAAAAAAATTTTGTTCTCAGATGAAGCAACATTTTGCTTAAGTGGTAAAGTGAATAGAAATAACTATCGTATCTGGTTTAGAAATAATCCCGGTTGGATGAGGCAAGTATACGCAGTATCCGCAAAAAATAAATGTGTGGACAGGAATGATAGACGAGAATATTATTGGACATCTCTTCATTGAAGGGAATCTGACTGGACATCGGTATTTGGATTTATTAAGAAATAATATTGTACCGGCTATTGCAAAACTTTATCCTCATCCAAATAACCCACTAATTCCTGCTGAAGACATATGATTCCAGCAAGACGGTGCACCTGCACATTATTCTAAAATTGTCGCCAGTATTTAGATCAAGTTTTTTCAGGTCGATGGATAGGGCGTAGGGGTGCTATTGAACTCGTAGTCCTGATCTAACTCTTCTCCATTTTTTTTCTGTGGGGTTATCTAAAAAATAAAGTATACAGAAGTAGACCCACACATTTAAATGACTTAAAGTTACGCATACGAAGCTTATTGCTGCAAGTGCCGAACGAATTTTTGCAAAATTCTTTACGAGAATTTGAAGACTGTTTAGGATATTGTCAAATAGCAGAAGGACGTAATTTTGAACATTTATTATAATTTTCTTAAATTGTGTTATTTTTTGTTAAAATAAATAAATTGTTATGTTGCCAAGTTTTTAGAATGTTTCCATAAATTACGTTTGCCTTACACACCGTTTGACATTTCATCCATGGCTAACTAAGTCATAAATTATTGATTAAAGCCTCAATTATTCAATAAAAATATGAATGGAAAAATTTATTGTATGCAGAATTTCACAAGGAATTCAAAAATGTAAAAATATAGAGGGTGTTCTATTTAAAATAAGAAAATTAATATGCATTTCCGGTTCAACCGGAAATGATACATCAAATTTTATAGCATTTTTAAATTCCTTGGATCTTCTTAGAAGGAAATGAGCAATTTCATTGAAAAATATTAAACCGTTGAGGAGATATTTAGGGGGTTCCATACTTTATACTAACCCTGTATATATAATTATCTAACACTTATGAGTGTTGTTATTATAGTAGGTTTTGAATTATTATGTCAAATGAATTCGAATATTTAAATACCATTTGAAGCTTGTATTACTGCATAAAAATTATAAAAAATGATTTCTGACTCCGATATTTTCGATGTTAACTGTACACCAATAGAAATATCATTAGAAGCAGCGAAAAGGAGAAGTCAAAATTGCGCAATGAAAAAATATACAAGGTGTAACAAAAAGGTAGGTCACAAATTGAACCACATATTCTGGAGTCAAAAAATACTTGATTGAACATAACTTACCTCAATGCAAATGTGCCCACAAAAAAGTTGCAGCCAAAATGATAATCGATTTTTTCCAATATTTAATGAACTGTTTAATATTTTGTAATGAAAATGGATACATGGCGTTTCTTATCATAAGAGCTTCTTTTTCATATAAAACCAGGAAATCTTTACAGCACATAAATAATTTGGAGGAGTTTTGAGCACCTAAAAAACTAGCACTTTTTCAAAAAGCCAGTTTTCATTATGGCTAAAGAATTTTGAGTAACAAAATAGTATATTTAATCAGGAGCTTTTTCCGTGAGCGCGCGTTAAGTTCCCGTAGGACGTGCAGCAAAAGACGTTCAAGCACGGAAAAGGCATTAATGGACATGTAATAAACGATATTTTTCATTACATCTACCTGAAAACCACAGATTGTTAAGACCACCAACCCTATCTCATATGCGAGGAAAGTATTGGTTTGCCCCAAAAAAGTTGGAATTTTGGAAAAAAATTTGAGTTACTTTTCTGTTTATCTTTTTGTAACATGTCGTGTTAGCACGATACTGCCTCCGGAGTGCAACAAGTTACCAATTTTGTGATTGACTATTGCTTAGGGCATCTCACAGATGAATCCTATTGATTTTCAGCTCACCAAAGCCAGTACAACGTGTTCTATGGTACTTGAAGCGCCACATTCTTGGCTATTTTCCGAGAAATTTTGGTTTGTTATCACGATACAGCCTCCGGGGTGTATAAGTGCGGAAAAGTTAGTTTTAATCTTTAATATCGTTCATTTTTAAAGATGAACGAACAGAAACATGTATTTTGAATTTTTAATAATTGAAATCTTTATGGTGAAATTTGTGTTGTAAATAGCTAATCCTTTAGCAGGCACTTCATTTATCAGAATTGTAGTTGATAAAGTTGAAGGTCCTACTATATTAGTAGAAGTAATCAGCTTTTAATTTTCCCCCACTTCATTGTATTCTGATGTTGGCGTTGTTTTTACTGTTCTTGAATGGCTGAACAATTTAGGAAGAACTTCAATTTATTACTTAAGTAGACAGTTTAAAAGTGGAGAACTCTCTAGATGTATCTGTTCATTGACGACTCCATATTGTGAGTCTCTTAAGTGTCTTCTAATTTTTAATTCTTCGAGGAAATGTAGTTCTTCTTTCTTATCACAAAAATGTATTACTTCTAGTACTGTGTTAGATGTTAATGGATGTTTGGTATCAAGTAGATGTTTTAGTCTGTATGCTAAGTGTTCACTGTATCTAATTTCAAAATATTTAAGCGTTTGACCCAAATAGACAGCATTACATTCTGGACATTTAAGTTTATATATACCTGATTTTTTTAATGGAGATACTTTTGTTTTTACATTCAACAATTTTGTACTCGCATTACTTTCTGTTTTAAAAGAAATTATATTGTTGCTAAATATGCTATCTTTGAAATATTGATAGAAATATCACCAGCAAATCTGATGGTTTTTGTAATTTTATATTTCTTCAGTTTAGGAAATATTATTTGTAATGCCACTTATTCTTTTTCATTAAGTAATTTATTTATTATAAAGTATAACCGTTGGATGTGGATATTTGTTGAATTGTATTAATTTCTTCATCAAAATGATATTTGTTTATAGGAAATGAAAATGCTCTATGTATCATTGAATTATATGCTGCTAATTTATGTGGCATGGGATGATTGGAATTATATGGTATTGTCAATTATTGTCAAAATAAAGGTTTACCATTGGGAAGTCCTATATCACAAATGTTGGCAAACGTTTTTATGGACAGTTTGGGAAGATAAATCTTTGAATGTAACATTTCAAAAATTTATTATTTTGGTATAGATATGTAGATGATATATTAGCTTGTTTTATGGGTAATGAACGACAATTAGATATATTTTTCAATAATAAATAATTTACATCCAAAAAGTAAATTTATATTAGAAGTACAATATAATAACTCAAACAATTTTCTTGATTTAAAGATTCAAAAAACATTTCAAAAATTTATTATTTTGGTATAGATATGTAGATGATATATTAGCTTGTTTTATGGGTAGTGAACGACAATTAGATATATTTTTCAATAATAAATAATTTACATCCAAAAAGTGAATTTATATTAGAAGTAGAACATAATAACTCAAACAATTTTCTTGATTTAAAGATTCAAAGAATTAACAGTGTACTTGATTATTAAATTTATAGAAAACCAACACACACTGATATGACTATACGATATAATTCCCATGTCACATAAATTAGCAGCATATAATTCAATGATACATAGAGCATTCCTATGAACAAATATAATTTTGATAGAGAAGTTTATACAAATTAATTATCCATTACATATAATAAATAAATTACTTGATAAAAAAGAGAAAAAAGTGGCATTTTAAATAATATTTCCTAAACAAACCATAGAAAAAATTACAATACCATCAGATATACTGGTAATATTTCTAATAATATTTCAAAGATTGTATCTTTAACAACAAATACAACAACTTTTTTTAAAACAGAAAGTAATGTGAGTTTAAAATTGTTGAATGTACAAACAAAAAATCCCCATTAAAGAAGTCTGGTATATATAAACTTAAATGTCCAGAATGTAATGCTGTCTTAAAAAATTTGAAATTAGACGCAGTGGACAATTACGAGCATACAGATTAAAACAACCAGAGAAATCCCATTACGCAAAACATATACTTGACATCAAACATTCATGAACACCTAACACAGAACTAGAAGTAGGTAATACATTTTTGTGATAAGAAAGAAGAACTACATTTCCTTGAAAGATTAAAAATTAGAAGACACTTAAGAAACCCTCAATATGAAGTCGTCAATGAACAGATACATCTAGAAAGTTCTCCAATTTTAAACTGTCTACTTAAGTAATAATAATTCTAAAGATCAGTCGATATAGTTTTCTTGGTTTCATATTCCATTGCACAGTTATACTGATCTTAAATGAGAAAAATATATCTAGGGCTAGTCAGTCACAAGGTAGGTCACTTCTTGTTCTAGCGAAAAATGATTATTAAACAAACATCAGGTAGGCACCACATGAAATGTAACTTCTATCATTCTCACGATTATATTTAACACATTGTTGGACACTACGTCTATAGCCCTCATTTTATAAATCGTACGAAACGACACAACGTCTATAGACGTCGAGAACTGTTTTGTATGCCTCGACAGAACGGTTTTTGCCGTCCTATTTTCCCTTTACAATAATGAAAGTCATGCCGATTGTGTCACAATGCGAATAGTACATATTTGAGATGTGCCGAATTGTAGCTTATATTGGTTTCCCACCATGATACTATAACTGAGAAGATAAACCCACGCGCATGTATAAGCCCATCTCTCTCGCACGCCTGACGTCACTCGGAGACAAATTTCGCAGCAACAGTCAGTTTTATAATGGCGTTTAACGGTGTTGGTGTGTGTTTTATTTGGTTTATTTACAGATGAATGTGCGTAAAGCTTAATAAATTATAATTAAAAACCTTGATACATACGACAACTATGTGGATCATTCTGAAATATTTACTGGACAAATGTTTGGGGCTTTAAATTTACCTAACAATATTGAACATGCTGGACGAAAAGATTCTGCTGATGTTGAGGAAAAAGATATCAAAGTGCATGTTCAACAACTTGAATATATAGATAATTAAAAAAAAGATTAATCGTAGTAGAGTAGGGTAAACATTTGCGTTTAAAAAAGATATACATCCTTGAGCAAAAGTTGAGCTGGCGAATGGACAGCCAAGGAAAACCAAATCACACAAGAACTTGAATGGGATGGTATAGAAAATTTGACAGGGTTTATTGCATTTGAGTTACAGAGAATAAATTTGGTTATATTCCAAACAGCAATGAAATGTCATTTTTCTGGGTAACCCATCTTTCCGAAGGCGATCTACTAAAACCAAATCCAGATTTTCTAACTGAATGTAATGAACTCGACTAAATTTTTAAAAACGGATTTAGCAGAATCTGTTAATTTAAGTATAGTAAATTTTATGAATAATATATATCTATTGAATAGATTAAACAAAATTGTAGACTTGTTATTACTTCTTGCATAAAAGTAAAATAAAACAATTTTTTTTTTAAAAAATTCAAAATCCTCGCACTACGGTGTAAAATTTTAAATCTCCATTTTTGTTTTTATTTGTAAAAGAAAGTAGACAAGTTATTACTATACGCTTACAAATAATTAAAATATAATTTTTTAATAATAATCCAAAAATTTTTAATCTCAGTTTTCGCTTTTTTTTTTGAAAAAAATCTATTAATATTTTATCAGAAAATTTTCTTATTGATAAAGACTGGTGCATAATGCGAAACCAATTTCGAAAATATTAAATTTGTTTCTTTTTATACAGGGTGTTCGAAAGACATAACAGAGGAGGAAGTCCTAAAATCAATGTCGGAAATGAAAAACAATAAGGCTCCAGGTGATGACGACATCGTGATTGAGGCAGTTAGGGAAGGTGGAGAACAACTGTTAAAGGCCATAACAAAATTATTCAATAAATGTCTTATGGAAACCACAACACCTAAGAACTGGAACAATGCAATCATAATCATCATGCATAAGAAGGGCAACATTGCCGATCTGAAGAACTATAGACCAATTAGCCTGCTTTCTCATCTCTAAAAATTGTTTACCAAAATTCTAACTAAGCGTCTTACATCGAAATTGGACTTCTACCAGCCGACAGAACAGGCAGGTTTCCGATCCGGATACGGAACAAATGACCATCTGCAAGTTATTAAGACATTGATCGAGAAGTCCGTTGAGTACAACAAGCCACTCGTGTTACTACGGAAAGGCGTTTGATTCCATCAAGCACAGCGAGATGTTTAAAGCACTTGCCGACTGCCGAGTAGACCACAGATACTCTGCTATACTGCAACATATATACGAAAATGCACAGCGAGCGTAAGACTCCATGAAGAGACAGATGGATTCAGAGTGCAGCGCGGTGTACGACAAGGCGACACAATCTCCCCTAAACTATTTACCACTTTGTTGGAGTATATGTTCAAGAGTGTCGAGTTGGAGAATATGGGTATAAATATTAACGGTGAAAATTTCAGTCACCTTCGGTTCGCTGACGATATTGTACTGATTTCAGATAGCTTGGATAAGGCAGAGAAACTGCTTATGAGACTAACATCTGCTTCACATAAAGTTGGGCTTAAAATCAATCCATCGAAAACAAATTTCATGACAAATCTAGTCCCAAGCCGAAACTACTTAGTAGAAGGAAAAGAAATTTTCCAAGTTACATCCTACAGATATCTGGGCCATGATATTACGATTGGCTGGGACAATCAAACCTGCGAAATCAAAAGAAGGATAGGACTAACCTTAACTCTAACACGAAAATCGGTAAATAAAGTAAGAGTGGCCCAGCGAGCCATGGAACGCTCCATGTTGGGAGTCACGCTGAGAGACAGGATTCCGAATGATCGAATACGTCAGAGAACAGGGGTTACCGATGCAATCCAGCGAATAACATATCTAAAGTGGAACTGGGCTGGACATGTCGCAAGATGGACCAAAAAGATCATAGAGTGGAGACCTAGGCAAAATGCGTTCAGGAACAGAGGTCGTCCGCCGACCCGGTGGACGGATGACATAAAAAGAGTAACACCAAATTGGATCCAGGATGCCCAGGATCGAAATAAATGGAGATCGTTAACGGAGACCTATGTTCAGCGGTGGACGAGACAGGCTGTTTGATGATGATGATGATGTTCGAAAGATACAAAAAAATGTAGGCTTAGAAAACCAAAAAATATAGGATTATCAAAAAATTTGCCATAGCAAAAATAAGTTTCTAATTAGCCAAAAACAAACATTTTTTCGGAAAGTTTTCTGTTTCAGAGAAAATTGAGTGGAAATTTAGAAATTGAATTAGTTTTTTTGCATTTGCCTATTTTCGCCCTCGGTTGAAACGTCAAACTTTCGGAAAAATATTATTGGACTTTCCTTTTTGTTTGACTAAGAACTTAATTTTTGCTGTAGTAAGTTTTTATACTCCTTCCTAGATTTTTCCATTTCTGATCCTAAATTTTTGTACTTTTCAAATACCCTGTATAAGATGGACTGGATATAATATTTTTTAACATAGATTTGACATTCGTCACATTATCGAGATACGTGTACCTACCTACTTCATTTAAAGGTTTATTATCCTAGTATAAATCCTACATTAAATCATAAAGAAAATATCTTATACACTATTATAATAATCATAAAAAATTTAACAGATCAATATTATAATACACAATAAGAAAATACACTAAAAATTAATAAAAACCGCACAAAAACGATAGTTCTTCAACCGACAAGATTATTGTTGTCTCGGAGTGACGTCATGCGCAACGTCGTACGAAATTGGATCGCCAAGTGGGTTTATCTTCTCAAGTAATAGTATCATGGTTTCCCACCGTTAACCCCCCTTTTTTTCAGCGGTCGATTCGTACAGCATTGCACCTGCTATAGCCGTCATTGCAGGAGTATGCTCTGACGAGTCGTTAGCGTGTGTGTTGATTTTTAAACGTATTTGTTTTTGTTGTTGCTCTGTTCGCGCTTTTGGCGCCAAAGCCGTAAGTACACGGTTCTCGTATTGACATTTTTGTGTGTTTTGTATTGTTTTAGATCACGGGCGGCTACCTGGCCGAGCAAAAGCGACTGCAAAAGTTGTTTGATAAGAAAATCTCCGAGGAAAGGGAAAAAATTAAACCAAAAGATGTGTATAATACCTATATGAGTGGCGTCGATGGACGTGATCAAATGACTTTATGTTATTCGTCCCCCAGGAAAACTATAAAATGGAATAAAAAACTCATTTTTCACCTAATTGACATGTCGGTATGGAACTCCTTTTATTTATATGAAAAACATTGTACAAACATCATGTTTTTAGAATTTTGGGATAACCTTATGAAACAGCTTCTTGATGAAGAAGAACATTTGACAGCCTATGATCTGATAATAGAACTTTCACTATAATATAATCGATTAGGCAACAAGAAAAATAATGTTGATGTTCCCGTTCTTTGGCACTACCCGGAAAAGATTGCGATATAGGTGGGTTTCACCAGGAAAAATCATTTTTTCTACAGCTGCTGTGAAAAGTAGCGTATTTCTCATAGCTTACTTAATTTCAAAACCATATATTGCTCACACTGTGAGAAATGTTATTTCTCACGGAACTTTGCCCACACTCTATACATTTATATGGAGAATCCAGTGGGGGATACTCGATGCCCAGCCAATTTCAGAAAGTTATACTCGATGCCCAGCCGTTTTCTGTGGGTGGTCCTCGATGCTTAGACTTTTTCTACAAAACTATTTACTTGTATTCTTGAAATTTGTGCAGTTGTAGAAAAAGTATAGTGTGCAACATGTAAGAAAAGTACTTTTCTCACTCGTGTGTTTGCGGCACTCGCCCTTGGCTCGTCCCAAACTTGCTCACACGTGAGAAAAGTTGAAATTTTCCCACTTGTTGCACAATATACTATTCTCCGTTGTAGGCCTTAGAGTAATAATAAACATAGACATAAACATTCATTCCTAAACACGTTTATTTTTGCGGCCAACAATTCTAAACGCCAGTAGCGAAATAATCAATGAATTACAAAAAGTGGGGATGGTATTGTAGCTAAATGGCCTTGGTAATTTCGGCTGTTTTTCTGACAAACTTGGCACCGACGAACCATGATAATCCAAAAACATTAAATTAATTAACTTAAAAGTTTACTTTGTCACTAAAAGTTTTGAAAAACACATCAAAATGAAAGAACTAAATGTTTACTCTCTAATCGTAATGGCGCTCGTATAAACAAACCACGTGTGACTGATTTACCACAATACTACGACCATTCGAAATGATCGTCGATCACAGTCTGACGATATTTGCATCTCTCTTTTTATAGTAATTAAACAAGGACAAAACTACTAAATAGATTACTGGTACTGAAATTTTGAGCAATGTTGCCACTTTTAGTTATAACCATAAAGGTATCTAAGGATACAACAAATACTTGTTCGAAATTTATATAACATTATGCCTTTATTAAATAAAATTAAAGTATTATTAATCAATTTTAAAAATAGCGACTCAAATGCATAAATTAGTATGACTTTTTTTATTTGCATAACTTTTTAACACATTTTCAATTAAACTTCTAATTTCATTTTTCCTGCAACTAAAGAGACTTTGTAAATATGGCAAAGCAGCAAAGTGTCCGAAAATGAGCTTAGAATATGACTCAATGTTTGGGGCAAGAAAAGATCAAAAGAAACATATCTATTTTATTTCTTAATCTGAGTTGTAGGCTCTGTACCCAGAACGGGAAACGCAAGGAAAAGCTACAGGTGCAAGACCTGTGAAAACCACCCTCCGCTTTGCCCCGAATGTTTCGAAAAATGGCATACGAGGGGTAATAATAATTAAAAATTTGTTATTTCTGCTCGATTATTACTTGTTTGCCAGATGGCTCATTTGCTGTTTTTTTATCATTTATAATTTAAGATTATATTATAAGTTGCCATAAACTTTTTGAATCGGATATAAATTTCCCATTAATATTATATAAGCAGTTCTGTAAATAAACATGTTAGATTACTTGTATAGTGATTTTTATTTCATGGCGTTTATCTCTGTTTGTGAGAATTTATAATTTTACCAAAGGATGATGATAAAGGAGTATGACGGCTATGGCAGTCATGTCACATTACGTAGAAATTATTAGCTGTAATGTGACAGGAAGGCTATAGACGTTTTTTCTAATAATACTATAAAAACTACTGAAAATTCTCTTTTTTTTCACTAAAAATAAACACCAAGGAATTAAAAAGTTCAAAGCTTTCGCCAACTTTAAAAATTAAAATGTGTCATCGTGCGCCTAATTTTCATTTCTTAGGTGTCCAACAATGTGTTAATAATAACGAAACAATTGTCAATTTCTTAGGCTGTTTTTCTTTTTGGTGTCCCCGGACCTAAACAACTTCATACAAGACAATCTCAAGAAGATTTTTGATATTTTTGCAAACAACGGGCATCCAAAGAACATTTTGAAAAAGTTAATATACAACACCGACTTTTACGATGGTGCCACAAATGAAGAAAAACCTACGAGCATAATTTATAAAAGAATTCCTTGAATACACTATTTGACTCATCGTACTAGACCACTGTTTAAAAATAGTATTCCTAATTTAAAAATTGCCCTATACAATCTGATAACAATCAGGAACATTTTCTCAAAAGTAAAAATAAAAACCACCCACGTTATTTAATAGCAATGTTGTTTACAGTTTGCCCTATTCAGGTTGCAATGGATGTTACATAGGACAGACGGGCCAATAGTTGAGACAAAGAATCACTCAACAGAAAAGCGATTGTCGCAACAAAAAAACACCTGTGCGGTAATGGAATACCATATGAATACGGGACATGAGGTTGACTACACGAATATAAAAATTTTAGAAAGACAGAACAGATATAAGAATAGGTTATTTCTGGAAACGTGCTACATTAATAGAACAAAAAACACCCTAAATTATAAATCTGACATCAATCAACTAAGTAATATTCTGTAAGTAGTAATTTTAAAATATTTTATTATTATATTGTTTCATTCAATGAATCTTGTAGTTCGGTCCTGATGCAGCCATTAAATAATGGCGAAATATCGAGCAGATAAAAGAACAGTTTTTTTATTTCTTATGACCGCAAACCTGAAATCTTCACTATATATATATATATATATATATATATATATATATATATATATATATATATATATATATATATATGTTACGTAACACTTTTGACCCTCATTACGTAGCACTTGTATTAATAAATTTACTGATTACCTATAAAATATTGCATTTAGATTGTGTTACTGCATTACAAATCGGTAAAATCAGATTGAGATGTCAAAAACCAAAGCGAGTGAACCATGTCTTTCCTAGAGTTATTCCCTCCTAAATATTGTTATTATATATAAGAATTGGATAAGTTACTATATGGGATGAATCTAAAGGAAAAAGTGACGTAAAATAATTTAAAATAGTAGAACGTGAAAAATGTATTTATGCAGTGACAGTGTTCGTTATAAAAAATCCAACAGGAACAGACTACAACTAGAAAAAGATGGTTTCCATTTCTATCTCTTATATTTCAAATATAGTAAAAAATTGATATTTTATACGAGTCCGCTTTTGTCTATGACTGCTAATATCAACGACCTCCGATTGCCTAGTGAACCAAACCTGTTCTTCGCTATGTTTCTTTTTATGTTTTAATATTGCTTTCGTTTCCATTATGAATAATGGAAATGACTACCTGTGAATATTTTGTAAATTACAGGTACGGATTAAGGTGAATTGAATAAATCGCAAAGTAATTTCTGTCGAAGACAAAGTAATCATACACTATTAACTAGTGTTTCAGTATTAGTGAATATTTTACTCCATATGTGACTGAGAAGCTGACATATACGAGATATGCAGGCTGATTTATAACTCAACATATATTGACAAAAAATAATGAACTAAATTAAAATCATTCAAGCAATGGAAAGAATGAAAAATTAGGTATTTAAATGAATAAAAAATTACAAATTTAGATAGGGCAGTTCATAACCATAAGGACATAGGCTAAAGGGGAAGTTATTTGGACCAAAATATGGTGATAGAACCAAATATACCTCAATCAAATATTGCTGTGATAACATACAATCAATCAAATACTGCTGTGATAAGATACAAGGCGTTAAATTTGAAATTTTGTTTCGTCTTTTTTTGATTGTATATTATTTATCTATTATTATCATCACAGAAGCATACCTTTGGACGAGGAATCTTATTTTATGTATTATTTCCCATTTTGTTACAAGGGGCGGCACGTAAACGATTACTGATGACGAAACTTTTTATTAGTTTTTATCAGAAAATATGACGCAAACGCAATTGGAGGAAAAACTGATGGCCCTAGTAGTTGAAGTAGTGGGTCGCCTATAGTGCCACGCCAAATATCAATTTAAATCCAAGCTGAAACTTTAACAACATGTGAATTTTCTTCTCCCCAGTAATAATTGTTTCGCTAATTAAAAACCCCTTGTCTGGTATCTAAATGAAGCTTCATTTGTGAATATAATATTTTAATCACCAATATGCTTGTTGAGGATACGTTGGCAGAATTGTAACCGTCGAGGGAGATCTCTTAAAAGCAAATATTGAACAGAAGTGAATTGATAAGGATGGACCTCTTCCTTTATTAGAATAATTCTAACAATAGACTGTTGGCATTTAGTGAAAATTTGTAGAATCTTGATTTGGAGAATCGTAACAATCATTTCTGTTTTGTTCTTCAAATTGATATTCCTCCATTTCGGAGTATGAGTTGTCAGGATAATAATATTGATCGGTTTCTTCATCCTAAATATCAGCATTATTTAATAATTCCTCTGCTATAAAATTGTTTTGTGGTCGAGAATTACGGAAATAATTCTGATTTGAAGGTTCTTGGCAAGAGTTTCTAATAAGTGAACTCATTGGATGAATTTTTGCTGTGTTTCTTGTAGCAATACTCAAGCGTGTTGGTTTTGGTGAAATTAACTTTTGATTTATTTTCAAGCATTATGGTTTTGTTAAGGTTTGAAAACTTGAAAATTCGTACGGAATCGTTGGAGTTGTCTTGGAATTACAGGACGAATAGGTATAGGTTGAGATGGAAATGTTCTTTCTGCTCTAAAGAAATTATTAGTTGAATGAGTATAAAACGAACTGAATTATTGCTAAAATTTTGTCGTTGTATGAAAGGTTTACCAGCATATTGAAGTTGCTATATATTGGTTTTATGAGTGAAATTTTGGAAGCATAAAAATAAACCTCCCGCTTAATCTCTTCTCCGGTGACTAGAGTCATGTCTACGGATGAAAACAGGGTCGGTTCGTGCTATCGTAGAATTTTCACCCCAGATCATACAAGAACCACCGCCATAAGCAATCCTCTCTTCAATGCAGCATTCTTCTAATCGTTCTTCTGGTCTTACACTTTTCTTCCTCTGTCGTTACCATAGAGGCGTATTCTGGTCTCATCTATGAACAGTACAGAGTCGTATTGTTCCAATGGTCAATTCAGATGATCCCGTGCAAAACGCAGGCGTGCTTGACGATGAGCTGAGGGAAGTTTTGGATCATTCGCAGATATGTAAGGGGTCAAGTTACTTTCCTTTAGTCTTCGTCTTACTGTCCACTGACTTATAGTCACACAGCCTATCAAAGGATCCAGTTTCCTCGTAACAATGGCATACTCTTCGAACCGCGGCGAGTGTCATATTCAGTTGTCGAGCAACGGCTCGCTGACTAAGTCCATTTTCGATTAAAGCCATTACTTGAGTGGCTTTTTGCGGTGTAGTATGTATTAAACTAACACAGATGAAAACTAATTGAATTATGGAAAACGAATAATGTGCAAATTTTAATTTCAAACGCAATTATTTCAATCAGTCATAACTTTGTTACTCTTATTGGAATCGCCATATAAATACGTTCTATTAGTTTACCGGTTACTATACATATGAACAAATTCATATCAAATGGCATAGTTTCTGAAAAAATATAGTAAAGTCAATAGTTTACAGTGAACCGATTTCTATGCACGCAAGGGTACTACAGGACTCAATATTTCCCACTGTCTTAGACCCTCCTTTGTTACAAATTCTGCAGATTGCGCATTATCTTTCCTCACATAATTTTTAGTTGTTCTATTATAGTGCACCTAATATCGTTTCTTAATTTCTCTCCAGCTCATCTTTGTCGCAAACTTTGTCAAATGAAATTACTTGGGATGGTATCAAAAGCTTTGTGTATATCTATAAACCCTAAGTATACTTTTCATCTTGTGAAACAGTGAGTTTCATTTAATACAGTAATATAAGTAGATTCCACGAAGTAAGGGTCAAGACAGTTAATTTCATTTCAGTATCATATTGTTACGAACTCGCACATCGAAGTAGATACTAAGTACGGTCCTGTCATCTTATGTTAACTGTGTTAGAAAATGGCGAGCGCGCCGAATTGTGGAAAGGTCTATTGGGATTTTTTGTGACCCTTTTTTATAGACATGTTCTCCGAAGATCTTTTGAGGATTGAGCCGGCATTCGAGGAAGATCCCGAAAAAAGAATATTCCAGAAGTCCGACTAGTATATAAACAGACTACCTACTTGCCGTAGAGAACCAGCCCTGAAGAGGAAATATATTCTATATCAGGGCCAAACCCCATCAAAAACAACCCCAAAGTTAAACATTACAAACTCCAACTTAAAAAAATATTCTAACTTTTCTCTCTCTCTCTCTCTCTCTCTCTCTCTCTCTCTCTCTCTCTCTCTCTCTCTCCCTCTCTCTGCCGTAGAGTCAATTTATAAAGTGATCTCGTGAAATAAACAAGTGAACAAGTGAATAGTAGTAAAGTGTTTATATAAATTAGTTTAAGTGCAAAGTGCATATACTATGTATATAATATAATTTAGTGAACAGTTTAGTGAATCAATGAATGAGGTGAGTAGACATAACATAACATAAATTTATCCCACCCGTCGTAATAAAAACTTTTAAATAAATAAGAAAAACATTACAATACTTAGTAATGTTATTCCGCGATAATTGTTACAGTCACTGCCCTCCCGCTTTTTTAGAATGACAGTATTTCAACTCGTATTACTACTCGTAGTGACCAATGTTCCGCTACTTTCTCTTTCCATATTTCCTATTCCAAATCAACATGTTTGTTATTACATGAAATCATTTGTCTCCCAGATTACGTAGCATTTCAGTGTTGATTTTGCCATGCCTCTAAGTTTAGTGTTTATATAGCATATTTTATTTCTTCCGTTGTTATCATTATCTTGGTTAATGATTTCTTCTTCATCATTCATTAATAATTCACTCTAATTTTCTACGTTCAATAATTGTTCGAAACTCTCTTCATATCTATCAATAATTTCTGTTTCTTCCACACCGTGTTTTTCCTTGATATATCTTGTATTATTTTTAAGCCGTTCCTTAGCGCTTTCAGTACATTAAAAAGTAATTTCTGATTCCCTTTACTATCTTGTTCTTTTTTTTGCCAAATGTGTCCCAGGTTTATCTTTTAGCATTGCTCACAATCTCTTTGGTTTTAGTTCCTTCAGCTTTGTATTTCATTGTTTCCTTTGTGTAGCTACTCTTTCCATTTTTGTTTGTGTATTCCACCATCTCGTTAACTTTTTATTTCATCCTGTAGTAATCACCTCGCAAACATTTTTGTTCATTTCTAAGATTATTTACTTTAATTTTTCCCATATTTGTTCTAACTCTCCAGTTTTTTTCCGTCAATTCTTTAATTTTTTGCTATTTACTTTTCAGTTTAACCTGAATGATCTAATAGTTTTTTTAACTTTTGTTTGTTCTACTTCCGGTTTTTCCCTTTTTTATTGGCATTTCAATATTTGCGTTAATAAATAGTGGTAGTTAATGGAAACACAATACACAAAATTTCTAAAAAACTTGAAACTATTAGGAATATAAAACCACTTCTTTTATTTAAACATTTCAAATAAAATTCATAAGTAATCATTTCATCAATACATCACACAATTCCTCAAAAGAACAAACTCTCCCACAAAAGATTCGACAAAAGTACAAAAGTACCTTGTAAAGCTCTTCGTGCGCTGGAGGGCGGAAGGGTTATGTCAGCTGCGAACCGGGGTGTGGGAAAATCGTACAGGTGGTACCATTGAGATGAGAGTCTGAGAATATTTTTCAGGTACTCTCCTACGTATCACCTTTCTATTAATACTATTTTATTTTGTTCTTTCCCAATAGTTTCAGCGGAAGGAAGCTGTTAGTTAAAAGATCCGTGGGGCGTAGATACAATTTTTTGATGGGAAATCAATCAATAAATATTCGATAAAAAATATAACCTGTAGGTAACAAGGAGGTGAGCAACTGTAGATAGCGAAAGGCAGTTAATATACAGTGCGGCGTAATAAATGTAGTTCTGAAAGAACGATAAATATGAATAAAATTTATATGCAACGGAGCTTAATTTCATTAATACAGTAATTTTTTTATCAATAATTTAGAATATTTAGTGGCTTATAAACAATTATGCCCGGTCAGTTTAATAGATAGTGGATGAGATTGAGCTGTTGGATGGGTAAATATAAACTTGGTTTAGATACAAGGAAAATTAAAATTTTGATTATAGAGAGATTGGTACAAATTAGTTTATAAAAATGTTTAAATCAATTATAAAAACGATGAAATGAATGGGTTATATGGTTTAGAGTTAGTAAATAGTTATTAGTATAATGTTTTATGAGACAATGTTCTAAGTTTATGTAAATAGTTAAAATAATACTCTTGAACATTTAAAAAAACATCCTATATATAGAAGTATTAAAGAGAACACAAATTTTATGTCAGTGAACAGACGTTTACATGGAAACGGTTATAAAATATAGGTAGTGTGATCTGGAAAATTTAATAAAAACCATTCGAGGTGCTACCATGAGAGAAAAACAAAGTTGTTTGTTGGTTTTTGAAAAGGAAGATGGAACGTGAGGATTTGAACAGAAAAGAGGCACGAGAATTCGAGTATTTGATTTAGTCATAACATAAAATTGTTAAAAAACAGTATGAAAAGTCATTAGAAAAAAAACAATTTAAAATTTTACATGAAATTCCCTGATTTTTATGGATGCTGACCATCTGTGATGAGCTCAGAAGAAGGGAGTGCGATCCCGAGGTTATAATACAGATTTCAATACAAATTCTTTTAAACTTTTGACGTTAGAAAGTTATGTCAAAAGCTAAATAAAATAAGTTCAGTTTTTTTATTACGCCCTTTGCTACATTTCTCCCCAACTAATAAAATTAAAATATTTCTTCAAATATATCGGGAGGTCTTCTATCCCTAGAAGGGCTTCGTCTAGGTAACGCCTTGCTCTTGAATATCACGACTCGGAGAATAACTTGTCGATGGTTCAGAACTAGATGTTGCAGTATGAGATATTCCCAAACTAGTTCTGGGAATAGGAGATTGAGCCGATATCATAGATGACTTTCAACGCGTCTCGGTAATGTTTCTCTTCCATCGGTAATTCATTAGTTAGCGAAGTCTTATTTGTTCTGCATGTTTACGCTTTCTGTCTCCCTCGAGTTCTACTATGTAGGAATATGGAGCTATTAATTTACTACAGTTCCAGAAACTTATCCTGTCCCGATGGATTCATCAATCCATACGGGTTGTATTTCCGTAGGAACTTTACCTTTCGTTTTTTTATCATGGTTTTTCTTTTACTTTTGTTGATCTAAATACATATTTCTTGAAACATTAGGTTTGAGTAGATAAAAAATTGTTCTTAAAGTTCGACCAAACATTATTTCATTCGGGCATCTACCCGTATAACACCGTATGGTATTGCGATAAGAGATTAGAACATTGAAGGCGTTCGTCCTGACTTTTCACTTGAGATCTACTTGCTGACATTCGTGATATTAAAGTTAATTACTAGTTCCGCTAATCCATTTGTCTTCGGATGGTGAAGCGTAGTTTCAGTGATATTTTTTTCACTTGTCAAAATCTGATATTTTGGTGGTTTAAACCAATAGCAATACATTATTCTTGCCAAGCATTCGGTATTATACTGATAAAACTGCTTCTTCTTCGATAATACCTTGTTTACATTGAAACGTAAAAATTTTACTTTGAATTTGTCATTATTGACAACTAGAAGAGCTTCGAAGTTTATTGAAAAATGAACACAAACCGATTCAGTGCCATCACCCAAGAAAATATTGAACATTTTATACCAAATTCCACTCAACAAAACACAATAAAATCCAAAAAATATATATGGAATCAGTTTGAAGCATTTTACAGAATCAGAAACTACCAACTACAATAAAATACGAGTATTCAAGAAATTGCAAAAATTCTAGAAGACTGGGCAGCAAATATGAAAAAATGTAACGGCGAAGATTACAAAGAATATACTTTGAAAACCATATGGAATGTAACATACAAGTTCTTTCATATGATTTCCTATGAATTAGCATGGCGCGGAGGCGAAGGTGTTAATTGCCTTATCCATTATATCAGGGAGGAATCAAATAATTCAGGTGAAAAAACAGGACGATTAGAATATAATTCCTATATTTAGTAAAACTTGCCAGGGTGTGAATAAAAAATGCACCAACACAAAATGGTTGACACCTAGCTCAGAGAATCCTGAACGGTGGCCCATAAGATTGTTTAATACGCTTATGGATAAACGGGGTAAAAATATCACCACTGATCGATTTTTTCTTACTTCAAATCCTTATTGGAAAAATGCAAATGCTACTTGGTATAAAAATGTACCAGTGGGTAAGAATGAAATGGGCAAATGGTTAAAGAAATCACCTGAAAAATGTGAACTTGACAATAAGAAAAGGAGAATAACTAATCACTCAGGCCGATTAACTTTAGTTACTCATCTAATGAAGAAAGGTATACAGGAACAAAAAGCCATCAAAATAATAGGTCACGCCACAGCAGCATCGTTGAAGCCATATTTACATATTGATGCCGAACCCCATAAAAATATCATGAATAAAGTTGCCAATACATCAACAAATGCGGCAACATTAACCAATACATCAACAACTGCGGCAACATTAACCAATACATCCACAACTGCGGCAACATCAACCAATATTATATCCACACATGAGTTGGAAGAGACAGCTGTTCCTGATGGCTAAACTATTTACAAAAACCCTGTTTTTAATAACTGTAATTTTTCAAATAATTTATTTTTTCTCTTGTTCAAAAAGTTTATAATATTTCAAGTTAGCTTATGTATTCTTTGAATTCAATAAAATAATAAAATGAAAAAGTAAAGCAAAAACCTTTTAAATTGTTGAAAAAAATAATCTTCCCAAATACAACTCGTTCTTCAAATTTTATCACATAATTTTTTATTTTCATCACTCAAACTTGTTTATTTGAGGCAAAAATATTCAAACTGAATTTAGTTAAAATCACTCGTCCTAACGGACTCTTGATTTTATCAATCGGTTTGTTTTCATATTTTTGCCAAATAAACAAGTTTTCGTGGAAAAGAAAAAATTATCGATAAAATTTGAAGCACTTTGATAATATTTCGCATGGGTGATATTGCGAGACATTTGGAATAAGCATCAATAATACTTAACCAAATATTTCATTGAAATAGTCCCGAAAAATCAATATGAATCCTGGTCCGAGGTTAAGGTGGCGCGGTCCAGCAATAGAGGGGTGTTGTTATGTCAGCTTGTCTGGATTATTGACAATATGAGCCAGTTCCTACAAAATTGACAATATCCTTTTCCATTCCAGGCAAATAGACGTGTAACCTTGCATAAGACTGTTTAATAAGCACACATATGGCAAGGAATTTAAGAACACCCTATAAATAAAAATTATAATCAAGTACATTTCAAACAAAAAAAAACACGATAAAAATGATTAAAGCGATCCAGTGTAGGCTGTTTAAAATCAAACAAGTAATTATGAAAACAATTAACATGAATTCCCAAATTTGTCACGCATATATGTCGAACACCAAAACACCGATGTTTATGAACACCATAAAATACAGACAAATTATGCAATTATTATAGAGAAATTAGAACAGCAATTCAAGATAACTTTCAACAATCAAAAACACAAAACATAGAGAAACAAGGACGAGTTAGGTGACACATCAAAAAAACAGCAACGTGTGCTGAAATGACCTAATAACCCATCCCAGAGACCCCGTGATAAATACAAGAAAAAAACGAAGCAGAGCGGTAGTACGGGTCTTCCAGCGGTTGTTGATATACGACAGCACGCGTTTTGACAGTGCGTGTTGAGTTATTTTCGCGGAGTGCTGAAATCAGAGATAGCTGATCAGAGCTCATCTCCCGTCGATCGATTGTAAAAATCCAGACGGCGATTTTGCGTGATGAAACGTTAGATCCAGATTTTCCAAACCGTAAGTTTTGAATCTAAAAACCTTTTTTATATTGTTTTGGGGAAAACGATATTATTTTTTTGTGTGTCTAATTATCCGTCCAGCCATATAAGTGCTATACTGAAACTTGAGCCAAAAATTACTTCAGTTAGAGAGTATTATACATAGCAGAATTTTTCAGTTTGTTATACAATTTTATTTAGGGATATTTACGAGGTGTACGCCACTTAAACTTGAGATACATATTTATATCACTTTCGATTTTGTTTATGTATGTTCCATTCAGGACATAGTGCACTGGCCTATTATATTTTACTTAGAAATATTTCTACTCAATATCTGATATCTAGAAAGTGCCAATGAACTTATATTTATCGATTTAATTGTGTTCGCTTCAAAAACTAGATTTCGTTATTTATTAAAAATTTATCGGACATCGAATGTCACCCATGTCAGCAGAAAACGTACAGTTACTAGATAAGACCTTTCCATAAAATGATTTTTTCTTCAAACGATATTTTATCTCTTTTCTCGTAAATAGAAAACAATTTTTCGGAAATTTGGAATATTTGTGGCCAAAAGGTTTGAACGTAATTTATAACTTTTTGAAGCAATCTGTCTTTTTCATTCTTTGTGCTTAGCTCTCTTTTTGATACTGGAAGGTTGTAAACCCGCATTCTAAATAAATTAACTCTTTTTAGTAAACCACAAGTCGTAGCTATTTAAAATCATGCCCCATCGAAGACATCTGTTTCCGGAAACATTGTGTGTTTAGCGGTCAGTACTAAAAATTATTTCGAGCGGTTTATGGTCAGTTAATAAAGTAAAATGTCTTCCATATAAAAAATTATGAAAAGGTGTAACTGCAAATATTAACCCAAGTGCTTTTTATCGATTGGGGCATAATGTTCTTCTGAATCTGTACATGCTCTTGAGGGATAAGCAACTGGTTTAAGTTTACCATTTAAAAATTTGTGAAAAAGTTCGGCGCCGACTACTTTAGAACTTACATCGCTGGTAACTATCAAAAGTAATTTTGGAGCGTAGTGAACTAAAATATCTGATGAAGTCAAAAAATACTTGCGTCTTTGGAAATGTTGCTCATCATCATTATACCAGGAGAAAACAACTCCCTTCTCAAGGTTTTCATAAAGTGCTGTACAAATAACATGAACTTTATCAATAAATCGGATATAATAAGTAATTGATCCGAGAAATGATCGAAGTTCGGTAATGATTTTCGGCGAAGACATTTCTTGAATTGCTTTTAAATGATCTGTAGTTGGGTGTAATACATTGGAATTGATGTATGTGTCGAGAATATGATGGTGCTTTGCATCCATATACATTTTGTTTCTTGAGTTTTCAAGCGTGCCGACGATCCAACACATGTTTTAAACATTTTAAATGTAGTTCTTGAGTTGGTCGGGAGATCAAAATAACATCGAAATAGCATACCGTACTTTCAATATCTGCGAGGACTTTATCCGCTGTTCTTTGAAAAAGTGACGGAGCAAAATTAACACCAAATGGTAAACGTCTGTAACTGTACTATCCTTAATAAGTGGCAATTGTCAAGTACTTTCAGGAGTCTGGGCGACCTTTGCAAATAGGCATCTTTTGAATCAATTTTAGTAAAGTACTTGCCACCATTTAACTTAGATAATAAATCTTCTATTATTGGAATTGTGTAATAATATTTAATGACTTGTGGATTTATTGAAACTGAAAAGTTTCCACATAATCTTGTTCCCATTGGAATTTAGTGCTACAACAATTGGAGTTGCTCATTTGGTTGGATCTGTAGACATGTTAAATAGTTTCAGGACATATTTTTTCAACAAGT
This sequence comes from Galeruca laticollis, assembly GCA_963921935.1. Classification (NCBI taxonomy): domain Eukaryota; kingdom Metazoa; phylum Arthropoda; class Insecta; order Coleoptera; family Chrysomelidae; genus Galeruca; species Galeruca laticollis. Next base: position 56,383,936 of record OY998177.1, read on the forward strand.
CGGTTGATTTCAGTTTTGACACTATTCTCTAAAGCGATAGGAACTGATCTTGGACGAAAAACTTTTGGTATTGCCTTAGATTTTATGTGTATTTGAACCACCAATCAAATCCAAACAGACACCTATTTAAATGTAATAGGTTTTTTAGCTTATAATTATAATTATTATACTCATTTCATACCTATCTCTATTACGTTTCGGTTTTATAATTTGTTTTGAACCATCTTCCTATCTCAGTTACAATTGCGGTTTGGTCAAATAAAAATATGTTTGAACTCAAATCTAAAGATCGTTTAAAAGAACTAATTAACTGGAACGTAATATAGTATTTTTGAATTTAATACTCCTTTTAAATGGGCGAAAACCACGACAAAAATTTTTATTTCAAAGAACGGTCACTGAAAACAAATTTAACTACTTCCTGATTTTATTTGTATAAAAATTCACATGAGTAAAACTTTTAATACAACATATATATATATATATATATATATATAAAAAATTTTTTTTATATGACGACTGAAAAATGCTATATAGGTGGGGATAACGGGGATTTCAGTCCAAAGAATCAACGCCAAGATCTTTTATTTACAAAATGCCGCCAAGCTTTCGTGTCCTTTTGACACTTCTTCAGGGCACTATAATACATATTCAAATATAAATATGATTTAAAAATAGAGAAATAAATATAAGTACTTACATGTAAAATATTTTAAGTAAATTCAATATAAATAATCATTAAAAAATTTGTAAATGTAAAAATAAATATAATTATAATATACTTGATGTCATATTTCACATAAGACAAATCGATACATAATTTGTTTGTTCGTTACTTAGTTATTTTAATTTTTTTTAGGTTACTTTATAATTATTTAATGAAGTTTGAATTTGAGGTTAGATTATAACCTTATAAAATGACTTTGACAGATAATTTGTTTTTTACGTAATTATATTTATTTTTACATTTACAAATTTTTTAATGATTATTTATATTGAATTTACTTAAAATATTTTACATGTAAGTACTTATATTTATTTCTCTATTTTTAAATCATATTTATATTTGTATATGTATTATAGTGCCCTGAAGAAGTGTCAAAAGGACACGAAAGCTTGGCGGCATTTTGTAAATAAAAGATCTTGGCGTTGATTCTTTGGACTGAAATCCCCGTTATCCCCACCTATATATATATATATATATATATATATATATATATATATATATATATATATATATATATATATATATATATTATAGTTTATTTTATATGGGAATTTAATTTGCCCTACGTTGGGCCGACATATTATTATGAATAGAATTGGGTGAGAAAATAGTTTAATTTGCCCGGTATGTTGTGGATTTAATATATATGATAAACAGTTTATTTAACCAACATGAAAACTTCTCATCTCAGGGTAGAGTTCAAGTATTTTAAATAAAATGATTTTATAATTTTATATATGTTAGCGCCAAAGTTAATAAATGCTTTATATTTTTAAAAATAAATTTGTTAATCAGAATATGTTACTTTTTTTAATGATTTCAAATTAAATACGGTCCTGTCCTACTTAAAAAATATCTGCATAGTTCAATCGATTTCATTCAGAGCTTCTGCCTGTGGTAAGTAGATGGTGCACAAGTCACCAGATGAAATGAATAACTCAAGTAAATTTAAAAAAAAACGTTCTTCAAAAGGAAAAACAATATTTAATTTAATGAAAATAAATACACTACACTTTTACAAGTGTTTTTTTTTTAAGAAATTCAACTATCTAAAAGGATGACTCTTTCATACAAATCACACGCACTCTGGTGAGATATTATTATAATATTAAAATACAGTTATATAATTTCATAAACATTTGACTTTCAGAAAACGGCGAAATACACTCTTAACAGCGTCTATGCATCACAAAATTTTAGTTTTTTTTACAAATTAGTAAGTACGCTTGACCTCTTAATACATTAATAAATTAACTTGTACTACCTTATTTACTTCACGATTTCTGTTTGTTCACCTTTATTTGTTCCAGATTCTCCTCCTGGAAAACCTCCCTGTTGGCATTCTGCTTCTATCAGAACAGGAATCGATGCTGTATTTCTTTCAAAGTCCAAACAGCTCACACAAATTCCACTATTCAATGTTTTTCGAAAACTATTTTGGCTATTTTACTTCCACCAGACACAAGACACCATATTATAAAATAAAATTCATGATTAGTGTTTTACAACATTCAACAATTCCTTTTTTAATTATTAATATAAACTAAACTACTTACACTGATATATCTCTTGTAAGTATAATGTATTTGTTTTAAATTCTATAGTCAAATTTTGTCTTCCAAATGATTTCAATTGATTTACTTTACCAAAAAAATTTTGCTGCTCCAAAAATCTCTTCCCAAAAAGAAAACCTACTAGTCAATAGCCCCCATAATCAACAACTTTTTCACATTCTGATTTTTTTTTCGTTAGCAACACAGTTGTCGCCGATGTGATCTTTTTTAAATGTTTATTAACCAATCAAATTTGACTATTTATTTTATAACTCAAATTCTTCATTTCAACCAGTGGAATGTTCATCCATTATATCATGATATTATATTCTAAGGTTTTTAATTGCTTAGACTTCCTATATTATTTTCATTCAATAATATTTCTTAGTATTGTTAAAATGACATTTCCTAACCTCTAAGTATGTATGTCAAATGAATATTCATAATGTTTTAATAGATGACAGCTGTTACCTTTAAATATGTATGCAAAATGAAAATTCGTTTTCTTTATAAGTCATGTTCTCTGAAATTCACATTATTTTATATTTTCCTGCTCTGTTATGTCTAAACATCTACACTATCTCATTTTAATGTCTTAATCAACAAATATTACGAGATTAGCTTGACTTTACAGAATAAAGCATTTAGTTTCTTATTATGAACAAATTTTGATACTTGATCTCTTTGATAAAAGTTTCGTTAGGTAATTTATTTCATATAAATTGTTTATCACACCCATTCGCAATTATCCCTACATTATACAGTCTGTCCTTTCTGTATGTCTTCTCTATCGAATAGTGGATCGTACAGATTGTCTCCATTCAAATGTTTAAAAAAAATTTTTGACTTAAAAAAATTCTTTTAGATTACAATACATAATCTTAATTCTTCATTATTTGATATACAGGGTGTAGCATTATTTTTTCACAATAACATCCCCTAAATTTTGCGTTTATCAAATTTTTTATTCTAAGAAAAATTTTATGAACGCAAATTTTACTTCAAGTACTATATTCTAGAATTGTCTTTCAATTTTACTAATAATACATTTCTTTTTATTTCAGGTTGCTGTTACAAAGATGATTTTGGAATCCTGTGTTGCAGTATCCTCTTCAGTTAGTTTTAACTTATTTATAATACTATAATTAAATGTATACAAATTTTTAATTTACTTTTGTATCAATTTATGTACAACATGATTATTCATGGAGACTTTCATTATGGAAACTTTCATTCCATTTTTTTTATGTATGGTGATATTTATATAAATCATGTATATTAAATATACCTCTAGTCCTTTCTCCGTCTGTGTATTTTAACACATAACTGTTCACTCCATCTTCATTTTCTACAATGTATGGCCCTTCGAAAGGTAGTTTTAGCTTAGCACATGTTCTCCTGTTTCTGTCTGATACTCTTAGAGCACGTACTACTACTAAATCTCCTTTTTGAAACGTCGTCTTTACTTTCTTCTTCTTGTTCATTCTACTTAAATATTTATTGGCATTATTCTGTAAATTTTTGTTGACTTTTTCCAAAACCTCTTCATAATTTTTATTGGTTTCTCTCTCCCATTTCCTTTCAGGTATCAATTTTTTCATTAAATATACTGGACTTTCCATAGTGATAGTGTTAGGTACATTGTTTATGTAGTTCTGAATTTCCTCAATATGATTCTCCCAATTTTCATGAGTCTGGTCTTTCAAAGCTATTCTTAGGAATTTTATTACTTCTCTGATGTATCTTTCTGAGGGGTTTGCAGGTGGATGTCTGATACTAATTGTTTTTACAAGTATTTGATTTTCATTGCAAAATTTCTTAAATCTACTATTTACAAAATAAGTTGCATTATCTACTATGCATCTTTCTGGTTTTATAACCTCTTTCATGTAATCAGACAATTTTTCCATTACAATTTTGCACTTAGTCGTTTTAGTAGGATATAATTTTATGAATTTTGAAAATAAATCTACTATTATTAAAATATGAGAGTTCCCCTGCTTACTTTGTATTAGGTTACTAAGAAAATCCATTGCAACTATTTCACCGCATCGAGTTGTTAAAATTGTTTTTGTGATGTTTTCATTTCTTTTATTTCTACTTTTTCCCAGTTGACATATATGACATGTTCGAGTAATTTGTTTGGCAAGGCTTTGATCCCCTTTACAAATATAATTCTCCCTAAATACCAACCATAGTTTTCTAGATCCTATATGCCCATTTTGTTCATGCAAACTTTTCAATATTTCCCTAGTTAAATTTTCCGTAATGATGAATACTTCTGACTCCCCAATTTTCTTTACAAATATATTATTTTTTTTATATCCCCTTTGTTTTTCCTTTTCAGTTAAATTTATTTGATCTCCTATTATTTTATTTAAAGAAAATATCCCTTTTAAATCTTTCATCACATTCACCCCAATTTTTACAATTCTCTTATTTATATTATTTTCCCCCTTACTTTCTCTACTCAAAGCGTCTGCCACAACATTTGTTTTTCCTGGAATGAATTTTATTTCAAAATCGTACTCTTGCAAAATTAATCCCCATCTATGAACTCTACTATTGCCAAATCTGTTTTTTAAAATTGTTGTTAATGCAGAATGGTCCGTTTCTATGGTAAATTTAGCCCCTAGTAAATAAAATCTAAATTTGGTAATACAGAAAATTATGCTTGCCAACTTTAATTCTGATACCCCATAATTCCTTTCATAGTTTTTTGTGACCCTTGACACGAAACATATGGGTACTTCCATATCATTTTGTATCTGTAACAACACCCCTGCAAATCTCTCTTTGGATGCATCAGTCCGCAATATAAAAGGTAGGCTGTAATTTGGATGATACACTCTTAACTGTTTTTGAAATGCTTCTTTCAGACAGTTGAATGCCATTTCCCTCTCTTGATTCCATTTCCATTTATTATCCTCTTTCAAAAGTTCTATCAACGGTATCTGTTTTTTACTTAAATCTGGTATCAAACGTTTGAAATAATTCATCATTCCTAGAAATCCTCGAAGTGTTCTCAAATTCGATGGTCTTTTGTATTCTATAATTGCTTGAATCCTTTCTTCATCCATCATCATTCCATTTCCGTCTATTTTGTATCCTAGGAAGCATATTTCTTTCTGGTAAAACCTACATTTGTTTTGGTTTATCTTTAAACCTGCCTTGTCCAGTTCTTTTAGAATAATTTCTAAATGATTCGAATGTTCCTCCTCATCATGAGAAAATATTAATATGTCATCTATATAATGTAATGCAAAGTCTTCAAATTTATTTAATATTTGGTGTAATGCTCTAACCAAGGCTGAACAAGCACTTTGTATACCATATGGAGCTACACAAAATCTGTACAACACACCATCAATAGAAAAACCTGTATAGTCTCTACTGTTTTTATCCAAAGGAATTAGCCAAAAACTGTGTTTCAAATCAATTTTTGAAAATATTTTTGTGTTCGTTATTCGTCCAAAAATCGCTTCCACATTCATCGGAGCCTCGTATTGTGGTACAGTATATTGATTTATGTTTCTAGCATCTAGACATAATCTCAATTCACCATTTGCTTTTCTCACTACCACAATAGGATTTACATATCTTGTATTGCATCTTTCTATAATACCATCTTTCAACATGTTTTGTATTTCTAATTCAACTTCTTTTCTATACTTGTAAGGTATGGGATATGTTCTTACTCTGAAATTCTCTATTCCTCTAACTTCCATTTTATGCACATAGTTCTTTGCCATTCTCATTTCTTTTCCAATCAATCCTTTATATTTCTCTATTAAATTCTTCACTTTCTCTTCATATTCTTTATTTCCACACACTAATTCCAATTCTTCCATATTTCCACACCTTTCTATATTCCACAACTTCTTATTATCCTCTTCAAATTCCAATTTTTCCATATTTCCACTCCTCTTTATATTCCATAACTTCCTATTATCCTCTCCAAATTCCAATTCTTCCATATTTCCAATCCTTTCTATATTCCATAACTTCTTATTATCCTCTTCAACTTCCAATTCTTCTAAATTTTCGTTTCCAAATTCAATTCTATTTCCATCAATTTCTATCTCCATCTTTTCAAAATCAAGTATTACTTTAAACTTTGTTAATTCATCAATTCCTATTACTATGTCTGTTTCCAAATTATTCACTAACAGTAATTGCATTTCAACTTCGTTCCCATCCTTCAATTCAATCTTTTGTATTATAGACTTATTTACTTCACATAGCTTCTTTCCATTTGCTCCTATCAATGTAGTTTTTGGTATTTTAATTAATTTGTTTTCATAATTTTCAATGTTTTCTTCTATTAGTTTTGTTTTAATTATGGACGCTTCCGAACCTGTATCTATTAATAATTTTATTTCTTTTCCATTTAATTTCCCTTTAATATTTATCAATCCCATTATTTCTTTTAATTCTAATTCTTCCCCAAATTTTATATATTCCCTTGGATGTTCGTATGTACAGATAATATTTTTCTTTACATTTGGTATGTGCTCGATCCAAAATTTTGATCGGGCTCTGTTTCAGTGACTATTTCTGGTTCTATGGATATCACTCTTTCTTTCTGTCTTTGTATATTGTTCACTCTCCTTTGTTCTTCATTTCTATTGCCTCTTCCTTCAAAATTTCCATTTGTCCTTTCTGTATTATAGTCTCTTCTTTGCTCTTGTTTTTCATCTCTTTGTCTGTTTTCATAAGATCCATTCCTATTGTTTCCTTCAAATGTTCTATTTCTATAATTATTGTTATGATATTGATCATTTTTGTTGTAGTTGTTTTGAGCGTTATTGTTCCTGTTATAATTATTGTTTCTATTATAATATCCATTATTATTATTTCTGTTAAAGTAATTGTTCCTGTTTTGTTCATAATTATTCGATCTATTATTTTGATTGTTATTATTCTCATAATAATTTTTATTATCGTAACCATTATAGTTTTTGTTTTCATTTTGATTCCTGTTCCTGTTCTGGTTATTGCTTATCTTGTTTCTTTCAATTCTTTGTAGATAATTAGTTAACTCCTCTATGTTTTTGATATTTTGAATAGCAATTGTTTCAGTGATTTCAAATTTAAAATGTCTCGAGATAAACATAATAATTTCCTCCTCTGGTATAGGTGGATCTAAAAACTTCGCATTCATGAAAACCTTCATAGCGTAATCATTCATACTATTTCCTCTACCTATCTCAAATTTTCCAGAGTAAAGTTTTTCTCTCACTCTTGTTTGCGCATTGTTTCCCCAGAAATATCTCATGAATTGAGCTTAGAATTCCTCAAAATCTTTTAAATCCTCTTCCTTACTTGTATACCACACTAAAGCATGGTTATCCAGATTTTCCCTAATCATTTCCTTCATGTCTTCATTATTTCGGATATTTTTCATCTTGTTCCTTAAAATTTTTATAAATATTTTTGGGTGTATTTTTCTATTATCCCCTTCAAATTTGTGTTCCCCTCTATTTCCTATGTAATTATTTATTATTTTCGTCTCCATCATTCCATTTCTCACTTCTTGAAAATTTCTACCCTCTGTGTGGTCATACTCTTCCTGTAAGTAAACTAGTCTCTTTTCCATGTTTTCCAATTTTCTTGTCATTTCCACTGTTTCCTTTGATTGTTCCCCATTGTGGATTCTACCTCCAGTTTGCTCAATTCTTCTTTTCAGAGCTTCCATCTCCTTCTGTATTTCCTTAATCTTCTTTTCTGTTTTCCCTTCCTCTTGTTTTTGTTTCTCTATACACGCTTCTTCTACATTTTGTTGAAATTCGGTAAGGGTTCTGTCCCATTTTCCTTCTAGGTTTCCCATTCTTTCCTGAGTGTCCTGAACTCCCATTTTGATTTCATTTACTTCTCTTTGAATTTCTCCTTTGAAATCCTTTTCTCTCTCCTCTATTTCCTTAATTCTGTTGATTTGTAAATTTTCTATTTCCATTATACGTCCAATCACTTCTCCTCTTATTTTCTGTTTAGTGTCTTCAATTTTATTCTCCATGTATATGTTTGATTCTTCTAGTTTCTTCTCAACGTGTCCCAATTTTTCATCCATCAATTTTATTATCAGTTCCTTAGTTTGTTTAATTTCTTCTTTGTTCTGGTCCATCTTAATATTCATTTCTTTTTTTAATTCTTCCTTATTTTGGTCCATTTTAATATTCATTTCTTCCTTATTCTGGTCCATCTTAATATTCATTTCTTGTTTTATTTCTTCCTTATTTCTATTCATATCCTGTTTCATTTCTTCCCTATTTTGATCCATTTTTGTATTCAAATCTTTCATTTCTTCTCTATTTTGGTCCATTTTTCCCATCATAATTTTTAACATACTCATTACGTCCGTTTCCTCTTTCTTTTCTTCTGTTTGTTTTTTAGACTCTTGTCTATCCTCTTGTCCTGTTTCTTCTGACAATGGTAAATCTTCCTCCTCCTGTTCTTGTTCTGCATTATCTTCCTGTGAACATTCTCTTCCTTGCTCCAAATATTGTACTTGGAAATCTCCTCTTCCATGATTTCTCTCTTCCCTTTCTTGTTCAGAGCCACTTTCTCCTCCTACTTGTTTCCCGTCTCTCAAAGTCATTCTTCGTTCCATTTTATGTATTTAAAATTCTTTTAATAAAGTCAAATAAAAATTATTTCAATGCTTTTTATTATTACTTACAAAATTTCTATAATAGCCCCACGTTGCGGTGACATTTTATTATAGTTTATTTTATATGGGAATTTAATTTGCCCTACGTTGGGCCGACATATTATTATGAATAGAATTGGGTGAGAAAATAGTTTAATTTGCCCGGTATGTTGTGGATTTAATATGTATGATAAACAGTTTATTTAACCAACATGAAAACTTCTCATCTCAGGGTAGAGTTCAAGTATTTTAAATAAAATGATTTTATAATTTTATATATGTTAGCACCAAAGTTAATAAATGCTTTATATTTTTAAAAATAAATTTCTTAATCAGAATATGTTACTTTTTTTAATGATTTCAAATTAAATACGGTCCTGTCTTACTTAAAAAATATCTGCATAGTTCAATCGATTTCATTCAGAGCTTCTGCCTGTGGTAAGTAGATGGTGCACAAGTCACCAGATGAAATGAATAACTCAAGTAAATTTAAAAAAAAACGTTCTTCAAAAGGAAAAACAATATTTAATTTAATGAAAATAAATACACTACACTTTTACAAGTGTTTTTTTTTTAAGAAATTCAACTATCTAAAAGGATGACTCTTTCATACAAATCACACGCACTCTGGTGAGATATTATTATAATATTAAAATACAGTTATATAATTTCATAAACATTTGACTTTCAGAAAACGGCGAAATACACTCTTAACAGCGTCTATGCATCACAAAATTTTAGTTTTTTTTTACAAATTAGTAAGTACGCTTGACCTCTTAATACATTAATAAATTAACTTGTACTACCTTATTTACTTCACGATTTCTGTTTGTTCACCTTTATTTGTTCCAGATTCTCCTCCTGGAAAACCTCCCTGTTGGCATTCTGCTTCTATCAGAACAGGAATCGATGCTGTATTTCTTTCAAAGTCCAAACAGCTCACACAAATTCCACTATTCAATGTTTTTCGAAAACTATTTTGGCTATTTTACTTCCACCAGACACAAGACACCATATTATAAAATAAAATTCATGATTAGTGTTTTACAACATTCAACAATTCCTTTTTTAATTATTAATATAAACTAAACTACTTACACTGATATATCTCTTGTAAGTATAATGTATTTGTTTTAAATTCTATAGTCAAATTTTGTCTTCCAAATGATTTCAATTGATTTACTTTACCAAAAAAATTTTGCTGCTCCAAAAATCTCTTCCCAAAAAGAAAACCTACTAGTCAATAGCCCCCATAATCAACAACTTTTTCACATTCTGATTTTTTTTTCGTTAGCAACACAGTTGTCGCCGATGTGATCTTTTTTAAATGTTTATTAACCAATCAAATTTGACTATTTATTTTATAACTCAAATTCTTCATTTCAACCAGTGGAATGTTCATCCATTATATCATGATATTATATTCTAAGGTTTTTAATTGCTTAGACTTCCTATATTATTTTCATTCAATAATATTTCTTAGTATTGTTAAAATGACATTTCCTAACCTCTAAGTATGTATGTCAAATGAATATTCATAATGTTTTAATAGATGACAGCTGTTACCTTTAAATATGTATGCAAAATGAAAATTCGTTTTCTTTATAAGTCATGTTCTCTGAAATTCACATTATTTTATATTTTCCTGCTCTGTTATGTCTAAACATCTACACTATCTCATTTTAATGTCTTAATCAACAAATATTACGAGATTAGCTTGACTTTACAGAATAAAGCATTTAGTTTCTTATTATGAACAAATTTTGATACTTGATCTCTTTGATAAAAGTTTCGTTAGGTAATTTATTTCATATAAATTGTTTATCACACCCATTCGCAATTATCCCTACATTATACAGTCTGTCCTTTCTGTATGTCTTCTCTATCGAATAGTGGATCGTACAGATTGTCTCCATTCAAATGTTTAAAAAAAATTTTTGACTTAAAAAAATTCTTTTAGATTACAATACATAATCTTAATTCTTCATTATTTGATATACAGGGTGTAGCATTATTTTTTCACAATAATATATATATATATATATATATATATATATAAAAGTATTGGTACGTTTGACTGATGAATATTAACAAAATATGTTCATCAAGAACTGGGTGTAGCAGTCAACAGTGGGGCTGGTGAGAAATCAAACAATTTTATTATTCATCAAGCTTTCAACCCTTGTTTGGGGTCTTCCTCAGGATGACTACAAATATTATATATATATATATATATATATATATATATATATATATATATATATATATATATATATATATATATATAAACAACGAATAGATTAGTGGGTATTGCACGCAAATAGAAGAAGGGGCTACTGAAAAGAGTGGTAACCGCTCATTAGCTGTCATCGGTACGGTATAACCAAGAAAAGTCCTAACTCTGTAAATAGTGTGAAGGGATGTTCAAATGACATAGTAAAAATTTGCAAAACCCCCAAAAATTTACATATGATAGTAGAAATATCTACCACAAAAAAGCTTTAATATTTCATTTATATTATTAGTATACTTATTAGACCATCTCTAAAGGCGATTTCCTCAATTTGTTTTTCAAATTTTATGTATAATCCCGAATATTTACGTTATTATCTACTACATATTATTAAAAATAACAATTTTAGAAAGCTTAACAGGTAGGTATGTAATTAACTATTACTACGAACAGATAGGAAAAATTGTTGGCTATTGTTAAATTTAGAAAATCGTTCAACAATCCTTATCATATTGTACGCTTTATCTACCAAATCTACCTGACTTCCAATTTATATACAAATACACCTCAATGACGAATATTATGAAGGGACCAATTAAAAGACATTAATTTGAAGTGAAGGTGAAAGTTTATGTCTCTTGGAATCTAGTTATTATTTATATCACATAAAATAATAAAGGGTAATTATAGAATTCCCCGTATGGTTTTTGAAGCAATAAATAATTTAGTCTGTACAAAAAAACAATTTTCGTAGAAAAATATAATGGTGTTTATTTCCTTATTCATTTAATTAATAATAAAGAACACGTTTAAGTTATCTTGTTTTGGAAACTCGATTTTATATAGCATTATACATGTGCCACAATTTATTATTTTTAAATCCAAATTCAATATATTGTGTTACTCTCGTACGTATTAGCAGTCTCACAACCTTTAAAACTTTGCTTCAACTTCTGCTTTTCTGATAGCTATACAGTAGAAGTCTTTCCCATCACGTGACTGATACGACATCAACCATATGCATGTTATTCAAAACAATACGACAAACACTTGTATTGAGTTTCGCTCTTTTTCTGTTACTAGAAGAAGACAGTACCAACATAGTATGTGTTGAATAATATCGTCAAATGAGTCACGTGATGGAAAAGCTTCACCATTTCTACTGTACATACTCTTGCAAAATAAATAAGAGATCTGCACATTGTTTCCCTATTGCTGGCATTGCTTGATGTTGCCATGTCTTCTTTTGCCACAAGGTAAATAGTTTTTTTAGGGTTAAGTGTTAATTTAAATCTTTGTTGGTCGTATTTGTCACTACAATACCGTTTGTTTTTCAATCTTAAAAAGTGATCCTCATTGTTATTTGATAGCGAAGCTAAGTGTTTTGTGTTTGTAAAAATAATTGTTCAAAAGCGGTACTTGGTCTAGTGTTACTGAATTATCAGAATGTGGTCTGAAAATGTCCTGTTGAAATGTTGCGTTTTTCATCCCAATTACAAGTTGGTCACATATACGTTCTTTCAGATTGTCGTCCAAATCACAATTTTCTGTCAGTGTTCCAAGAGCTGCTACAAATTGTGTAACCGTTTTGTCCTGTCTTCTAAATACAGTTGCGAATGTTACTCGTTCTGATGAAGTGTAAACTTTTTGTCAATAAAAACTATTCAATACTGTTTTAAGCTCGACATAACTTTTATCTACTACTAGGTTTACAGTAAAGCATCTTAAAAGTATCTGGTCCTATCTTACTAAGCAAAACATTCTTTCATTTAAGCTTTGAGGTGTCATCAGTTTTTGATAATTCAAAATCGTGAAATGTAATTCCATTTCCAAACGTTGTTTATTATAATCCCATTCCTCCTTATCTGCATCAAATTTTTCAAGTTGGGAGAAGCGTAAATAGTCTGTGGAATCGCTCATGTTTACTGTCGGGTTTACTGTTGAGCTTGTTTTATTCGAAAATAAAATTCTTTATCCTTGTCGCCAAATGAAGTATGGTCAAGTGGAAAACTTTTGATCTTCAGAAATGTTGATTCACTGGTTATAATACATAGTTCAATTCAAATGTTTTAGAACTGTGTTGACGTTGGAAAGTTATGTGTAAAACTAAATAAGATATGTTTAGTTGTTTTATAAAGCCTTATTCTACACATATGCTGGTAATATTTCTAATATTTCAAAAGATAGTATCTTCAGCAACAAATACAATAATTTCTTTTAAAACAGAAAGTAATGTTAGTACAAAATCGTTAAATGTAAAAATATCCCCATTAAGAAAATGCTGGTACATATAAACTTAAATGTCCACAATGTAATTCTGTCTATATAGGTCAAACAATTAGAAATTGTGAAATTAGACACAAGGTACAGATTAAAACAACCAGAGAAATCCCATTACGCAAAACTTCTTGACACCAAACATTCATTAATACCTAACACAGAACTAGAAGTACAACATATTTGTGATAATAAACAAGAATTAAATTTCTTTGAGGAACTAAAAATCTAGGGAGTTCTCCACTAGTAAACTATCTTCTTAAATAATAATTATAAAGATCAGCAGATAATAGTTTTGCTGATTGGCACTGCACAGTTATACTAATATTAAATGAGAAAAAGATAAAATCATACCTGCTTCTTTTTTCTATTTGAGTCAATCAAAAGATAGACTTCTTTGTCTAGCCAAAAATAATATTAAACATCAGATATGCATCAAATGAAATGTAACTTCTGGAATTCTGACGATGATACTTGTTGGTAATGAAACAATTGTCAATTTTTTAGAATTTTTATAATTTTTTCATTATATTGTAGAATTATTTAGAAATTATTTAGAAACAGTTTGTTTGTTGTTTCTTATAACGGTAACATGAGTAGATTCTACACAGTAAGGGTCTAAGCAGTAAATTTAAAAGTGATAGTACTTTAATAGAAAATTAAAGTTAAACAACAAACCAGAAAAATTTTCCGCTTCATCATTTTTCTGCATCGATATCCATTTCTTGTGAAAAATCTACATCTTCACCGAAACCATCTACGTGATCTTAAAAATTAGCTGCATTTAAGTTTCTATAAATGTCTTTTACATAGCTAGGATCTAAATCGATTAGACTTTCAATATTTCACAATTTTTTGTAGGAATTTTTAATAAATAATATAACTAAAACTAAACGGTTTTAAGGATTAAAACTAACTTTCCGCATCTGTGAGATGCCCTGAACAATATTCTATCATAAATTTGTAACTTGTATACACTTCGGGGGATGTATCATGGTAACAAACCGAAATTTCTCCAAAAGTAACCAAAAATGTAGTATATCTGGATTTATAGGACCCGCTGTACCCGCTCTAATCAGCTGAAAATCAATAAGGTACATCTGTGAGGCACCTTGAAAAATAACCAATTATAAAATTGGCCACTTGTATATACTCTGGAGGCTGTATCGTGCTAACAACCCGAAATTTCTCCAATAAGGACCAAAAATGTGGCACTTCAGGTACCATAGCACTCGTTGTACTAGCTCTGGTGAGATAAAAATCAATAAGGTTCATCTATAAGACGCCCTGAACAATATTCAATTATAAAATTCGTCGCTTGTATACACACTGGAGGTTGTATTGTGCTAACAGACTGAAAAATCTCCAAAAATGACAAAAATTTGGTTAGTGTTTTAAATGAAACTCACGGTTTCTAGTTAATTCCACAATATAATAAAAGTTATTGAAAATTCTAAAAAATTGACAATTGTGTCGATATTGATTTATCGAAATAATTGTCAATGTTTTAGAATTTTCAATAACATTTATTATATTGTGGAATTAACTAGAGTTTCATTTAAAACACTAATATGAGCAGATTCCACGAAGTAAGGATCGAGACAGTTAATTTCATTAGAAAAATTTGGTACTCCAAGTACCATAGCACTCGTTGTACTGGCTTTAGTGAGCTGCATATCAGACGCTCTGAATAATATCCAATTATAAAAATGGTCACTTGCATATATTCCGGAGGCTATATCATGCCAACAAACTGAAATTTCTCCAAAAATTACAAAAATGTCGTACTATAGCACCTGTTGTACTGGTTCTGGTGAGCAGAGAATAAATAGGGTTCATCTGTGAGATATTCTGAATAATATTCAATCATAAATTTGGTGAAGTGTTGCTCTCCGGAGGCTGTATCGTGCTAACAAACTGAAATTTCTCAAAAAATGACAAAAATGTCATACTTCAAGTATCATGGCACTGGCTGTGGTGAGCTGAAAATCAATAGGGTTTATCTGTGACATGTCCTGAACAATATTCAATCATAAAATTGGTGACTTGCTGCTCTCCACAGTCTGTATCGTGCTAATAAACTGAAATTTCTCAAAAAATTACAAAAATGTCGTACTTCAAGTATCATAGCACTGGCTACGGTGAGCTGAAAATCAAAAGGGTTCATCTGTGAGATGTCCTGAGCAATATTCAATCATAAAATTGCTGACTTGTTGCACTCCGGAGGCTGTATCGTGCTAAC
Source organism: Galeruca laticollis (assembly GCA_963921935.1). NCBI lineage: Eukaryota > Metazoa > Arthropoda > Insecta > Coleoptera > Chrysomelidae > Galeruca > Galeruca laticollis. Next base: position 56,399,617 of record OY998177.1, read on the forward strand.
AAGACATGTAACGAAAAGTGGCCGACGACAACGACGACGACATAAACACAGGATTTTTTTTCTAAAAACCGTTTTTTCGTGTTGTTCTCGATGAAAAACGTAAAAATAATTTTTTTTCAAACGTTTAACATTTTTGTGGGTAAACCAATATTTTTCTCGCAAATTAGATAGGTTGGGCGGAAAAGTAATAGTAAATAGATTGTTTAACCATAAATTAAATACCTTAAAAGACAAATATATGTTTGATGTCAAAATTGAACCAAACGTCCCAGTTAGTTAGTTTAAACAGTCTTCTGCACCTTGGATTCATTTAGACAACTTCAAAATCTGTCATTATAAACAAGAAACTTATAAACCTCAACAAAAGAGGTTGCATCAAGCTTCTTTGGCATATGAATCTTCTTAATTAATAGATGTAGAGGTGGTTGGTGCCTTTAATACGAAAATGGCGATTTGGCGGTTGGTACCTTTTAGATCCATATGAGCCTTTAGTTATTCGCACCGTGTACATTGACCGTCGTTAGTCAACACCCTGACCCTCATATCATTTGCAAACACAAACTAGTTTATTAGTCGCTAATAACGATAAATTGTATTTCGAAGAAATTGTCGTCGAGAGAAGGTACCAAAACATTATACCGTTATATTCATATCTAGTAGTGTTTGTCGCGATGTCTTTGAAATAAAAGTCCAAACCGATTGGTTCGATTTTATTTGCTTATTCGTACCATGTCTGACGTGACCTATTTGAATTGTTTATAAAGAAAGAACTGGAGATACTTGCTTGTACTACGTGGGTTGACCATTAAGTGCTACCATTGGCGTAACAACAATATCTACCTTATATGAGATCTAACTTACGTGACAGTTTATCTTTTGAATGAATGAATGAATGAATATAATTATGCAACAAACAGATGGGTAACTATAGGGTGGCAGGGCTGGTGAAATCCCCGACCCAAGAGGCCGCGAGTTTACAACTAACATTTTGAATAAAAATTAGTAATAATTATAAATTTTATATAAGTACTTAAAATCAATTTTGAAATTAGACACAACTAAAGATCATATTATAATAAAAAAATACTGTAGTGACACGCCATTGTGACAAACTTCAAGAAAGAAAGTTTGTCGGTGTCGGTGTATGTAGAATTCCGCGATATTCACCGATAATAACATATATTTGAAGTTTCAAGGGCGATTCAGAAAAAAGCATGTATGTTAGGCCAAACTAATACCAGCAGCTTTTATTATCTACCATATTTTGTCGCTTTATGTCATAGAATTTGCTGTTTAGCGATTTTGTCCTTTCTCCTGATATTTAGCCCTGTTTACCGAGAACTGGGAACAATCACCGACATTTAGATATATTGACCCTAATCTAGAACTATATATGTAGAATTCCGCGATATTCACCGATAATAACAGATATTTGATGTTTCAATGCCGATTCAGAAAAAAGCATGTATTTTAGGCAAAACTAATGCCATTTTTTATTATTTACCATATTTTGTCGTTATAGTCGTTATATGCCATATAACTTGCTGCTTAGCGATTTTGTCCTTTCTCCTGATATTTAGCCCTGGTTACTGAGAACTAGGAACAATAACCGACATTTAGATATATTGACCCTAATCTAGCACTATTTATGGGAGAATTTCGCGATATTCACCGATAATAACAGATATTTGAAGTTTCAAGGCCGATTCAGAAACAAGCACGTATTTTGGGCAAAACTTAGGCCAGCTTTTATTATCTACCATATTCTGTCGTTATATGCGATATAACTTGCTATGTTTATCGATTTTGTCATTTCTCCTGATATTTAGCCCTGTTTACGGAGAAAATAACCGACTTTTAGATATATTGACCCTAATCTAGCACTATATATGTAGAATTCCGCGATATTCACCGACACCGGTACCGATACCGATTTTATCGAGTACAGGACATCGTTATTAATTAACTGAAATCACGTTTACTTTCAATAAATGAAATTGTTTCCAATTTTAGTGTTTTGCAACCTGCCACTTTGCAAAATTTAAATGGCACTGAATTTATGAAACAAAAAGCTCTCGAATTTGTTGATATATAAAAAAAGAACTTGCTGATTTATGATAAAGAATAATTTTGTGACATGTAGCATTCCTGAAATAAATACTGCACTATGTTGTTTCTTACAATTTCTGTGACTACAGTTAGTGCTGAAAGATCATTTCCGAAACTAAAATTAATAAAAACCTATCAAACTCCATGGGACAAGACATGCTAACTAACTTGGCTAGTCTGTGTATTGAAAATTCTATGGCTCGATCTTTAAACGTTAAAAGTTACATTTCATTTTATGCCTACCTGATGTTTAGTAGTTATTTTTGGCTAGACCAAGAAGTACCCTAACTTGTGATTGGCTTAATATATGTTTATAGAAAAAAAAAGAAGATGTGATATTACAAATATTGAAGCTTAGATATTATTAGCCCTATGGTGATATCCTGGATATCATTTTTCCAATTAAGATCAGTATAACTGTGCAATGATATAGAAAACCAGGAAAACTATATCTGCTGATCTTTACAATGATCACTTAAGAAGACAGTTTATTAGTGGAGAACTCCCTAGATTTAACTGTTCATTGACAACTTCATATTGTGGGTTTCTTAAATGTCTTCTAATTTCCAGTTCTTCAAGGAAATCCAGTTCTTGTTTCTTTTCACAAATATGCAGCACTTCTAGTTCTGTGTTAGGTGTCAATGAATGATTGGTGTCAAGTAGATGTTTTGCGTAGGTTGTTTTAATCTGTATGCTCGTAAGTGCTCACTGTATCGTATTTCAAAATTCCTAATGGTCTGACCCAAATAGACAGCATTACATTCTGGACATTTGAGTTTATATATACCTGACTTCTTCAATAGTGGTATTTTTGTTTTTACATTTAACAATTTTGTACTAACGTTACTTTCTGTTTTAAAAGAAATTGTTGTATTCGTTGCTGAAGATATTATCTTTGAAATATTATTAGAAATATTTCCTGCATATGTGATGGTTTTATAAGTTTTAATTTCATCAGCTTGTTTAGGATATATTAGTTGTAATGCCACTTTTTCTTCTTTTTTACTAATTAGCTTATTTATCATATCTAATGGATAACCGTTAGATGTTGCTATTTGTCTAATTGTATTAATCTCTCTATCAAAATTACATTTGTTCATAGGAACTGAAAAAGCTCTATGTATCATTGAATTATATGCCGCCAGTCTGTGTGACATAGGGTGGTTAGAATTGAATAGAATTGTCACATCAGTCTGTGTTGGTTTTCGGTGAATTGAATAATCAAGTACATTATTAACTCTTTGAATTCTTAAATCAAGAAAATTGATTGAGCTATTCTCTTCAATTTCTAATGTAAATTCAATTTTCTGGTGTAAATTATTGATGTGGTTGAAAAATACATCTAATTGTCGTTCACTACCCATAAAACAAGCTAATATGTCATCTACATATCTATACCAAAATAAAATATTTTTCGAAATATTACTTTCAAAAATCTTTCTTTCTAAATTGTCCATAAAAATGTTTGCTAAAATAGGTGATATAGTGCTTCCCATTGGTAAATCTCCATTTTGAATATATATCTTATTGTCAAAAGTGAAATAATTCTGATTAATAAATACATCAAATAAATTAAGTATATCTGATATTATTCCTGGATTAATATTTTTATCTTCTAGTAATTTTCTTACAAGTATTAGACATTCTTTAGGAGGAATTTTAGTAAACATATTAGTTACATCGAACGAAATGAGTTTATAGTTATCTTGCAAGTGGATTGCTTTCAACTTTTTGATTAGTTCTATTGAATTTCTAATTGAGTGCTGAGATTCATATCCGTACGTATTGAGTATATTGTTGAGCTTCTTTGCCAATATATTATTAGGACCATTAACATAAGAGACTACATGTCTAATTGGTTTCGTTAATTTATGTAATTTAACTGTTCCATATAATTGTGGACAATGAGGATTCTTATGTATGATAGACCTCTTTTCGTAATCATTTAAAAGATAATTTGAATTATTAACAATATCCCTTACATTATTAGAAAACTTTTTTGTTGGGTCTGCTTTAAGAACTTTTACATCGCTGGATTCTATAAAGTTATATACTTTGGAATTGTAATTTTCAGTCGTCAAAATGACAGTTGTGTTCCCCTTATCAGATTTTGTAACTGTTAGGTTATTATCTTCTATCATCTTTTTTATTGCATTTAAAACTGTAATGTCATTTTTTGTTTGACGTTTAACTTTTGAAGGTTCAATATTTTTGATTAAATTGGCAATTTTTAATTTCTCATAAAGAAAATTATTTGAATTATATTTTAAAGCTATTTCTGACTCTGTAGCTATAATTTGTTTAATATTATTCGTAAATTTTGGTGGTATGCTGTACTTTAAACCTTTATTTAAAAATTCTGTTTCACTATCTGTAAAATTAGTGTCTGAAAGGTTTTCAAATCGTGGTGCAAAGTGTGTTGGTATGTAGGTACTTACAGTTTCATGATGTTTTGAGTATTGAATTTTATGTTGTGTGTGTTCAAGATTCTGTAGCTTCTTTTCTTGTTTCCCTAATTTCATATGCTTCATCGTGCTGACATTTTCTGTAATTTTATCATCCAAACAGTCGAATTCTACTGGATGTAATTGGAATGTGAGTTCTGAATGTACAACTTTTATGTAGTTGTCTAAGGAGTCTCTAACTTTGAACCATTTCTTACATTCTGATTTTATCCAAACTCGTTGAGCACATTTTATAGCTTTTTGTGCTTGTGGTGTTTTAGTGTGACATTTTATATTCACATAATTTGGTATTACCTTTTTCCTAAGGCATTCTTGGTTAAACCAAATGTTTTGTGATGCTTTGTAACGTTTTTGTAGTAACTTCTGGTACAGTCGGGTCAAATCTTCTCTCGAAGATTTTAAATGAAATGAACTGTCTCGACCGTTACTTCGTGGAATATGCTCATATTAGTGTTTTTAAATGAAACTCTTGGTCTCTAGTTAGTTCCACAATATAATAAAAGTTATTGAAAATTCTAAAAAATTGACAATTGTTTCGATAAATCAATATCATCGTCAGAATTGACAGAAGTTACATTTCATTTTATGCCTACCTGATGTTTAGTAGTTATTTTTGGCTAGACCAAGAAGTAACCTAACCTGTGATTGGCTTAATATATGTTTATCCATTAGATATGATAAATAAGCTAATTAGTGAAAAAGAAGAAAAAGTGGCATTACAACTAATATATCCTAAACAAGCTGATGAAATTAAAACTTATAAAACCATCACATATGCAGGAAATATTTCTAATAATATTTCAAAGGTAATATCTTCAGCAACGAATACAACAATTTCTTTTAAAACATAGAGTAACGTTAGTACAAAATTGTTAAATGTAAAAACAAAAATACCACTAATAAAGAAGTCAGGTATATATAAACTCAAATGTCCAGAATGTAATGCTGTCTATTTGGGTCAGACCCTTAGGAATTTTGAAATACGATACAGTGAGTACTTACGAGCATACAGATTAAAACAACCAGATAAATCTCACTACACAAAACATCTACTTGACACCAATCATTCATTGACACCTAACACAGAACTAGAAGTGCTGCATATTTGTGAAAAGAAACAAGAACAGGATTTCCTTGAAGAACTGGAAATTAGAAGACATTTAAGAAATCCACAATATGAAGTTGTCAATGAACAGTTAAATCTAGGGAGTTCTCCACTAATAAACTGTCTTCTTAAGTGATCATTGTAAAGATCAGCAGATATAGTTTTCCTGGTTTTCTATATCATTGCACAGTTATACTGATCTTAATTGGAAAAATGATATCCAGGATATCACCATAGGGCTAATAATATCTAAGCTTCAATATTTGTGATATCACATCTTCTTCTTTTTTCTATAAACATATATTAAGCCAATCACAAGTTAGGTTACTTCTTGGTCTAGCCAAAAATAACTACTAAACATCAGGTAGGCATGAAATGTAACTTCTGTCATTCTGACGATGATATTGATTTATCGAAACAATTGTCAATTTTTTAGAATTTTCAATAACTTTTATTATATTGTGGAACTAACTAGAGACCAAGAGTTTCATTTAAAAACACTAATATGAGCATATTCCACGAAGTAAGGGTCGAGACAGTTAATTTTTTTAGTTAATATTATAACTGTTTTATGGGGGAAACTGATACTGATCAATAATTGCAGCTAGTGCAGTAAAATACGAACTTATGTTGTTCCTATTGAATGCCTGTGCTTGTGCATACGAAGCATTCTCTGGGATTCTCAAAGAAATTCGCTCACCCATTTTTTGCCGGCCATTTGAGTTTCCTTATTGAAGTCGTGCTTCACTTTCATTGTTAACCCGAAAATTCTGGTTTCCATTTCAATGAAATGTTGTAGTAATTCTTCCTCTATATCTCTACTCAGTACTGGTCTGCGACCTCCCAAATCTCCTTTTCTAGCAATACACCCATCATCGCCTCCTCACGCCACTCCTGTCTCTTCTTTTGGCCAGGCATACTTGCTAAATCTGTTGACAATAATAAATTTAGATAAACTACAGTAGGTAATGTGTAACCAAAAACAACAGTTTCCTATGATGGCATACCCCGCATACACTGTCGCCTATGATGGCATGGTATGTCATCATAGGTGACCCCGCAGTATGCCATCATAGGCAAAAGTCGAGTTTTGAATAATAACAAAAAATACTTCCTGTACAAGAACATAACCTCAAAACAACCACATACGTACATGCATAAGAAACACCCAAACACCCCACTGCAGGATTAATTCGAGTAGATAACATGTGACAAATACAATATGATATTTATTAGTCGCACACAGACGTAGTATGATATAAATTATAAGACTTGGTCCAATTTTTGGTATAAGGCTGCAAACATTGGGCCAAGTCTTATAAATTTTTTTCTTGCCAAATGATTTTTTAGATCAGCTTAAAATTAGTTGGAAAATAACTATGTATATATAAAAATTTTATCTGAATAAATTTCAGTCAATAAATTGAGAATTATTTGGAAGAATGTTTCTTTGTAAGTATCAATTGAAAATAGAAAAGGTAGATAAATTTATTATACGACATGGTATATTACGTGATTTCAAAAGTTTTTGTGATTTAAACTTGTTTAGGTACTTTAATTGTTAATTAAATGGAAATTCCATTCTTTCTAAACTTGAGACGTGAACATGGCGCAAAATTTTTACTGACATCCATAGATGGCAGTTTTGGTAGTATTTCAATTATTTTTGTAGTTTAATATTTTAATTCGTTCTATTGTTCATTTAGTGATTCGTTTTCTCTACATGTGACAAGAATATATTCCTTAATCGAACATATTTTTATGTATGCATATATATATATATATATATATATATATATATATTGTTATATAATAATTGGTGTGAGATATTGTAATGTTTTAAATATGAATAAACTTTCTCTATTTAATAAACCTTCTCTAATTTTCCGTACGTTCCTACGTTGGGCCGACATTGGTTATGTAATTCTATATTTATTTATTATTTTATTATTTGTGATTGAATAAACGATAAGCATGTATAACAAACTCTATCAAAGGGTAGGGTTCAATTGCGCCATTTAAATTTACTCTAATTATTGAATTGTGAAATTAAATTGAACAAGCTTATGATTTCAGGAATTTTTTTTAATTAGGTATAGAAGTTTTTTAACAGAAAATGTGCTACTTATGAATAAATACAATTTTTTTTATGACAATTAAAAAGTTTGATTAATTACTCAGCATGAATGCATTCCTCAATTTAGAAATAAAAGCCTAATGAAATTTTAGAGATCTCTAATAAAATATTTTAAAAACGATACCTTCTATTGTCTAAGTTTCTATTCACTTCAAATTAATCTTCACTCTCAGTTTATTTCTGTTCTAGTGTCCAAAATATTATTAACGATTCTTAAAATCACCCGCAATGTCTCAATTTCCTCCCCAAATATATATCCTTTAACTGGGTGTACGATTATCTTCTATCTTCTTAGTATTATTATGAAATTGGTTTGAATGTCTTTGTTCATTAAATATAAACGTTTTATATCCTCCCTATTGTCGAAATAAATTACAATATCACTTGCCTTTTTTCTTGACGTTTTTTTTTATATCCGCATAACTTTTTTCTCCTCGATATACAATTATCTTCAAATTACTATTATTATTATAAAATTGGTTTAAATTTCTTTCTGCAGTACTTTAACTGTCGACTCTTTAATCGTGCTTATTGACGAGATCAATTATAATATCACTTCCAGCTTTGACGTTTTCAAATTCACTGACGTTTTTCTTTTTATTTTCATAAATCCATCTCGTTGCGGGTTGCTAGCGAAACTAAAATCTCTATCGTATGAACTGTTAATTTCTACAGCCATATATACATGAAAATAACATTTTAGTTTTATAAATTAGAATATATAGAGATGAAGATTTTTATACATATAAATATTAACATAACTTACTTACTATTTATTAAAAATTCCAGAAATCCCTTGTATAAAACAACATATTTACTAACCATATAAAAATTTAACATGTTTCTTTTAAATTGCATTCTAATTTCGACGGATTCTTTGTTATCTTTTTGGATTATTCCGCATTTACATGGAATGCCCCTTTTATCCTTTGAATAATGATCGGTTTGAGTTTGAGCGTGTAATTTCTTTGTTGTTTCTTCGATTATCTTATCTTTGGCCCTACATTTTGCTTCCAATGTAGTGACTGCTAATTATAAATCGGACAATGTTTTTCGGTACAATGCTAGAAGCTTGTTTTATCAATAGTGGGTTTATCGTTTCTGAATTTCCGCATCTCTCATATATAACAAGCTCTCTTTTCTTAAATAAACATACAAAATATATTATTGTACACTTAAAGTTAAAATAATTCCAAATAAAACTGAAATCTCATGAAAGAACATAAAAAATATAAATTGCATGAAGAATTTTTATTACAAAAAAAATCAAAATTATGTCATACATGACGTCATCGTCAATTTATTCAAAAAATAGTTTCAAAGTGCTCATTATATTTGCTGGATGGTTCAAACTATGAATATATATATATATATATATATATATATATATATATATATATATATATATATATATATATATATATATATATAACAAAGAAGATGTAGGAATATCGCGTGATATGTTAACAACAACAACAAAGATAATCATGGGTAATTCACGCAAAGTAAAGGGCTACTGAAATAGAGTGGTAACCGTGGACATGCATGTTTCTGGCTCATTTTGCCTCATCAGCACGGCATAACCAAATAATGATGTGAAATTTGGGAGCAAAGATGTTAATCGAAACATGGGAAAACACAAAATAACGGATTTCAGCAGGGAAACCAAACGCTCATTTGTGTCTTCAATTGGTTCATGGCGGGGGGGCTATATGCGCCTCCGTGTCGATGTTGGTTGATGTCCTGAAAACTCGGGATCTTCCAATTGAAGACACAAATGAGCGTTTGGTTTCCCTGCTGAAATCCGTTATTTTGTGTTTTCCCATGTTTCGATTAACATCTTTGCTCCCAAATTTCACATCATTATTTGGTTATGCGGTGCTGATGAGGCAAAATGAGCCAGAAACATGCATATCCACGGTTACCACTCTATTTCAGTAGACCTTTACTTTGCGTGAATTACCCATGATTATCTTTGTTGTTATATATATATATATATATATATATATATATATATATATATATATATATATATATGTATATACGATATATATATATATATATATATATATATATATATATATATAACAACAAGATGTAAGAATAGTGCGTGACATATGAACAATAAACAACGAATAGATTAGTGGGTATTGCACGCAAATAGAAGAAGGGGCTACTGAAAAGAGTGGTAACCGCAGACATGCATGTTTCTGGCTCATTAGCTGTCATCGGTACGGTACAACCAATAAAAGATGTGAAACATGGGAGCAAAGGTGTTGAATGAAACATGAGAATTCTGTTATATTTTCTCATGTTTCATTCAACACCTTTGCTCCCATGTTTCACATCTTTTCTTGGTTGTACCGTACCGATGACAGCTAATGAGCCAGAAACATGCATGTCTGCAGTCACCACTCTTTTCAGTAGCCCCTTCTTCTATTTGCGTGCAATACCCACTAATCTTTTCGTTGTTTATTATATATATATATATAAATATATATATATATATATATATATATATATATATATATCGTTGTAGTATGAATGGAGGCGTACATTGTGACCCAGTGTAATGTAGAAATAAAGAAACTAAGATCAATTTTTTTATATATAATAGTAATAATGACCATATCTGTCAATTGTAGTTTAATTTTTACAATTTTTTTTAGAATTCCAAAAGTTGAGATTATTTTAATAAGGTTTATAAAACTAAATTTAGATAAAAACATATAAAGTCATATTATAATAATAATAAAACAAATAATCAAATATAAATGACAATGAAATGAGTTCACTTAACGCATCATGTAACCTTAGACATAACCAAAATTTAATGGAGGAATATGAAGGACAAACTAATAACTTGAGAAATCAACGATATAGCTACAGTATCTAAATCATAAAAAAGAAAACAATTGTGAATTTTGTAATGGAAGATTTATTATTATTCATATAATACATATAAGTTTTAAAGATCTATTTCCATATAGGGAAGTACAAAAACCAAAAATGTCATATTATGTTGACATGCGTACCAACAAATATGATTGAATACATGAGGGATGAATAAATAAAATTTGAAAATCATTAAGAAACTATGTATGATAATTGAATGAACAAATAGTAGAATAAAAATGGAATAATTACATATATGATATATAATTGTTCATGTTGCCAAAATTATATAATTATAATTCAAGTTTCCACCAATCACAGGACTTTTCAAAATTAAAATAATTAACAAGACAATTTATAGAACTGATTGTGACGTATTATGAAATTATAAACAATATAAAGTATAAATAATATAAAACAACAGGCTATTTATGTGAATAATAGAGTGATTTTGGACAAATAAGAATGACAATCAATCGTAATAAAAAATTGTTTATCTAGTAGTTTATGTACATCCGCTTGAAGCAAGTTTGTTGATAAAAAAACAATTAAGTGTGGCGAAGAAGGTAGAAGCATAAGCAACTCCATGTCGGGGCTCTTAAAATTTTTTTGCGAAAAATTATTAAAATTAAGTATTTAGGTCATTCTACAAAGTAGTTTTACAACCAGAGATCCTACCAACAAATCAAAACAAATTCCCGATCCAAAAGGAGTCTTCTCTAAGTAATATGAGAAATTTGGTGATCTACAGTAGTGAGAAAGGACGCTAAAAGGTACGGACATTTTGAGACAATCGTTTTCTCAAATAACAGGTTAGTGAATTTATTTCTTTGGGCTCCAAAGACGAACAATAAATATAAATGATCATTCAATTAACTAATAAAATAAATATTAAAGGCCATAAATAAACAATACAAAGAACAGTTTTGGAAAATAATTAATATCGTTCAATTTTATAGAGTATAACAATGATTACTCCCTATTTTTCAATCTATCCATGTAGTTTATAAGAGATTTCTAAAAATACTTTTATAGTTTATAGTTGGTAATTTCATATATGTAATTAATCTGTTTCGTTGTTTATGACCATAGAATCTTTTCTTGTTTTATACAAGTTAAAATAACACACAACCACACAAACCAATCATATATATTTCAATTTTCTCAACGTTTAGCGTTATTTAATACTGTGAGATGTGTAACAAAAGACTGCTCTGCGCAAGCGTTGTATATTTTTGAAGGTTGACTATTAATTTCAGTATGCAATAGGAGCACACCATAGGCATCGCATAACTTTATTTCTATAGTTAAATAAAAATGTGATACTAAATAAATAATTAATCATAAGTTTCAATCGGAACATTCTTATCCATATTTTCTTTGAAACAATTTATTAATTAAATCAATATATAAAAGCATATGGTGATTTTTCAATTTATTTCAATCGCCCATGAATCCAACTAAGATTAGGAGTATATATTTTCATGCCCAAATATCAAAATTGATGAGCAGCCGGAGGTAAAATAAATAAGGTAAGTTCGATAAACAAATAATAAGGTATAGTGAAGTAATTATAAAAAAACAATAAATAAAAATGAATAACTATGATTATTAATTCAATTATCGGCCCAACGTAGGGCTATATTAAAAGAATTTGATATAATTGGCCCCAACGTGGGGCAAATTATAAATAAATAATAAAAAAGAAAAACCATAGATATATATATATATATATATATATATATATATATATATATTAATACAATATATATATATATATATATATATATATAAACTTTTTTTATGCTGTCAATAACAACACAACACGTAAAGAAAATATATTTATAATTGAGCTTTTGAACCAAATTATAGAATGAAATGTGTTAAACTAACTAAAGATAATGTAAACATACGAATTCGTTACGAGAAAGCTACTGTGTGAGTGAAACGCGTCAAGTAGTTGAAATTGAAGATTAGTTCAAATATAATGAAGTTTTAAACAAATTATATAAATTATATTGTTTAATTTCATCGTTATATTTATTTATTTATTTATTTAAACGAAAAACCCCCACTACAAAATACAACAGCAAACAATATGATTATGTTTACATTTAACTAACTTAACTAAGTAACAGTAACACAACATGATAATATCATAACAAGCATATATATATACAATCACTTGAAAGGAACCTTAGTAAAGTACTCTTAAAGACTTGGAATGAGCCATTAAAAACATCCAATCTATCCTCTTTATTTTAAAATTCTAGAGATCGGTCTATGAATGAATGTCTACCATAATTAGTGGTGTGAAAACTAATGGAAAATAATTTACAATGCCGCAGCGCTCTTTGTGGAACTTCAAGATATATTTATATTTCAGGCAGCAAGGATGGACATGATGCAATACCATTTAGTATTTAATAAATCAGAGAAATGTCAAACATAAGCTTTCTTTTATCCAGAGTAAGCAATTTTAGTTCATGTAAAATATGAGAATAGTCATGATCAATGAGATTCAAATTAAATCTATAATTACAATATCTCAAGAATTTGTTTTGTAATCTTTCGGGTAATAACTTATAAACAATATAAATACTGAGGCGTCCAAGTAACTGTTCCATATTCCAGTTGAGATCTGACCAACCCAACATAAACAGACCTCACAGCTTCCAGAGATAGATCATTACAATTCCTCAAAGTTAATCCCAACATCCTTTGAGACCCAACCACCAATTGATTGATATGCTCACCAAAACTTAAGTGAGAGTCAAAAGGTATTCCCAAATCCTTAGCCAATTCTTTACTTATCAGAAATTGACCCTCTATTGAATACGAGAATGGGAACATAGTTTCCTTTTTCCTAAAAGACATCTTAAAGCATTTTTCAACATTCAAATCCAACAAGTTTACCCGACACCATTCAGACAGAATATCCAACTTCCTTTGAATTAAACCAATATCGATGTCATTCCAAACCACTAAGAATAATTTGAGATCATCAGCGACCATTAAAAACTCACTCCTTTATATCATCTTTGAGATCATTAACAAACAGGCTAAACAACAACGGATAACAGTGCCCCCCCCCTCTAACCTAGCCTTAAAACTTATCTTCACTAAGAAAACTAAACACCCAGTTCGCTAATTTGTCTGAAAAATCTAAATTTTTGAATTCCTCAATCAACAAGTGATTAACTCTGTCAAGCTTAGGAAAAATCAGTATATATGGCATCAACCTGATCCCCTCTCTCTAAGGCAGCAGACAGCTTACCATTGTAAATAAGCATATTGGTTAACGTAAATCGACCCCCCCCCCCAAAGTGCCGTGCTGCTCATTAATTATAATCTCTTAACACTGCAAATTCAAACAGTTATACATCAGACCATCAAAAACATTTGGGATTGAAGACTGTATAGATACACTGCGATAATTTTTAATATCACTTCTTGAACCTGATTTGAATATCGGAGAAACAAAACTTTCCTTCCAACTATCAGGAAACATACCTGAAGATAAAGATGAATGAAATAGCTTACACAAAGGCAGCATTAGGGATATACTACCCTGTTTCAAGACCAAATTTGGAATACCATCAGACCAATCATTCAACGAAGAGATGCTTTCTTTCAATAAGTTGTTAATATAATTTATCAGATTGTAATACCAGTTATTGTTACATTCTTCATTCTAAAACAAATGTTACTACTCTAACCTTACCTGCTAAATTTTGTATCGGTTATGAACCAAATTTTAGAGGCCTATTCTCTAATCAGTAACAATATCATTCATAGACGTTCGGAACTGCATTGAAAGAACCAATGGAATGCTCAAAGGTGTGCAATACGATCCTGCATTTGTGTCAAGAATTATATATGCTTGTGTTATGCTCCACAACATTATCATCTTCTTCGGCATTTTCCTATATTATGAGTTCGCTGTTATTTCGATCCACAGTTTCCTTAAGTTCCAATCTCCTTCTTTCGGAATATACAAATTGATGAATATCTAATTTTATAGGAAAATGACAACAATTTTGTCGATGAAGATGATATTGGCCGATTGGACGATGCTCATTTATTCATCATCATCATCATCATCATATGCAGCTTCTTCAACCGTTTTGTTATGGTGTAGCCTCCCTTTACATATTTATATATTCCACTTCCATGTGGGCCCATTGTTGTCTATTGCTAGCTATGCGGCCCCAAGTTGATCCTGCGAGTTTCTTTATGTCGTAGTCCCATCTTAAGTTGGGGCGTCTTCTTGGTCTTTTCGCGCCTCGGGGATACCATTGCGTTATCTTTGTGGTCCATCTATCGTCCGTCCTTCTAGCGAGATGCTCCGCCCATTGTCACTTTATGGATCTGATTCTATTTATGACATCTATCACTTGGGTCTTTTGTCTGATCCAATCAAGCCTTTTTCTATCTCTCCTTGTTATTCCAAGCATGCATCGTTCCATAGACCTCAGTGTTACCTGGAGTTTTCTAATGATATCAGTTTTCAGGGTCCAGGTTTCACAGCCGTATGTTAATACTGGTAGTACGCACTGATCAAACGCTTTCTTTTTCAAACGGAGTGACATTCTAGACTTGAAGATGATAGAGTTCTGTCCAAATGTTCTCCATGCTAATTTGATTCTTCTGTTTATTTCTGGAAGTAGAGAGCCTGATATGTGTATTAGTTGACCCAGGTATATGTATTCCTCTACTATTTCTAGGGCAGTGTCATTAATTGTTATTTCTTGTGCGTTTATCAGTTCGTTATACATTATCTTGGTCTTACTCAGATTTATTTTAAGGCCTACTTCGTTGCTTGCTGCATTCAATTCATTTATTTGTTGTTGCATTTCGCCAGGGTTACTCGCTATCAGGATGATGTCATCAGCGAATCTTAGATGGTTCAAGTATTCTCCATCTATATTCAGACCTGTGTTGTTCCAGCCCAGTTTTCTGAAGATGCTTTCTAGTGTTGCTGTAAATAACTTTGGTGATATTGCGTCTCCTTGTCTAACTCCTCTGCTGGTGGGGAATTCTGGTGTGCCCTCATATATCCTAACTCTCGCTTTGGCTTCCCTATATATATTTGCTAGGGTCTCAATATATGGCTTGTCGACCCCTTGTTCTGTTAGGGCATTTATTACTGCTCTGGGATATATAGAGTTTCTCAAAGTCGATGAAGGCTAGTGCTAGTGGTTGGTTGTATTCTTTGGTTCGACTGATAACCTCTTTGAGGGTATGGATGTGATCTATTGTACTGAAGCCTTTGCGGAATCCAGCCTGTTCTCGTGGTTGGGCCGAGTCTAGTGTATTTTGTATTCTGTTGTGAATGATCTTTGTGAACACCTTGTACGTCACTGGTAGTAGACTTATTGGTCTGTAGTTCTTAATGTCTTCTTTGCTGCCTTTCTTGTGGATCAGCACTATAAGGGCGCTGTTCCACTCTTTAGGTATGCTCCTGGACATCAGACAGTTCGTGTATAGTTTGGCAAGGTACTTCCATGTTTTAGCTCCTGCATATTTGAGTATTTCGGTCGTGATGCCGTCATTTCCCGCTGCTTTGCCATTTTTCATGCTTTTCAGTGCCATTTCTACTTCCTCCACCAAAACTTCTGGTATGGCATCTTCTGAGTGTTCTATTATTTCTTCCAAATTTTCAGGGGCCTTGTATAGGTCTCCATAGAATTTGGCTACTAGGTCTATTATTTCATTCCTGTCTGTGGTTCTTGTGTTTCCATCAGTTAATGCAACTATCTGTCTTTTCCCTATTATTAGTGCCCTTTTTGCATTTTTGTAGCTTTTACGGTTTTCTATTGTTGTTTGTACCAGTTTCTCGTTGTAATTCCTGATATCTTCTGCGATTTTCTTTCGTATCGTCTTGCACAGTTCGGTGTATTCAATTCTTTGAATGTTTGTTGTCTTTTTCATTTCTCTTCGTTTTTGTAATAGTGCTTTTGTTTCCGGAGTTAGTTTTTTGTGTTCACCTCGTTGTTGCAGACCTGCCACTTCTACGGCGCAGTTTCGAATTGTGTCCATCAGTTCAGGGTTGTTATATTCCACTTTTTGTAGTCTTTCTTCTAGTAGTGCTTCATATTGGTGAGAGTTCTCTCTCAGCCTTTCGTTGTTTATGTTTTTCGTTGTGTTGGTTTTGATTAGTCTTGACCTTTCTAGTTTTATATCTAAGACCAGTCGAGCTCTAATTAGTCGATGGTCGCTTCCTGTAGTGAACTTGTTGAGCGTGCTTAGATCTTTTACTGTGTTAATTTTATTGGTGAGGATAAAGTCTATTTCGTTCCTGATAGTTGCACCGGGGCCTTCCCACGTCCATTTCCTGTTAGGGTTCTTCTTGAAGAAGGAGTTTGCCACATACATGTTCTGAAAGTGTGCGAACTGTGTGTCGTACTTTGGCATTAAAGTCTCCCATTATGTATTTGAAGTGACTATTGTCGTTGCTGAGCGCTTGGGTTATTTCATTATAGAATTCTTCTATTTCGTCATTTATTAAATAGGGTTAATAATATAGTTTGGAATCAAATTAGAAATAATCTCTTTAATTGAGCAAGACTTATTGTATATTTTAATACAATAATTGAAGAACAATTTTCTTAAGTTTCTTGTGTTATGGCTCTTAGATGGTACCATTTATAAGAATCAAAATAAAAAAAATCAATTATTAAAATAACAATTCCAGAAAATGCACAATTTCCATTTTAATACGATAATGTACTGTAAATTCAAATTAACTCTTTTATAGGAAGATAATTGAAGTTGTTTAGTGAATTATTTTTTTTATGTTATTTTACTAAACACAACGACAATGCAAGCTTTTTAAAGCCTTACATAGGACAACTTTTTATTCGAAGTGATAGAGTAGTACTCCTCAAGGCAGAGCAGTAGAAAATAATTTAACTACTTAGGAAGTACTACTCTATCACTTCGAATGAAAAAATTGGTCTGTCGGGTTTTAAAGAACTTGCACTGTATACGATTTTTCCCAATAATACTGATTAAAGTATATGTAACAGTTTGAAACAAAATTTGAAACATTATGTGAAATAATACTAGACTCAGGTGGCTGTAACTCTGCAAGTGAGTATTAAATTCAATTGCTAACAACTTTTTAAAGTGCAATTTTTTGATATTTTCAAAAATAAAAGTACTTTCCTCTTGAGCTATATTGATACTTTATGACGAATCTTGTTTACTACTAATAAATATTGATATTAGGTTATCACGTTTTAGGATTTAGAACATGTAGAAATGAAGAATAACTTAATAACTAAAATCAATACCAAAAAAGTTGACACCAACTTACGGACAGGGGGCACACTGTGGGCAATTTAAGAATATGAATCCAAGTCCAACACAAAATCATAATCAGGATACTTTACCCGAAGATTAACACAGGTTTAGAATTTTTTCCTCTATTACCCTGCTTTCTTGGACATTTTTTGCAATTTCTTTCAGGATTGCTATTTTTACATTTTCATCATTACAATTACTTTCTTTTAAAGTCTTGCACCCCAGTACTTGACATTGTTCTTTCTTTGATGGTCTTTTAAGTGACTCTTCAACCGAGTGTTCAATTGGTTGATTTTTAGGAATCTTACTTTGATTTGGGGACTCTTTCTCTGATTCTTCTCTAGTTTCTTCATTATTTGGTATGTCTGCAATTTTAAAATTTAAGTGGATATAACCAAATTTAAAGAACCACGTAATTCATACCTATTCCTATTTCATGGACATGGGTTTTGCCTTTGACTACTACCCAACCTTTAACATCTAGTAATTATTGTTCAGTATCTGATAAAGGTTTAATAAGATACCCTATGTTTCCTGTATCTTTTGTGATAATTCTATTCTTTCTTGTCTTTGCTTTAACTTGACACTTCCAGTCGGTAAATGTCTGAAATTGGTAAAAACTATAACAAAAAACATATGTAATTACTGCTTTTATGGATAATGTTAATAAAAAAAGAAAATCAAGTATTATACGTACCCTTTTCCATTCTGCAGAATCCTTAATAGGACCACCTAAACTATTAAATTTGTCTGAAAGCTGTTTCCCTATGTTTTCAATAATAACAGGGCTTATAGCATCAAATTTGTTATTCTTAAACGGTTCATTTTTGTATTCAATTCATCCAAATACATTATACATTGTGCCTATATTGTCTTGGTGTTTTAACTTTGTCTTTATCCATAATAAAAGTTACGTGAGTAAGTGAATAAAAATCTTATTTAACAAAACTTCTATAAACAAATATATAGGTAATCTTGGGTCCGGTGCACTTCGCGACCCTCCGAATTTTGGAGCGATTTTTTTTTATTAGAAAGCCCTATTGTTATAGAACATTTTAAGAGAAAAAAATTCTTGGATTATGCACTTTTGAAAGAGAAAATCGCAATTGAAAGTACTAAAAAACCGCCATTTTTTAAAAAAATTTGACATTTATGTTTGGATTTCAGATAGTCACAAATTTTAGAAGGAGGAGTGTTGCCAGTTCTCATTTCCGTGACTCGTGTCTGCTTGGAAATACTTTATACAATATTTATACTATCTTCATGATTTAAATGTCTGTATTGAAAATGTACTTCTTTGGACGTATTATGTATTTTCCACTGGTGCTAACAGTACGTATATTTTATGTAGTTAGGGTAAATATAAAAAATTATGTATATATTTGTGATTTTTAGTTAAAATTTTAACGTTAAATGTCCCGATAAGTATAAATATTCTTATAACGAACGTATTGTTGATAATTAAAGGAGAAGTATTTACGAGTTTAAAGATGATTGTTAATGTGCCAGTATGATCTATAGAGAATAGAATGTACATATAAAATATGTATACACTTATTGGACCACCAGAAGCATTGAAGATAATCTTAAGTACATACACATGTTTATTTTAAATATGTCTTTAAGAAGTACATTATTATTTTAATTAGATCCAATATAGGTTGTAGCAAACTTCATGTGGAATACAAATTATTTGATATTTTTTCGAGGAGTAGGGATTATATCAAGATTATGTTTCGCTCCACTCCTCGAACCAATTATAATCCGACCAACAGTCACAAATATTTGTAGTAAAACTTTAATGGAATTTTTTATTGCCGAATTAGCATAATTTACAATACTTTACCTAATTCAATTCAATATCGCTTCCTGACCAACTGACAGTTCAAAATGTAACTAGATTATCATTAAATATGAAACAAGAAATATAAAAAAATTACTCACCTAACTTAAGTATATAGACCAAATAGAACTCAACAATGTAGTGAACTAGGGAGGATAATGCGCCGAAGTTTGTTAACTACCTATTTTTTTGTTGTGGGGGACATCTTATATAGACCTTGGAAATGAGTACCAAGTTGCTGGATTCCACCAACCTTGTTTTCATCCTCAACCCTTTATGGGACAAGGAAACGTCATTCTAAAGAGCCATGGTCGATCGCCTACCTGCTAAAACCTACCACCAATCTGTCCGAACTCTGTATCTGATATGTTTTTAAAAATGTGAATTCGGTCAACCCAACCTAACCCAATCTAACCTACTTATCTACTTATGAATATTTAAACTAACCTAACTAAATCCCAACTATAAACTACACAGGATAACGCGCCGAAATATGTTCGATAATATTATTGAATATCGCACTAGGAGGGGGACCAAATACTTGCCACCACATAAACTGATCCACTTATTCCGATAAAAATCTTGAGGACATCACCCCGGACGCCTCAAATATTGTTTAATGGACGACCAGTGGCCTTCAATATGGTTCGTGCACACTCCCGTTACCGGATCCACAAAGGTTCTGGAATGGTTAACTTCCTTATGTATCTAAGGGGATGCACCTCTCAGATTTTTGAGGCCACTATATCCCCTCCAGCAGTCAGTCCATATTTCAGTACCCGGCAATACGTGATGAGAAATTATTGATTCCAGAGTAGTGGCTGTTCGGTTGGGAACAAATACTACATAGACACGTTTATCCGTGACATCATAGCACCCACTGCTCTGGAATCATGCGCCCCCTATTATATTTTCGTTTGGTCAGCAAGGATTCATCGATTTGCAAGATGTGACCGTCCCCACTTAAAAAATGTAAACAATTAAAGTAACCCTACATGGAATCGATACCGGTCAACTTTAGTTTAACTGAAATCAGTTATGCGCGAATTGCACAATCTGTTGAATTTTTCCATTTGCGCGCATTTTTCACAATCTATTCATAGCTGTTCACTCAATTTTTCCATTTGCAAATTGTGTATGTATTCCTGATAGTATTCCTATTTGGGCACGAAATATTTCATATTAATGTGGATAATCATTTGAATTATTGAAGATTGGATTTCCGTTTGAAATACTAAAGCAGATTGATATCGCGAGCGAAGCGAGCGCGCCGGTTCGACGTTTCGCAATTCGCGCGCGCGAATTGCGAAACGTCGAACCGGCGCGCATCTTTCACAATATGTCCATAGCTGTTCACTCAATCTTTTCATTTGCAAATTGTGTATGTATTCCTGATAGTATACCTATTTGAGCACGTATCATTACATAATAATGTGGATAATCATTTGAACTATTGAAGATTGGATTTCCATTTGAGATACCAAAGCAGATTGATATCGCGAGAGAAGCGAGCGCGCCGGTTCGACGTTTCGCAATTCGCTCGCGCGAATTGCGAAACGTCGAACCGGCGCACATCTTTCACAATATGTCCATAGCTGTTCACTCAATCTTTTCATTTGCAAATGGTGTATGTATTCCTGATAGTATACCTATTTGAGCACGTATCATTACATAATAATGTGGATAATCATTTGAATTATTGAAGATTGGATTTCCGTTTGAGATATCAAAGCAGATTGATATCGCGAGCGAAGCGAGCGCGCCGTTTCGACGTTTCGCAATTCGCACGCGTGAATTGCGAAACGTCGAACCGGCGCGCATCTTTCACACTATGTCCATAGCTGTTCACTCAATTTTTTCATTCGTATATTGTGTATGTATTCCTAATAATATACCTTTTTGTGCACGTATTATTTCATAATAATGTTGATAATCAATTGAATTAGTGAGCATTGGATTTCCGTTTGATACACTAAAACAGATTGATATCGCGAGCGAAGCGAGCGCGTCGGTTCGACGTTTCGCAACGAAAGTTGACCGGTATCGATTCCATGTAGGGTTACTTTAATTGTTTACATTTTTTAAGTGGGGACGGTCACATCTTGCTAATCGATGAATCCTTGTTGACCAAACGAAAATTGCGAAACGTCGAACCGGCGCGCATTTTTCACAATATGTCCATAGCTGTTCACTGAATTTTTTCATTTGCAAATTGTGTATGTATTCCTGATATTATACCTATTTGAGCACGTATCATTACATAATAATGTGGATAATCATTTGAATTATTGAAGATTGGATTTCCGCTTGAAATACTAAAGCAGATTGATAACGCTAGCGAAGCGAGTGCGCCGGTTCAACGTTTCGCAGTTCGGGCACATCTTATATTCCGCGGTAACAAGTTCACATTTTGGAGCCTAATTAACAATCCCTCATCGTTTAAATTAATAATCGAATTTAGTTGGAAAACGTTTTTGACTTCCATTTTGACCGCCCTCAGAATATTTTCATAATACTATCACTTTTTTTTCACTTGCGATTTCTAATATCCAATCCTATCCCAATAATGAACTCAACAATATAATAACACTTTTATAATGACCATAAACGAAGGAAAGTGCATTTAGAAATAACGTAGGCATCGTTCCGCGTAGGGAAAGGAATAATTTATTGAATATTTAAAAAGGTCGCGGAATGTCGACGTTACTTAAGCGCAGGCGTAGATTACTATAGTTGCAACCCACGATACAAACATACTATATCGATCGTGACTGCAATCGTGCACAAGAGTAGATTATCGATGAATTTGCCTATAAACCTTTCAAAACAAATCGATAATGTATGAAATTCGTCATGAGAGATTTATATTCTGTTGTTTATTGTCGATTCTGTGGTCCAGCAAAAAAGTTTGCTTTGATCTCTTTCATTTAATGTAACGTATAAATCAAATGTAAGATGAACAGTATATTCTAAGGATATTTATTATTTCAAATTTCATTATTAAGTACACATGCAAATACTTTCATATTTTTATAATATATTCATATATCTATTACAACACAAAATTAATTCAACTGAAAGAAAATAAAGACCGTTTGACAACGCTGCTAAAACTCATATGATGACAGAAAAATATCCTAATTTGTGACCCTGGCTGTCTAGACATAAGACGTAAGTGTCTAATTTATAACCTATAAGTGTCAAGTGAAAATAATTATGCATATGAATATATTTAAAATTTGGCAAAATTTAAGTATTTCCTTCCGTTTTTTTTTTGTGAAACAGACTTATGTTTATTTCAAGATAATAACCTTTACAATTTGAAGTGAAAATATTTATCGAAAAATAGCATTAACTAGTGTTGAAAAAGTACCATTTTTCGAACTAAATTCGTGATTTTTAAAGTAATTACTGAATGATCCAGCGAAATTTTTGTTCTAATCTGCTTTATTTAAGGTGAGCTATCAAACAAAATTAGAATTAACATAAAATTCGGAGGGTCGCGAAGTGCACCGGAACCGTAATCTTTTCCAGCCTAACACAACTACACAATATGTCAAAAATATACCAACCCTTATAAAATTGTAAAAATATTATCGTTATGTTTTGTCTTTAGATTTTAACGCAACGATATTATTACAGAATCTACTCTGAAAAAATATCCTTAACATAATAATCGTTACCGTAACGACAAATTACAGAATAGCTTTTGCTGTTGGACTAAATACACTTCGTGAAAATGTTCCAAACGAGTAAATTATTATTATTTCTTTGCCTCTTCAATTTGGGTTTGTAGAATTCATTTTTATAGAAGAAATTGATAAACATATTTAAAAAGCTTGTTTATATTTATATTTGACATAACAAAATGACAAATGACATTTGTATTGTAACGTCAACTGACGCTGTTGTGAGGGACGATACAATTCGATGATTGTAGGAACGGTGCTCGAGAATATCATTTTTAGGAACTATTCACAAATAGAGCATTCACAGCCTTGCGTATGCATGACGTTGGGAACGACGTCAAGAATAACGAGATTCAGGGCATCAGGGTGAATGAAATTTAATCATCGACCACCACACCTGCAATAAATGAATTACCGGTAGCGACATTGATTTTTTTAGCGAAATATGGAAACCACACATGAGAAACCTTAAACTTTAGAAATATTTTTACAAAAGTTACAACTTTCATTTTTTAGAACTGAATATCTTTTTAATAAATACATGGAAAATTATCATTGATGCTGCAAATGGAACATCATATATGAATTATATGGCAAATGTATGCATCTTTGCCTGTAGATAATATACTTTTTGTTTAATTAAAAAAAATAGCATTGCGAGGAGAGGGAAAAGACGAAATTTTCGATAGAAGAGTGTCTGTCGTCTAGCGCAAAAATATTTAAAAGAGGGCGGAGTCGAGACGTGGCATGGCGCGAGTGACGAGCAGTCACTCTTGATATCACCAAAATGTCATCTAAAATATTATGCAGACTAGGAAAATAAAATGATTTTTACCTACGACCACCCCTGTAAGTAGTCAAAAACACACAGTCGGCAATCAATGTAAGACGTCTATTATGCACGGTAACACAAAACGCACCGCTGTAAAGTAAATCGCACGGCTTCCATAGCAACCACTAAGCAACTGTCAATAGACGTAGCCATTTTATTCAAAATTTATTACTTAGATATTTGACGTTAAATTTTATTCTATATATAAGTGGTAGATAACATTTATTAGATATGAGATTGCATTTAAAAGTATGAGTTATATGATAATTGGTTCCGTTTCATTCAATCCGCATCTTTTAGCTGTCTGAATGTATCTCATATTAGTACACAATAGTATATTATACACCAAGCGACTAAAGTGGTCCATTTAATCCCGCGCGTGGTGTTTAATTCCTGAGGGAAGTAATCCACCTAAGGGATTAATGTCACTTTAGTCGAGAGGTCTATACGCTATTTTATGCAATTCCGGTAATTCTACATACATTTTTAATAAAAATAAATACTACTTAGGACGGACTTTTACGAAACTTGGCTGGGCATCGAGGGTGAACTTCTAAGATGCTTGGCTGGGCATCGAGGAGCGACTTTTATAAAACTTGGTTGGGCATCTAGGATGTACGTTTTTACTTGTACTTTAAATTCCTTAATAAGATTATAAACACAAGTACAAGTGGGTCGTAGGTAAAGTATAGTACGTAACTCGTATTTTAACGCATTTTACGCACTCACGGAATTACCACTCGCCGCTACGCGGCTTCGTGCGCAACTTTTCCGTTCGTGCGTAAAATGCTTCTTACAACACACGTTACGTAATATACTATTAACAGAACTATATCCGTCAACACTTTTAATCAAGTCTCTTCGCGTCACATCCTGTGACGATTAAATTAACATTTATAAGAAAAGTTTCTGAAAGTTAGCGAAGCTTTATCACAATAAACTATCATTCACCACCATAACCTAAAATCACACACTGTCATCATTTTTTGTAAACGCACCAAAAGAATAAAAAAAGTGCATTTTAAGGTCGGCAGAGTATATATTTCAGTAAAAAACTACACAATTATTTGTTTTTATTAACAAATCATATTATACTACGCCTATGATAGCCGGGAGTTACCAGTTTGGTCGATGTAAGTACCATCAGTTACGTGGAAAATACAGTTAACATTGATAGTAAAATTATTTGGCATGGTACTGCATCAATTTAACATGAGAGATGTTGCATAAGACCACATAATAATTCACTTTCTACGATATTGATTGAGATTGAATTGATAATTATTGTCCAACTGTGTTAATTTAGACATATTTGTTGTTCCGTTGACCTCCTCGTTTCCCGCATAACCTATTTAAGTGGAATTGGTCAGTAGTGAAACGTAATTTTTATTTCTTCAATCTTCTTTTCTAACTTAGGATAAAATATTAGGTGACTAATCAGTGCTATATGAAAAAAAATATTTCTTGTTTTTAAATGAAACTCGCGGTCTCTAGTTGATTCCACAATATAATACAAGTTATTGAAAATTCTAAAAAATTGACAATTGTTTCGATAAATCAATAGTGCTATTCAACGCGCCAATCGATTACAATCATTTCCTGTCATTTAAAAAACAACATGTTCAACAATACACTTTCGATATAAATCGATCACTCTGATTATAATCGGTCTAAAATTATGATGCTATTGAAAACAATCGTAAATCGGAAGCATGTGATTGGTCGAAAAATTTAAATAAACTACAGTTTGTCTATGAGTTATGTGATGTGAGTGATATTTTGCAATTGTATATTACATTTTTAGTTTAACAGAACAGCTTCTATAAAATTAAACGTGATTAAACTAAATGAACTTGTGAAAAGTGTGGAATACACGTGAAATGAACTAAAATAATGATGAGGTTATGTCACTAAAAATGACAATTTTTTTTGGTCGTTCAACGAACATCAATCCGTTTTCGATTTCGATTATAAACTAAATCGGAATCAAGATCGAAGAGTTGAATAGCACTATAATCATCGTCAGAATGACAGAAGTTACATTTCATTTTATGCCTACCTGATGTTTAGTAGTTATTTTTGGCTAGACCAAGAAGTAACCTAACTTGTGATTGGCTTAATATATGTTTATAGAAAAAAGAAGAAGATGTGATATTACAAATATTGAAGCTTAGATATTATTAGCCCTATAGTGATATCCTGGATATCATTTTTCCAATTAAGATCAGTATAACTGTGCAATGATATAGAAAACCAGGAAAACTATATCTGCTGATCTTTACAATGATCACTTAAGAAGACAGTTTATTAGTGGAGAACTCCCTAGATTTAACTGTTCATTGACAACTTCATATTGTGGGTTTCTTAAATGTCTTCTAATTTCCAGTTCTTCAAGGAAATCCAGTTCTTGTTTCTTTTCACAAATATGCAGCACTTCTAGTTCTGTGTTAGGTGTCAATGAATGATTGGTGTCAAGTAGATGTTTTGCGTAGTGGGATTTATCTGGTTGTTTTAATCTGTATGCTCGTAAGTGCTCACTGTATCGTATTTCAAAATTCCTAAGGGTCTGACCCAAATAGACAGCATTGCATTCTGGACATTTGAGTTTACATATACCTGACTTCTTTAATAGTGGTATTTTTGTTTTTACATTTAACAATTTTGTACTAACGTTACTTTCTGTTTTAAAAGAAATTGTTGTATTCGTTGCTGAAGATATTATTTTTGAAATATTATTAGAAATATTTCCTGCATATGTGATGGTTTTATAAGTTTTAATTTCATCAGCTTGTTTAGGATATATTAGTTGTAATGCCACTTTTTCCACAACAATATAAGCATATTCCAGGAAGTAAGGGTCGAGACAGTCAAAAATATTTCTTTTATTTAACACAAATTTCCCCGCATCAACTACTAAGATTTATTAGCAGCTGGGACAATACACAACAATTGTACAGTAGTAAGGAAAAAGAGTTAACTTTGATAGTACATGTGGTAGTTTCTCAACATTATTTTCTAAATGTTCTCCAGAAAGGTAGACAGTGAATTTATGAATTTGTAGCTGCACTAAGATATAACAGAATGTGGATTAACAGAATGTGAACTCACATTTAAGTGCCCATGTAGCCAAATAGCTTCAATCGCTGACGTTTTTCTACGTGGACAGTTTATTCGAGGACTAATAGACGATTAGCTTAGAGAACAAATTTTAGAGTCAAACATAACAAGTTTTGCAGACATTCTCGATCAAGCAGTGTATCTCGAAGCATCTACAATCGAAAGTAGCTTACGCAGCGTCCTAATTCCAGCCACTCAAATTTCAATGATGTTAATAAAGTATCTAGTTCAACCAAATCAAAATACTCGACAGTACTCTAATAAACGTTTCGCAAGAGCAAACCATAAACATTCTCGCAAACAACATGCGGACATAAAGACCGTAGGCATTTAAAACCTATGCTTAAGATGTGGTCGTGATAATCATTTCAGCTTAGAGTGTTGATAATATAAATCTAAATTTAAATGCAAAAAAACATGGTCACTGGTATCGAAACTAGGTATAGGTGATGATTGACTGATTATGTTCGTTACTTGTTATTGCTAACTTACTGCCAGCCTACGTACGTAATTTTCTCTCTCAGAACAAGTACAAGTGTCAATATGTTCATGCACTTGCTTCTTCTTTTTCATAGCTCCAAAGGAGCGTCCTGTTGGTGTTATATACTAAGCATTTTATTGTCACCAACAGCACCCTATTTTATAAATGACTACGCGGCTGTAACTTTTAAATTTCAAATTAGGGTTTTGTTGCCATTAAAACTAAGATGGAAAACAGTGTTTTACATAATATGAAATAATTCGACGGCGGTGATTCTACACCGGAAGAGATTACGCAAAAACCAAGACAGGTTACACAAAATTTGCTACCTGAAAAGTCAAAGGGTAAATATAACCAAAGATATAAACATTTTATGAATTGGTGTTTATTGCATAATATTAAAAGGTACAGCGAAAATGTTATTTTCAACAACTCATCTCCAGTTTTCTTTGACTCGTTCATCTCATACCATTGAAAGGTACAATCAAAATATTTCGCGCCTTTCTTTTTGTCATTTTAGAATGTAAACATTTATGTTTAGGATAAAAACTATTGTGTGTTCGACGCCGCGAAAGTGGTTTTTCTGGCCTCCAGAAGTGACCAGGCTCGTCTACACCTCGCATGGCCATTTCTTCTGTCGGTCCGGAAAACCAGAACTTTCGCGCCTAGGTACACAAATAGCTATTATTTTACGGTAATATAAAGTGTTTGTTTACTTCCGCAAATCAATATGATAATTGACGGCTTGACTGACGGTAATAGTATATTATTTTATATGGAGGAAAAGTGATACTTTTCACGACGCGCTCATGTTTAACAGCCGAACGGAGTGAGGCTGGTAATAGAGAGCAAGTCATGAAAAGTAACTTTACCTTCAAATTAAATATGTTGTTTTTTCTTCAAATGTCGACAAATTAATGCAAAAACGTCTCTTTTTGGTAGTAATAATTTTTAAACATAATTGGGTTCGCAGGGCGGTTTATAACGGTGTCGGTGAGTAGGCACAGGTTGTTGCTATAGTACTGTAACATAAAGCTGTCAGTGGACACAGTCAACAATATTAATGTGTAACAAGCCGATCGCCTGTTACGATTTCTATCGGACTATGGTATTTTAATTTCGTTGTACTAATGTTTCGAAATTAAAAAACTTGGTTCTCTTCCAAATTTCGTATATTTAAACGATATCGTACATTGGAAAAGACTCTTCCTATCAGTAAATTTTTTTTCTCTGTGTTTATTCTGTTTTATTTCAAATTATAATATAGACTGGCGTTTGATGAATTTTGTATGTTTAATTCTTTTTTATTGTAAAAAAGAAACATTTTATATTCTTTTTGAAGCAAATTTTTAATAATTTCTTTTCATTCTTTTTTGTAGCTTCATACTTCCGCATGTTCTGTTTATTTAGGGAACAAAGCGAATATGATAGAACAGACTCCTGTTAGTTTTATTTTAAAATCTAGATTCAATTTTTTATGTGTTGAAGCATAAGCTGCCTATCTGTTCTATCTATTCCTTCCTTCCCAGAATTTTTCCTTGATTTTTACTCTTTTTTTCTTTCCTCAGCTCTGCAGCCCCTGGGTAGGCCCTATGAAAATACCACCCATAGAACAACCAAAAGCGGCCGGGAAGGATTCAAGACCTCATCTTCATCGACTAGGACCTAGCTGAGAGCTGAATAATTCCAGAACCTCACCAAGATAAGACCTTTGTCTTATACTCAATTCATGGAAATCTAGATTCGTCTTGTATTTTGGATATGCAGTTAATGTGAATTATCTATTGAGTTATAAATAAATATAATTTGCTCAACATTTGATATTTGATTTTCAGCAATTTATATTAACTTGGACCATCGCGTTAAAATATTTTTAGTTTTTCGTTTTGTTAACTTAAAGTAAATATAAGGTTTTCCAGCTTTTAACCTCTTTAGTTTTTTTGTTTAATTTAAGTATCGCTTAAAAAACTGGTGGCGTCCAATTTAATATCTATTGTTCACCCCATCCCAGTCATTGCTATGAAAATACATTAACTGGAGTTGAATACCACAACCTGAGGAAGAGTCCCAAGACGGGGGAAAACATATGTTACAAATTTATTTTTTACAATTATTGCGTCTCCGGCTGCGTTTTAATTCCGAATTGATAAGCAGTTTTATCACTTTTCCCTTTGCTGGCGGGAAAGTGAAAACTAAAGCTCCGGCGGAGGAAAAAATGAAACTTTACGGTCGCCTACACAGTCGAAAAATGACAGATTTACTGACGTTTGAAGAAAAAAATCATTTTACAGTACTTCCTTCCAGACAATATTTGCTGTACGTCGGCCGCTGTGTTTGGAAAAAATTGAAAGTAAAGTTGATTGTGCACACATAACTTTCCTCAAACTCAACGAATTTAAACAGGTAATAGCTCAAAAGAAAGGGCTTGATCCACTGAGTGTTCTTAGACTTGTGTCAACAGCCTACGTTGATTAGAACTCTAGTTGTAGAGGTTTGAGTGAAGGAAAATCTTGGAAAAATTGAATGTAAAGTTGATTGTGCACGCATAACTTTCCTCAAACTCAACGAATTTGAGCATTTAATAGCTCAAAAGAAAGAGCTTGATCCACTGAGTGTTCTGAGAGTACAACGATCAAGTTCCATTTATTAGAAGAGGAGCTATGAGAATTCGAATTGCTTGAGTGAATGTGTCCCATAAGAAATGTACAGGGAACAATCGCGTTTGAGTATAACTTGAGTAAGGTGGGAGTTGAGTAAATTTCAATGATTGTTGACATATCTGTATCTGAATACCTTTCATTTAGAAAAAATGAAGGAAATCGGCCGGATAGAACGGTCAGACTGACTTCAGTTTTCATAATTTTTTTTAATTTATAAGAATAATACCTCGATTGTTCTGTTTGAAGATCTATGATGGTCAGTAGCATGTGTGTTCTTTCAAGAACAAATTGGTTGCGAATATTCATATTCACAAGTAGAAAACAATCGTTCTCAAGCTACCTTATTAAAATATTTACAAGATGCTCGTTGATTAGTAACCATTTTCCAATTGGTATTAGCTACGTATAATAAAGGTTTTGGGAGGGCAATTTTGAACAGGTGGAAAAAATAATAGTTTGCTAGCAGGTGGGACGAAGCGTTAATTAGGGATTTATTTGAGGTACTATCATAGTTTGATATCTGATTTTTTTAAAAGAATACAGAGAAAATGGATATTAAAACTGCATGTGATTTAATACTAGTTTTAAACAATAAGATGGAGATATAATATTTATATAGGGTGTCCCAAAGCTCTGGTCTCGGACGATTGCGCAATTAAGTTGAAATATAGAATTTTCAGAATTTGGTTAAAGTTGTATCATAAACGAACACATATTCCGAAAATATTATTGACTATAAAGGGTAATCCAGAAAGGTATGGCGATATTAACTTATATTTCTTTAAATGGACCACCCCATATTTTATCACAAATCTGAATTACTACGTTAAAGAGCTTTTCAAAAATATAGGGTGTTACCAGATTATGAAGGGTATTTTGTGAGATATGGTCAATAGTGTACAAAAATTATCCTTAATTTGTCACCCCGCTGGTCACTAAATCCAGTAATGTATGAAGATTTTTTCAATTGGTTAATATTTTGACGTTATTAGTTTTTTAGAAAATAGGGTAGATTGGTATCTCGTATATTTCTAAATACGGGTTGAAAGAATACTTCAATTAAAAAATGTTTTAAAATGTTTATATTGTATTGTCATTTGTTAGCGAGTGAAGTAATCTTTCAAACGATTTAGGATTTGTATGGCCAATTCCATTAAGCAGAACGAGAATGTCATTAAAACTGTAAAAAAATAAACGGTTTTAAAGATTAAAACTAACTTTTCCGCATCTGTGGCCCTGAACAATATTCTATCATAAAATTGTCACGTGTATACACTTCGGGGGATGCATCGTGTTAACAAACCGAACTTTCTCCAAAAATGTTAAATATCTGGATTTATAGGACCCGCTGTACTCGTTCTAGTCAGCTGAAAATCAGAAGAGGGCATATGTGAGACATCTTGAACAATGTTCAATCATAAAATTGGTCACTTTTATATACTCTGGAGGCTGTATCGTGCTAACAAATTGAAAATTCTCAAAAAATTTGGTACTTCAAATAACATAGCACTCGTTCTACTGGCGTTGGTGAGCTGAATATCCGTGGGGTTCATCTTTGAGACGCTCTGAATTATATCCAATCATAAAATTGGTCACTTGTATATACTCTGGAGGCTGTATCGTGCTAACAAACTGAAATTTCCCCAAAAATGACAAAAATATCATACTTAAACTATAGCACCTGTTGTACTGGCTCTGGTGTGCTGAATATCAATAGGGTTCATCTGTGTGATGTCCTGAATAATATTCAATCATAAAACTGGTGACTTGTTGAACTCTAGAGGCTGTATCGTACTAACAAACTGAAATTTCCCCAAAAATTACAAAAATATCATACTTAAAGTACTATAGCACCGGTTGTACTGGCTCTGGTGAGCTGAATATCATTAGGGTTCATCTGTGTGATATCCTGAATAATATTCAATCTTAAAATTGGTGACTTGTTGAAATCTAGAGGCTGTATCGTGCTAACAAACTGAAATTTCCCCAAAACGGACAAAAATATCATACTTAAAGTACTATAGCACCTGTTGTACTGGCTCTGGTGAGCTGAAAATCAATAAGGTTCATCTGTGTGATGTCCTGAATAATATTCAATCATAAAATTGGTGACTTGTTGAACTCCAGAGGCTGTATCGTGCTAACAAACTGAAATTTCTCAAAAAATTACAAAAAAGGCGTACTTCAAGTACCATAGTACCGTTGGTCTGGCTCTGGTAAGCTGAAAATCAATAGGGTTCATCTGTGACATATCCTTAACAATATGCAATCATAAAATTGGTGACTTGTTGCACTCCGGAGGCTGTATCGTGCTAACAAGACATGTAACGAAAAGTGGCCGACGACAACGACGACATACACACAGGGTTTTACTTTTCGGCCCAACTTATCTAATATGTGAGAAAAGTATTGGTATACCTCAAAAAAAGTTGCAATTTTGAAAATGTTTTTGAGTCACTTTCACGTTTTCCATCAACAACAACACGTAAAAACGGTTTTTAGAAAAAAAATCCTGTGTGTATGTCGTCGTCGTCGTTGTCGTCAGCCACTTTTTCTTACATGTCTTGTTAGCACGATACAGCCTCCGGAGTGCAATAAGTCACAAATTTTATGATTGAATATTGTTAAGGACATATCACAAATGAACCCTATTGAATTTCAGCTCACCAGAGCAGGTACAACGGGTACTTGAAGGACGATATTTTGTCATTTTTTGAGAAGTTTCAGTTTGTTAGCACGATACAGCCTCCAGAGTTCAACAAGTCACCAATTTTATGATTGAATATTATTCAGGACATCTCACAGATGAACCCTATTCATTTTCAGCTCACCAGAGCCAATACAACATGTGCTACAGGACTTTGGGTACGATATTTTTGTCATTTTTGGAGGAGTTTCAGTTTGTTAGCCCGATACAGCCTCCGGAGTATATACAAGTGACCAATTTTATGATTGGATATTATTCAGAGCATCTCAAAGATGAACCCTATTAATATTCAGCTCACTAAAGCCAGTACAACGGGTGCTATGGTACTTGAAGTACCAGATTTTTGTCATTTTTGTAGAATTTTCAGTTTGTTAGCACAACACAGCCTCCAGAGAGTATACGATTGATCAATTTTATGATTGAATATTGTTCAAAGTGTCTTACAGATGTACCCTATCGATTTTCAGTTGACTGGAGCGAGTACAGCGGGTCCTATAAATCCAGATATACTAAATTTTTGGTTATTTTTGGAGAAATTTCGGTTTGTTAGCACAATACATCCCCCGAAATGTATAAAAGTAACAATTTTATAATAGAATATTGTTCAGGGTCACAGATGCGGAAAAGTTAGTTTTAATCTTTAAAACCGTTTATATTTTTGGAGAAATTTCGGTTTGTTAGCACGATACATCCCCCGAAGTGTATACAAGTAACAATTTTATGATAGAGTATTGTTCAAGGCCACAGATGCGGAAAAGTTAGTTTTAATCTTTAAAACAGTTCATTATTATTAATTTTTGAATGACTTTACTGAATATTGAAATAATACTGATAGGGCGATAATTATCGATTACGGAGGAATCGCCTTTTTTTAAAAGAGGAAGCACTTTGGATAGTTTAAAAATATCGGGATAAATACCGGTGTTAAAAATAAGATTTTTGAGTTCCGTGAAAGGATTTGCAGCAATAGGATTGGTCTCCTTCAAGATGCGGCTATTGAGTTCATGAATATCAAGACAATCAGAATTTGTCAATGAATTAATGGCTGAAGAGACCTCAAAGTGAGTGACCGGGTGTAAATAGAATGAACCGCAAGGAGCAGGAAAATTTTTAAAACATAAGAGCTCGGCTTTAGAATTGTTAGGAAGAGATTGAATGATATTGACAGCAATTTCACAAAAGAAGGTATTTATCTCATTTGGTGACAAATCAGGAGTTATTAAGGAGCATATGTTTATGTGTGTATAAAAATCAAAAAGTATCAAAAATAAAAATTTCTAGATTTGCCGCCTATATCTCAAGGGACAATTAGTAAAATAGTTAAGCAATTTTAGGAGTTTGGACATGTAAGGCAGTTGAAAAAAGCAGCTGCCAATGTACTGAGTGATGATGTGAAATTAGATGTGACGTTTGAGTTTGAGGAAAACCATACTTTGAATAGACAACCATCTACAACATTAAATGTCATACATCGATACTATGAATATTAAAATAAAATAAAAGAAATCCCCATAAAATGATACCTACTCAGGATCTCCTGGAAGAAGATTTTGATAGGAGAACGTATTTTTGTTAGTCAATGATGTACATGTTGGTTAATAATATTATCCAATAGAAGGACGTTATGTTTTCTAAAGAGTACACTTTTTCACTTAACGGTCATGCTAATCATCAAAATTGCCGCTACTGGTAAACGGAATAACTGGGGACCCTATGGTAGTAAATACACTAAAATCCAACGACTTTTACATCCTATAAAAACTCTACTATATGAAGTTCTTCTGTCAATTTATGATAAAACATTCCAAATATATCTCATTCATTAAAAGCCGATTTTTAATTTCGACATTCAATTTACGATTATGTTTGTTAACATATCCTAACCGGTCATTAAAAAAATATATTTTGGAGATATCCGGTATTTAATAACGTTCATGTTCAGCAGGTTTGCCTGATAGTTCTTATTTTTTTTGCAAAAAGTAACGTAAAATGATGTAATTATTATTGAAAACAGCTCCGGAATCAATTCTAAAGTTAATTCAAGCTTCAAAATATTGACTTTCAACAAATAAAATGTGGATTAATTGCATTCCAATACTTGCAATTGTGTCTTTAATTCACAATTTAAATAAAAGGTAACATTCATCTGAAAAACATATAATGTATGATTGGCATTCCCATGTATTCACTTTGTAAAAATCTCGCAGAATTCAAGACGACGATCGTGAATGATGACTTTGTTTAATTCTTGTACCAATGGTATTTTATATGGATGAAATTTATGGGATTTTAAAATTTTATGGACACCACTTCCCAGTACACCAGAAACCTGAGCTACTTTCTTTATCGACTGGGTATTCTCTCAGGCACTGAAAAAACTTGAACTGGAAATGAAGAAGGCCACATGATCAATGCATCATTATACATACCAGGAGTCGAAACCGGGAACATATGGAATTCGAAAACCGAAAGAACAACAGCGTTATTTATACAGGAAATAGTAAACAAGGTTATTGATAAAAAATATGCGGGTTCACTTCAAAAATATCTGAGGTAATGGACCACGCTAACTACTAATAATAAACTATTAAAAGATAAATATCATCCATAACTTAAATGTAACTGACAGTAATTTTTGAAGTAAACTCAAAGTCAATATGTCACAGCATTCTTTAATAATTGTCAAACAGCTACTAGTTTCGGCCTACATAAGGGCCATCTTCAGTCTACAAAAAATTATGGTATAAGTAAAAGGAACGATTACAAAAGTCTCCAATTCTTTCATCAGCCGTATAAGGTGTTCCCACCAGCTTCCCCACCAAGCAGCTGTTGGAGGATTAATTTTCCAGTCTATTTGGTGAATTGTTGTACATCTCTGTGCTACTTCTAAACAATTCAAGTCTTTTAAAGCTATGGCGCATCCAACAAAATTTGTTCCGCAGTCTGTATATTTTGTTGAAGGTCGACCTCTGCGGGCAATAAAGCTTCTTAGTGTCTGAATAAATGCATTGCTTGACAAGGATGAGGTTAGTTCAAGGTGCACAGCTCGGTAGATAGCACAAGTATACAGTACGATCCAAACCTTTTCATTTGATTTTAGATACAAAGGTCATGCTAAATCTATGCCTACAATCTCGAACACTGCAGCATCACGAACTCTGTTTTCTGGGAGACATATGGCGGTAGCTTCAATCAGTTTTCTTTTGAATCTCCTGCAAGTGATACATCTACTAATTACTGATTTAATAGTGCGTCTACATTGAAGAATCCAGTAATTTCCTCTAAGGATACTCATCAAACTTTGAACTCCAACATAATTATTCCTAATGTGTCTAAGGACAATTTGTTTTAGTGACGAAAGTACTTTCTTCCTTAATGGAAATGTTAATACAAAAAATGTGAGGTATTGGAGTGACATAAATCCTCACATGTTTCATGAAAAACATACACAGTTCCCATTTAAAGTAAATGTCTGGGCAAGTATTTTGGGAAACAACATAGTCGGGCCTCTTTTTATGAACTCTAATTTAACAGGTGAAGTATAACTCGAGATGTTAGAAAACGCAATTGAACCGTTAATTTTTCAAATTCTGGAAGATGATCCAGGTGAATTTGGTAACTTGGAAATACCGTTCCAACAAGATGGAGCTCCTGCACACTATTACTTTGCAGTAAGGCGTTATCTAGACGAGGTTCTGGTAGATGGATTGGACAACGCGGTCCAATAGAATGGCAAACTCGGTCATTGGAGCTAACACCTTCAGATTTTTTTCTGTGGGGATGCCTTAAATCTAAAGTTTACGTTACAGCTCTTGGCGATATTGACGTATTAAAACAACGAATTGTTGAAGAATGTAGGGCAATTTCCCCTGACAAATTTTATCGAATCTGACAAGAAATTAATAATAGGGTGTTTTACTGCCAGGAAGTAGATGGAGCACATTTTGAACAATTATTATAAGAACTTGTTCTTAAATAGTTATTAATTAAATGCTAGACTCAAATTTTAGTGTTTATTTATTGTAACCATCAAAAACAACGTAAATCCAAAAAAAATTAGTTTAATTGAGTAGGTATTTTAAATACCTTTCAAACGAGGTGTCACTTGCCAGAAGGTCCCATTTAATATTATTGGTCTCAGTTGCCTGATAACGTCACCGACGCGTATTATGTCACCTGTTATCACTAGTAGAGAAGCTTACAATAGTTCATTTTCACGCTCCAAATTTCATCGTTCTAAGTATCACCGCTTAAAAGAAAAGAACGGGGAGGCGACCTTTGAGAAGAACTGTATATGTATATACCGACAAATTACATAATACCAGGTACCTGCATCTCAACTTTGAGTACAGCTAGGATTTCACTGTAGCATCACCTCAGCGCTCCAAGTCAACTGACAAAATTCCATCGTGATGTGTGAACGCGCTCTTATTTTACGGCCATTCGAAAATTGATATTTTGTATGATTAAAAAGTTACTGTATATATACTTGCATGCATACTATAAACTTTTGACTTTCACTATATGTTTCTTAGAAACTATACATCAGATCAAAAAAAAGCTTTATGAAAGACTATTTATTACTTCGATATGAGTTTAAATTTATTGCGTGTTCTTGGGCTTAAAATTGTTAAATTAATGCATAACCACACCGGACCTCCTGACGATGGAAGTCACCATCATTGCAGTCCAAACAGGTTTCGGCGAAATACGGATCGAATCAGCCTACAAGAGACCTACAGACGACCTGCATGAAGAAGATGTAGAAGTCCTCCTTCCAGACGGCAACCAAGGTGTCCTGATGGGAGACCACTACGCCAAATCCAGAGCATGGAACAGCAGACACCTCAACACAGCAGGAAGAAAGCTGACAAACATCGCAGACAGACGACCAGAGCTGCACGTCATACGACCACCAGGATCAGCACAAACACTTGCCAGAGGAGCAGCAGACGTACTGGACATCGCCATACTACAAGACATCTCAGAGGTATGGGACACCACCAACGGAGAAGGAGGAAGAGCCAGTCATCCTCACGCCGGGAGAAGGCGAGAGAATAACAGGAAGAGAAGTAAAGGAGACCGACTGGAAGAAGTTCAAGTGCAGAGCCGTACAGCTGATTGGACCAATACCGTTCATCGCCAATGCAGCTGAACTGGACGATTATCTGAGACAGCTAGAAGAAGCTATCCAACAAGCACTGGAAGACAGCACGACAACGAGACGGGTGGACCACTACAAGAAGTTCTTCAACATCAGAGACGAACTACGAGAGCTCATCGGTATGAAAAGCAGAGCCAACAGGACAAGAAACCCAGAAGACAAGAGAGAAGCGAACAGACTCAAAGAAGAGGTCAAGACGCAGCTGAAGCAACACCGTTCAAAAGACAGGGAGATCAGGTTAGAAGAACTGGACCCAGGCACACCAGGACTATGGAAGCTCGCCAAAATCCTGAGGTAAGGCAGAAGAGATATCCCAACAATACACTGAGTCAACAGTCTAGCCCACACAGACGAGGAAAAAGCAGAAGCTTTCAGAAGAACCATGGAACGTCAGTACACCATGAACGAGCACCCAGACGAGGACATGGACTTCTCAGACCACGAGGAAGATGAGGTCCAATACCAAGACGTCAAAAACGACGAGCACGGAAACCTACGCTACACAACCCCTGAGTAAGTAGCCTACATCATCCGAACCAGACACAAGGGAAAGGCACCAGGGAAAGATGGCATCACCAACAACGCCCTGAAGCAGTTACCAAGAAAAATAGTGGTATTCCTGACAGCCATCATCAACGAAATACTGAAGACCAAACACTTCCCAAGCGAATGAAAAGAAGCGGAGACCACCATGCTGAGGAAGAGCGAGAAGGACCCAATGTTCCCCCAGAACTACAGGTCTATCCCTCTCCTCACCAAGATGAGCAAGATAGCTGAGAGGGTCAATTTGAAGGAGCTTCAAGAGGAAACAGAAGCCATCGGGATACTTCCAGAAGAACAGTTGGGATTCAGGAAACTACGAAGCCGAAGACCAAGTCCTGAAGATAGTAGAATACGTCACTCAAGGATTCAACAGAAACCAAGCAACATGGATGTCAGTAAAGTCTTCGACCGTGTCTGGCACGAAGGCCTGATACTCAAGATGAGAGAAGCCTGATACTTCAGAGCCCTCACGAAGCTGCTGCGCAACTATCTGAAGAACAGAAGATTCCGGATCAAGATCAACAAGATCAAATTCGAACTGGAATGGATGGAGGCAGGAGTACCATAGGGAGCAGTTCTCTCTCCGGCGCTCTACAACAACTACATGGCGGAGACCCCCACGAAAGATAACACCATGACGGCTCTCTACGCAGACGATACTGCCATCGCAACCAGAAGCACCCAGCCAGCGATGGTAACGAAAAGAATACAAGTAGCCGTGGACCAAATCGACGACTGGTGTACGAAGTGGAAGATCAGCCTCAACGCAGAGAAGACCCAAGCCGTGTTATTCAAAAAGAACAGGAAGAGACCCGAAGATAATGTGGACATAGCGAAGTACTTGGGAGTCACCCTAGACCAAGGTCTAACGTTCAGGGCCCCCGTCGACTACCTGGTTGACAAGACAAAAAAGGCAAAAGGACGAATGGGAGGACTCATCGGAGGAACATTCAAACTGGAAGTGAAGACCAAGCTCCGACTCATCAGGGCTATCCTCATCCCCATCATGTTCTATGCATGTACAGCACTGCAGTGGGTTGCCGACGGAAGCTCCAAGCCCAGCAGAACATTGGCCTGACGAGTAAACTTGAGCAGCTTGGTCCACTATTTTGGATATTAATTATGCTTTAATCGACAGGTTGTTTGTTAGTTTGAGAAGCTGAAGGAACTGGATCTGCTACACCATTCGCTTTGTTGCCTTCATCATTGAAATTTTCGTTTTTCGCATGATATGCCCTAACTGCAACATGTCTATCAGTAACTTCAGCAGCAGCAAAATCTGCATCACTGAACACATGTGGATTATACGGAACAATTCCATATAGTTGCTGTAGGCACTGCTGACCGAAGATATGCAGCACTAAACAATTTGCAAACTTGAAATTGTGATACGGTTCTTCCTGGGTTATTCTTAAGATATTTTTCAATCTCTTGAACATAAAACGTATTCAAGGGCCCCATAAATGGGGCGGAAGACACAAGACAATCACGAAATTATCACGTGCCATATTGATGAAATCTAGGTTTTTTGTATGCGTAACATGCCCATCTAGTATTAACAAGCAAGGGTCTTCGGCTGTAGACTTCGCATGCTTCAGAAAGTATTCAAACCATTTAGTGAAAATTTTCAGCTGCATCCATCCTGATTTATAACAGGCAAATCCAGTCCCAGGTGGAGCCGCGTCCATTCACCCTTCCTTCATTCTCACTCTAGGAAAAATTATTATTGGGGGAATGTATGAACCACGAGCAGACATGCAAACGACAATTGTTGATAAAACTCTTCTTTCAGCAGATGTGAGGCTACCTACTTGTTTCCGACCTTTTCGTGCAAAAATTTCACTTGATTTAGACTGCACAGTTGTAAGCCCCGTCTCATCTATATTAAAAATGCTCATGGCATTGTATGGAAACCGAATAACACAATTGTCTAAGAGACCAAAAAACTTGTCAACGCTGGGCTTATTGAAGGCTCTA
Organism: Galeruca laticollis; assembly: GCA_963921935.1. NCBI lineage: Eukaryota > Metazoa > Arthropoda > Insecta > Coleoptera > Chrysomelidae > Galeruca > Galeruca laticollis. The sequence continues at coordinate 56,440,649 of OY998177.1, forward strand.
GCTCGGGCCGCACTAGTGGCTTCAGGTGTGCGAAGGCTAATTTCCGGATGTCTGTCACGAAGCCCCTTTAACCAGTCTTCCTCAACAAGCTCGGTTTGCCTGTTGAAAGTATGCTTCAAGCCATTTTTTTTTTCAATTAATGGATATGCAAGGGATCAAACGTCTTTTTTAGTGAGACCATAAAAACGAGTTTCCAGTTCCTGGATATGTTGGACAATTTCTACTTCTTGGTCCAAAGTAAAAACTGGGCGGATAGCACCTAAGACTTTAATATTTTCTTTAGCATCTCCATTTTTATTTAGGAAACTTCTTTTGAAAGTATTTCGCGGAACATTAAAAGTCTTACTGGCTGTTTGGTATGGCATATGCTGTTCCTTTACGGCTTTGATTGCTTGTGCCATGGCTTTAGGATCCCATGATCCTTGGTGTGACGTTCTTGTGTACTTCCTTGGCATTTTCTGAAAAGAAATTTTCAAGTTTACACTCAATACAAAATGAGATGGGTTAAAGTGGCCACTCCAAAATTTACACGGGGTATAGTGGACACTTAGTGGCCACTTTATCCCATTTAGCACATCATGAGAAATGTGATAACCTACAAAATGTAGTTCGCATATTCATCAATTATATTACATGAATACATACCTTATCCTTATACCATATGTTAAGGCTCTGCAAGAACGTAGCACTTTCACACTTATCAATTTTGTTGTACAGCTAATTGAACTCAACCTCAACACTACATCAACCTCTTGCATAAACACAATTATGCAGATCCCATCTGATCTGTAGATCTTATGGTACCGTATTTGTATTACAGTTTACTGTAATGACGCCCGTGACAGTTCGGCGCTTTGCCGCACAGGTGATGCTGGTAGGACAAAGAAAAATTACTTGTGGCCACTTTACCTCGGGTGGCCACTATACCCACATCTCCCCTACATTCTTCAGCACCTGTAGACATAGCTGTCCCTGGGGTCGATACTTCTGCATCAACAAATTTCAGATTGTGCAGTCAATTCCGAAATTGAAGAGAATGGTGAGTATCATGAAAATGACCTGGTTTGTTATGTTGGCTAACAGTGAGAGAAAAAGATATAGTTGTTAAAAAATCCTAGGACTCCGCCAAGAAATTACGATTTTGAAACTGATACAAGCCATTTGCAAAGAAAATTCATTCATACCTGGCTGGATCAACGCACACCATAGCTTGTATATTCCAAGCGACTGAAAGGTGCTCTTTGCAAGCCCCGTGTTTTATTTCCTCCTGCCACTGGGACTGTTAAAGGGGCTTAGGGATAATTTATGATCAGGCCATTCACGAAGTTCTAGGATATGAACGAAGACTGCCGTAATCATGTTGCCACTAACTTCCACAAAACTGCAACAGTCGCTGCAAATGTTTTTCTCGAAAATATGCCTGTAGATTTCCAACTGCAAAGTTTTCAGCAAAAACCAATCGAAGAAAACACGATTATTTCCTGTATATTATTCTGCGGCACACATGATATACCTCTTAGAGGAAAAGAAGATAGTGAAGGGGGTTTCTTTGATTTGTTGAATTTGCGAAACAATTCTGGCGACAAAAAATTGAAGAATCGCCTGGAAAAGCTTCCTCTAAATGCACTTTACACATCGCCAATAATACAAAATGAATTAATAGGTTGATGTGGCGAAGTTATTAGGGAGAATGTAATAAATGATATTAAAAAATATATGGCTTACGCAGGACATAGCAGCTTTTACCTTGACAAAACTGCACCCCTTATATATGCTAAAAATGAGTAATAATGTCAAGATTTATATTGCGGGTTGAATAACATAATCGATTTTAAAAAAGATATAAAAATGAACGACTTTTCAATTGAAATTTATATGGATGCGTCCACTACCGGTTGGGGCGTGAATTGTGAATGATAGGCTATTCACGGTTTTTAGGACGAGCAGGAGAAAAGTTTTCACAAAAATTATAATAGAAATACTGCTTATAGCCTTCGAGCATTTACAAAAAATATGCATAGTAAAAATATATTGCTAAGGATCGACAATGTGACATCGATTGCATGCGTAAATATAATAGAAAACACGTGATATGAGAATCATAATGAAATTTTAAGACAAATGTGGAGTTAGTGTGAAAAGAGAAATTATTTGTTCATGCACAATAATGTGAAATAATCTAAAAATTTAGAATCTAGAATTAAAAACGTTGGAACAGAATGTGAATTGGCATATTATGCTTATGATAAAATTATAGAAAAATTTGAACTCCCGAAATTGATCTTTTTGCAACTTATATAAATAAAAAATGTGACAATTTTTTCTCCTGGCGTCCTGATCCAGAATCGTTAGGAGTTAACGCTTTTACCTTGAAATGGAGTAATTATTTTTTCCATACGTTTCCTCCTTTTTCAATAATTACGAAATTGTTCGATAAAATAATAAGTGTAGGTATCGTAGTTGTACCAGATTGGCCTAGTCAGCTTTGGTATCCTTTAATTAAAAAAAATGTTGGTTAAAAAAGAAATAAGGTTGGTTATCTTTTTCCTTTCAGAGATCCACGCCCATTAACAATAATCTTATTCTGGTGGTCAGGAAATTGTCCGGATAGCGTTTTTAAAGAAGGGCATATGGGAAAAAGTTATTCATGTAATGGCTTGTTTATCAAACTTTATCAGACACAACAATCCGACAATAAGAAAGTTGTAAATAGATGTGTATTTTCTGTTTGTTGCGACACCTTAATCCCTACGTTTGCTCCATGAAATACATGTTAGAATATTTTTTAGAAGTACAAGAGACAGGAATACTCATTGTGTAGCATTGGCATTAATATAGTCAATTACAAAAAATTACAAAATACCTCTAAGCGATTTCTAAAGGGGCGTGCGTATAACCAAAAGCCGCCTATACCACAATAAGCCGCCACATGGCATCCAGTTTAGGTTTTAAATTATTTATCCGAATTGTTCCCGTTGGAGAAAATTACTACTGTTCTGATTCGAAAAAAAAATAATACTGGAATAGGAGACACAAATTATTCCTTCTCCAATAAACTCGGAGTTTTAACATACAAATAAATTAACTCGTTTTAATTCCCTTAAAATATTTCTCATAATAACATTAATTCAACAAATACAATACAAACGATATTATCTTTGAAGACGTGCAGGCATATATCCATGGGTTAAATTATGGATGCAAGTATTGTGAGAGAGCATTACGCAACCGAAAAAATTTGCATTATTTAGTTAGATAAGGCGATTAATTAAAAACAATCTCACGATTTGAACGGAGCTCGCTATGGTGGATTCAGGGACAAGCTCATGGTTAAAAATTACAATGTCATTGACCTCTACCAGCGTCATCATTCGCCTCCATTTTGTTATAAACAAAGAAATTAAAGAAGTGCTTGGACCGAAGATTGTTGAATAGACTAGATTGGTCAAGGTTGCAAATTACCGGGGGATTTCAAATTAGAAATTAATGACAGGCAGAGAAGTTACTTTTTCCGTCTTTTACTTTTTATAACATTAAATACGGGTACGGTAAAATTCTTCTTCTTCACATTTGTGAGAGATTGAAAAGCTGACGCAACTCTTAATTGATGAGTTTTCAGAAATGAATTCAAATTATATCGATTATTTCGTAATTTTGTGGTTATTAAATGGTGGGAATTTATTAAAAAATTTATAATGGTGCTAGAGCCACAGCGCGTATATTCAATAATAATCATCCAAATAAAAACATTGGTCCTCACTATGCTTCAAAGTCGATGATTTAATTTTTGGAAACGGGTTCCGTGGAAAACACACGACACAAACCGCAGCGACCGATCGGGAATGAAGCAGCCGAGGTTTCAGTTTTGGGTCACTTGCAGATGGAAAATACCCAGTCGATAAGGAAAGTAGTTCAGGCGTCTTGTGTACCGCAAAGACGTCCCGGTACACTGGGAATTAATGAACTAACATCAACCGAGATAAAAATTTCCCCATCCTGAATTACTGTATCCTTTAGTTTTCTAATAAATTCTAAATAATTTTTAACTGAAAAACTATATATGGGTAAATTTTCAAACTCTTTTGATAACCATTTAGAAATATTATAACTAAGTGTACAGTCACTGGAATAATAATATGCATAGGTTTGTGTATCTTAAGAAGGCAATATAGCTTTGACATTGTTGGGTGACAAGGTTGTTACAACTTTTAAGTGACCTTTTTACATTTGTAATCATTTTATTCAAGGGATTTTTTGACATTTTGGTATTAAGGTATCAACTCTTCCGAAATAGTCCTTTTTGTCTATTATGACAACTTTGTTACCTTTGTCGGTTTTAAATAAAAACAGCTCTTTCTACTTTAAAAGTTTAACAATATTCAGGTCTTTCTTCAATATTGATACATTTTTATTTTTATTTGAGATGTCTTAATTAGATATTTGACTTTAACACGCCTCCCGGATGAAACTCTTATACTCGATAGTCGAAATTGTGTAAAGTGAGTCAGAGCTATCTAATCAACACTTTGGTTAAAGCGCAGTTGCCATATGTATTCTAGAGAGAAATGCTGTATTTTATAAATACACTTCAAATCCATTGTGTCAATATTTCAGGTACAAAAGATGCAATGTAATTAAGTCAATACCAATTTAATATATTTATTTCAAATTTCAAGCAGACTAATAATAATTAGTTTACTTGAAATGTGAAATAAAGTGTTTATGTATATTTCTTGAACGCAAAGTTTGTTGTGAAAAACTCGCCGATTTGACAATGTTGGAGAGTCGCTTCAATGTTCCGGCTTTGAGAACGAGATAGATAGATCGAGCTACGCGAATGAGACAGTGATAGTAAACAGTTATGTGAGGTGTTTATTCTCTTCATGAGCGTAACATCAGTATTTGTGTTGTGGTTTTGTGTGATAAATCGGTTATTATTGGTATTTATTGTAATATTTATATCGGTATATTTAGTGACAATAATGGCGGAGTGTAGCGGTGTTGGCGATAAAAAACGGCGTCGTAACAATTTAATTCGGGAAGAAAAAGTCCTCATATTAAATGTGTACGAAGGACTGCGTGCCATGGACAAGTTTCTGAGAGTACTATATACAATATTCTAAAGAAATCGCGGGACGGATCTTTGACAAGAGAACGAGGTGAAAACTGTAAACCGGAAAGTAGGGGAAGAAAGAAAATTGTTTTGGACGCCCAAACACGGAATGCTATACGTAGGGAAATACATTCTTTTTATTTTAGGAATTAAATCCCCTCGGTAGCTAAATTGAGCAAGGTAATAGAAGCTGATGATACTTTACCAAACATCAGTGATAAAGTTTTGAGACGAACTTTAAAATTAATGAATTTTCGTTACCAAACAAGAAGTAGAAACAGTGCCTTAATTGAACGAAATGACATTGTGGAATGGAGGAGAAATTATTTAAAACAGATACGACAGTTTCGTAACGAAGGACGGCACATATATTATCTTGACGAAACATGGTTAAATGAAGGCCACACTGTGTCAAAAGTGTGGCAAGACATGAATATACGAAGCAATCGACAAGCCTTTATGGAGGGTTTCTCTTCCGGTTTAAAAGCTCCCTCTGGGAAAGGACGTCGACTGATTATCACTCACATTGGCAGCGAGGAAGGATTTGTAGAAGGTGGATTACTAAGTTTTCAGTCCAAAAAAACTGTCGATTACCATGAAGAGATGGATGGTAACCGGTTTGAAACATGGTTTAGATCAATTTTAACAAAGGTAACTCCTGGTTCAGTGATAGTTATGGATAATGCTTCATACCACTCTCGTCGACTGGAGCAAATACCTACTTCAGCTAGCCGCAAGAGGGTTATAATTGATTGGTTAGAGAGTAAAAGCATTTCGCACAACGAGGCAATGCTAAAAGTTGAATTATTATCTCTCGTACGGAAACATAAAAGCAGTTATATTAAGTACGTTGTCGATGAAATGGCGAAAGATTTCAACGTCTCAGTTGTTAGACTTCCTCCCTACCACTGTGAGTTAAACCCCATCGAGCTAGTTTGGGCCCAAGTGAAAAATTATGTTGCGAGAAAAAACAGTACATTCAAAATGGCTGACGTTGAGAAACTGTTTGACGAGGCGCTGCATACCGTTACTGCTGAGAGTTGGCGTAAATGTATTCAACACGTATTAAAAGAAGAAATAAAGTTTTGGGATTTAGACATACGTGTAGAAGTAATGACGGAACCACTCATTATCGATATAGGAGGAGAAAGCGATGATTCTGAGGAGTCGTCAGGGAGTGATACCGCTTCCAGTTAGTCAGACATTTTACAAGTGACCTCGCAACATACCTATACTTATTGGTAATTTATTTTGGTCTTGACAAACAACTTTTTTTTAGTTTTAGTAGTAGTAAGTTGGAATTGACTTTTAAACATTTTTTTATTTTGTTTTAACTTACTTATGAACAACTTGTGATAAGTTATTATTTCAAATGTTAAAAATTGAAATTCCAGATATTTCAGTATTCGCACCCTTAAACTATGATACGCTCATGGAGTTCACTTTAAATCGGTAGATAACCGATGACGTCACTTTACAGAATTTCGACTATCGACTTTTTTATATACATCTTATTATAGCTCATCCTTAAAAATGTGTATTATTCTTGGTAACAACCTGTATATACATAATGATACCTACCATAATAATTTCGTATTTCTGTTCTCTCAAATTTAAACGCCAGAGCGTACAAGAACATTTTCTATTTATTTTTTATTTAGGACTATTAAGAACCCTTCAAAAATGATGCGCTCATGAAGTTCGCTTCTGCAACTGATTTTATGGACAGTAAGAGCGATGAGTCACTTTACAGAATTTCGACTATCGAGTATAGCAAGGGGGATATTGAATAGAACTTTCAATATGTCCAATCAATTCTCCAAGATCGCCACCCGAAGGTACTGCAAAATTCAAACCTTTATCTACGACTATTGAATAGTATTTATCAAACTTATACAAATTTTAGTTAATTATGACATACTTGATTAACTGATTCAATTATAGGTTTTATAAATCTTGCATTATTTACTACTCATTATTGCATTATACAGGGGTTCGTACCAAAAACTTGGGAGATGATAGAGATACTAAAAATAATTATGGTATTTCAAATAAAAACATTTATTTAATAGGGCTCTGAACTTGGGAATTTAAAATGGATTTTTTATTTATGATTATTGAATGGCTGATTGGAAATTAGTAAACTTTTGACCGTTTATAAACACAATAATTGCACACTTTTTCGCCTAATAAACAAGTCTACACTATACTTGTGAACTCAGGACTAAGTTCAATGGAGGAAGCTCCAATCTTTTGGTAAATATAACTTTTTCGGTTATAAATACAACAATTGACTTTTTTAACATTTTTAGAGACACCAAGTCCTCTTGTGACATCTCGATAAAATTAACGGTTTAAGAGTTACGGGCAATGTTAAGTCGCAGTGCATACCTATTGGCGCATTTACATTTTTTTGATTGTACGAATACAGGAAGCCTCTTGTATTAAGACTAAAGACCAACAAAGGTGTATGGTCAACATAATATGCGCAGGTATTATAGGCAACCACTTAACTCTTTCAAACATATGGATCTATATTTTAAACTACCATATTGATTAGTGTGTTGCACAGTGGTACACAAATAAACCACTTTTTAAATTCTTTTTTCCTAATAGCACTGCCGCTCATAATTTGAACCATGCACTCCCAGCATTACTATATATTTTACAGGAAAAGTAAATTCCCCAGTAAGAGTTGACTCGACCTAGAAAAAGTCGACTCTTACTGTTATTTTCAGTAAATGTTGATTAAAAACGAAATTGATGAATTTTGATCAATATTTACTAGCCAGAGTTGATTATACCTAGGGCAAGTATACTCTTACTGCCTTGAGCTAGTAAAAGTCAAATGAAAAACAAATAAAAATAATACAAAGAAAAATAGGAATGTTTATCATTTATTACAGCAAGGTAATGACTTGTGACACTTTGAGTTGCAGAGCTCATATTTTTTCTTACACGTGCATTTCTTGGATTTGCATTTAGTGTTGCAAGACCATTTAAAAAATCGTTTTCTACTTCCAAGTGATTGAGAAGTTGCAGCAGTCCTTACAGCTATTGTCCATAGGGACATTTTCTTGAATAATATTTGTGGGACAATTACTGAATTGAGACCTAAAAAAATATCACCATTGAACAATAATTTCAATATAATGGGCAGGGATAAAATGAAGAGAAAGAGAAAGGCAGATAAAGAGAGACATATAAATTACCTTGAGAAAAGCTGATTCAGAATTCCATTTCTTATTCCGATTCGATAGAATCCATCATCGACAATCTCCAGTATCACGCCAAGGATAGATCGGGCATCTCCTCTTCAGCGGTCAATATCTGGGACAGGAATTCGAACTGATGTTCCTTTTTCTAGAGGCGGATGAAGAGGTTTTTTTCATGCCTCTTCGAGCCAGTGGAAATCTTCATTTCTCTGCTTCTTAATGGCCTTTGTAGACTCATTCAGGTCAGTAAGGGGATAATCACCATCATCTATTAGCGAATTTTCTCCACTCGATAAATTTTTGTTAGTTTCAATCTCATTAGAATTTAAATTCCCCTTATTTTCAATTTTGTTTTCTTGTTGTTCTTGTTTCGGAATTTGATCAATAGCACATTGAAGATCCTCTTCTGTTTCTAAATTTGCCAATACCTCAGTAGGTAGTTTTGAGGTAGATAAGCCATGTCTCGGGGGGCAACCGAACATTGCCTCATACGGTGATCTTTTTATCCCACCTGGTACACCTGGTACATCAGTATAAATTTGAAATCTTCATCGGGTTGCGACTGAAAGTCAATCAAATTCACTTGACATCGTGAATTCATTTCTTTGAATAACAAAGGCTTTACAACCAGTCCTTTTTTTATGTTTCAATTTTTGAACACAAGGTTCGCATAAGCTTAAAAATGGTAAAATGTCTTTTGTAGTAACACTTTGGAATTTTCCTCTTAATTTCTGAATCATACGATCTCTTTCTCCATGTCCAGTGGATATATGCGCTTCATTAAGAACTCCAAATAGCTCTTCATCAAAAACATAACACCTTATGTTTTCTTGATCTGTGACAGGTGTATTAGTTTTGTAATACCATTTACTTCAATTATCTCATATCGTCCTAAAAACCTAAGATCTTTACTTTCTTTTTTACTCGTAGTTTTTAGGTTTTTTACTTTTTGTATTTAGCTATCATATTTTAACCTGGTCAATGTCAATGAATTTACCTTTCAACTTGACCGTTCTAACCTTACCTTTTCCCGAAACAGTTGTTCCTTTGAGTCTGACATAATTATTACGCACTACACTAATTATTAAAATATAAAAACACACTGAATTCTTGGTCACTCTTGTCAACTACAACAAATAGACAAGTAATCAACAACACTAGCCGAATGCAGCTGGATTAATCAAAACAAAGATATGCGCACGCAATTACATCTGGAGAGTAACAACTCCGAATCAACTTTTACTAAACCACAGCCGACATAGTTAACTCTTCCTAGGAAAAGTTGATCTGATTATTTTATATCAACTCTTACTGATACTTTTGGTAAAAGTTTACTTTTGCTAGGCAGAGTCAACTCTACCAAACAATCTACTTTTCCTGTAACATATACACTGACAAGTCGAAACAATATCATTCAATTAGTTTTTCAAGGTTAAATGCATAAAGTTAATGTTTGCTTACAAATAAATATCTACAAATACGAATGCTTTTTTTTCGGTTAATTTTTATATGGGCATAAACTGCTTTTGCGCTATGACCATTATTTGGACCACCGTGCGGAATAGCAACTAAAATAATTTACTTGCAGTTGCAGTAATGGCACAACCGCACGATTTAAAATTAGTCGGTATAACTTTTGAGGAAGCTTACGGATATTTTGATGAAATAACTAGTGGTTCGGAAAGTGATACTGATTCTAATGAATTTGAGATCGAGGAGACGACGTTTGATGAACTCGACAATGTTGAAGATGTTGAGACCAGGGTAGGGCCACGCAGACCGTGCTATCTATAGAGCCTGTCGAGTAACTAAAACCGGTAGATTTCAATGAATTTCAAAAAATTAATGGAAACTGTAACGTTGTTAGTAATAAAATTTTATTAATTTTTATAACTGCGTATGAGCGATGTCATATTGCTCGTCACAGAAAACTGACCCGTATTTTGTGTTGCTCGTCCAGTATTTTTCGTTTATTCTGGTTGTGATCGTTTAGTGGGAATAAATCATCCAATTTGACGATGAGGAAACAATGGAGGATATGTCCCCTTCATTTTCAAAAACATTGTTCCTCAAAATTTGAAAAAGACGAAGGCAGGTTATTAAGAAAGTTTGCTTTGCTGTTCCTGTTTTTGCATTGCAATGAGTAGTTAACTACTATTTTTGGCAACTTTCTGTGAAAGAAAATATTTGAGTATAATTACTGTGACTGTTAGAACAAAAGTAATTGAAATATTTTTAAAGGAAAAGTAGTTAACTACTGCCCAGCTCTGTAAATACAAGGTGCCAAGTAATTACATATAAGAGTGCTAAACAGCACTTGTGACCGTACAAAATTTAAAATATATATCTAACATTTCATTTCCCCTCAAAACACATCTTTATTTCGTTACTGGAAGTATTAAGTAGGTCTATATCACAAGCTTAAACCTAGTATATTTCATATTTGTATATTTCCACATTTAAAAGCATTCGGTTCTTATGAAACAATCGCATAAGGCAGTTTAAGTTACTTTGCAATTCCTGGTAGTCTATGATTGTTAAAATGTTTCTTAAGGGCTCTTAAAAATCCCACCGTCTCGTGGAAGTCCTTTCTCGTTTCTGGTTGAGGTTCTACAAGTAAACACACAAAATAACAACAATAAATAAGTAAACACACAAATATGTTTGAAAATTTATATCAACAAAAGAAAACAAAATGCGCTTACTATTGAAATAATAAGTTTACACAATATGTTTTTGTACCAAGTCAAAAAAAGTATCAAAATGTTTTTTGGTTTCTTTAATTCCTTGTTTTGGATTTTTTGAATTTTTTCTGAATCCTTGATTTTTTTTGGATTTTAAATATTTGTTGGATTTCTGAACTATTGTTTGATTTACTGTTTTTTTTTAGTTTCTGTCTTCATTGGATATTTTGGATTTTTTATTACCGCTATACGAAATACTTAGACGTAATGGCTCAACAAAAGTTAATACTCACTTTAATTTCCCATAAATTGTCATACCATGACATAGCAAACGCAATATTCTGATTGGTGGATAAATGCGTGTTGATAATCGAAAATCAGTGTGTTTTCCATTTTGTATTTCGGCATTTAATTGGTTGATTCACAAATTAAAATAAATATACGTAGTTGGCTACAATGATGTGACAGTGACATATCGTAAACGTCAGACGTAGATAGAGATTAATATGAATCCTCCTGCCGTAAATAGAAATAAAGGAAAACGTTTCCGATAATACTGTAAGATCGAAAAAGTACATTTGGAAGCAACTTAGTGAATTTTGTGAGACTCGAATTCATCAATTATAATAGATAAATATTTATTTGCTTCACTCACGTTATTACGTTCGTGTGGTTTCCAAGCAACATTATATGCTACTCAAAAACGAAGGTATTTATGTTTCGATAATCATCATTACACTTGTTGTATTACTATTGAAAATCAGCAAGGGCTCAATACCTTCCATCCTATAGTTGGTGGAGGTAATATCTTCCACATGTAGTGAAGGTGGCAATGGCTCAACACCTTTACTGATTGAGAGAATAGCTATAACATAAATTAAAACCCAGATTAATATTTTTTCAATGGGTACATTTTAAAATGTCCAAAATTGTAGCATGGTATATTGAATACAATAAAACTTACCATCAATTTTAGTTAATTTTCTCTCATATAGGAAGGCAAATCAAACTGTCTTAATAACCTCCATTCGTCTTTCTCAAATCTAGAGAAATCCTCCATTGTTTCCTCGTCGACCAATTCAATGATTAATTATCACTGAGTTCCAGCCATATTAATTTTATATCTTGCTGGGCTGGAGGAACAAAACTGTGGAAAGAAATAGTTACCTTAGTAATGCAACAATTATCAGCTTAGCTAATGTAAAAAACAAACCATGATCTCAAATTCATTCATTCAAAATTAAATTAATTTTAAATGAATTTACATCATGTGAATTATAATTTTACACCCTTCCAATAGGGTATTTTAATGTTTTTATTCCAATAACTTAATCATAACAATGATTCTATCTTGAGCATTGTTTTTAATCAACTTGATGGGTTTGACACCTACTTTTTTAAATGGCGACAGCTTTGATAATGGCTTAATAGCCGAAAGCGCTTAGCTGGAAAGTAATAAACTAATACACACCTAGTATTCGTCGTTTTCATTCACTCAAATAAATATTACACTACAGCAATTAAAAAATGCAACAAAATACCGAAACCACATAATAACCTCAACACTTGAACTACGAAACGATAACCCGAAACGATTACAACAGGATAAACGAAAATGATTGGACGAGCAATATGACATCGCGCATACGCAGTTAAAAAATAATTAAAAATTGATTGCTAACGACGTTACAGTTTTCATCAATTTTTTGAAATCCATCGATTTTAGTTACTCGAGAGGCTTTATAGATGGCAAGGTCTGCAGTATCCCTAGCCTGGTTGAGACTATGATCAGCTGTGAAGACAACTGTGAGGAGATATGAGATAATTGTAATAATGCCGATTGTAACTCTGAATATAACATGCTATTGTGTGATTGAATAAAACGGTTGCAGAAAATCAAATGGTCTACTTTGTCAACTTCAGTGTGTACAGCAGAAACGTTTCGTTCTCAAAAAGCAAGGCGTTCAGAATGCGGTTGATGTTACTATGTCTAAACTATTTAATGTATTCATATCTGAGGCAGTTTTTAATATTAGTGCTTTTGTTGCTTTAGTTTTTTGTTAATAATGTCGCTTAAAAACATATAAAGTGATTTTAAGTAATGGTATTGTCAATAGAGCATGGTGGTTCAAATTTTATACCACCCCATTCTGTCATTTTGACAAAGTTTTTTTCATTCAATATTATCAACAAAAATAAATAAAAACCAATGCAATTCTGGATAGTGCGATGTACCTCTACAAAAGCGCCAATGTATGTGGTTTATGCACGATGGAGCAGCCCCTCACTCTAGTCGTGAGGTACGTACCCATCTAAACAATATTTTTCCAGATAGGTGGATTGGAAGGGGTGGACCACTTCTATGGCCAGCACGTTCGCCAGATATCAACCCATGCGATTTTCATCTTTGGGGTTATCTTAAAAATGTAGTCTACAGTACACTTGTCAATACAAGAAATATATTAATTGATAGTATATGTTTTCAGTGCGAAAACATCCGAAATAATTTTGGAATATTATTTCAAGTACAAAAATCTAATCTTAGAAGATCGAGGAAGTATGGATGTGAGAGGACCCCATATTGAACACTTGTAATGTTCTTCAAACCGTTTTGACTTTATTAATATCGTAATTATTTGGTTACTCGTTTTTTACTTCACGTTATGTATAGTATATGTAATATATGTCTACATACGAGTATAAGGGAAGTATTGTAATGGAGTGTATTGTGTAGTGGAGAGTCCAGAAAACCTATTTTTTCGCGACAAAATTTTTTAATGAATTTTTTTATGTAGGTTCAGTACGTAAAAGTTCGTGAATGAGTAAAATCTGATGTAGATGATGCACTGACAAGCAAATTATTTGTTGTTAGGAGGAAATGTTGACAGTAAATTATTAACTGATGAAGAAAAAATAGAAATTGTTTTGATTGTGGGAGTTTACTATAAAACGCATAGAGAAGCAGCAAATATTTTAAATAATGGACATCCCAATAAAAATATAACCCAATCAACTGTAACGAAAATAGTAAATAAATTTAGAAGAACTGGAAGTATTGAAAATAATGGAAAACGTCGAAATCTGGTTGCTAATAAGAATACGCAGTTTGATGTAATGCTGTCTGTTGTAGCAAATCCAAAATTGTCATTGCACAAAAGAAACTCGTTGTTACAACAAAATGTAAGTAAAAATACATTGGCAAGAATTTTAAAACTAAATAAATACAAACCAAAAATCGTACACATATTAAAAGAAAGGGATTATGATAGGCGCTTTGATTTTTGCTCTCTTATCCAAGGAGAGTTAGAGGAGGACAAGACGGTGCCGCATGCCACAGTACAATAAATGTTAGGAACTATCTTGAAAATTTGTTTCATGGAAAAGTTATGCACAGATATTCAGATCTCTTTTGACCTGCTAGATCCCCTGACCTAACCCCCCTTGATCACTTTTGATGGGTTTACCTGAAACAAAAAGTTTACCAGAATGCGCAGTTTCAAGATATTGACCACTTGGAGAGGATAAGTTTAGAAAAATGTAAAGAAATTTCTCCACAATTGATAAAGAATGTATTTCGTGAATTTTCCAATAGAACGATTAAGTGTATTGATCGAGAGGGTGGATATGTCGAAGCATTAGTATGAGTGAAAATTAAATTTGTTTGTTTCTAATATTAATATGATGTTAGTTTCATAACTTAATATTTGAATGTATTTTCTTATTTGCAAAATGAATGAATATGCACTTATTACGCGTTTTAATTGCAAAATTATTAGAAAACATCGAAAAACTAAAAGGTTATGTGTTTCGTAATCATAAGAGATAAATGTTCATACAAAATAGAAAATTTAATAAAAAATAAAATAATCTGAAGTTTTAATTTAAATGTATATACTTGCATATTTAAATATAGTTTTAAATTTTTGGATATAGTCAAATTTAAAGGTACTTTACTCTAAAGTAAAACTCATATTTTTTGACAAACCTCGTATACGACTAAAAAATTTGATATTTGATGACTGTATTTTAGGTTTCAGATAATGCAGAACTTTTTATGAGGAATAACTTTTTTCCTAAAATTGATAATAAAAAAGGTTTCCATATGATTCCAACTTTATACTCACATTACTTTATGTTTTAAAAGAAATTTTTGTATTTGTTGCTGAAGATATTATCTTTGAATTATTATTAGTAATATTACCTGCATATGTGATGGTTTTATAATTTTTTATTTCGTTAGTTTGTTCAGGAAATATTAGTTGTAATGGCACTTGTTCCTCTTTTTTATTAATTTATCATATGTAATGAAATGGGATGATTGGAATTATATGGAATAGTTACATCAGTGTGTGTTGGTTTTCTGTAAATTGAATAATCAAGTACATTATTAACTCTTTAAATTCTTAAATCTAGAAAATTAATTGAGTCATTTTCTTGAACTTCTAATGTAAATTTAATTTTTGGGTGTAAATTATTAATGTGGTTGAAAAATACATCTAATTGTCGTTCACTACCCATAAAACAAGTTAATAGGTCATCTACAATAAAACATTTTTCGAAATATTACTTTCAAAGATCGTTCACTACCTATGAAAGACGCTAATAGGTCATCTACATATCTATACTAAAATGAAACATTTTATGAAATGTTACATTCAAAGATTTTTCTTTCTAAATTGTCCATAAAAATGTTTGCCAAAATTGGTGATATAGGGCTTTCCATTGGTAAATCTTCATTTTGAATATATATCTTATTGTCAAAAGTGAAATAATTCTGAATAATACATACTTCAAATAAATTAAGTATATCAGATATATGAGTAGATTCCACGAAGTAAGGGTCATGTTACCTATTAATGCACTACGTAGGGTTCGCCCTGCTGTTTCACCAATTCTGAACTAAAAAAAAAGACATTTTACGCCCGCTGAATTGATTCACAACGTGTACTTTATAGCTTGATCTTGCATAAAATTATTATTTGTTGTGTTGTATTTTAAATGCGTGTATAATTTCAAGTAGTAATGGTATGGTGAAAACATTTTGTATCGCATTATGATTGAAAACGTTTTATGTGAAGTCCCGATTTTGTTGAACTTGTTCTGATTTTGTTCCCAATAAATCCCGAAAAACACATTTTCCGAGTTGGGAACCCTACCTATGAGGGTCTTAAACCAACGACAAAAAATGACATTTTTTGTTTGCAGTAAAATAGCAGAACGGCCACTTTTTGGGAGTTTTCGTACATATCCAATTTCCTCAAATCTGAAGGGTTTCTTGGTTATAACTATCGATTGGGTTTTATTCTGGGTCTCACCATATTCAGCTTGTATACTGTTATGTTAAATCTATATAGCAGGCGTTGGAGGTTACCTTTGTTTTCTGCCATGAAAACTGTGTCATCCGCATAGCAGAGAATCCGGATCCCTAAATATCGGTTTCCCATTCTGTAGCCAATGCTGGTTTCATTTACGCTTTCTATTATCTTATCTATGATCACTACTGAAAATATTCGGACACATTTATTTCTTCGGTTAGTCCATGCTCCGTTTTTTCTCTTATTCTATTTCAGCAGTTCCCTGATTATTTCTATGTAGGGTAAACTGTCCCACAGTGAACCAATTTCCATATATAGGGTCACTACTTTTTCTTTTTGATGAAAATACCTCAGAAAACATATCGAATGAACACTCCCTGTTTTGATACGGTATCTGTGTAATCATACGGGTACTCATTTGATTTTTCGATATAGTTTTGAATTTTTTCAAAAACTATGACATATGGTTCACTGTGTACGATGATGTGTATACAGTGAACCACCAGCCAGTACACAGTGAATCATAGTTCATAATTCAAATGAAACGAAGACGTTATTTCAAAAACTTTATTGGTATCTCATGACTTAACATAAAAAATAAAATACAACATTCTTGATATACGTACTCAAAAATGTGGAAACAGAACTAAATATTTTGTTTTTAACGAAAACTAACAACAAACTCCCTAAAATATTATTTGGGAAACAATGAGACTAGTAAACCTATAGTCATTTTCATCACTGAAAAATACAAAAAAGAGATGACATAAACACAGGAGACTAATAAAATTGGGGAACATTTCAATAGCTAGCGAATATCGAGACCGCAAATGTCCATGTTGAAAGAGTAGAAGGAATTTTTCCATCTGGAGGTGGAGCCATGGTCTAATGGTTTTTGTAAAATAATTTTGACATCCGATTTTGAAACTGTAGATAAATCGGGTATGTCAGGAATGGAGAACACATATTGTGTTGGACATTTTTTTCCGCAAGAAACTCACATCATATTCACCTTTTGGGACAAAATCACTTTCTATATCAACTTCATCATCCTCGCTATCTCCGGCCAAATTAATAATAATACTATCTACAACAGTTTCTAAAGGTGGTTCATTGTTCATAAATTCATCTTCAATCTTTTTAACATGGTCACATCTTACTTTCCAATTATTTGCAGAAAATGTGTCAAAAAATTCATTACAGAATTCTGTAACCTTTGTAAAATTGAAGGTAACAATTCGTTTGGCCACATATTCTTTAAGTACCGCCCAAACACTTTCGATCGGATTAAGTCCGGGTGGTAAGGAGGTAGCTTCAAAACTTGCAATCCATGTCGAATAAACAATTCATCAATTTTATAAGTTTTATTTTGCGGTTTGTCCATTTTTGCAACATTATAAAGATCCGGTTTTAACATTTGTTCACTGTAATATATGTTCCTTTCAGAAAACAATTTCTTTGATTATTGTTTAGTCGAAGCAGTCGTAGGTAATTTGTCATTTAGAACATTATAATATGGGGCGTTACCAATTACCACAACAGCGTTTTTTAGTAGGTTTAGAATAAGTTTTTCATGTACCCACTTCTCATAATTTTCGTACGCCATTTCATTATGATAATCTCCTGGTTTTGACTGAGAGTTCCACATAATATCAGCATTAGGTACAAAACCATGTTCACTTCCTGCATGCACAATGATGAGCCTATTACCTTTTGAAACGAGTTTTCCTAATCCTTCGTTACTCTTGTCGCTCCATCGTTAAGGTGCGTGTGACATGAATGAAAGTATGTTTCGTCCATATAAATGATAGGTTTGTTCTGTTCTCTGCACTTTTTGGTATCTTAAATATAGTTGGCGTGAATGTCTGAGTTCGTGACGTTCATTAACAAACTTCTGTTGTTTTTCATGTTGGTCCAACGAAAACCCAAAGAATGTATTTGTTTCCGCAGAAATTCGCAGAAAGGTTTGGTGTACATTTCTTAACGTGGGTACTTTTTTCTCGGATATGTGATAATTTATTATATACCTTCTAAGCACAGTTTTGTCGAATGGATCCATACGGATACTGGACGTTCTTTGTTTTTTAGTAGGCACATCAGTGCATTACTTCCTGCTAGAGCTTTTTTTTTAATACGGAAATGCGTTCTTTGGCTAACTTTCGTAGCAGCAGAAACTCGTTGACCTGACAATAAAATAAGTCGATATAAATGTTGTAATCAAAGTTTTACTCATGTGTATTTTTATACAAATAAAATAAGGAAGTAGTTAAATTTGTTTTCATTGACCGTTCTTTAAAATATAAATTTTTGTCGTGGTTTTCGGCCATTTAAAAGAAGTACTAAATTCAAAAATACTATATTACGTTTCAGTTCATTAGTTGTTTCAAACAATCTTTAGATTTTAGTTCAAACATATTTAAATATGACCAAACCGCAATTGTTACTGAAATCGGAAGATGGTTCAAAACAAATAATAAAACCGAAACGTAATAGAGATAGGTATGAAATGAGTATAATAATTATAATTATAAGCTAAAAAACCTATTACATTTAAATAGGTATCTTACACAAAATAAACATGTGCCCTATTATATACTCCTGTAGACAGAAACAGAATAGTTATTTATGCAACAAGTGCATAAAGTGGTGCTTTTTTTCAAGAATGGAAAAATTGACGCATGAGCCGCAGGCATGCAAAAGCCAAAAAATGTCTTGTTTAGGTTGCTCTAAATAGAGTAAAAATGGCGTCAATTTGTTTGTAATTATAACCTAACGGTGCATAAAATTGACACATGAGTGCATAAAATCGCCATCTGAAAGTTGCTCGTTCTGTATTCATTTACATACCGAAAATTGCGTTTTGAGTGTTCCATGTAGTGAAAGTGACAGTTCCGTACTGCAAAACACTTTCGGGACGCTCTGGAGTAGACAACTTTAACTTCCTTAAATGTGACTCTAGCCACTTCAATGTTGACAGTTGACAGTTTCACTTCGATGATTTTGCATAACCTTAAATTTTTAATTTTCTGAAACTATTTGTTTCATCCGAAGTTTAGTCTAAATTAATAACAATGAATGATGATGGAAAAAAACATCAGCGATGAAGAGTTATTCGAATGCACGCCACCTGTTTTGGATCTTATGCGTCGTCTAAAAAATCTTGTGTACGCCGCGGCTGAAATACTACTTTGTTGGACTCGTCTGTTCCTCACCTCGCTTCGCTCGTCTGGCAATTGTCAGACTCGTCCAACAAAGTAGCAGTTTCAGTCCTTGGTATACAAATAACTACTGTCTCACCCTAATGTCACTTTTTTAAACCCTTTGACAAATAAATATTTTATGTGCGAAAATAGACTTAAAAAAATACTATCGAGTGTAAATATGTTAAATAATTACTTTGGTTCAAAAATTTTATTGCAATAATTAAAACTTACCTTTGTTAATGGAATTGTCGACTTGCCATTGTTTGCCTCTTCGGTCGTGAAATTTAAAACGTTCATAATTATTTCACGACACTGCTCACTCAACTTTTTATAAACAACTTTACTTTCTGGAGTCGCCATAACAAGTAAGTATTGCACAACCCCGGTAATCACACTTTTCTCTGAACTGTACTGTCGAAACGAAGCTTACGAATTCTGCCAGCGAAGAAAGCTCTTGCAATCCGCATACGTTTTTGCTACGGCGCATCGGAAGTTGCCAAACTTCCGACTGCTAAAATTAATTTGCCAACCTGTATATTTATACTTGTTCTCCATTCTAGTATGGAACTGTAACAGAAAATTGTGAAATATACAGGTTATTCCATTTAAAAATACACATATCGTTCGTACCCTTCAAAAACTGTACAGTTGGCGTCGTCAAAAAAAAAATTTAAAATCGTTGGTACATCTAATAAACAACCAAAATTTTGTATCTTACGTCGTGTAAAGATATCTTCGTGTTTTCATACTTTAAGCGCGTACTTTGTAGTTTTATTAACGTAGCCAATCATTGCCAAATAGCAAAGAACTGTTCTGTTTCCCCCTATAGACAACACAGTGTTGAATAAACAATTAAATTTTTATATGTTGTAGTTAATATTTTCCACAAATAGTAATGAAATAATTGCAAAAATATGTTCAAGTGGGTGTCTCCAGTGACCAACCAAGAAATAACGGTTTTTTGTTTGTTTATCCGGATTTGGACCTACTGAATATATAAAAAAACAACACTAACTCGAAATAACAGAGGTCATGGATCCTAAATGCAGATCGAAATAATTATGATTCATTCAATGACCCATTGTCCTTGAGATGTATGCCGTTAGTTTTGTGAGAAAATCAACTATACTTTTTTTGTTTGAATCAAGAATTTTCTTAACGTTTTATTTGTTGCGTATCGCTTTATTTAAATCTTTATTATGAAATAATAATATATAATATGAATTAATAAAAAGTTGCCAGGAATTCAATATTTTACCTTGGTATGTGAAAGATCTAATTGAAAACAACAACGTTTCACAGTATTTAATAAAAATCAATAACAAAAGAAATGAAGCAGGCTTTCGATACAGTTGTTATCTGCCAAAAAGGGTCAATAAAAGTAGCATAAATCCAGTAAGGAACAAAATATGCACAACAAAGTAAAAATAAAAACCGAGCAAGGTCTCACAAGGGATATCAAAGTCTCACCCAGTATCAGACACCGAGATAGCCTCAGCATATTGCCTTTTAAACATATTAATGGATCAAACAAATGCGTAAACGGGGTTAATAGTTGATTCAATTCAAGACAAGTTTTTTATTAGCCAATTTTTATTACGAAGTGACACAGAAGCAGGGTACTCAGGTGCCACATTTTCACAAAACTTAAATTACTTATAGTGTTTGTTTTTAAGTGGCCGGTGCGTTGGATACGACGTCGATATAATATTTACAAAGATTTTAGATATCTTTCTATCCAAGATCTGCTTCCCTATTTTAGACACAATATTTCCAATAAAATGATTAATTCGGAAAGGTGGCTGCGACACCTTTTGCCCTTTTCTTCGCTAGATTTAGATGTGATAGTTTTAAAAGAATGAAAGAATTCACTAGTTATATCACAAGAGGGGAATATTTTTTTACATTTTTGTGTAAAATCTCTGTAAAAATTACGAGAGACCAAAAGAATTTTTGTCGAGGGCTATTTTTACAGAAATTTTGCGGAAAAATGTCATATTTATAGGCATGGATATTCACAATTTGAAGCAATTAGTTCTTCACACTGCTTTCATCGTAAGGGATGCTTTTATCCCGAATCATTCTTGAATTTAAGCTTTTCTTCATGCCTGTTGTGGCGTTTTTTCGCAGTGTCGATGGTGGTACGGAACATTATCCATAACGACGACAGATCTTGTTTCAAAATTTTCAGTAATGCGTTCATCTCTTCATGGTAGTATCCCATTTTATTGGACTTAAATACTAATTCACCATTTAAACCAAATCCGCTATCACTTCCTATATGTGTAATTTTCCAACGACGGCCTTTTCCAGATGACATTTTTAAACCGGTTGACAAGCATTCAATAGCTGCTTGCCGTGCATTTTTCACATTTCAATCTTGCCATACTTTATTAACAGTGGGCTCATCATTGACGCATGTTTCAACCGTATAATATATAATTCTTTCTTGCTTCCGAAACTTGTTAATTTTCCTTTGATATTATTTCAGATCTTTCAATAAGAACCCTCTTTCTATTTATTTTCTCATAATTAAAATTCAAACTGTTCAAGATTACAAAATCTTGAATTTTATTGTTTACGATGCTTTTAAAATATGTAAGATATTTGTATGTTACTTCTTTTCGTCTTTGAATATATTTAAAGCGTAAATTCATTTTATTTGCTAGCGTTGTAAAAATATGTTTCAGAATTGATAAAATCTTTTGTATTGTTGTAAATTCAAAGGATAGTTTCACTTTATTCCCAACTTTTGTTAGATACCTTTAAAATATCACGTTTGCAACAATAATTGTAAATAGTTTTGTTTGAGCATTAAAATAGCACATTTTTGAAAGTCGACATATTGTCGCATTGTGTTTGAAGTCCTATAGTTAAGAAGTTAGGAAATGTCACGTTTCACACTATTATCTATTGTATTGTAAAAACCCTAAATTTAGTGTCACTTCTGCGTGAATTTTATGGTCGACGATCGGAAGATTTTAAAGACATGTTTGAATAACCTTCCTGAGTAGAAAGGTTACAATTGCTTTTGGACTAGTCAATAGAAATATCTATTGGAGGCACCCATTGTTGATTCTTGTCGATGGACCCGACGAGTCAAATGATACTGGCCAATAGGAAAGATTTATTTTCGTTTGGTCAACCCAATCCACGTGTAAACACGCCCCTTGCAGATTTCTATTTAACACGTCTTACAACGTGAAAAAATCAGTTTTTTACACTCATCGAAGCGAGTTCAATACTCTCGATAACAAAATCAGTTTTTTACACTCATCGAAGCGAGTTCAATAATCTCGATAACAAAGTTAGTTCTACTACTCATCGACGCGAGTTTTACACTCATCGAATCGAGTTCAACTCTCGATAACAAAGTTTTTTACACTCATCGAATCGAGTTCAATACTCAAAACCAAAGTTAGTTTTTCACTCATCAGTTCTACTACTCATCGACGTGAGTTTTTAAACTCATCGAATCGAGCTCAACGCTCAATAACAAAGTTAGTTTTACACTCATCGAGTCGAGTTCATACTCAAAACCAAAGTTAGTTTTACACTCATCGAATCGAGTTTAATACTCAAAACCAAAGTTAGTTTAACACTCATCGAATCGAGTTCAATACTCAAAACCAAAGTTAGTTTTACACTCACCGAATCGAGTTCAATACTCAAAACCAAAGATAGTTTTTACACTCATCGAAACGAGTTCAATACTCAACAATAAAGTTAGTTCTTATACTCATCGAAGCGAGCTCACACTTTAAAAACGAAATCAGTTCAACACTCAATCGAGTTCATCGAGTCGTCGTTACATATCGAAGTAACTTCACTCCAAGTCAAACAATCAGAGATACTAAGTCTAACACATCGTTACTTAGTTTCTATACGAGCCCTGTGAATATTCATCAAATCGAAACATAAAAGTGTCTTCCGATCTGAAACCACCGAAGTTCAGCATTCATAACTTTGTACCGTTTTGTAAATTTGTACATAATATATTATTAATTTCGACATTAATTTTGTCAAATTAAGATTATTTATCTAGTTGAATGTCAGTCGACGAAGTTCCGCTAGAAATATATAATCAAAAACACAAACCATCTAAGATTTTCCTCAACTGCTCGTTACTCATTTTAGCGATGATCTCGATTCCATTAACATCTTCCAGCACTGTCTTTAATGTTGGTACTTCTTTTTTTATAAAAAATGTATAGACAGTTGTTAGTATAACGCATTTAGCATCTATACATTTTCTTCGTAAATAATTTGTTACTTTTATTCTTAAGTAGAGGTACTATATTATGCTTTCTGACGTAATAGTGACATATGAAAAATACAGTAATTTCTTTCAGTATTCTCTTGTCTGATTTTTGCATCAATTGCTACTTGGATATTAAATTTTAAAGGTAACATTTGCCATCTGTTAGGTAGCTCTTTTATTGAGATGCTACTAAAGTTTACAGCTCGGAAGATGATTACTTTGATTAATTGTTAAATTTATTATTCGATCCAATACATTCTCTCTACAAGTGGATGACACCATATGTTTTTTTATTTTTGGATATATTTACTCTTATAACATACCGGGTGTAAATGAGACACGGGATATCCCTATAACTCTTGAATGGTTTCGATGTTCGACTGAAATTTGGGTGGGTGAGCAGTTTCGAATACATACATTCCATCCGTCAAATGTCAATTCTGGCGCCATTTTAGTTTTAATTATGATCAATTACCACTTTTATGTATCAAATAATATTTAACAATCCTCACAACTAAATAACAAACTACAGAATCAAAATTTTTCACAGCCACTTTCATAAAAAATTTAAATATTCACAATAATATAACAATTTTAAATACTATCGATTTCTTCCATCAATATACCCAATTAGCCTCGATGCCACGTTTAATGAAAAAACAAATGCATTAATTTTGCTCAAATTGACAAGATTCTGGTGTCTTAGTTGCCTATTTATTTCATTTTAAAGGATCTTAATATAAATTAGAAAACTATAAGTCAGTCGATTTTAAAGTAAATTATTAGAGTTGTTTACTATACAGGGTTACTCTTAATTCCTAAATGACTTAAAGTGTTCTAATTTTGACCCAAAGAAAATAAATGAAGAAGAATCAAGACCACGGATGAACTACGAAATTGACCATTTATTGAACGAAGAAAATATTGTAAGAAGAAATTAACTGTCTCGACCCTTACTTCGTGGAATCTACTCATATTAGTGTTTCAAATAATATTGTAAGAAGAATTAAGTCGCAAAGAATTAGGTGGTATGGGCACATATTCATAAAATAAAGTAACGCAGCAGATACAATAATAAAATAACAAGCAACTTCTGCGTTTTTGGCCACTCTGTACAAATTTTAATCAACTTGTGATATATTTTTGAAATCAGGTCAGCAAGAGAAACCCGCAATTTTAAAAAACGAGGTATTTTATTGAAAATAACTGTGGCAAACGTCATCACTCAAAGGTTATTCACCCTGTATCATGGGAAAATCCATGAAAATAATAAGTAGTAACTGGTATAAAAATGAGAATATAGTTTACATTTTCAATTATCCTACTGATACCTTGACATTTTCATGAATGTTTAGAATACATTGTTTAAATAAATATACCAATCGATTATTTTCACCTAACAATAGTCTACGCCTCTGTCGAAATAGACAAGATATTTGTCCACGGTTGGCGAAGTGGCCATAGCGTGGCAAATGATTGTGTTCTTTTGAACTTTGAGCAAAGCAAGCAGCAAAACCGGGAAGTGAATTTGTGCGCCGGTGAACAAAGGCCAATAACCTAGCTTCTCTCCGGTCAAGTTGCCTGCTTGTTTGTCGATATACCTCTTCTTCTTGTTCTTGTACGTGTCGTTTTCGTCTTCTTCAAGGAACTGCTCGGAAACTAGGACACTGAGGATACAGGGGCGACAATCAACGAAATAAAACAGTTTTACAATAAACTTTTTGAAATAAATAAAAAAATTTATATAGTCAATTTATTAAATGGCGACGAGATTTCAATATCAGATAACTTTCTTTAATTAATTTGAATTACAATGTTAGAACTTGTTTATTCTATAGTTATTAGTATGAAAATATAGGTATTATAAATGAGCAATAAAAGCATCGAAGGATTCGAGGAAATTATACAGCATAAATTGTAACATGTGACTACGATTTTACTATTATTTGAAAACTGATTACTATTTCCACTATATTGATTCTTCATGCGATTACATTAAAAACAGTAAAGTGATTGATAGTGGTTGTGGTTTCAGTAACTGATTTTGTGGAATGGTATTATGTTAACAGACATTTTACAGAGCTCTAACATTTGAGCATTCCTATTATTATATTCCGTGTGAAAGGGCGTGGGAAATAATCTTTTGGTTGTTGAATTTGTCGGAAGTGATTTGTAGCAAGAAATTGTTGTTGGTTCTGCGAAATTAATTATGAATAGTTGTTTCAATGTTACTGGAAGTCAAGATCTGGAATTATTATGGACAGAATTCAAATTTACATCAATATAACATTCGATGATCTATACAGAGTGTATGAAAGCTGACGCCCTCCGTATAGTATATGAATCGGAGGAATAAAACAAAAATAATAATCAAAGAGGAGATTTACAAATATTTTGGAATGATACATGCTGCGATAGAACCGGTACCAGGAAAATACGCCTGGGATCAAGACAGAAATACTGAACAAAAACAATCTGCACTTGGATTAAATAACATTCACAGATGAAGATTTAAAAAAGGTTATAAAGAATTTGGCCAACTGGAAGGCATCAGGGAACGATGGTATCCAAAATTTCTTCTTCAAAAAACTTACGACTGTCCACCTTCACGTGGACAATCAATTCAACATCGCTTTCAGAATACCAGAAAAACTACCAGAATTCCTTAGAAATGACATTAATTATCTTCTTCCAAAATCCGATAGAATCCAATATCCGTCACAATATTATAGATCCACATGCCTGCCCACAATCTACAAAATATTTACCACTGCAATATTTGAGATGCTGTACAGATATTTCGAAACAAACAACATTCTCACTGAAGAGCAGAAAGAGTGCGAAATAAAATACATGAGCTGCAAGGAACAAATTACAAACGAAAATGTAATATTAGAACAAATAAGAAAGAAAACGAGTTACTTGTACATGGCTTATATAGACTAGCAGAAAACTTTCGATTCGTATCCCACAGTTGGTTGATAAAAATCCTGGAAATATACAACGTGCATCCTGTGATGATGGATTTTTCAAAAAGTACTATGAGTAAATGGAAAACAAAACTAAGAATTAACCTAAATGAAGTAGAAGTAGAAACTAACTTTATAAACATCAACAGAGGAATTTTTCAAGGCGTTTCTTATTTGGCATTATGTGTTTGAACCGTATGCCCGAATATATAACAGAGGGAAAGACACTATTGCTCCCCAAGAATGATAAAACAACAGAAGCCAAAAATTATTGCCCAATCGCCAAGTATAAAAACCTAAATGGTATAATGAGTAGCAGACTCTACGAGCATCTATAAACAAATGAAAGTATCACAAATGAACCGATAGGATGTGTGAAAGACATTTACGGGGGCAGAGACGATCTTATATTGAACAATATTATAACAGAGGACGCTAAGCGAAAGAAGAAAAATTTGAGCATGGATTGGATAGACTACCAGAAAGCACATGAACATAAAACAACCCTGGGTGCAGGGACCATAAAAATCAGAAGCGGCGTAATTCAGGGAAACACACTATTTTTTACCGCTTTCCCGCTTTCTAATGAGTTAAACAGTACCAACAGAGAATACGTACTATACAAGAAAAAACATCCCGTCAATCACCTCTATTACGTCGACGACATAACATTGTAAGCAAAGAACATGGAATTAGAAGATCTCTTAATCGATGCCAAAACATTTAGTGACGATACAAAAACGTAATTTGTACTAGAAAAATGCACGGAAGTAATAGTCGAGCGAGGAAAAAAAGCAAAAATGCAAAATAAAATCATCGACAACGAAGCCGAGATTATAGACCTCAAATCTATAAGTACCTGGGAATACTGCAAAAATTCTGAAATAGAAGATGCAAGAATTGAAGATAAAGTAAGCAAGGAATACAATAGCAGAGTCAGAAAACTCCTACAGAGTCAGCTAACAGGGAAAAACACATTCACGGCCATTCCAGTCTAGCATAGCCAGTACTAACTTACAGCTATGGCATACTGGAATCGAAAGAGGAAGAAATAGATTGAAAAACTTGAATGTTACTAACCATTTATAATCTACATCATCCCAAGGTGGACGTTGACCGACTCTACACTGCCAGATCAAGCGGAGGAATAGGACTCATTACAATGAACAGACCTACTACTTGACAATCACAGATCATATTACGAACTATATAAGAGAAACAAGGAAGAGAGACTTGCGGAGTTGATAAAACACATCGAAATGAAATGAAAATAAAATAATACACTTACTATAAAAGGCGAAAAACCTAACAGAAAAATATGCAAGTAAATCAGTGAATAAAATGAACGGAACGACGTAACAGAAAACTTGAAAAAACTTGCTTGGACAATATGCCAGCGAAATCGACAGGGATAACGTATACAAAAAACAGACACTTAGTTGTCTGACAACAGGAATTTTGCAAGGGGAAATAAAATTTACATTAGAAGTTGAAGAAAATAGTACAACCAATTTTCTTGATTTAAAAATTCAAAGAGTTGATAATGTACTTGATTATTCAATTCACCGAAAGCCAACAAACACTGATGTGACTATTCCATATAGTTCCAGTCATCCCATGTCCCATAAACTAGCGGCATATAATTCAATGATACATAGAGTTCCTATGAACAAATGTAATTTTGATAGAGAGATTAACACAATTAATCAAATAGCAACATCCAACGGTTACCCATTACATATGAAATATAAACTAATTAGCAAAAAAGGGGAAAAAGTGGCATTACAACTAATATCTCTTAGACAAACTAAAGACATGAAAACTTATAATGCAGGAAATATTTGTAATAATATTTCAAAGATAATATCTTTAGCAACAAATACAACGATTTCTTTTAAAACAATTGTACATTGTAAAACAAGTACAAAATTGTTAAATGTAAAAACAAGAATAACACAATTAAAGAAACTTGGTATATATGAACTTAAATGTCCAGAATATATTGCTGTCTATTTGGGTCAGACCCTAAGAAAGTTTGAAATCCGATACAGTGAACATTTACGGGCATACAAATTAAAACAACCAGATAAATCTCACTACGCCAGACATCTACTTGACATCAATCATTCATTGTCACCTAACACAGAACTAGAAGTACTACATATTTGTGATAAGAAACAAGAACTGGATTTCCTTGAAGAACTGGAAATTAGAAGACACTTAAGAAACCCACAATATGAAGTCGTCAATGAACAGATAAATCTAGGGAGTGCTTCACTTTTAAACTGTCTTCTTAAGTGATAATTGTAAAGATCAGCAGATATACTTTGCCTGGTTTTCTATATCATTGCACAGTGATACTGATCTTAATTGGGAAATATTATATCCAGGATATCCCCATAGGGCTAATAATATCTAAGCTTTAATATTTATAATATCGTATCTTCTTTTTCCTATTAACATATATTAAGTCAATCACAAGACTTCTTGGACTAGCCAAAAAAAATTAAACATCAGGTAGGCATCAAATAAAATGTAACTTCTGTCATTCTGACGATGATATTTAGGTAATATCGGAACAATTGTAATTTTTTTAGAATTTTCAACATTTTTCAATAAACTGTGGAGTTAACTAAAAACAGTACGAGTCATTTAAAACACTGATATGAGTAGATTCCACAAAGTAAGAGTTGAGACAGTTAATTTAATTTAGTTAATTAACGGAATCGTTGATAATAGCGGCACAAAAGCAGGTCATTTCAACCAACTACATAAGAAGGGAGATTTTGAAACAAAAAGAAGACTCCAGGTGTAGACTCTATAAACATTATGATGAGACAATTAAGAGCATTGCCAATGGACTTGAACATGAACGACATAACAAAGTAGCTTCAAATCTTCAACATTGCACTGTAATATTTGCAAATACTACGAGATAGAAACTGAGAACTCATGGTATAAACACAACCCATTATGCGTTAAAACAAAAGAAGGGATTGTGATGGCGAACAAACCAGATATTATAATCAAGAAGCTTAAAAATAAGACGTGTCTAATAATAGCCATTGCCATCCCATCAGATACTATGGTGAAGGAGAAGGAATCAGAAAATATTATCAAATACCGAGACTTACAAACAGAAGTACATTGCGAATGGGGGGGCTTAAAACAACTATCATCATAATCGACGCAATAGGAACCATACAGAATAACATTGAAGAATTGTTGAACAAAATACCTGGAAACAACAACAAAAACACAATCAGGACAATACAAAAGCTGCGCTCCACATAATTCGACGAGCTCTAGGATAAAGAGGCACAGACCATTTATTCTGAGGAACAGGGATTATTATTGATAAACGGCAGAAAACAAATACCATATTCTCGCTTGACTACTGGTCAACGTAACCCAGATTATATTGGTCCTAGAGTATATAATTTTCTACCTCTCTTAATAAGAAATATAAATTCAAATTTTAACTTCTACAAAAATAAATTGAAAAAGTATATTCATTTACTCAATAGAAGATATTAAAAACAATTAATACCTAATTGCTTGGAAATTGGTTCATAATTCGATGTATAATATATTTTTGGAAATTGGTAGATAGTGTATGTTTTTTTTGTTTTGCTTTGTTTTAATGTAACACGGCCGGGTATGTAAAGGGAACAGAGTGTGATTTGCCACATACAGGCTTCGCTTGCTATTCTGGTCATTCTTCGGTTTGTTTATTCACAATGTTTGTATTACTTTTATCTACTTCTATTTCAAAATATTGAGTAATATTATGTTACTTATATACTTTAAGTGAATTAACATTATTATTTTAATTATTATTATTAAAAAAATGGAAAAACGCCGACTACCCATTTATGAATATGAGAAGACGTTGTTCAAGATTAGAAAATCTTGAATTATATTGTTTACGATGCTTTAAAAATATGTAAGATATTTGTATGTTACTTCTTTTCGCCACTGTATATATTTAAAGCGTAAATTCATTTTAGTTGCTACCGCTGTAAAAAGGTGTTAAAGAATGGATAGACCTTTTGTATTGTTGTAAATTCAAAGGGTATTCACACTTTATTCGCAACTTTTGTTAAATACCTTTAAAATATCACGTTTTGCAATAATAATTGTAAATAGTTTTGTTTGAGCATTGAAATAGCACATTTTGAAACTCGACATATTGTCGCATTGTGTTTGAAATCCTATAGTTAAGAAGTTAGGAAAATGTCACGTTCCACACTATTATCTATTGTATTGTAAAAACCCTAAATTTATTGTCACTTGTGCGTGAATTTTTATGGTCGACGATCGGAAGATTTGTAAGAAATGTTTGAATAACCTTTCTGAGTAAAAAAGTTACAATTGCTATTGGAGTATTCAATAGAAATTGAAATATCTATTTGAGGAATCCATTGTTGATTCTTGTTGATGAACCCGACTAGTCAAATGATACTGGCCAATAGGAAATATTTATTATTTATTTGGTCAACTCAATCCACGTGTAAACACGCCCCTTGCAGATTTCTATTTAACACGTCTCACAACGTGAAGAAATCAGTTTTTATACACTCATCGAATCGAGCTCATCGTTAAATAACAAAGTTCTACTACTCATCGACGCGAGTTTTACACTCATCGAATCGAGCTCAACCCTCAATAACAAAGTTCTACTACTCATCGACGCGAGTTTTACACTCATCGAATCGAGCTCAACCCTCAATAACAAAGTTCTACTACTCATCGACGCGAGTTTTACACTCATCGAATCGAGCTCAACGCTCAATAACAAAGTTCTACTACTCATCGACGCGAGTTTTACACTCATCGAATCGAGCTCAATGCTCAATAACAAAGTTCAACTACTCATCGACGCGAGTTTTTACACTCATCGAATCGAGCTCAACGCTCAATAACAAAGTTCTACTAATCATCGTCGCGAGTTTTACACTCATCGAATCGAGCTCAATGCTCAATAACAAAGTTCAACAACTCATCGACGCGAGTTTTTACACTCATCGAATCGAGCTCAACGCTCAATAACAAAGTTCTACTACTCATCGACGCGAGTTTTACACTCATCGAATCGAGCTCAACGCTCAATAACAAAGTTTTTTACACTCATCAGTTCTACTACTCATCGACGCGAGTTTCACACACTCATCGAATCGAGCTCAACGCTCAATAACAAAGTTTTTTACACTCATCAGTTCTACTACTCATCGACGCGAGTTTTTACACTCATCGAATCGAGCTCAACGCTCAATAACAAAGTTTTTACACTCATCAAAGCGAGTTCAACTCTCGATAACAAAGTTAGTTCTTATACTCATCGAAGCGAGCTTACAATTAATAAAAACGATATCAGTTCAACACTCAATCGAGTTCATCGAGTCGTCGTTACATATCGAAGTAACTTTACTCAAAGTCAAACAATCAGAGATACTAAGTCTAGCACATCGTTCCATAGTTTCTATACGAGCCAAGTGAATATTCATCAAATCGAAACATAAAGTGTCTTCCGATCTGAAACCACCGAAGTTCAACATTGATAACTTTGTACCATTCTTGTAAATTTGTACATAATAAATCATTAATTTCGACATTAATTTTGTGAAATTAAGATTATTTATCTAGTTGAATGTCTACGCCAGTCGACGAAGTTCAGCTAGAAATATAATCAAAAACAGACGTTATCAATCATGCTTGGCAATAATGGTGGACAAATCGAACATCTTTATCTATATATATTTTTTAAACAAACCTTTATTTTGTATATACAGGATGGTCCTTAAGTAATTCTACATTGAAGTATGATAGATTTTTTATTTCAAAATATGTTTATTGATAAATTATTTTTATTATTTTTTGATTTGATAGTGTGGGACTGCCATAATACCTTGAAAACCTTGGCAAAAACCAATAGGATAATTCTCACTTGGGTGCCAAGTCACACAGGTGTAGCTGGAAATGAGGGAGCTAATGAGTGTGCCACGAAAGGAGCTAATATCTCCCTCATGGGACCAGAAGCAGCATGCGGCGGTTCTATAGCATCGTACAAAGAACTCTCTCCAACTGGGTGTCGAGTGTGCACCAAAAGCGCTGACTGACCACTGGTTATTCAATGCACACCCAACAAAAATGGGGATTGACGTAACAAACCCCCAATGCAGGATGTGCGGAGAGGAAGAAGGAACTTCCAATCATGTTATCTTCTACTGTGCTCCTCTATGCAAAAGGAGAGCCTCATATTTAAAAACCTCTTTAGATACAAATCAGGAGGGATTGCAGGAAACTGTTGTCCGAGGAATCTCATTGTTCGCTAAGAGCTTAGGATGGGACTCTGCTTAGCACCTGCGACTGGGGGTGCACAATAATTCTAATTAATGGCTGAGTGGCAATCATTAAGGCACGAACCCTAGACCCCTCATGACTAAAATAAAGTGAACTAGAATCTTCAACCAATCCAGGCTATACAGGCACATTTGTTTCAGCTCCTTCAAGCTCCTCTAACTATGGTGAAAATGTGTAAAATAAAATACCAATTCTGAATAGTTTGTTTTGAAGATCTCACGAATTTATTCAAAAAATCCAAATACATGAGATCTTAAAAATAATGAGGGATTAGCCTTTCATCGAGAATTGGTATTTCATTACAGAAGAATATTTCTAGATTGAGCTGTGTTTCACTATACTTTGAGAAAATATAGATACTATTAAAATAAATACAAACTATTCTGAACCTAACTCGTGGATAGTATAAATATAATTCTTATTATTTTAAATTCAAGCATAGTATTAATTTTTGATCTGACATTAGGAAAAAGTTCTTTCCAAAATAACTATAATTATTAAAAATTTATGAAAACTGAAAAAGTCTTTTTACAAGGCAATGTTAAATTCAATTCAGTTTGACTCATTCGCAGGTGAAGTTTCGTTATAATTTGGTGTTATTGTCACTACAGTAATGTCAAATTTATTACTTTATTACTGGTCATCATAAGTGAAGTGTAAAGATCGGTGAAACAATAAGGTACATTTTTAATTAAGTACACTTCTCTTTGCAGATATGAGTCTATCTTTGCTCTCGGTCAAGAGTACATTACAGTATATATTTTTGTGTGTGTGGGTATGAAAAATCATGATTTGGCATCCACTTCGATGAATTTTCCAGAGGGCTCCACACAAGCCACGCTAAACTTTTTGTGTTTCCAGTCAGCACTATTTTTATTGAAAAATATTAAAGATACGCCATTTAGTGAAAAAAAGCTATACCTGTGATTGCCCACAAAACTCAACAGTTTTCAAGATAATCGCATTTTAGAAATTAGCTGCGTCATTGTCATTTAATTCATCACGATAAATATTAGCGTAGTAGCCGGACGTCAAGAATGATTTTGACAACTAAACACTCTTGTTTCCATAATTTCTGACCTCTGTTTTTGTTGATTTCATCAAAAAATGTCAATTATCAAACATATTAGTTGTCATTTTCTTAACATAAGTTAAACTAAGATATCTCATTAAAAAAACTATACTTTTTTGTATTCTCGAAAATTTACACGCTACTGCACTTTAAAGGCCATTTTAACAAAATTCAGTCTAAACCACACTTTCATTCAAAACATTTTTTCTATAAGCAATAATAACGATGATAGTACGAATAACCCAGTATATATTTCTATGTTTGATAATATTGTATGACCCAATAGCCGACACTCAAGCAAAGTACTTTGTATATAATACACATTGTATAATGAAACCGATTAAAGACCTTGGATTTCATTGACTATATATATATATATATATATATATTATATTTATGTGAAGATACAGTGTCCTAATTTCAAGCCGTATAACGGAACTGCAGCAGTGAAGAAGCATGCAAGGAATGTATATGTATTGCATTAACAATTCGAATTTGAATATGAGCGGAATTCCAAATAATTTGTTAGTCCCATCCAAGATATTGTTCATAAAAGTGACGTAATACCTTTTGAGAAATGGTCTGCATATTATGGGGTTTCAATTGCCATTGCTACTGATTGTTTTTTCTTTATTTTGGTTTGAAATTATTTTGATAACAATTGCTAGTAAATACATTTATTAGAAATTAACTGTCTCGACCCTTACTTCGTGGAATCTACTCACATAAGTGTTTTAAATGAAACTCACTGTTTCTAGCTAATTCCAGAATAAAATGAAAATTGTTGTCAGAATGACAGAAGTTACATTTCATTTGATGCCTACCTGATGTTCAGTAGTTATTTTTGGCTAGACCAAGAAGTGACCTAACTTGTGATTGACTTAATATATCTTGATAGAAAAAGGAAGAAGATGTGATATTACAAATATTGAAACTTAGATATTATTAGCCCTATGGTGATATCATGGATATCATTTTTCCAAATAAGATCAGTATAACTGTGCAATATTATAGAAAACCAGGAAAACTATATCTGCTGATCTTTACAATTATCACTTAAGAAGACAGTTTATCAGTGAAGAACTCCCTAGATTTATCTGTTCATTGACAACTTCATATTGTGGGTTTCTTAAATGCGTTCTAATTTCCAATTCTTCAAGGAAATCCAGTTCTTGTTTCTTTTCACAAATATGCAACACTTCAAGTTCTGTGTTAGGTGTCAATGAATGATTGGTGTCAAATAGATGTTTAGCGTAGTGGGATTTATCTGGTTGTTTTAATCTGTATGCTCGTAAGTGTTCACTGTATCGGATTTCAAAATTTCTAAAGGTCTGACCCAAATACACAGCATTATATTCTGGACATTTGAGTTTATATATACCTGATTTCGTTATTGGTGGTATTTTTGTTTTTTCATTTAACAATTTTGTACTAACGTTACTTTCTGTTTTAAAAGAAATTGTAGTATTCGTTGCTAAAGATATTATCTTTGAAATATTATTAGAAATATTTCCTGCATATGTGATGGTTTTATAAATTTTTATTTCATCAGTTTGTTTAGGAAAGATTAGTTGTAATGCCACTTTTTCCTCTTTTTTATTAATTAGCTAATTTATCATATGTAATGGATAACCGTTGGATGTTGCTATTTGTCTAATTGTATTAATCTCTCTATAAAAATTATATTTGTTCATAGGAACTGAAAAAGCTCTATGTATCATTGAATTATATGCCGCCAGTTTATGTAACATGGGGTGATTGGAACTATATGGAATTGTCACATCAGTGTGTGTTGGTTTTCGGTAAATTGAATAATCAAGTACATTATTAACTCTTTGAATTTTTAAATCAAGAACATTGATTGAGCTATTTCCTTCCATTTCTAATGTGAATTTAATTTTTGGGTGTAAATTATTATTGTGGTTGAAAAATACATCTAATTGTCATTCACTACCCATAACACAAGCTAATATGTCATCTATATATCTATACCAAAATAAAACATTTTTCGAAATATTACTTTCAAAGATCTTTCTTTCTAATCTGTCCACAAAAATGTTTGCTAAAATAGGTGATATAGCGCTTCCCATTGATAAACCTTCATTTTGAATATATATCTTATCGTCAAAAGTGAAATAATTCTGATTAATACATACATCAAATAAATTAAGTATATCTGATATTATTCCTGGATTAATATTTTTATCTCCTAGTAATTTTCTTACAAGTATTAGACATTCTTTAGGAGGAATTTTAGTGAGCATATTAGTAACATCAAACGAAATAAGTTTATAGTTATCTTGCAAGTTGATTGCTTTCAACTTTTTGATTAGTTCTATTGAATTTCTAATTGAGTATTTAGATGCATATATACGGATACTAGAAGATACAAATATTATTTTAGGAATAATATCAGATATACTTAATTTATTTGATGTACGTATTAATCAGAGATATTTCACTTTTGACAATAAGACATATAATCAAAATGGAGGTTTACCAATGGGAAGCGCTGTATCACCTATTTTAGCAAACATTTTTATGGACAGTTTAGAAAGAATAAAGATCTTTGAAAGTAATATTTCGAAAATAATAATAATGTAATATTTATTGTAGATGACCTATTAGCTTGTTTTATGAGTAGTGAATGACAGTTAGATGTATTTTTCAACCACATTAATAATTTACACCCAAAAATTAAATTTACATTAGAAATTGAAGAAAATAGCTCAATCAATTTTCTTGATTCAAAAATTCAAAGAGTTAATAATGTACTTGATTATTCAATTTACCGAAAACCAACACACACTGATGTGACAATTCCATATAGTTCCAGTCACCCCATGTCACATAAACTAGCGGCATATAATTCAATGATACATAGAGCTTTTTCAGTTCCTATGAACAAATGTAATTTTGATAGAGAGATTAATACAATTAGACAAGTAGCAACATCCAACGGTTATCCATTACATATGATACATAAGCTAATTAATAAAAAAGAGGAAAACGTGGCATTACAACTCATATTCCCTAAACAAACTGATGAAATAAAAACTTATAAAACCATCACATATGCAGGAAATATTTCTAATAATATTTCAAAGAAAATATCTTTAGCAACGAATACAGCAATTTCTATTGAAACAGAAAGTAACGTTAGTACAAAATTGTGAAATGTAAAAACAAAAATACCACCAATAACGAAATCAGGTATATATAAACTCAAATGTCCAGAATGTAATGCGGTCTATTTGCGTCAGACCCTTAGAAATTTTGAAATCCGATACAGTGAATGCTTACGACTCTTACAAGCATACATATTAAAACAACCAGATAAATCCCACTACGCAAAACATCTACTTGACACCAATCATTCATTGATACCAACACAGAACTGGAAGTGCTACATATTTGTGAAAAGAAACAAGAACTGGATTTCCTTGAAGAATTGGAAATTAGAACACATTTAAGAAACCCACAATATGAAGTTGTCAATGAACAGATAAATCTAGGGAGTTCTCCACTAATAAACTGTCTTCTTGAGTGATAATTGTAGAGATCAGCAGATATAGTTTTCCTGGTTTTCTATATCATTGCACAGTTATACTGATCTTAATTGGAAAAATGATATCCAGGATATCACCATAGGGCTAATAATATCTAAGCTTCAATATTTGTAATATCACATCTTTTTCTTTTTTCTATTAAAATATATCAACTCAATTACAAGTTAGGTCACTTCTTGGTCTAGCCAAAAATAACTACTAAACATCAGGTAGGCATCAAATGAAATGTAACTTCTGTCATTCTGACGATGATATTGATTTATCCAAACAATTGTCAATTTTTTAGAATTTTCAACAATTTTCATTATATTGTGGAATTAGCTAGAAACAATGAGTTTCATTTAAAACATA
The DNA here is from genome assembly GCA_963921935.1 of Galeruca laticollis. NCBI lineage: Eukaryota > Metazoa > Arthropoda > Insecta > Coleoptera > Chrysomelidae > Galeruca > Galeruca laticollis. Next base: position 56,478,764 of record OY998177.1, read on the forward strand.
TTTATTAGAAACAATTATATATCATTATTTCTAATGCTAGTAATGGTTATTAAATGCATCTAACAAATAACTGTGTATATAAATCTGCAAACCACATCTCATTATAAAAAAACGTTCCATAATAAATAGTAACTTATCAATATTTTTTCTCATACCCAAAAAACATCTTAAAAAAATGACAGATGTTCATCGTATATACCACGTATTATTCACAAATAGAAAAGAGTAAAAAGAACCGAGAATACAGAAATTATATATTAAGAGAGGTAGGATATGGATTCTATTTAAGATTTTATTAGATACAAAAGTGGCGTTTGGTTTGGACGTTCTCTACCTGAAACTTGATGATGGTACTTATAAAACTACACCCTCACTTTACTGTTTCCGTGGGAACAGAAGCACTATGAATTGCAAAAAATATCTCAAATAGACTATTTTCATTAAAACTAGAAGATTATTGTTAATGATCAGTTTTTAAAATTTAAACATAAAAACAATAATCTGATTACAATATTTGTTATTATAAATGAAACTGTCTAAATAATTCCACTATACAGGGTGATTTATGACGAATCGGAACTAATTTAACAGTAGAATCCTGACTTCAAATTATGAAGATTTAACCCAAAACACCCAAATAAAATGTTGCTGCTTACTAAGTTACAGGGTGTTTTGTTTAAAAATTTAAAAACGATTTGGGCACAGTACTTTAAAACAGTTTTACGTATTCATTGCATATTTGGCAGAAAGTGTAGAAACTGTACGCCCTACTAAATTATGTTAAACAAACGTTTCTGGCTGCTACAAGAGGCGTACGACAGGGGCAAGTGACTGGTTAATCGTTCCCAAATTCTACGCCACTAGCGGAATAGAAATTTTTCGAGTTTCCAATACTTTTTACGTAAATAACGTACTCTTTCCTCATAAAGATAAAGTCACAATGCACAATTTTTTAAATTTTGATGTGTAATAACTATGTCGTTGTTTTGGGCCAGTGGAATGCATTTAAAATGGAAATGTAACTTTAATCCGTAATAACAATAAAGAACACAACTATTAAAAGAACGTATGAATTAAAAACAAATTATGGTTCTGAAAATGTAATCTAAATAAAAGTACCTACAATTTTAATAACACGAAAATATCAGAAATAATCAGTAAAAACTGTCATATATAAAATACCTCGCAAATACATGCCTTGGAAGTATTTGACGCCTCCGCCCTGACAATACACACTTCCGCCCGCCACGAGACGAGAACGGCATACATGTAAAAGTAAAGTATACTGTAGAAATTGAAATTAAAATACACATAAAGATAAAGTGTGATCTTTTATTTAGTTGTATTAACAAGAAGATACATCATGACGCAGTCAAATGAACTACCTACAAGTACCCATTAAAAGACACATCAAGGAAAAACGTTCAAAGCTAGTGTGGTTATTAAAAGTAAGTGTTCCGCTTACTTGGCCCTTCGTCAACCATACCATTACTGATGGAGAACACTTACCTCTAATCGGTGGGAATTAAATGATACGATAGGTTGTATCAAAATCACTGGAGCATATATTTAGACAATTAATAACAATATCCTTGACTTCGGACAACTTACGCTCGTAAGGAATTCCTATATATATTAAAAATAAACACACCCATCGTTCGTTGGCCCGGCTTAATCTTACTGTACTAAATTGTTTGTATACTTCCAGCGTACAACTATAAACGTACTAATATTAATATTATATTTACAAAGATTCGTGGTTTCATTCTTATTAGTAATTTTTCTATAATTATTAGTTACCATCTGGATTACTGGCCGCTGATAATAATTCCTATAACTATTAGTGACTTTATGGTTCGCCAAACTAGGTAAGGCAATTATTTCACGGCTTGTCTCCACACTTGCCCTGTCTGATAATCTGCCCACATAATATGCATCTTGAGGACATCTTTTGTTGGAGGAATGTTTTGGAGAGACTTATTTTTTGATATTAATAAGAATTTTCTTGCATCGTTTACACTGATGATGTCAACGTCTCCACAGTATAGCCGTATCACATATTTTTTTAATGCAATAAATACATTCTCGTGCAGTTCTTCGAGTGGATTAAATAAGGCTTTGAACGGTGCAGTAGTCTCGGGATATTGTTGCCAAGTATTCCAAGTCAACGTTTTGCCCTTAGAACGAAACGCGGAAACGGTGTCACACCCAGTAAATGCATGGTAGCCTCTTAAAACTTCTGCTTTATCTGCGCCTTAATGATTTGCTACTTAATGCACCGGTATATAGTTGTGGTGTTTACCAGTGCCAGAGGATATCCCCAGAACTTTGAGACCATGCTGCTGAAGTGTTAAATAAAAGGATATCGCTATAACCAAAACATCGGAATCAACCGTATGTGCCTATCGTAATTTTTGACGCGCCGTTGAGGGCTATGTCTTGTGCATGTAAAAGAATGCGACTATCTGCCTCTTCAACATAAATGTCGAACCCATTTATCAACGTCCCAGTTGCTGTCGATGATTTTATTTTATGACCAACGTTCGTCACTACCTGTTGTACTTCGGCATGTTCAAGCGCGTATGAACCTAGTAATTTCAAAAGTCTCTCTTTATTTTTATAATTTTTAAGGAAATCCGACCAATTATTGAGCAGTTTTCACAATAAAGATACCATTCGAAATCGATTCTTCTAGTCTATTATCTCCTGTGCTTCTCATGAAGGTTTGGCGAAATTCTGTGCGGCAGTAATCTCCGAAAGTTTTAGGAGTCCCACGTGGTGGATGGCTGTGGATAAGACAGCTCCATCATATATATCTCTGTTGCAATTTCCAGGAAAAGAGCGACGGTCCCCCCCGAAATATTTTGGCAAAATTTCTTATATTTTCATGGGTTTCGGGCAGAAATAAAATCACTTGCTTATAGTGGTAACGTTTCGATTTATTTTATTAAAACCATTTTCAAACCTTTCTAAAAATTTTTTAAACACAATACATTTATTTTAATACATATAGTTAAAATATATTTCTTTAAAACTTACTTTTTGATTATGCCTCCGTAGAGGCTTGTCTACTACTGTACATTAGTATTTCTTAAATTAAAAAAAGACAATTATTACACATAAAAACAAACAATATACACAATGAACTATGTTAAAGATAGTTGACATGTATATTACAGAATGTCTTAATTAAATTAAAATTAGAACTAGGGACCTATTTTTTAATTTTTAATAACTAGGTAAGGTGTAGATATCCGTTTATAATAGTAAGTTCGTATATATACAACTTAAGTTATCTATGTCAGTTCTGAAATTGACTGAGTCAGGATTGTTCTTAATATTTATCATTTCTTTTATTAATCTTTTACTATTATTTTTTTCTGTAGTTATCATTTCTACGTTGTTGAAATTAAAAGAGTGATTTTTATCAAGTGAATGTTTTGATAATGCAGTACATTCATTGTTATTTCGAACTGATTGCTGGTGTTGTTGAATTCTTTTATGTAAATATTGGCTAGATTGATCAATGTAAGTACCATTGCAATCCGAACAATTTATTTTATATATTGAGTTTATTGTGTTCTTATTATCTGGTTTGAGTTTAGAAAAAAGTTTATTTCCTATAATGTTATTTGGTTTATCTGCAATTTTAATATTAAATGGTGTTAGGCATTTTTGTATTGGTTTATTTATATCGGGAATGCACGGAAGTGAAATATATTTTGATGGATTACTTTGGCAATTAAATTTTGATTTGTTGTAATAGTTGTTAATTCTCTGTTTAATAATGGGCTCATAAAAATGTTCAGGATAATTATTTAAATCCAAGGTATTTTTGATTTTTTTTGATATTATTAGGCCTGTGTTTTGGATGTGATAATTGTACCGCTCTATCAGTGAGGCCAGTGACAACACTCTTCTTGTATTTTATGGGAGCGTATGAATTATAGTTTAAATATCGTTGAGACCATACATTTTTTGTGAACCAATTTGTAAATATTTGACCATTGTTGTCATATTCTATATTCATATCTAAAAAATTAATACAACGATTTTTGTCCATTTCTATGGTGAATTGTAATTTTTTATTGAAGCTGTACAAACGTTTTAGAATATTTTCAGTCTGGTCAATGGGTACACAAAGGATACAATCGTCGACGTATCTTTTGAAAAAGATTGGTTTTTCTGGTAACTCTGCTAAAACATTGGATTCTAAATATTCAAGTACTAAGTTTGTAATCGGAGCAGAAATAGGATATCCCATTGCTGTTCCAAAAATTTGTTTATAGAAATCGTCACCAAATTGAAAATAGGTGGAATTCGAACACAAATCAACCGCCTCGCAAAACGCATCTCAGTCTAATGGTGTGATGTTCTTGATTATATTCCATTTATTTTTAATACATTTGATTGCAAGATCCGTAGGAATGTTTGTGTATAAAGATACAACGTCTAGTGAAATTATTCGGTAATTTGGAGGAATGATTTGCTTTTTAATAAAATTACAAAATTCCCACGAATCTTTTATATGATATTCTGTTAGTTCAATTACAGATTATAGTGTATTGGATAAAAATTTTGATAATTTATATGTAGGAGCATTAATGTTACTAACAATTGGTCGCAGTGGAATACCTGGCTTATGTAATTTGGGTAAACCATATATGAAAGGTGGAAGACCATTATGACATATGATTTCCGATTTGGTTTTGAAATCTATTAAGTTACTTTTAAACCATTTATTAGCCAAGTTATTGATTTTAACCTGAATAGCACTTGTTGGGTCATTACAGTAACACAATGAACTCAATATATAAAATAAATGGTTTTGATTGCAATGGTACTTACATTGGTCAATCTAGCCAATATTTACATAAAAGAATTCAACAACAACAGCAATCAGTTCGAAATAACAATGAATGTACTGCATTATCAAAACATTCACTTGATAAAAATCACTCTTTTAATTTCAACAACGTAGAAATAATAACTACAGAAAAAAATAATAGTAAAAGATTAATAAAAGAAATGATAAAAATTAAGAAGAATCCTGACTCAGTCAATTTCAGAACTGACATAGATAACTTAATTTGTATATATACGAACTTACTATTATAAACGAATATCTACATCTTACCTAGTTATTAAAAATTAAAAAATAGGTCTCTAGTTCTAATTTTAATTAATACATTCTGTAATATACATGTCAACTATCTTTAACATAGTTCATTGTTTATATTGTTTAATTTTATGTGTAATAATTGTCTTTTTTTAATTTAAGGAATACTAATGTACAGTAGTAGACAAGCCTCTACGGAGGCATACTCAAAAAGTAAGTTTTAAAGAAATATATTTTCACTATACGTATTAAAATAAATGTATTGTGTTTAAAAAATTTTTAGAAAGGTTTGAAAATGGTTTAAATAAAATAAACCGAAACGTTACCACTATAAGCAAGTGATTTTATTTCTGACCGAAACCCATGAAAATATAAGAAATTGAGTATCAATGGTCATTAAAAATATATATGTTTTGGCAAAACTTTATTTTTGACGAGTACGCATGTTCCCCATAGAAAATAAAGAGGAGGGTGAAGACTGATTCTCATAGCTGAAAAATGTATCTAAATCGAAGTGGCTGTTTTGGCAAGAAATTAAGAGCCTAGAGAACAGGCTCACATCACACGTCAGCGATTTCATCTGACTTGCAAAAATTTCAGTTTTTTCGTTTTTGGGCTCCTAGGCGGCGCAGTGGACGCGAGCGAGAAAGAGTAGGGACAAAGTTTGTGCATGCGAGAGGGCCCGGTCGAATGCCTTGAACAGATTAGTGAGTCGATTGGATCATCGGATCCGACACATTTCACTTTAATTAAATTATCGTGAAAAAAGTTGGATATTTATTAATTTTCTTTTTATTTCGAGATTTTTGTATCAAATACTGTAAGTATTATTTGATATATGGACTCTACGTCTTGAGTTTAGTTGAAAATGATACTAAACTTGTCGTTGTAACAAGAAAAAATACCGGGGAGTCCGAATATTATAGCGATGAAGATCCTGAATTTGAAGAGAATGCATGCATGATACTGAATACGAAACCGATTGATAAATTTAATTTCTTTTAAACATGTAAATCTTCTTAATTGAGTTCTGACATTTTAATGATATCCCCGGGTATTATAAAACTAAAAGTTAGCATGTTATACTGCGTGTCAACGGATGGAGTATCCTATAGGGAAAAATTTCATTCTTGATCAAAAGTTTTGTTTGCTCTGAAACCCCATAAAATGAAATAAAATTGAAGTTTTTCAAAACCCGTCTCATTTTATAGCCAGTTTTATGAAAACCGTATGAATTTTTGCACTAAGTTCGAAAATAATGTCTCTATTAATCTAGTGAGTGACGTTTACGATGTACCAAGTAACTGTCAACTTTTATAAATAATTTTCATATTGTCATTCTTTAAGAAATATTTGACAACAGTGTTAACTATTCAAGAAATATAATCACTATCAAAAATAACAATACAGAATAATAATGTAAGAAACACTAAGTAAACAAAAACCATCTATTGAATATATCCTCCCCCAGCTTCAAAACAACTCTCAATTCTCTTTCTAAATTCATTATAAGTATTTCGCAGCATTTCCGGGATAATTTCGTTAACTGCATCAATGATAGCTAGTTTCAAGGCTTCAATATTATGGTTTAAATTATTTGCGTAAACTTTTTGTTTTAAATAGCCCCATAAAATATCTAAAATAATTAAATCGGGGGATCGGAGCGGAAAAAATATTGGCCCATAACGTCACATCCATCGCCCTGGAAAATATTCATCCAGCCATCCTCTAATTAGCAAAGTCTAATGTGACGAACATCCATCATGTTGAAAGTAAATGTTACGCCTTTGCTCCAAGGGAATATTTTCTAATTCAGCAAATACAAATATACCTCCTGATTTAACGTATCTTTCAGAAAATACGGCCCGATTATTCGATCCGGTAAAACCGCACACCAAACAATAAATTTTTTAGCAAATTGTCTATTACAGTTAATCCTGTAGCTCGGGTTTTCACTAGCCCAATATCGACAATTTTTGGAACAAACGACTCCGTTTGTTGTAAACGTTGCTTCATCAAAAAACAAAATATTATTGTGAAATAATCGGTCATGCATAAGTTTTTCACCAATCATCGGACAAAAGTGTAACCTTGTGTCATAATCATAATCTTGTAAGGTATTAATAAATTTCGGATGAAAAGGATGAATTTTGTTTGGCTTAAATATTTTCTGTAAGTGATTCTTGCAAAAACCAACCTCCACTGCTTTTTTTCGTAGACTCAACTTGAGATTTACCCTTAAACCTATGACGCATACGTGAAAATTTTTACACCTATGCATAGAATGGGTCCGCCGAACCCTCATATGTAATAATAGACAAAGATAAATTTCAATAAAACTTTATTGCTTTTCTAAACTCAAATTAGTCAACAGTTAATTCAAATTGCATGACTATGTTCTTTACAAACATTTTTTTATATTTATTACAGATTTGTTTACTGTTCCTTGATAATTTGCAAGGACAAATGTAGCATCGTTTTTTTACTGCAGGCTCGTCGTCCAGAGGAAGTATTTCTTTTTGAATGAAGAGATCAATACATCTTTTTATATCAAGGCTAAATCTAGGATTTTTAGACCGTCGATTCATAAAAGGTAGTACTAATTCTTTGCAAAGGTCTTTGATGAAAAGCCTACGTTTGTGTGTTCGTCCAGCTTGGTAGTCTTTATTTTCACATGTATATAGCAAAAAGTCATTCAATGCTGCTACATCAATTATATTGCAAAAAATCGCAAATGGCCACCGTCTTGTTTGGCGTTTGCATGTATAGTTGCCAACCATCTGATCCATTTGATCGACACCCCCTTCTGTATAATTAGGATATTCTATTATTTCTGGCTTTTTATTGGGGTTATCTTTATTTACTGATGCGTCGTGATGCATTGAACTAAGCAATATAACTGATTTGTTTTTTTTAGGAACATTGCTAACAATTGTAAGATTTTCATTGAAACCAAAAATGGATGACGATACTTGTCTCCCTTTATTGGGCTTAAATTGGGGTGGAATTTCCCTCTTGTTCTTACGTAAAGTTCCCACTGTAGTTAATCCTATCTCTAGCAATTGCTCAGCTAATAGAATACTTGTAAAAAAATTATCTATTGTCAAATTTCTCGACGAATATTTAAATGGCGCAATCAATGTCTCTACAATGTGAATTCCCATATTCTCTTACGCTTCAGCGCCTGGTTGCTCACCCACATAAATCGTTCCATTGGCAGCATACCCACTCTTACTTTCACATAACCAGAAGAATTTTATTCCATATTTGGTCGGTTTACTAGACATACATTGTTTAAAACTACAGCGGCCTCTATAAGCAAGCAGCTGCTCATCAATTGTAACGTTTCTTTCAGGAATCATTACAGTTTTAAATTGAGTTATAAATAGGTCCCAAATATATCTTATGGGAGCAAGCTTATCATTTTGAAGTCTAGTTTCCTAGTTCTTTTATCGTCGAACCTCAAAAATCTCCTTATATGTTCAAAACTATTACCAGGCATAGTAGCTTTGAACAAAAGATTTGAACATTTATCCAGAAATAGCTCCCTTACCGGAACATCCCATCTTTTTTCAACTCCTGCTAATAGAAGTAAGCCAATGAACGTATTCATTCCATCTAGTTCAATATCCTGCCATAGCTTTCCTTTCTTATCAAACTCTTTCCTTGCCTCCACATTTGTGCACAAAATAATTTCTTCCAATACTTGTTTAGTCATATAACTGCTCCAGGCATCTTTTAAAGAAGATAATTGATTTTTTCTCGCTGGACCGGGAACAAAGCGGATAATATTGTGGCACCTATAATATAGTATAGTATTTACTTGAAGAGGTGCACTTCTATGCCACTCATAACCATTAGCACCTATCAAAGTAGAATTCGAACCTACCCTGGACTCTACTATTTCTTGATCTCTATCATCTTCTGATGAAGAGTCTGAAGGCATCAGGTATATATCATCTAATATTGCAATATCAGGATCTTTTGTCTCATCAGATACTATACTGGAACTGGACACATATGATTCCGCCTCCTCATGCCACTGTAAAACTTTGGATCATTTCTGCGAACGTCGCGTTTTCTACTACTGAATGCCATTGTTCTAAAAAAAATTTATCATGTATAAATTGTAAAATGATGGATCTATAGATGAATAGATTTGTTGTACTTGTACATGGAGTGAGGTTACGTGAAGTGATTTTATTTCTAAATCAATTATACAAGTACTATCGCGAGCACAGAGCAAAAACGATTATACAAAACGGAAAAACTTACCAATATTATGTTATTCAATCAAAGCGTATAATATACAATTTTGGAATTTATATAAACAACGTGTCACTTATTCACGTTGGCTATGAAATGAAGCACATTCTATGTTAATACAGGTTAAAACAAGCAGATAAATCCCACTACGCAAAACATCTATTTGACACCAATCATTCATTGACACCTAACACAAAACTAGAAGTGCTGCATATTTGTGAAAAGAAACAAGAACTGGATTTCCTTGAAGGATTGGAAATAAGAAGACATTTAAGAAACCCACAATATGAAGTTGTCAATGAACAGTTAAATTAGGGAGTTCTCCACTAATAAACTGTCTTCTTAAGTGATAATTGTAAAGATCAGCAGGTATAGTTTTCCTGGTGTTCTATATCATTGCACAGTTATACTGATCTTAATTGGAAAAATGATATACAGGATATCACCATAGGGCTAATAATATCTAAGCTTCAATATTTGTAATATCACATCTTCTTTTTTCTATTAACATATATTAAGTCAATCACAAGTTAGGTCACTTCTTGGTCTAGCCAAAAATAACTACTAAACATCAGGTAGGCATCAAATAAAATGTAGCTTCTGTCATTCTGACGATGATATTGATTTATCGAAACAATTGTCAATTTTTTAGAATTTTCAATAACTTTTATTATATTGTGGAATTAACTAGAAACCGTGAGTTTCATTTGAAAACACTAACATTCTATGTTTGTTTGAATTGAATTCTGACATATGCGCATTAGATCACCAACGCCCTTGTTTCGTCGGTAGAAAGAGCGATAACGTATACAGCATTTATGAGGGTCTCCGTGGCCCTACCTATGCATTAATGTAGTAGCAATGGGAAATTTTGAATTTTTGCAAGATCAAATTTTTTTGTAAAATTTATTTTTCCGCCCAACATATCTAATATGCGAGGAAAGTATTGGTTTACCCCAAAAAAAGTTGGAACTTTGAAATTTTTTTTTAATTGTTTCCACGTTTTTCATCAACAACAACACGAAAAAACGATTTTTAGAAAAAAAATCCTGTGTGTATGTCGTCGTCGTCGTCGTCGGCCACTTTTCCTTACATGCTTTGTTAGCACGATACAGCCTCCAAAGTGCAATAAATCACCAATTTTATGATGGAATATTGTTAAAGACATGTCACAGATGAACCCTATTGATTTTCAGCTCACCAGAGCTAGTAGAACGGGTGCTATGGTACTTAAAGTACAACATTTTGTCATTTTTTGAGAAATTTCAGTTTGTTAGCACGATACAGCCTCCGGAGTTCAACAAGTCTTCAATTTTATGATTGAATATTATTCAGGACATCTCGTTGATGAACCCTATTGCTTTTAAGCTCACCAGAGCCAATACAACAGGTGCTACAGTACTTTAAGTACGATATTTTTGTCATTTTTGGAGGTTTCAGTTTGTTAGCACGAAACAGCCTCCGGATTATATACAAGTGACCAATTTTATGATTGGATATTATTCAGAGCGTCTCACAGATGAAACCTATTAATATTCAGCTCGCTAAAGCCAGTACAACGGGTTCTATGGTACTTGAAGTAATTTTTTGTCATTTTTGGAGAATTTTCAGTTTGTCAGTACGATACAGAATATTGTCAAGGTGCCTCGCAGATGTGCTCTATTGATTTTTTCAGATGACTAGAGCGAGTACAGCAGGTCCTATAAATCCAGATATACTAAATTTTTGGTTATTTTTGGAGAAATTTCGGTTTGTTAGCACGATACATCCCCCGAAGTGTATACAAGTAACAATTTCATGATAGAATATTGTTCAGGGCCACAGTTGCGGAAAAGTTATTTTTAATCTTTAAAACCGTTTCTTTTAATTGTAATTATGTTGATTATTGTTCACTAAAAGCATTCCTAAACTGAATGAAAATTGCCACAAAAATTACAAAAAATACAGAACATTTAATATCACTGCGTGTCTTTTGGACCCTACCTATGCATCCTAGGGTTAAAGAATGACTATCTAGTGCACTAGCTGCATCATCTGCAGCTGCATGCATTATTAAAATTAATAATAACTATTGCGTTATAGGTTGTATATACAGGCCTCCAAAACAAAGTTTCGTTGATTTTATTGAGTCTTTATTAACACAAATTTATTGGACTTGGATAATGCGAATACTCAAAAATTTAATTCACTTTTAGAAATATTTGATTTGCAACAGGTAATAGATAAACCCACAAGAGTGACTAAAACTTCAAAAACTTTGCTTGATGTTATCGTATTTTCAAAATCTGTGTCTGCTTATACTGCAGGTAATTTAGAAGTTTCGCATATCTCTGACCACTGTTTGGTATTTTGTAAATTTGGGAAAAAAACCTTCGGAAATAAAACTTATGTACCATTTAGAAACCTTGAACGAATCGATCACAATTTGTTGCACGAATTTATATTAAATACCCCGTTTGAGGACATTTTTTTATAAACTGTATTGATGAGAAAGTTAACTATTTTAATAATATATTACTTAATATTTTTGATATATTAGCACCTCTAAAGACAATATTAATTAGATATCAAAAACCTCCGTGGTTAACGGATAATATCCAATCTATGATTAATATGAAAAACAAAGCTTATAATAGATTCAAAAAAACTAAAGAAAATGCCCACTGGAATTATTATAAACAAATTCGTAATCAAACAAATATAGCGATAAGTAATGAAAAAAAGAGTTATTTAAATTTTTGCATTAATAACAATACCAATCCTCTCTGGAAAAGACTATACCAACTAAACATTCTTAATAAGCAAAAAAACAAATACAATACCTGAATTCATTAATTAACCAATTAAAATAAACGACTTTTTTATGCAATATTCTTCACAAGAACAACAACCTGATAACAATTTGTTAAGTTACTATGGTACCAATCTAAAACAATATTTTCATGAACTTTTTTCGTTTTCTTCTGTTAGTATTGAAGAAATTGAAGCATATTTAAATGAAATAAAGTCTCTTTCTACTGGACCTGATTTAATTAATTTAGAAATGATACTCTTGTGCTGTCCTAGAGCTTTACCGGTTATTGTTAATATTATTAATTCTTGTTAGTTGGAAAATAAGTTCCCCAATAGCTGGAAAATAGCTAGGGTTACTCCTTTACCTAAAAAATCTGATGTTCTAAACTATAGCGATTTGCGTCCAATTAGTATTTTACCATGTTTGTCAAAAGTTTTGGAAAAAGTCATGAACAAACAAATAAAATGTCATCTCGAGCAGTGTTTGATTTTACCTGAAAATCAATCAGGCTTTAGAGCCGGTTATAGTTGTCCCTCTGCATTAATGAATATAACTGATGATATTTTGAGAGAAATCGATTTAGGGAAGTGTACGGCTCTAGTATTGTTAGATTTTTCAAAGGCTTTTGACACCATTAGTCATAAATTGTTGTATGTTATTTTGCATTTCGTAGGCTTCGCTGATAACGCTGTTCATATGATAAGAAGTTATCTTGAAAATAGATTTCAGTATGTTGAAACTTACTTGGGGCAGTTCTCTAAAGAAAAATTTGTTGTGGCGTCCCACAGGGATCTTTTTTGGGTCCACTGTTATTTAATATATATATATATATATATATATATATATATATATATATATATATTATAACAGTCAAAATATTTCACCGAAATATCTTTAAAGAAACGATGATAATAGTGACTTTATTCTATACGTCATCGTGTTGTATGGAATGTGTGAAAATATTTAATTTGACAGCTGCCAGAATTATTATTCAAATGAGGTTAGATTGCAGGCAAAAAGCAGGTATAGATCACAAACAATTCAAAAATAGACGGAATTTCATTGGATCAAACGATTTAGTACTAAAACATAGAACTGAAAATCAATTGGATAATTTTTAAATAAAATTGTAAAGATGAAAGTAAACAGGATTATAAAAAAATGTATAGGATCATGGAAATTGAGAAATTTAAAATTCATTTTTAACAAAGTAAGAGAAATTTAAGATGTATTTTCAAATTTATGAACCTGATTCCTTTCATTGGTTATAGGAATTGTAATTTAATTATTCGTGTTCTAATTGTTTGTTAAGAGTTTTTGTGGTGGGTAATAAATAAAGACAGTTTGCTGTAGAATGGGTTTTGAAGTTGGAATGAGAGAAGTCAAAAAAATAATATAAAAACGATTCTAGAAGATATTATTGACTAAAATTTTGAAGAAAAGTATTAACTGAAATAGGTGAAGAATTGTAAAGACAGTGAAATGAATGATCAGTGAGGGAGGTGTCAATAAAGAATATCAGGTATACCTGTTGGAGCGGATCTGGTGCCCGGAGAAAGGTGTTGACGGCGTGTTTTGGAGTGAAACAGAATTGCCGTCCAATTTCGGCAAACAAGGTGATTGAAAAATTATTTTATTTGGCCATTTAACTAAAATTTTAGATTGCAATCTATGAACTTCTAAAATTCTACTAAATTATTTCAATACAATTTGGCAGCAAAACTTTCTAAATTTATCGAAATTTTTTTTGGTTACATTTATTTATATAATAAGATTGTTTGAATAGAGAGGCCTGATCAGTCTACTCTAAATTAAAATTATATTTTATTTGTTTTGATTTGAGTTCATTTTAATTGCTATATGTAATGACTAGTATTAAATGTTTTCAAAATTAAAATTATTCAATTGATTTCTCATTTAAATTTTTTTTTATATTAGTTACAGTTAAAGTTTATATCTTCTGTGATCATAAATATCTGATTTTTGTCAATAGAATCTATAGTTCATTTTATTCCATTACATATTTGATAGTTGGGCAACAAAATTTCACATAATAAAATAAATAAAATCTCTCGGCGCTATATGAACCCTACCTGAGATAGGAGTATTTACAGAAATACGAAAATTGAAAATAAAATTGAAAAGGGCAAGATTCATATTATTATAAATTGTCGCAACAACGTGGGGCCCTCAAATTTTTAGGTGAAAGAATAGCAAACAATTACATTTCAATTTCATAGTAACAGCAACAAACTTTGATATTTTGATTTAACAACAACAAAGCGTCCTTAAATTGCGAATTGAGTAGTTACATACCGCCTATTTTGATTAATTGATCTGACATAATGGATTTACGTAACCGAAAATGGCCTGGTTCTCAGGATGTTCATAGTTCTGATGAATCACCTGAAGAAACAATTACACATAATTCAGACAGGGGAGATGCAAAAGTAACAAGGCAAGAAGATCCACAAATTCAGCTTGGAGATTTGATGCAATTTATGAGGAACATGGAAAAAATATAACGGAAAGATTAGACAATAAGATGGAAGAAAATAAACAAAATATGACCAATAAATTGGAAGAAAATAAACAAAATATGACCAATAAATTGGAAGAAAATAATCAGAATATGACATGGATTAAGAGCTCACCAGGAATCACGAGAAACAGATCAACGATTAGAAACGTTAAATACAAATATGGAATTAATAGCAGAAACAATACAAAATGACTTAGCGGGACATAAAGAAGAATTACGAGAAGAAATAAATAAAATGGAAAATAATGGTCAAGTAAAATTGGGAAGATTAAAACAACAAGTAAATGAAAATGGACAACGCATAACAAATTTGGAAAAAGAAATACAGGACGGACAGAAGACAGAAGATATAGAATTCAGGACAGAAAATAGAATAAGACAACTAGAAGAAGATTTAAGAAAAGAAATGGAGAATAGAGTAGTGAGAGAAAGAATTGTAATGACAAGTTGTAGTAATCAATGTACACTCAAATTTGACGGGGATATCAAGAAAGTTCACCCAAAGATATTCATAAACATTTTAAGAAACAAAATCAGTTTAAATTTGCCTCTCCAGAATCTGAGGGAAGCCATAAGAGGAAATTTGAACGGAAATGCTCTATTATGGTTTGCAAGTAGAGAACTAAGAATAAATAATTTTCACGATTTTCAGCAACAGTTCTTGAACTACCATTGGGGGGAACATACAGAATCATTAGCAAGAGAAAAATTATACTTTGGACGATTTGATCATAACAGGGGGACATCAATGAATAATTATGCACTAACATTGTACACTTTGGTACAGCATCTTGATCCACCTATGCGAGAAGATGAGATAGTGGTGTACATAGCAAGACAATTCAGATCCGACATGGCAGAAACAATAACAATACTAGGGATTAATAATATGAACCAACTTACAAACTACTTGCAACGAATTCAGAGGAACATGAACAGAAATCATAGTGACAGGAATAATAGAGTTAATAATAACCAAAATCAAAGAAATTATGAACAGAATAGAATATAACTACAATAATAACTATAACTACAATAGAAATAACCAACAAAGAAATAATAGCTATCCTAACACTAATGGTTACAACTATCCTAATCAGAGAAATAATTATAACAGATACAACAACAATAACAATTATAATAATGGCAACAGGTATTCAGAAAATAATGACAATAGAGGCCATGAACAAAGAAACAGATCGGGAAGAAGAAACTCAGAAGGGGATATTAATCCAAGAAACAGTCTGGTGAATTTCCAGAGAAGAGAAGGAAGTTTAGAAAATGAAGGAAGAGAGAGAAGAGGAGCTGTAGGAAATCAGAATCAAGAAGAGAATATAGAGAGTACCTCTGTTCAGGATTTTTAATTGCGAACGATCCAAACAAAAACCTGTTACTATGTAACTATGAACATCCTAGAGAATTTATAACATTAGAAGAAACAGTAGCTTGTTCACATGAAATAGAATTAATAGTTATAAATGCAAATATTCAAAATTTAATTATACAAATATTAATTGATACAGGTTCAGAGGCATCTTTAATTAGTAATGAATTAGTTAAGAAATTAAACAGTATAAATAATGAAATAATTAGAATTCCAAAAATAAATCTTATTGGCGCAACCAACAAAAAACTGTATGAAGTTAATAAATTATTGAATTTAGAGGTACAAATAACTGACATGAATTTCAATTTTGAATTATTAATAGTACCATATTTGGAAGTAGATGTCATACTAGGAACTAATGAATTGAGTAAACATAACGCGATCATAAATTTTGAAAATAATAAAATAAAGATTAGGAAGAATTGGATAGATTTCACTGAAATAAAGGGAAAGGTAGAATTAGATGAAAATAAAATGGTGCACATAAGTAAAGCAAAAGAAGTAGACTCAAATAATAGTGAATTATGTATAGGGGGGAATATGTATGATGATTATGCTGAGTTGATGAATAAAAGTATAAGTTAATATTATAATGTAATTAAATGCCATGAGCAATATAAGGGGGAAGTTTTAGAACTATTATTAAAACATAAGAATTTAATAAATAAAGAGACAAGAGTTGCTAATAATTATGTGCACAGAATTGAAGTGAGAAATCTTTAGAATTTTAGAGTTAAATCATATCCAATTCCTTACAAATACAAAGATGAAGTTAATCAAGAAATCACAAAAATGCTTGCTGACGGTATTATAGAACGAAGTAATACTCAATTTCATAAATCCTATAGTTTTTGTTAAAAAACGTAGTGGTGATCTTAGGTTATGTTTAGACGCCAGAATAATTAATAAATATACAGTGCCATAATATGAAGCACCAATGACAGTAGACGGAATTTTAGGGAGAATTACTCAAGCTACAATTTTTTCAAAAATAGATCTTAGGCATAGTTTTTGGCTGATTCCTCTTCATAGGGATTGTCGCAAATATACAGGTTTCATAATAGATGGAGTAGTCTATTAATTTTCAGTTGTGCCATTTGGATTACAAAGTGCGTGCTCGGCACCAGTCAAGGCACTACATGAAGTGCTCAACAAATATGAAAAATTCTGCCTTCATTACATTGATGATATATTAATATTTTCAAAAGATGGACAACAGCATAAAATACACCTTCAAACCATTCTTGAAGCATTAGATGAGGCTGGTCTAAAATTAAATATAGAGAAATGTAAATTTTATAGTTCCCAGGTTACTTATTTAGGTTTTTGCATAAATGAAGTAGGCATTACTATGGATTCGGAAAGAGTGGAAACTATTAAAAATTATATAAGACCTCATAATTTAAAAACATTAAGAGGGTTCTTGGGTATGTTGAATTATTTTAAACGGCTCATACCAAATTTATCTGAAAAGGAAATTCCACTAATCAAGTTATTACATAAAGGGGAAAAATGGAATTGGGGCAATGAACAAGAAAATGCGTTTCAATCAATAAAATTAGAATTCATAAAAGAAATAACTTTACATCATCCGAGATATGATTTGCCATTTATATTAATAACAGATGCGTCAAAGAATAGATATGCAGGAGTTTTGTTGCAAATTCATGACGGAAAAGAAGTTCCAATATCTTTTATCTCTAGATTAACTAGAAAACACGAAAAGATTTATAGTGTGGGTGAGTTAGAATTAGGTAGTATTATTTATAGTATCTGTAAGTTAAGATTTTATTTGCTAGGAAATCGCTTTAAAATAGAAACCGACAATCAGTCTTTACTATCAATATTAAGGAATAAATTTGGTAACAGCAGAATCCATAGATGGGCACTATTATTGCAAGAATATGATTTTGAGATACAACATATACCAAGAAAAGCAAACGTGTTGGTAGATGCTATTAGTAGAATGGAGGGTGAAGAAATTAACAACAGCAAAAATGTCAAAATTGGGGTTAATCTTTTCAAAAATATTTCGGGAGTTTTTTCAAAACAAACCTTAATGAGGGATCAAGAACAGCTTACCGAAAAACAAAAATTGAAAGCATTAAAACGAAATGGTGCATGGGTTAAATTAGTTGGAGATAATGAAATGTATGTAACTTCACAAAAATTAGCAAAAGAAATTATGACACAAATTCATTCAGATTACATTCACATAGGAACTAGAAAACTATGGACAATATTCAGAGAAAATTATATATCAAAAAAAGATTTAACTATCGCCAAAGAAATCACAAGAACTTGTCATTCATGTCAATTGGGAAAAGAAAAGAACAAGCATAATGAAAATATTCCAAAGTCAATTATAGCGATACAACCTTTAGATGCCATAGCAATAGATTTTCATTCTAATTTAGTTACAAGCAATCAAGGGTCAAAACATTTGGTGGTAATTGTTGATGTATTTTCTAAATTCGTAATTTTATATCCATCAAAGAAAACTAATACAAACACAGTACTTAATAATATGAATTATTTTATAGACACACATGGGAAACCAAATAATTGTACTCGTATAATGGACAATGCCACGTACTTTAATAATAAAAAAATTAAAAGTGTTTTTAAAAGACGAGGTATAAATTTAGCTTACACGAGTATTAGGCATCCATGTGCAAATGTGTCAGAAAGGTGTATCAAAGACATAACAAAATACTTACGACTGCTTGTACATGCAGAACACAGTGTTTGGGAAGAAAAATTGGAAGACATACCAGAAGTAATAAACAGTATTCCAAATGATACAACTGACGAAATTCCCATGTACATATTCAAACAAAAACTACCAAATAGACCGTGGACTATGACTCCACCAAATTATCAAGAATTGTTAAAAAGGGTTAATTTAAAGTTAGATAGAGCAGCAGAAAAATATTTTAAAAGACAAAATAAAAAGATAAAGAAACCTACTAGTTTTAAAAAGGGGGATTTAGTAATTGTCAAAGCTTTAAGAGTAGCAAACTCAAGGAAAGGAAGGTGTGCAAAATTACAACTACCTTATGAAGGACCTTATATGGTTAATAATGATAATGGTATTAATAGTTATGAATTAATAGATCCAGAAACAAACAAAATAAGAGGTATATTCAACATTTCTCAAATATATAAGTATTTTTAAAGTAATTCTGAGTGTTTGGAAAAATAAGTAAAATTTTTATATTTCTGACAGAAATCAATAAAATTTTAGGGGGAAATTATAACAGTCAAAATATTTCACCGAAATATCTTTAAAGAAACGATGATAATAGTGACTTTATTCTGTACGTCATCGTGTTGTATGGAAGGTGTGAAAATATTTAATTTGACAGCTGCCAGAATTATTATTCAAATGAGGTTCGATTGCAGGCAAAAAGCAGATATAGATCACAAACAATTCAGAAATTCAAAAATAGACGGAATTTCATTGGATCAAACGATTTAGTACTAAAACATAGAACTGAAAATCAATTGGATAATTTTTAAATAAAAGTGTAAAGATGAAAGTAAACAGGATTATAAAAAAATGTATTGGATCATGGAAATTGAAAAATTTAAAATTCATTTTTAACAAAGTAAGAGAAATTTAAGATGGATTTTCAAATTTATAAACCTGATTCCTTTCATTGGTTATAGGAATTGTAATTTAATTATTCGTCTTCTAATTGGTTGTTAAGAGTTTTTGTGGTGAGTAATAAAAAAGACAGTTTGCTGTTTTGAAGTTGGAATGAGAGAAGTCAAAAAAATAATATAAAAACGATTCTAGAAGATATTATTGACTAAAATTTTGAAAAGTATTAACTGAAACACGTGAAGAATTGTAAAGACAGTGGAATGAATGATCAGTGAGGGAGGTGTCAATAAAGAATATCAGG
Source organism: Galeruca laticollis (assembly GCA_963921935.1). Taxonomy (NCBI): domain Eukaryota; kingdom Metazoa; phylum Arthropoda; class Insecta; order Coleoptera; family Chrysomelidae; genus Galeruca; species Galeruca laticollis. The sequence continues at coordinate 56,498,783 of OY998177.1, forward strand.
TATACCTGTTGGAGCAGACCTGGTGCCCGGAGAAAGGCTTTGACGGCGTGTTATGGAGTGAAACAGAATTCCCGTCCAATTTCGGCAAACAAGGTGATTAAAAAATTATTTTATTTGGCCATTTAACTAAAATTTTAGATTGCAATCTATGAACTTTTAAAATTCTACTAAATTATTTCAATACAATTTGGCAGCAAAACTTTCTAAATTTATCGAAATTTTTTTTGGTTACATTTATTTATATAATAAGATTGTTTGAATAGTCTACTCTAAATTGAAATTATATTTTATTTGTTTTGATTTGAGTTCATTTTAATTGCTATATGTAATGACTAGTATTAAATGTTTTCAAAATTAAAATTATTCAATTGATTTCTCATTTTCATTAAAAAAATTTTTTATATTAGTTACAGTTAAAGTTTACTATCTTCTGTGATCATAAATATCTGATTTTTGTCAATAGAATCTATAGTTCATTTTATTCTATTACATATTTGATAGTTGGGCAACCAAATTTCACATAATAAAATAAATAAAATCTCTCGGCGCTATATGGACCCTACCTGAGATAGGAGTATTTACAGAAATACGAAAATTGAAAATAAAAAAAATAAAATTGAAAAGGGCAAGATTCATATTATATATATATATATATATATATATATATATATATATATATATATATATATATATATATATATATATATATGTATATACATATACATATATACATATATATATATATATATATATATATATATATATATATATCCCCAGATGGCGGAGTGCGTTAGAGCGCCGGAAATTGGGTTTTCTTGACCTGAAGGACGGAGGTTCGAATCTCACTCTTGTAAGGACTTTTTCATAAATAAAAAGATCCACTAAAAATCTGGGGGACAGGGTCCGTCAGTAAATGGCGAAAACTGGCGGACGACATCCCTCGCCCCTTGCCAACCCGCATTGAGGCAGCGTGGTAAGGTACGCCTCACAACCCCAGCATGACAGACAAGGACAAGTTACGGCCCTCATTCTCCGTAAGCCCGAAGGGCACTAGGAGGGGTAGATCCTGGGAACCAGCCACGAGGGCAGAGAGTGCTAAGAATCTGCGGAGTCTAAACCACTACCCATTAACTACATTATACCTAGCAACTTATAACTGCCGTCCACTCTCTAATCAAGCTAGGATTATGGAACTGGAAACAGAGGCAGCAAAAATAAAGTGGGATATCATGGGCATTAGCGATGTAAGACGAAAAAATGAAGAACTCATAGAACTTGAATCAGGGAATCTTCTATACCACCAAGGAACACCAACAGGAAGAACAAGCGGAGTAGGATTCCTAATTAAGAAAACCTGGAAAAATAGAATCATAAGGATAACAAGCACCTCAGACAGAGTAGCCAGCATAACACTAAGACTCTCCAAAAGATATACTATCCAGATTATTCAGGTATACGCCCCAACAATCAGCCATAGTGACGACGAAATAGAAGAATTCTATAATGAAATAACCCAAGCGCTTAGCAACGACAATAGTCACTTAAAATACATAATGGGAGACTTCAATGCCAAAGTAGGACACAGGAAAGACCAAGAAAAAGGAATGGGGAAATATGGATTTGGAGAAAGGAATGAAATAGGAGAGAGATTAATACAGTTCGCACACTTTCAGAACATGTATGTGGCAAACTCCTTCTTCAAGAAGAACCCTAACAGGAAATGGACGTGGGAAGGCCCCGGTGCAACTATCAGAAACGAAATAGACTTTATCCTCACCAATAAAATTAACACAGTAAAAGATCTAAGCACGCTCAACAAGTTCGCTACAGGAAGCGACCATCGACTAATTAGAGCTCGACTGGTCTTAGATATAAAACTAGAAATGTCAAGACTAATCAAAACCAACACAACGAAAAACATAAACAACGAAAGGCTGAGAGAGAACTCTCACCAATATGAAGCACTACTAGAAGAAAGACTACAAAAAGTGGAATATAACAACCCTGAACTGATAGACACAATTCGAAACTGCGCCGTAGAAGTGGGAGGTCTGCAACAACGAGGTGAACACAAAAAACTAACTCCGGAAACAAAAGCACTATTACAAAAACGAAGAGAAATGAAAAAGAGAACAAACATTCAAAGAATTGAATACACCGAACTGTGCAAGACGATACGAAAGAAAATCGCAGAAGATATCAGAAATTACAACGAGAAACTGGTACAAACAACAATAGAAAACCGTAAAAGCTACAAAAATGCAAAAAGGGCACTAATAATAGGGAAAAGACAGATAGTTGCATTAACTGATGGGAACACAAGAACCACAGACAGGAATGAAATAATAGACCTAGTAGCCAAATTCTATGGAGACCTATACAAGGCCCCTGAAAACTGAAATAATAGAACACTCAGAAGATGCCATACCAGAAGTATTGGTGGAGGAAGTAGAAATGGCACTGAAAAGCATGAAAAATGGCAAAGCTGTCTGATGTCCAGGAGCATACCTAAAGAGTGGAACAGCGCCCTTATAGTGTTGATCCACAAGAAAGGCAGCAAAGAAGACATTAAGAACTACAGACCAATAAGTCTACTACCAGTGACGTACAAGGTATTCACAAAGATCATTCACAACAGAATACAAAATACACTAGATTCGGCCCAACCACGAGAACAGGCTGGATTCCGCAAAGGCTTCAGTACAATAGATCACATCCATACCCTCAAAGAGGTTATCAGTCGAACCAAAGAATACGACCAACCACTAGCACTAGCCTTCATCGACTTTGAGAAAGCATTCGACTCTTTATATCCCAGAGCAGTAATAAATGCCCTAACAGAACAAGGGGTCGACAAGCCATATATTGAGACCCTAGCAAATATATATAGGGAAGCCAAAGCGAGAGTTAGGATATATGAGAGCACACCAGAATTCCCCACCAGCAGAGGAGTTAGACAAGGAGACGCAATATCACCAAAGTTATTTACAGCAACACTAGAAAGCATCTTCAGAAAACTGGGCTGGAACAACACAGGTCTGAATATAGATGGAGAGTACTTGAACCATCTAAGATTCGCTGATGACATCATCCTGATAGCGAGTAACCCTGGCGAAATGAAACAACAAATAAATGAACTGAATGTAGCAAGCAACGAAGTAGGCCTTAAAATAAATCTGAGTAAGACCAAGATAATGTATAACGAACTGATAAACATACAAGAAATAACAATTAATGACACTGCCCTGGAAATAGTAGAGGAATACATATACCTGGGTCAACTAATACACATATCAGGCTCTCTACTTCCACAAATAAACAGAAGAATCCAATTAGCATGGAGAACATTTGGACAGAACTCTATCATCTTCAAGTCTAGAATGTCACTCCGTTTGAAAAAGAAAGCGTTTGATCAGTGCGTACTACCAGTATTAACATATGGCTGTGAAACCTGGACCCTGAAGACGCCCCAACTTAAGATGGGACTACGACATAAAGAAACACGCAGGATCAACTTGGGGCCGCATAGCTAACAATAGACAACAATGGGCCCACATGGAAATGGAATATATAAATATGTAAAGGGAGGCTACACCATAACAAAATGGTTGAATAAGCTGTGTATGATGATGATGATGATGATGATGATATATATATATATATATATATATATATATATATATATATATATATATATATATATATATTAAAGTGAAATATATCTATCAGACAAATTAAATCAAATCAGCATCATACAAATAGTGTGAATCTTAGTAGTTCATTAGTAAACATCCAATAAAAAAGAAATAATCCGTAAAGACATGAGTTGAACGTGTCAAGAAAATTTTAACTATCATATACAATTGATAAATTAATTTAAGAGATTGCTATTTAATTTAGTATCTATTTTCTTTTAAAGTATATTGCAAAATAAATAACACCAACAAGTAAATTACGTCGAACGTAATATTATACATAATTGTGGTGATCCCTGTATATATCATCACATAAATTTTCAAACAAAATTCGATTATTACAATTTTATATTTTATAGACACTTTCGAAAACCCCGTATATCGCATAAACTTTTATAATTATTAGCAAACATCAAGGTCAAAAGATCAACGCTAGAAGCAATGTTATGTTAGTAATTCGTACGGTGTAGTTCGGTGTGTTTTTCGAAATGCATAAAAACAAAGTGATTTCGTCTATACTAACGCAAGAATAGATATATTGATTCAGGAAAACAATGTTTGTTTATCAACAAATGAACTCGAAAAACAAAATTAAAAACAATAAAAGGTTGTTGATTTGGAGCTTAAAGGGACGCCGTGAAAATGAATTAGAGGGTGGAAGTGTAAAATTTTATCTCCTCAAATTTCTATTAAAATTTGAAATAACTTAAATAAATTATCAGAAATATTAATCAAAAGTGTTCAGACGACGTTTTAAAGTAAATAAAATAAAATACATTCCGTATAATTAAAAATAAGTGAACTTTAGTGAAATCATCTAGATTTGGTAAGAACTATAACTATAATTACCTTATTACAATTATTCTGGTGGTTATCCAAGGTATCTTATAATAGAGATACTCTGCTGACGATATTAACCACATATATCATTATTCCTACATCTTGGACTTCGTTTTTGTTTGATCACAGCTGATCATTTTTTCCTCCAAGAACAGCACATTCAATGCTATGCTCTATAACTAACGATGAACATTTTCCACGTGTATATTGAACTTTTTCTATAAAAACATTTCACTTGTATATTTTTGTACGTAGGTTTATTGTCTGTGGTAGCAATTTATTGGTTAAACGTTAGTATTAATTGATCAATATCCACTGATAACGGACACAAACACTAAATTCATATTAAATAAGTATTCACTAGATTTTTGCATAATAATAATAAAGATTCTTAGACACATCACTTTGCCTTCCATTTTGTAAACTAAACAAAACATTTAACAGAACAGCACACTACACGTTTTCGCACTTAAAGATCTATGGTTGAGATTGAAAGTTTTTTTGGATGTACATTCATACATAGAATAGGAATAATGATACACGAAATTTATTTGTTGAGTTTCAATAATATTTATAGTAATGAAAGCGTTTATATGGTTGTTGCGTAATAATGATACAATAATGAATTTAAACGTATAATATTGGTTTATTAATTGATTATAAAAATTTCTTATCTTTTCTCATTAATTAAATTATGTTCAATTGTTCAGGTTCGTCTTATTTTTCTCTGATATCTACCTATAGTTTCTTGTTGCTAGCAAACGTCAAGTGCCGAATCTCATCCCTGAGATGCAGTATTTAAAAGGTAAAGTAAAATTGATAATAATTTTGAATTAGGTATAGCGGTAAGCGTAACCAATTCTGGCGCCCATAAATAATAATAAAACATATATTAAATTAAAAATAAAAAAATATACATAATAAAAACAGCAGCCCAACTGAGGTAAATTAAAAAAATTATAATATGAAATAGCACTACAACATAAGGGCGTAAGTAAAATTATATATAATAATATATATATATATATATATATATATATATATATATATATATATTTATATATATATATTTATATATATATATATATACAAATAACATAACGTCGTATTTGCAATATTGTGAAAGTCATGCTGACGGCGTGCAAATTTATTTTTCATTTCAACATGCAAATACAGGTATAGCTGAAAATTGTATCAATCGTGATATAAATGCACTGGTACAATTTGCTAAATTACATTTTTTGCAAATTAATTCCAATAAGTCATCGGTTATATTCTTTGGGAAGAACTATGCGACAGTTCAACGTCAAATATCTGTCAAGATAGACAATAATGAAATCAAATGTACTCATGAAGTAAAAAATCTTGTACTAACTATTGATAGTGATTTGAGGTTTAAAAAACATATTGATTTATGCTTGAGTAAAGCTTACGCATCTCTTAAACTATTATATTCACATCGACATTAACTATCCCACAAACAAAAAATTCAACTAACAAATTCGCTGGTTTTACGTCACTTTAATTACTGCGATGTCGTATATGGACCTTGTTTAGATGCGACAGTCACAGCACGTATCGAAAAAGTTCAGAAATCATGTTTAAGATATATTTATGGCATTCGTAAATATGATCCTGTTTCACATAAACTTGAAGATGCTGAATGGCGAAATATGCAAAAGCGTAGGAAATTGCATGCAATTATCTTCTTTCACAATATTATTTTGAACAAGATACCCACTTATTTGGTAAATAAAATAAAATATCGTACTGATGTTCATACGCTCAATTTGCGTTTTAAAGGGCTTATATCACCACCACCTCCTAGCACACAAATGTTCAAACGCAGCTTCACATACAATATTTACCACCTATACAATAGGGTCCCTGCTTCTCTGAAAGTACTGAATCTGAACAGCTTTAAGATCATTATAAAAAGAAGTTTGATATATGAAAATCAGTTTTTTCTTACTCATACTCGTATTACCACTATTGATTTCTTTCGATCTTTCATGTTCTACTATATGTACACATTAATTATTATAAGGCTTTACTTTATTTAAAATCAAGTTTTGTAAATAATACAGGGGTCAGACTAGAATTTTTAAAATTGTTTTCTGGCTCCTTTTTGCATTAGGTCAATTATCATATTATTATTATGTAAAACCAGTTTAAATATGCAAATAAACAGTATTATTATTATTATTAAAGAATGCCTATCTAGTGCACTAGCTGCATCATCCTCCTCAACAAACGCCTTTTTCAATTTCTTTTTGTCTTGAACAGATCCTGTCTCAAAAAACTTCTTTATCAATTTTTTTAATCCACACCGCATAATGGGTACATCTGTATATTTTTCTTGAAATTTTGCAGTTGCATACTGGTATATCGTAAACGTCACTCACTAGATTAATACATTATTTTCATAAAACTTGCTATAAAATGAGACGAGTTTTTAAAAACTTGAATATCATTTCATTTTATGGGGTTTCAGAACAAGCAAAAATGTTTATCAAGAATTACATTTTTCACTAAAACTAATATTTAAACATTTTTCACCAATAGGATACCCCATCCGTGGACACGCTGTAGTTAACTTCAAAATGGCGGAGTTAACTTTATCGGGACGAAGGGATGTCGGTTAAAATTAACTTTGTGGAAATACCTGGTTTTCATGTTTTGAGTTGTTCTATTCTGTCGGTTCTGCCAACAATTTGGCATTAATAAACTCAATTCATAATATTGTGAATAGTTTGATTGTGTTTTTACTTTATTTTATTTGAATTATGCAATATTAGCAAACGATATCCAAGATACTTTTGTGAAACTTTTTACTGACGATGAAGAAGATGCTATGGATATTGATAAAAGAGATTCAATATCCTTATTAGAAAAGTTTATGGCTCGTCTATCTATTCAGATTATTAATTTTAGAATAAAAAATAAAAATTCTACACGGGGAACGAATACGCCAAACTCACAGACAAGACAAAACTACACCACAAAATTCAAAATGTTAAAACGCCAATTAAAAAAATCTAGGTTATGTTTTTCTTTTGTCCGTTTCTTCTTTTTATTTTAAAATTGAGACTTCTATAAAACTGACTTTTTAAAACTTAAAGTTCACTTGGATGTTAAATTCAAAGATAACGTCAAGACATGATTATTATACCCGCCCTTAATCTTCTATGAATATACAGATTAATTGTCAGAAGTGCTCTAAAACATGTAGGTACGGTGTAAAAATTTTCCGCGCGCCAAAAGACGCTCTTGCACTTTACCCCCAAATTTCTCATAATCCCTTTCACGTTGGTTTCTGACACTTTGCACGTACTTTTATTCTATACGTAAACTATACAAATGGATATTTTTTGCAACTTTAGCCTCCACTTACACTTCTGATAAATTTTTTCTTGGTTTTTCTAATTCTCCTCGATACTGGAGGTTTCAGTTTGTTAGCACGATACAGCCTCCGAAGTATAGGGGAGGGGCGGGCAAAGCGAAATGGGCGGGCAAAGTGAAATTTCTAGTTTAAATTTTTGGTTGTTACTGTGGCTACCATCTAGTGCCATTTATTTGTAGATTAAGACAGTTGGCACCGCTAGAAACTAGTATGGCGGCAATCTTATTGCAGGTATCTTTGTCGTTCGTGTTTTTGTGTTTTCTTCGATAAAATTGTAAGTATATATTAATGTTTCCGATGCTCTGACATTTCTGTTATAATGCCTGTTTTGGTTTACTTATAATGACTACATAAAATAATGAATTGAGAACATATTTACTAATAATCATCTCGTTATTACGGCTATGTAAAAAGTTATTAATGTTTGCATAATTTTTAAACAGGGCGGGCAAAGTGGAATGGGATGTGGCGGGCAATATGAAATTATTTCACTTTGCCCGCCATGTTTAAGAATGGTTTTTTCTAATTCTTTGCAGGTAAGAATGGTTCATCAATACAACAGAAAAAGTAATCAACAAGCATGGGAAGAAGACTGTATGAAGGCTGCGATAAATGCAGTTCGGGAAGGTACTAACAGTATTAATGCAGCTGCAAAAAATTACCACATTCCAGTAGCAACATTATTTCGAAGATTAAAAAAACCTGAAAATCTAGCATCAAAAAAAGGTTTGGGACGCTTTCGGACCGTATTTACTTCCGTACAAGAAAACATCTTGGTTGACTATATCCTTACCATGGAATCTCGACTTTTTGGTTTGACGATATCAGATCTAAAGTATCTTGCCTTTCAATTTGCGGAACACAATAAAATAGTTAACAACTTTAATAAAAGAGACAAAAAGGCAGGAAAGGACTGGGTAAAGGGGTTTCTAAGACGACATCCTGAACTCTCTCTACGACTTCCTGAGAAAACATCTGCAGCACGGGCTTCTGCGTTCAACAAAGTTAACGTTAATAAGTTTTTTGACCTTCTTGAAGGATTATACGAATCTCATCACTACACTCCTGATAGAGTGTACAATTGTGATGAAACTGGTATTAGCACAGTGCCGAACAGACCGTCAAAGATATTATCTCGAAAGGGGAAGAAGCAGGTGGGTGTTTTGTCATCAGCTGAAAGAGGATCTCTAGTGACGGCCGAAATTTGCTTCAGCGCTACCGGAAACTACATTCCTCCTTCACTTATTTTTCCGAGAGTTCGAGCTAATCCATTGTTTGAAAAAGGTCTCCCTCCAAACACCAAAGTTTTCACACATCCGTCCGGGTGGATGCAGTCGGAAATATTCGTAGAATGGTTTAAACATTTTATGAAATACTCCAAACCTACAGCTGAAGAGCGCGTTTTGTTAATTCTCGACGGACATGCTACACACGTCAATAATCTGGAAGTGATGATGTTGGCAAAGGAAAATAATGTTGATATTTTAGTACTACCTCCACACTGCACTCACCGCTTGCAGCCATTGGATGTGGCATTCATGTTCCCTCTCTCAGCTTACTATGAGCAGGCTGTAAGGATATGGCTGAGAGAGAATCCTGGTAAAGTGGTCACTATTCGCGAAATTGGACCCCTTTTTGGTGAAGCATATCTAAAGGCAGCCACCTTACAAAATGCAATTTCAGGCTTTCAAAAAACCGGCATATACCCTTTCCAACGAGTTTTTCCTGATGATGCTTTCTCAGCTGCTGAAACAACTAATCGTTCACTTAGTAATGCAAAAATTGAAATTGTTTCACCTCATGACATTTTACCTATACCTCATGTGGACAGCAGAAATAATGAAATTGCAGAGGGGTCAAAAACGCGTAAGAGTCGTAAAGGTGTTACCGTTGTAGCTACCAGCACACCTTTTATTGACGAACTCAAAAGAAAAAAGGACGAAAAAGAGAAAAAGGAACAAGAAAAAAGAGAAAAAATAAGAAAAAAGAAAGTCAGGAAGGTCACAAAACAACTATTTGCCTCAGATACAGAGAGTGAAACGAGCCTTAAATTAGACGACAGTGATTCTGAGGAGAGCTTTTCAGATGAAGAAACTGAAAACAAAATAGTAACTAAACGGACTCTCTCATCATAAATGATTCATGAAGGACGTTGGGTTGTGGTCCAGTATGAGGGACAATTTTTCCCAGGGCTGGTTGTAAATAAAACAACAGATAGAGTGACAGTTAAATGTATGGAAAAAACTCAAAAATATTTCCGATGGCCTGCAAAAGAGGACCTGATGTCATATTCATATCAAGATCTCCATATGAATATAAACGAACCAAAACAGCTACGAAGAGGTTTCTTCCATATCCCGGAACTCAGTCAGTTTGTTAATATGTAAGACTAAAACCTACCTATTGTAGAAAAATGTGCCTTTTAATTTTTTTAAGAATAATCTGTTATTTTTTAGTTAAAATTTGAACTATGACTTCATTTGATAATAAAGTAATATCTTTTGTGTTACCAAATTCATTAATTGTGTTAAATTTTCCAGCTATTGCTGCATTCCACTTTACCCTCCCCAAAATTCCACTTTGCCCGCATTAGTGCGGGCAAAGTGAAATTTCACAAAGATGAAAAAATATCGCGATTTCAAGCAGATGCGTTCAGTTGAGAGGGTGAATATTTCAGATCTTAAAGGCCAATAATATGTTAGTTGAATGAGCAAAAATCTAAATTTTTTAGATTTATTTTTACTTTGTAAGAGCCAGTCAAACGTAAACTATGTCACTTTGCCCGCCCTTCCCCTATACAAGTTACCAATTTTATAATTGGATATTATTAAGAGCCTCTCAAAGATGAGCCCTATTGATATTCAGCTCTCTAAAGTCAGTACAATGGGTGCCATGGTATTTGAAGTACCAAATTTTTGTCATTTTTGGAGAATTTTCAGTTTGTTGGCACGATACAGCCTTGAAAGTGTATGTAAGTGACCAATTTTATTATTGAATATTGTCCAGGGCGTCTTATAGATGAACCTTATTGATTTTTAGCTTACTAGAGCTAGTACAACGGGTGCTATGGTACCTGAAGTGCTACATTTTCGGTCATTATTGGGTTAGCACGATACAGCCTCCGGAGTGTATACAAGTGACCAATTTTATAATTAAATATTTTTCAAGGTATCTCACAGATGTATGCTATTACTAGAGCTGACTGACTAGAGCGAGTAGAGCGGGACCTATAACTCCAGATATACTACATTTTTGTAGACACTTTTATGATACAATATTGTTCAGGGTATCTCACAGATGCGGAAAAGGTAGTTTTAACCTTCACAACGGTTTATTTTTAAAAGGAATCTCAAATTTGGTTCCTTCCATCTAACAGACCTGACAATATCCGTGAACTAAAGGCCTAAATCAGGTAGGAAATGCAAAACATAACACCCGCTTTGCTACAAAGTATTGAAGATGAAGTTAAGTCATTGTTCAGTGGTCAGCGGAGAACAAATTGAACATACACTGTAAATTTTCTTTGGTTTTTGTTTAGAGTGTACGCGTATTTTTCATTCATGAATTTACAAATATGTAATAAATTGGTATAAACCACTTTTGCTTTGTTTTTGACTACACTGTAGTCTACAAAGCTTTCAGGATTGGTGGCTCTTGGCCTACAATTAGTGACTTTATTCAACTATCATTCGGATCTATAATTATCTTGTGAACTTATTTTAGAGCAAAATAAAGTAAGGGATGCTAATTTCACCCCCTTATAAGGTAACAAAAACATTGAAAAAATACCGCTGATAAGTCCTTTGCAAGTGCACGGAAATTACAAAATTTCAAGTTTCTCTCTTCACTTAAGATTTAGTTTTACTCACCACCTTATAGGGTTGATATCTCGGAAGGGAGGAAATTTTGTTATAGGAAATATTCATCATAATTTCATACGGGCAAGAAGTTCCTGAATTTATAAACACCCTGTATACTCATAAACTGATCATCTCTAACGGATTTTAATAAATAATCTGATTATTTTACTAAGAATTTAAATATTCTTGTTGATATTATATTCCATGATATGCAAAATAATTATAATACCATTACCATCAACCGCTACATCACTTTCCATGAGATAGTGAAGACCATGTCGATTAGCTGTACCTTTAAAAACGAAATCGAAATTGGTGTTCGTATATGGTGTCGTTGTGTTGTTTGTGTTTAGCCTTTGGGTGTGTTATGTTATTTCTCTGTACTGATATGAGCATCTTTGTTGGAATAGGTCAGGGCGACCATTATTCGTAAAACATTTTTTTAATTAGATCGGTTATTCCTTCTAGCGTCTTATGTAATTACAGTTGGTCCATTTGTTCTTTATCCATGCATCATCTTCAATATTCATACAAAATTTAACGAACAAATTGAGTCAAAACGAAGACTGTCTTGATTTTAAAAACTGCCACAACGGTCGTGTAAATATTGGACTTCGCGTTAAATTTCTGTATGTTTATTAACAAAAATATACTTACTTTTAACTAAAATATCACAAAACACTTAAATGTAGGTAAAAATGAAAGAAGTAATAAATGAAAAGGCAGATTTCTACAATCAGTATTATGGACATAATATCTATGTTGAGCCGACATTAAAAGTGCATTGAAATATAGTTTTCTCAAAATACACCACATTGATCATATCAAAAGAGACAAACTGTAAAGTCAACTTAAACTCAAGTCAGAAGTAGTAGTAGTATTATTAGTAGTAAGTTTTGATAGAATATAATATTACTGAATTAATAATATAAGAACAAAATTGGTTTGAGAGAACGTAAACATGAAAGTTAAAAAATATAACATTTAGACTGATTCATAATTCAAAGGATTAAAGGTTCCTGGTAATATAGACTCTTTAAAATTGTTTCTGAGAACAACAGAACGTAATAAACCTTTCTACAGTAATTTTGAAAATGAAAAGTGTATTCTGTTTCACTGGTTTTACTTTCAGTGAACCCGGTGCAGGTATAACTCATATAGAAATTAAAGTATTGCATGGTCATATTATATACAATGGATAGGAAAGAATGAACGAATGAAGAAACGAAAACTTTTACTCGGTTTGCGTAATGCTTGTTAGGTCTTTATGGTTGAACACTACCCAATTTTTATGAGGGGCCATAACTTTCAATTTCACCGAAGGATTCTGTAACTTGACGTAATCCATAACAGAAATACTGAGATTTATTACTTATTGTCGCAACTGTCATTATATTTGACATTGTTACCGACAATAACAATGAATTTTCTATGCTGGGTTCAAATTTGGTATCCTTTTTCGACAATCAGGTAAAAGCTGTTGTTCTAATTTATTACACTATTTTGGCTTTATTAGTTAATAAAAACACTAAAAAAATTTTTGGTTTATCAGAAAGTAAAAGTTTGGCGATAGACGATAATATTAAGAATGTTTCTAGAAAAGAAAATCAAAATAAACGGTTTTAAAGATTAAAACTAACTTTTCCGTATCTGTGAGATGCCCTGAACAATATTCTATCTTAAAATTGTCACTTGTCTGTTATGTATTGAAACATGAATATAATATAAACTGTTTTAATAACTAAAACACGAGGATATACCTTTTAAAAAAACTAACGTTAACTTTCGTTGGCAATATGACATGACATCTCACATAGAATATCTATATACAGACGAATATTCGACCAAGAAACTGTTGACGCAAAATTATCATATTTTATTAACTGTCTAAATAACTTGTTCGATATACATATTCCTTTGGTTACGTCTAGAATCACTAAAGCAGGAGCACCATGGATAACAGATGTTATTAAAATTATGATGAGAGAGAGGGACAAAGCCTTAGTTAAATTTAAGGCAACAAAATTACAGAGACATTTAAATTTTTACAAGCAAATGCGAAATTTATCTAGCCAGGCTATCTGCAGGGAAAAAAAGCATATTTCATATATCAGTTTAACAATAAATCAACAAAAGAAGTGCGGAGGATACTTAGAACACATAAATTAATTCCTGATAAAAATAATAAAATACCAGTAAATTTATGCAAACCTGACGAACTGAATAATTTCCTTATAAACTCAGTTCCTGATATAAAACCGTCTAGGAACGTTTTAGAATTTTACAATGATAACAAAATAAATATTGGAAATTTTGAATTTGAAGAAATAAATGATTATTTTGTGTACACAGCTTTATCACAAATTAAAACAAACGCAAGGTATAAACATAAAGCTTATTAGACTTTGTTGCCCCCACATAATACCTTATATAACTCACATAAGAAACTTCTGCTTGACAAGAAACGTGTATCCATTGGTGTGGAAGAGTGCTGCGGTGACGGTGTTACCGGAGCAACAAAACCCAACGGAAATGAAGGACCTTAGGAGTATAAGTATATTGCCTACTATGTTAAAAAATTTTCAGAGGGCAGTAGAAGTACAAATTAAAGAATATAGTCAGCAGTATTCTTTATTACCTGAGGTACAATCAGGATTTTGGAAATAGCTACAGCTGTACTACCGCGCTTTTGCATATTGTCGACGATATCATAGCTGCATCTGATGTTAAACAATATACGATATGGGTTTTGTTAGATTTTAGCTGCGCATTTGATACAATTAATTACGATTTAATGTTAAATAATCTTAAATTTATACCTTTCTCTCTAGGTGCGCTGGAATTGTTGGGCAACTATTTAAGAGATAGAAGGCAAAAAGTATCGATAAATGATTGTAGTTCAAGTTAGTAAAATGTCAGATCTGGTGTACCACAGGGATCAATACTGGGACCGTTGTTATTCTCAATAGATTCGTCTCGTTTACTATCTGCTATACAATCATGTCAAACTCATCTATATGCTGACGATACTCAGCTTTACTTTAGTTTTCCAGAAGATATAACATGAGATGCGTCTAACCTGATTAACACAGATTTAAATAAATTTGTTGCTGCTGCAGAGGAACATTGTTTGTGCATAAACTCAAAGAAGTCGAAAGTCTTGATATTTGGGCCAAAACATCATAGGGAAAATCTATACCAGTCGGTAATTATAAACATTCGGGGAGAGTCCTTGGCAATTGTGAAAGAAGTGAGAAATCTTGGTGTCGTGATGGATGCAGATTTGAGGTTTGAGAGTCATAATTAAATTAATACAACGCGCATATTATACCTTAAAAACATTTATGGAAATATACACCTTTTACCATTTCATATCAAGAAATGTCTATGCGAATCACTGATCGATAAAAATTATTAGGAGAATTTGGCCGAGGTATAAGTGCACTACTATTATTTGTCAAATTTCTTGTTTGTTGATATACTTCACAAGATGATATAAATTTCTCAATATCTTCATTAATACCTATCCACCAGCAATAGCTTCTCAATAACATTTTCGATCTGACTATACCTAAATGTTGTTCATGAAATAAATTCTAAATTTGTTGTTGTAATGCACTAGGAATCAAAACCTTGCTACCCACTAAAATGCAATTAGATTCTACAGAAAGTTCATACCTTCTACGCCAAAATGGTTTTAAATTCTCATCAGAGATTGAATGCGGCCATCCTTTTAAAGTTAAATTAACTACTTTACTAAGTACCGGATCATGTTGAGTTACAAACGCTATATCACTTGCAGAGAAGGGAATATTATTTGATATATTAAACAATCCAATTTCAGCTGCAATTTTAGTGTCAACAGGTGCGGGCAAACGAGATAATCCATCTGCATTAACTATAAGTGTTCCTTTTCTATATTCATTAGTCATACCCTGATAGCGCTACGGCTACATATTAGGTTTGTTCCAGCACACGATGAAACTATTTCGGAATTGTACTGCGTATGCGCCGTGGCAATTTAGTGTTCCAGCGCCTATTTTTGAAAACTAGTCATTACACTGAACTACTAATTCGATGTTCTAGCAGTTTATCAACATACAATAGAACCGTTCTAGAACGGTTCGATCAGTTCTTGCTCTTCAGTAGGTATTTCAAATTCTCTTTTATTTCACGCAAGCGCAAAGCATGTTTCAGTTTTGTTTTAAATTAACTTATGATAAATCAAATTCCGTACATTTATAACAAACTTTGATACGAGACTTTTTATATGTTCTGGGGTCATATGTAAATATAAGGTAAGGAAGTAAGTTTTTTTTCACTTTTATATAATTACTTGAAATATAATCTATATACAGGATGTCCCGCATAAGAACCGACACAGAGCAGAGGCGTATAGGGGAGCCCAAAATATGACGATTGGGGGCAATTTACCTCTATACCAAGTTGCATCCCTGAGGAGTTATAGTGCCTCAAAGTGGGGCCCAAAATTTCGAAAATTAATTTCTTTGCAACCCTTTAACTGAAAAATACCAAATTTGGTACACTGTATGAGACTGTTAAGAGCATTAAGTAATGGTAAGTAGAAGGCGATCGAACTATTCTCGGGAGTTAATTAGGGGTGACCTAACCTTAAAATTTCACAGAATTTGTTTATCTGTTATTTGATTTAAAAATTTTCATTCTCATACCATGGATAACTTAATTTTTAAACTTTTTTTACTCTTGTAATTTTGCACAAAACTTTGTAATTTTCAAGGAAAAATCGAATAACCAAAGACATGCTTTCAACAATGTTATTTAAAAAGTTACAAAAAAGTCCAGAGTTGACTATGAATTTATACATTAAATTTGACAATTTGGAATTCAGTTCTTGTAGTAAGTAAATTGTTATAATTTTTTTAAATGAGTGGAACAACTGGATATGTTATTGGTGTTAGGTTTTTGTGAAGGAAACTGTAGAAGAAGCGTGGAAGAATATCGGATGAGGTTTCCTAATCGCGTAGTTTCTCACAGAGAAACATTTTCTAATGTTGAAAGACGGGCTCGAGAAACAGGAAAGTTTTATAGTGTTAATCGAGAGCGGAATGTTCAAATGAGTGTGCGAGATGAAGAACTCATTTTGGATACAATTGACGATCAACGGCATATTAGCACTAGAACTTTATCTAGACAGAGTGGCATATCAAGATCATCTGTACACCGAACTATTAGACGTAATTTGCTCCATCCATATCATGCTCATAAAGTTACCTCAAGACTTGATTCAACGAGTGAATTACTGTCGATTTATTTTACGTCAGGATATTCACTTTTAAAAGAAGATTCTTCTTACTGATGAGGCTCGTAGAGGTATTACAAATATGCATAACTATCATCAGTATTCAAATGAAAACCCTCATGTAATAACTCCTCGACATTTCCAACGTGAGTTTAAGATGAACGTTTGGGTAGGCCCTATCGATCATTATTTGATTGGACTAGTTATTTTACCAAACCGGCTAACAAAATATAACAAAAAGACCATCTATGTGAACACGGACAGTCGGGCGGCCCTTTTGGCCTTAGCAAGCCACAGCTATACGTCGAAGATAGTGTGGGACTGTCACAATACCTTGAAAACCTTGGCAAAAGACAATAGAGTAATTCTTACTTGGGTGCTAAGCCATACAGGGGTAGCTGGAAATGAGGGAGCTGATAAGTGTGCCAAGAAAGGAGCTCATCTCACCCTCGTGGGACCAGAACCATCATACGGCGTTTCATACAGCGCCGTGCGAAAAACTGTTTCCAACTGGGTGTCGCTTGAACGCCAAAAGCGCTGGAACAGAATTACGGGACATGCCCAGTGCAAAAGAATGCTAAAAGGACCATCGAGTTCCTACGCAGTAAATGCTTTTAGACTGGGTAGGAAAGAACTGCGAAAAGTGGTAGGATTCATAACTGGCCACTGGATATTCAACGCACACCTAGTGAAAATGGGGATTGAAATAACAAATCCCATTTGTAGGATGTGTGGAGGAGTAGAAGAAACCGCAAAGCACGTGGTCTTCGATTGCCCTGCCATGTGCAGAAGGCGAGCCTCCTGTCTAGATATCTTCCTAGGCACAGATCAGGAGGGAATACAGGAAAACATAGTCCGACGAATCTCAATGTTCGCTAAGAATTTAGGATGGGACTCTGCTTAATACCTGTGAGTGGGGGTGCACAATAAGCCAATCAATGGCTGAGCGGCAACAATTAGGGCACCTGAACCCTAACCCCCTCGTGACTAAAAAAAACGGCTAAAAGGCGAAACTTATTTAGAGTTTCTCCAAAACACTCTTCCGGATTTATTTGACGATTTGCCATTACGATTGAGATTGTAACATTGGTTTATGCATAATGGAGCACCACCTCATTATATTGTCAATGTAAGAAACTTTTTAAACCGCCAATATCCAAATAAGTAGATTGGACGAGGAAATGATTGTCCTCAAGATTGGCCTCCCCGCTCCCCGGACCTAAATAAATAATAATTTTAAAAAAACAAACTGCAATGCATTTAGAAAATTTATAAACATAAACTTAAAAATAAACGGTTTTAAAGATTAAAACTAACTTTTCCGCATCTCTGGCCCTGAACAATATTCTATCATAAAATTGTTACTTGTATACACTTCGGGGATGTATCGTGCTAACAAACCGAAATTTCTCCAAAAATAACCAAAAATTTAGTATATCTAGTTTTATAGGACCCGCTGTACTCGCTCTAGTCAACTGAAAATCAATAGGGTACATCTGTGAGACGGGCGGATGTAATTTCGGCCGGAAAAAGGGCAGGTACTAAAAGCCGGTAGGTAAATTCGGCCGGAGGTTTTAAGTTGCTTCCTTATCTCATAGGTATTTTCGGCCGCAAATCAAATAAAATAACAGAATGCTTTATATTAAAATATTTCTTTATTTCAATAAAATTATTACATCAACTTATTTCTATAACTTAGGTAAACTATAAATTTTTAAAAAACGTTTTGATGCGATACAGATTTAACGAAATTAATTCTAGAAATATTGTCAGATCGAAGCATATTTACCATGTTTTCGATAAATTTTAGTTTGTTTTTTACTTGTTTGTCTTTAATTTTTGCTGGAATATTTAAATTTTTTATTTTTAAATATGCATCGATCTGACAATCTTTTAATTTTTCTATAAAAATAAATATAGAAGGGTGACTTGAATAAAAACTAGAATTAAAGTGCGAATGGAATGATTCGCAGGCATTTGTGGTTCTTTTAATTGATGGGTTTTCATATGCCCATATATTTGGTGGAAAATGAGATTCTGGCGCTATGTAGTTTTCTAATAAATAGTCTGCGTATTTATCTATAAGTTTATGGTCCGGTTTGTATGACATGAGATCAAATATGAAACAATCTTCAACTTCAGAGGGGTCTAAATAAGTTAGCCCAAAAGTATGAGTAAGCCATTTGCTTTCCTCGCAGTTTTTATCTTTATACATTTGGGTTAACCCTAATGATTGTATTTTCCTATACCACGCCTGGTGCAAGTGGAATCTACAACCATTTAGTTTGGTTTTGGGAAAGACAACTTTTAATGCGTTATGAATTGCGATTTCAAAATCCACAAATACCTCCTTCGGTTCAAAAACAATATTATAAAGTTCAAAAATTTTAGATTTTACCAACAGAAAAAGTCTCATATATGTGTCACTGGTCTTATTGGGCAACAGACAATACAAAAGAGGAACATAATGCCCATTTTCCAGTCCATGGATGGTAAATAACTGATAAAAATATTTTGTACAATAAGAAAATGTGCCATCCATGTAAAAATATTTCATTTTACATAAACTTATTATATTTGTATGGCAAGAAAAAACAATGATATTATCAGCTGTGCTGTTAATAAACAAAAAATTTTCACCTGTTGTAGTTTTCGGTCCATAACTATCGAGTACAGAATGTACATCGTGAATATCCTTAGGCAGGGCTGTTAAGAGCTTACGGCGGCTGTTGTACAAATTTCTTCTTATTAGACTGACATCTATCGATGACAAATTCTCTGGCAAATGATTTGAAAGAACGCTTTTAATAATTTTTGAAGGTTTCTCCGATATGTCTTCCTCAGCTTTGCACTTGCATGAAGTCGTCACTATTTTTCTCTCCAACGTAGTTTCATCGGACTCGTGGTTGTGGATTAATTCACTTCTAGTAACTGTGTATTCCGCACCAACAGTGTACAGTTTGGCTAAACATCTTAAATTTTTCTTTATACACCTCCAACGTACTTCACCACTTTTTAATACGTCCTGTTTACAAAACTGAAACTTTTCTACAACTAGTAAGTCACAACCGCGTGAACTCTTAATTACTGAAACTGATGCCATCGTATACAAATAATATATTTTATGCTTTCTATCGACTAGTAGCTTAAAGATAAGTTATAATACTGACTAGCTATAATAATTTTATACCTGTTATTTTTGAATTTTATACATTTAAAGGAATAATCTTAAGTAGGTACAACATAGTTATTAGAATAAAGAGATAAGTAAATTAAAGGTATTTCCGACAGGTACACAGGATTAGGTATTTCCAAATAAATACACAACTAATATTTTACAGAAACTATTAAGCGTAATTACCAATATTTTAATCTCATCGTAAACATCAACCCCTCGGCCGAAATTACCCCTGTCATAAATGGTACCCTTTGATTTATGCAGGTAGGCCAAGGGATTACCGGCCGAAATTACGCCCGCCGCTGTGAGACACCTTGAATAATACTTATTCATAAAGTTGATCAATCGTATACTCTCTGGAGGCTGTATCGTGCTAACAAACTGATAATTCTCCAAAAATTACAAAAATTTGGTACTTCAAGTACCACAGCATCCGTTGTACTGGCTTTAGTGAGCTCAATATCAGTAGGGTTCATCTTTAAGACGCTCTGAATAATATCCAATCATAAAATTCATCACTTGTATATACTCCGGAGGCTGTATCGTGTTAACAAACTGAAACTTCTCCAAAAATGACAAAAATATCGTACTTAAAGTACTGTAGCACCGGTTGTATTGGCTCTGGTGAGCTGAAAATCAATAGGGTTCATCAGTGAGATGCCCTGAATAATATTCAATCATAAAATTGGTGACTTGTTGAAACACCGGAGGCTGTATCGTGCTAACAAGTCTTGCAAGGAAAAGTGGCCGACGACAACGACGACGACGACGACGACGACGACATACACACAGGATTTTTTTTCTAAAAACCGTTTTTTCGTGTTGTTGTTGATGGATAACGTGAAAATAACTCAAAAAAAATTTCAAATTTTCAACTTTTTTGTGGGTAAACCAATACTTTTCTCGCATATTAGATAGGTTGGCGGAAAAGTAATAACTGACAAAATTGATAACTTAAACCACTTAACTAAAATAATTGAAAACTTTCAAAAAATAATCACAGAAGCTAGAGATCATTCAACAGCTATCATAAAAAAACTCCTAAGAAACACATTACCAGATAACATTATTATAAAAATTCAAGAAAAAAACAAAATTAGAAAAAAATGGCAGATCACTAAAAACATAAAATACCATCATGAATTAAGAGAACACCAACAGTTAATCAACAAATTAATTAATTATCATAAAAACAATTATGGTCCAAATTCATAGAGACTCTGAATCCGGACGATAATTCATTGTGGAAGCTCGCCCGGCATTTCAGGAAAAAGCATAATAAAATAAACAAAATCAATAAAAATGGTCGAATATATAATAATACCCCTAAAATCGCAGAACAGTTCGGAGAGTTCATCAATACATAAATTCACTCAATACATGTAACACAACACATTTAACAACAATCACCGAAATATATAACACGATACAACAACTCAAAAACAAAACAACCCCTAGGTCAGACACGATACAAAACATGTTACTCAAAAATATCCCAAAAAAAGCAATTGTACAATTAACACACATTACTAATTATATTATCAATCGGGCGAATATCCTGATATGTTCAAGATAGCCAACGCCATACCCATCATCAAAGCTAATAAGCAGCCATGTTATGTAGATAGATATAGACCAATTTCCCTACTAAACAACATAGCAAAGGTGATAGATAAAATAATTTTATTTAGATTGAGACAATACGTCGAAAAACATAGCATTATACCCCCGAGCAATGCGGATTTAGAAGCGGCCATAGCACAATTGCACAAATAATACGTGTAATCAATCAAATGAAAAACAAAGCCATTATGGTGACATTGGACATACAGAAGGCCTTTGACTCCGTATGGCTCGAGGGGTTAATACACAAACTTATTAATCTCGAAATTCCAAAGTACTTAATTGAAATAATCAATTCATACTTAACCAATAGAAAATTATTTTCCAAAATTGAGAATTTCTCAGGCGGGCCGTACTCCATGCAAGCTGGAGTCCCTCAAGGCTCTGTATTATTACCTTTGTTTTACTCCCTATTCATCCACGATCTTCCAACATCCCCTCAATTGTTAACCACAATGTACGCCGACGACACTTGTTTTGTAGCCACAGCACAGAATCCAGACCACGCATTGGAAATAGTACAAACACACATACACACAAAAATCATTCCATACTTACATAATCACAAATTAGCTATCAACGCATCCAAAACAGAGTATTTTTTACTCAGGAGAATAGCTAAAAAAACCCTACATTGCAATCTCAACTTTGCGTAGCATATATAACCAAGTACTACTCTGAAATATTTAGGATATATTATGCAAGCAAACACAAATTCCAATGCACATATTATGCAACAGGTGCGCAAAGCTAAGATTGCAATGAGCAAACTATACCCACTCATTTGATCACATAGTAACTTAACAATACAAAACTAAATTCTCACATACACATACATCATTAGACCAATACTGACATACGCAGCCCCCGTTTATTACAACGGGACAAAACACAATTTCCACTCCCTACAAATAGTACAAAACAAGGGTCTGCGGATGGCCATCAAACACAACTGCTATCCCAGACTACCCAATAATACATGGTTACATGACAAAGCCAATACGCCAACTATCAAAGACTTCATATATAAAATCTCGTCAAACTTTTATAATAATTGTCTGCCAGAAGATCTTCGTAAAAATCTCATAGACGCAAATCGCGCAGGTTAAATAACTTCAAACCTATTTCATCACACAACGTGTTAATCATCCTAAACAAATAAATTAATAATAAAATCAACGTTTGTTATGTTGCCTTCTCGAAAACTAAAACCCCCTTATCATTTTTGTAACCCTGTTTTTTAGCTATTTTTCAGGGATAACCTAGCCGAAATATTCTAGGAATCACATAGGTACATTTGAGGTACAAAGTTATTGTAAACAGTAAAAAATTGTGGATAATGCATACGTGCAAGGAGCCACGAACCCCAAGCAAGTAATACACAACAGGATGAAAACTGGCCTTGTCATCGGCACACATAGTTGATATGTATTTTTCTAAATATTGTTATAGGAATGTATAGTTGGAATAAAGTATGTTTTTAATAACAATAACCTCAATAAATGTGATTACTTTCTTTAGGGGGCGTTAAAGGAGTCTATTTATTCTTCTCCAGTGATTTCCGAGAAGAATTGTGGAATAGCATTGCAAACAAATGCAATATAATGAAAAATTATCATCAGCTACTGGCCAGAGTCGACTTCAATTTTCGGCGAAGAATATTTTTGTGTCTAAGAGAAAATGGTGATCATTTTCAGCAATTTCTTTAAATTAAAATGTTCATGCTCTTTCTACAATATTATTAATTTGTTTTTCCAATAAATTGTTTTTATTTAAATGTATCCATTAATTTGTTGAATCTGAAATAAAATTCATGATATGAATGGAGTAAATTACGTCTAATAGTTATTCTACTGAAAATGACAAAGTTTTATGCAAAATTACAAGGGTAAAAAAGTTTCAGAATTAAATTATCCATAGTACGAGAATAAAATATTTGAAATCAACTGACAGATGAGAAAATTGTGTGAAATTTTATAGCATTATAACAATTTACTTACTACAAGAACTGAATTCTAAATTGTCAAACTAGATGTATAAATTCATAGCCAACTCTTGACTTTATTGTAACTTTTTAAATAAGATTGTTGAAAACATGTCTTTGGTTATTCGATTTTTCCCTGAAAATGACAAAGTTTTGTGCAAAATTACAACAGTAAAAAAGTTTCAGAATGAACTTATCCATGGTATGAAAATAGAAATTTTCAAATTGAATAACAGATAAAAAAACTCTGTGAAATTTTAAGGTTAGGTCACCCCTAATTAACTCCCCAGAATGATTCGATCGTCTTCTACTTACCAATACTTAATGCTCTTAACAGTCTCATATAGTGTACCAAATTTGGTATTTTTAAGTTAAAGGGTTGCAAAGAAATTAACTTTTTTCGAAATGTTGGGCACCACTTTGTGGCCTTATAACTCATGGATGCAACTTGGTATAGAGGTAAATTGCTCCCAATCGTCATATTTGGGCTCCACTATATGCCTCTGCTCTGTGTCGGTTCTTATGTGGGACACCCTATATATAAAAAAGGAAACTGACTGACTGACTGATCGATCAACGCACAGCCAAAACCGTTTTGCCTAGAAGAATGAAATTTCGCAGAGCGGTTCGTCAAATGAGCACTAAAAAAGGATTTTTGGAAATTCCACCACTAAGGGGGTGGAAGGGGGTTAAAATTAATATTTTTAGGCCTAGCGGTCCTAGAAGCAAGAAATTTGGCAGAAATAATCCTCAACTGACGTACCTAAGTGGGCGCTAGGAAAGGGTTTTTGGAAATTTAACCCCTAAGGCGGTGAAAGGGGTTGAAATTCCACCTCTTTAGAACTGATCGTACTAGAAGGAAATTTGGCAGAGAGGTTCCTCAAGTGACGTAAGTGAGCACTAAAAAAGGATTTTTGGAAATTCCACCCCTAAGGCGGTGAACGGGGTTTGAAACTCCACCTCTCCGGAGGTGATAGGCCTAGAAAAATGAAATTTAGCAGAGAGGTTCCTCAAGTGACGTAAGTGAGCACTAAGAAAGGATTTTATGGCCTTCAATTAAAACCTTAAAATTAACTAAAAACATGATAGTTTATCTAAAAGGGGACAATTTTCAGAACTTCTACTTAAATTTGGAAATGGCGAGTACCCAGAACTAGATGGCATGTTAGTTATACCTGATGAGTTATGCACAATAGTTCCTACAATGAAAGAGCTCATAGAAAATTTTTTTCCCGATATAGCACTGATAAGGGATAAGTCTTTACAATGGTTTTGTGAAAGAGCTATTTTAACTCCAACAAATGAGCAAGCAACATTAATGAATGACCTTTTGCTAAAGTAATTTGAAGGTCAAGAAATGGTGTACTATTCAATAGATACTGTGGTAAACTTGGACGAAGCAGCTCACTATTCTATTGAGTTTTTGAACACCATCAATCCACTAGTCCTCCCATATCACAAGCTTTCGCTGTGTGTCGGTACACCTGTGATGCTACTTCGTAATTTGAAACCACCGAAACTATGTAATGGTACAAGACTGAAAATTAAGGCTTTGCATGGGAATTTAATAGAAGCCATTATTTTGACGGGGTCTGTCCAGGGTCAAACAGTATTTGTGCCACGTATACCGTTGATTCCCAATGATCTGCCGTTTGAATTTAAGCGAATTCAATTCCCTTTGATAGTATGCTTTGCCATTACAATAAATAAGTCACAAGGTCAAACTCTGAAATTTGCGACAATCGACTTGCGGAAGGATTGTTTTTCACATGGGCAGTTTTACGTTGCATGCTCTCGTGTGAGTTCAGTCTGGTTATTTTGGCTCCATCCACTAAAATGGTTGAGAATATTGTTTAGAAAGATATACTATCATAAACACGGTACATTTTTACACCACTCTAAAAGGCGTTGGTTCTTCAAGGCAGTGGCGGATTTAAGACATTGGAGGCCCTAGGCAAGGCTTTTCGAGCGGCCCCTACAACCGAGACGTATTTTCTAAAATTTAACCGAAAATGGCAAGTTTTAAGGTTTTTTGAGGGCTATTTTAAAACAAATTAAACCGCAAAAACCAACAGAAAAATTAATTTGCGGTTGACTTTCTTTGAAATAATTATTCCATGTACGCTTGGATGTTTTAAAATCACAAGTTTGTAGCCTATCCAGTTCATAAGTTAACTACTTTAAAATTAATATTTAAATTATTGTGATATGTAAAGTGAAAAAACGGAACGAGCGGCTTTTTCACTCTATGCGGGTGAAAAGTCAACAACTCTTATTCTTAGAAGTGAAAAAGTCATTCTTTTCAATTTAGAATGTGGATTTGTAAAGTATTAACGCACAATGACAAAATGAACTACAGATCTACAGTATATTGTATTATGTTCAGTCAAATACAAATAAATCATATAATTTTATACCTAAGCTCTAAACTTTTCTTGCTTTTTGAGCTGCAAACTCTTTAATCAGTTCATAAAAGTCCAAGTTATTACAAAATTCAGAATTAGCTACAAAACTTGCTAAACTAGACAATCTTGCGTCAGAACTAGCATTTCGTAAATAATTTTTTATCATTTTTAAAATGCTAAAATATCTTTCTCCAGACGCGGTTGAAGTCATCATACACAGTAAAATTCGCAGGGTCCTGTCCAAGTTTAGGAAGAGTGTAGTTAATTGTTTGTCACGAATAAGTTGTAGGAACTCCAAAGGTAAATTTCTGTGCTTTGTCTTTTCTTTTTCTCTTTTACTTTTATCTTCTTCAAAGAACCAAAGTCCTTCAACAAAGTCCTTAAAGTGTACACATTCTTCAGCAAAATCACCCCCAATGTCTGATTGGTAAATGTTTGCTCATTCAGTTGCTTTTTCTCCTATTTCTGCGTTTGCCATTACAATTAAATTGTTCAAAGACTGGAATCTTTTATTTAAGGTATAGTATACATCTGATATTTTATTTAATTCTGTTGAAAGCCTATCAATTATAACCAAGAAAGTATTAATCTTCATTTCCTCTTTCCCTCTAAACACAATTTCGGTATCACGCCCTTCTCTAACTTCATCAACCATGAGTTTTCTTTTTGGCCGGCTCTTTGTTCCCAGATCAATAGCATAAGTTTCTGTTCTTGACAACTCCACAACTTTTCTCTCATAACTATCTCTCAGTCCTTCTACATATTTGTTCAAAGATTGGTACACATGACAAGTGACATTTAGGTCAGTAGTTATTTTTTGTAGAGTTTCACTGCTTTTGTTAAACCGTTCTAAAATATCGTACCACATGTTAAGCATGAATAACTATTTCAAACTTCGAAAACTCTTTGCAGAGTCCGTTTGCTTCTGCTTTGTTCCATCTGGGCCATCGGCTATTTTTCTCAAAGCATCATGGTAACTCCAGTAATTGAGTAAAATACCTCTTACTGCGTGCCATTTAGCAGCCCATCTAGTCGTATAAAGTCTTTTTGGAAGTAGTTTTTTTGTTGTTTCACTGTCTTTTACCAAACCTACAGCCTCTGCCCATCTTGACGTGGATGCGCTCAAAAATACATATACATTATGTAGCTCGCAAACAGCAGTCTGCTGCATTAGAACCCACTATGTTCAAAGAGTGGGCAAAACAACGAAGGTATTCAGCCAAGCTATTGTGTTTTCTCACGAGCGCTTGCAAGCCATTGTACTTGCCTGACATATTAGCCGCATTGTCATACGACTGTCCTCTCATGTCACTGACTGCAATATTTAACTATGAAAGACTGTTTAAAATAATTTCTTCCATGTGTGCTCCAGAGTGGGCTTTTAATTTGATGAAAGATATGAGTCGCTCCACTGGACTACCATCACTCAAAACATAACGAAAAATCAGAGTCAACTGGTCTGAATGAGTAATATCAGGAGTTGAATCAACATTCAAAGCGTAATATTTACTTGCTTTGAGTTCTTCCACTATTACAGACACAACCTTCTTATACATTAGCTCTACAAATTCAGCACAAATGGTTTTTGATAAATAGCTCACTTTACCAGAGCCTGGGGCTGTTGTCTTGAATAAGTCAAGTGAATACTCATGTGAACGTGTGATGTGAACGGTCCCTTCATGTTTTGACAAAAAAAAACGTATTGTCCAGCAATCAATGTCCCCAACCGATGAAAGTAAAATTCACTGTATTTTGACAGTTTACTAAGCAATCGCCGAATGTTACTTTTATAAAAAGAAGAAATTACCTCACCTCCCCAAAAAAATAAGATCTAAGTTTTTGTAACATTCCTTTTGTGATTATTTGTGATATTGGTTTTTCATTTTTAACTGGGTATTTTTGTAAAAATATTAAAATGGATCGTATTCGAGGATCGTCTGTTAATGAAGATCAAAAAAAGTTGTTAATAGAATATGTAAAAAAGCACCCAGATCTTTTAAAAGGGACATTTTCCCCGAACTTTACGTTGTTAATGGCGAAAAAATGTGGGAAGAGGTCTCCTCTATGCTGAATTCTGAATCAGGTGGAACTAGAAAGGACTGGAGGCAGTGGCGAAAGGTAAGCAACAACCCAAATGTAAGAAATAATACATATATGAATATTCAATATAGAGTTAGCATCTTAATAAACATTACCACCCATAGTGATATAACAAATTTTACTATGTACAGTTGGTATCTCTTGTGAAAATGGATAGTTAATATTCTCTAAATGTGTTTTCTTTAATATTTTAATTACCTATTTTAGACATGGAAGGACTTACGAAGAAATACAAAAGCAAAAGCAGGAGCACAAAAGAAGTATAGTACAGGCACTGGAGGGGGTCCGAAAAAGACAGAAAACTTTGATGATACAGAAAAAGCAATTTTGGAAACAATCCCCATCATTAGTTGTGAAGGACTACAAATGAATGAATCCGCCACAGTCTTTGACTTTGAAGGAACAGAAAAGGTATGTTACTAAGTACTTATATATAAACTGAAACAAAATATTGTCAAGCCCATGTATTGGAGCTATTTGTAGTAACACTAACTATACCTAATTCAGTTTTTTATTTTTGTCAATTTTAAATCATAGTATGTATATATGTATTTCTGTAAGTTTTATTTACTTGTAGTATGTTTCACCTTCAAATAATATGATATATACTGATATGGAGATTGAAGAAATAATGTCTGTTGACTCTCCAATTCAAGATGCTGCAAGACCTAGTATAATAGTAAACGATTTCCCCACAGCATCTGCATCTAGTTTAACAAAGACAGTAAAAAGGGCTCTCGAGGAAACACCAAACAAAGATCAGAATACTGTGACTGTAGGAAATGACCACTGTTAGACATCACTCTTTTCTGGATCTGTAAGGAAAAAGACTTAATAAAACTCGTCGACATGAAAATTCTCAAAAACTGTCTGTCGATATGCTAAAGACCATGGAGGAAAGAACTTCAATAATCGAACATTATTATAAGAAAAAAATTGCTTTTCTTGAACACATTGAAGAATACCATAATAAAAAATTACAACTTTTGCAACAGCAAAATGACATCCAAACTAATATATTGAAAGATGTAAAAATTTTGTTACAGCAGCAAATTTAAATCCTGAATTAGTTTTCTAATAAATACGTAGTTTTATTTTTTAGTGCAATAAATTTGTGTTACCATTTTTTAGAAAGTTTTGTTTGTCAAAGAAACTATGTTATTATTTTTTTGTAAAGAAACGACAAATATAATGATATGTACCTAATAATTACTCTTTACTGTTAATATTTAGGTTTTTGTTCACTGGGTTCGAAAATTTAATAAAACAATACATAATTTAGTTTTATTTATTTATTTATTAACCACTTAGCTAGTTTGTAAAATATTCATTTACAATAGTCTGCCTTATAAGGCTCCCAGCATTCAGATCTGGATTTACTCTTTGCATTGGTTCATTTACATTGACATTTTGTGGTAAATAAATACCAAAGTCAAAAATCATTTGGTTTTTCATATCTGGTTCTGGGATATTATGATCAATGCACAGGTTATGCAAAACAACACATGCGTTGATAATTATGACACATTTTTCAGGGCTATAATGGAGCACTCTATGTTTTAACAAACATCTGAAACGATTCTATAAAACACCATCACATCTTTCGACAATACTTCTCACAGTTTTCTGCCTATTATTAAATCTTTCTTCTGGGGAGTTTCAGGAGGATTTTGAAAAGGTGTTACTAACCATGGGCGCAATGGGTTACCTACAATCAGATATTTAGTACTTACGCCAGCCAAAAGTGTATAGTTTACTACTTACCAGAATCTCCCAATAAAAAAAAAGTTTCATTAAATGTTTGGAAAATTTGTTCCATTGTACGGCTAATTTGTGAATTACTCCATATGTAAACATCGTGGCTACTGCCCGGAAACCTTGCATTTACATTTAATATTTTGAGATGAGCATTACATATCTGAAAATAATTATTATAATTAGATTATATATAGGAAATGGATGCAGTTATTATACTTACCAGCTGTACATTAATTGAATGGTAGTGTTTCCTATTAACATATATATGTTCATCTTCATGTGGCCTGATAATGGCAACATGCGTACCATCGATGCAACCAATAATTCCAGGAAAGTTATATTCTTGATAGAAACTGAAAAATGTAATATGAAGTTAATGTATGGACATTTATGTATGTATCTGATGATGCGCGTTTTTATACCTTTCTCGCAGATGTCGTAACTGTTGACTATTTCTTGGAAATTTGACAAACTCATTAAATATTTTTTCTCTATTTAAAGCTTCAGTGATTTCAGTTACAATTCTACTGACACTACTCTGAGAAACCCCAGCAAATAAAACTTTACCGATATTCTCTTGGTAGCTTCCTTGTCCATAAAAAAGCAAAGCGACAAGTACCTCAAACAATATGAATATAATACTAGGTGGTTACCTTATAAGTATTTGAATTTGTTTCTACTATGGTCAGTATTATAAAAAACCTCAATATAAGTCATTATTCAATATCATGTGTACTATGATCATGTTGATGAACCTTACCTTTGTCTCTACAGTAATAGCAGACCTTCTAACAGGCTCGGGTAATAAAGGCCTTACTAATTCTACAACTTGCCTAGTCAAGTCCTTAGATAGGCGAAACAATTTAATAAAAAAATTATCGGGTAACGGGAAAGTGTCTAATCTGTTGTAAAAAACACGACCACGGCCTTCTATTTTATCTTCTGCTTCCTGCAAAACGTTAAGAACTGGTCCATAACAAAACTATAAACTATTCAGCCTGTGATCAGCAATCTTTTCATGCTCGGAAAGCCGGCTACTGTTTTTTCAATCATGAAATCCCCTGCAAAAAGAGTTCTCATTTCCCGAACCCGAAGGATAGCTTGCAAGGAACGCAGCGAACGCATCCAGAAGTGTTTGAATACATGAGCCATTCTCGCTTTTTCAACTCCCTATTTCATAAACGAGTAAAAAACATGTGTTATTTTGCTGTTCTCACCATGTCGGCATATTCACGTTTGGATTTGGAAAAATCGCAGTCCTTAATACTGGAACAATGTTTACGAAGGTTCTTTATAATATAGTCGGTCAAGACTGATGTCAAAGGACCCCATGTACTCGGATCTAATAAGTTGCATTCATTTTCACAAGATCCATTGGCAGACACTGAATCGCTCTCAATTAAAACTTCATTGTCTTGAACTACTTCTGTTGAAACAGTAAAAGTACTTGGAGCAGCATAGTCGTCTTTTATCTCATCAGAAATAGAACTAACGCTAGCTCTAGCCTGGACCTGGTTGTCACCAGAAACTTGTGTAGTTTTAAAGAAGTTGTCAAGTTTTTGGTTTTTATGTATCGTTCCAAGTACTTTTCCTCTTTAATTTTTTTCAACTTACGTTTAAAGGCTTCACTGGCTGTATGAATGTTTTTATTCTTTTTAACTTCTTTATTATTGTAAAAACTTTAACAAATTAAACTAAAACATAAACATTGGCACTGGTCAGCAACTCTCATTAATACGAAAACTATAAAACAGGTGAATTGACGCAACTCGCGCGCAGTCTGTCAAGTCTGTGCTTGTACTGCTTGTAGTAAACAAACGAATGACAAGAGTGAGGAAAGGGGCAGAGGGCGATGACCTATGGCGCCATTGGCGCTTCTCTAATCGATGCTAACTAGCAAACTAGCCAATGTTCAATGGTGCCAGGTCTGGTGAGGAATCACCAGATTTTGGCAACGTTAGTCCATTGAAATATTACATTTTTAAGGCATTACCTGGCGTTTTTAGAGCAATTTTATTTTTTAGATGTGTAGGGGGGTCTCTGTACGGTTAAAACCAAGTTTGTGGGGTCACCACCCTTGTCCCACGGCCGCAATCTTGGAAAAAGGGGTTGAAATGGTTTTTATGGTTGATTTCGCCTATTGGTCTCATGAAAAAATTTAGAAACATTTTTTATTGAAAATTAAATTATCTACAACTTTTGCAAGTATATATAAACATATATTATACGTATGTATTAATGATTTGCACTAATTGCACTGTAAAACCTTAACTATTGACTAACTTAAAAAATGTTTTGAATTAAAGTTGTTCCTCAAAATGCGATCTACAAAGATGGTCTTGCCTTGCGGCCCTAGGCGGTTGCCTAGTCTGCCTAGTGGTAAATAAGCCACTACTTGAAGGTTACACACACACACACACACACATACACACACACATCCTCCCAAAAGGGAATAAGCCGCCGAACGAACCAGCATTATACCGCCCACTCTGCATGCTGGACACAACCGGCAAGATTCTGGAACGCATAATTAACAGGAGAATCGAAGCAGCAGTCGAACCGATACTTCCTGACAGTCAATATGGCTTCCGATAAGGTCGCTCCACTCTCGATGCAATTGACATTGTCGTCAACTTAGCCAAGGACGCAATCGCAGGCACCAGATGGTATAGAGGTACAAAGAAGTACTGCCTGGTAGCAACATTGGATATCCAGAACGCTTTCAATACTGCTAGGTGGGATTGTATCCTGAAAGCTCTCATTGAAATGAACGTGCCACGATATTTACTAAGGATCGTAGAAAGTTATTTCACCAATAGAATACTAAAATACGATACGGAGAACGGCCCGAAGGAACACAGAGTCACTGGAGGTGTACCCCAAGGCTCGGTACTAGGCCCACTATTGTGAAACATTATGTACGACGGGCTATTGAAACTGGCACTGCCAAGAGAAGCTAAACTCGTGGCATACGCTGACGACGTTGCCATAGTGATAGTCGCGAAATTTTGGCTTCGACACCACTTTCGAGAAAATCAGACAATGGATGGAGACAGTTGGCCTAAAGTTAGCAGAACACAAGACTGAGGCAGTGCTCATCACTAGTAGAAAACAAGTGGAAACTATCAGGCTGAGTATCGGAGAACAAGATATTATATCACAACCGTTCATTCGGTATCTGGCGATAATGATCGATGCCAGGCTCAACTTTAAAAAGCAGGCAGAACACGTCGGTGCCAAAGCGTCAGTAGTCAGAGCGAGCCTGTCACGACTGATGCCCAACATAGGAGGACCAAAGCAGAAGAGGAGAACATTACTGTCATCAGTAGTTGCATCTGTTCTCACATATGGATTACCTATCTGGGCGGGTACACTTTGTATACAAGAATCCCGGAGGAAAATCGCGCCAGTCTACCCGCTGAGTGCATTAAGAACAGTCAGCGCATTTCGCACAGTGTCTGAGGATGCAGTATACGTTATTGCTGGGATGCTGCCAATCGAAGTACTTGCAGAAGAAAGAAGTGCTCTTTACCGACAAAAAGGATTAACTACGCTGAGCGCTGATGTACAAAGAATAACAGAACGGCGGAATAGTATACGGCGATGGCAGATACTGTGGGACTCTTCAAAAAAAGGAAGGTGGACGTACCGCATTATACCACAATTGGATATTTGGTTAAACCGAGATCATGGCGAGGTCAATTACTACCTGACACAAATGATCTCCGGACATGGCTGCTTTAGAGCATACTTGCACCGGTTTAAACATGAGGACTCTCCAGAATGTCCGTCCTGTCCTGGAGTTAGGGAGGACGAGGAGCACGTGTTCTGTGTCTGTACCCGTTTCAGCACAATACGCAGCGACTGGGAAGCTACCGTTCATTCAAAAACACGACCAGAGTCTCTAGTGAAAGCTCTGCTATCCTCAGAGAAGGCCTGGGAGGCAACAAGTCGATTTGCAACAGAGGTACTTCAAGAACTTCATCGTTTAGAAAGAGAACGTGCAAAAAATCGAAACGCGTGAATAAAAAAGATTTGATTTAGACAGACAACCTAGTAGAACGAAACCACCATGAGTTCGACTTATAGAAGGAAGGGCGATAGCTATATCCTCCCTCTGCGAAGTAATGCCTAGCGGTGGTACCGCGGGGGAAACAGAGGTTGAAGACAGAGGAGGTTTTTAGTCGGTATTGGAAAGGCTTCCGAGTCCGACATACCAGGCAAAACACCAAGTCCTGACGATACGTAAAAGTATTTTCCTACCTCTATAAAAAACACACACACACACACACAAATCCACCCATGCTAATAGGAGAACATTGTGTAGATTGTACCCTCTACGTGCCTGATGTTGGACACCACGCTGCCAACTTGTGAGCAAAAGCTTTAGCGTTTGCTTCTTTTGTTAATTTTGTTGTTGAAACTCGTTGTGTTTAATGTATTATTTTAACTTAAAATTTCGTTTTCGTGTGTTTTACTGAATCTTTGCTGAAATGTATTGTGTTTAATATAGTGCTTCAACTTAAACTTAGTTTTCGTATATTTCTTTTATAAAACCTTATGTAAGTGTAGATTGTAACTCAAGATTTTTACTGTTTCGTTTGTAGTGAATTCAACAGAATATATATATAGATATAGAAAAGGTATATTTCAGGAATTATTTGATTGTACTCTCTAAGATATCTGATGTTGGTCACCACGCGGACGATGTTGCGGACAAAGACTAGTCAATTATAAAAAGGTTTAGTGCTTCCTTAATGTTAGAAGTGATGAATATTGTGCACGTTTCTATTGAGTTGTAAAATTTACTTTTTAATTATTTTAGCTTTTTGAATGAATAATAATATGCGAATGAATAAACGGTCAGAAGTAAGAAGAAACCGATCCATAATACTCCGATGAAGTAATCAAAGAACACCGATTGTTTTAATATTACAACCAGTTCTCTTTTTGGTATAATCACGTGAATGATTAGTTCTTTAAGCAATATGTCAGGTGATGTCATAAAGTGACCAAATAACCAAAAATGGGGGAAATACAATAACACTTTAATGAAAAGGGGTTTCAGGTTTATGTGGTGTTATCGATGGTACTTACTACTTAGTACTCATATAAAGATTGCGTTCCAGCATAAATTCCAAACTAGTTGGACTCATTATTTGAATTGTCATGTGCAGTAAATCAGTTCAAATAATGTGTCAGAACTATCCTACGACTCATTGTTGGAACAAACCTATTACTAAATTTTCTAGGCTTGGGTTGATTTTTGTTTGTACAAACTTTTATCTTTTGTTGCTTATGTCGCATTAATACTTTCGCTGCGCATGACACTGATCAGAGTCCAATCGGTTCTCGACCGGATGCGCACGACGCGGATTCGTGCTTTGTACAGAAATGATTTATTTAATTTAGTATTTGTTGAGCGTAGGCGTTTATATTTCACGGAGCACTTAGACGAACTATTGTGAAATGTCTATTTTACCACCGTTTTCAGTTTGACGTTTTTGATTGAATTTTGGGGTTAGTTAAATATTAACGATCAACAATCAAGTTGTTCACGTCCTAAGCGATAAAAATTTAGAATAAAATAAAATAATGTAGCTCATATATGTTGTTTTGTTTTAGTTTGAAAGACTTTATTTTTTATTTTGATAGGATTTATTGTTTGTTTTCCATTTGTATGAATAAAACTTTTTTATTACAAATTACACTGCTCTTTACTTGTAAATTTACAACGAAGAATAAAAAAGCGCGGATTCGCGTCTTGCGCATGTAGCGCCGAATTTAGTACAGAATGCGCATGACACGGAACGGCGCTTTTTTTTAAAAAAAGTATAAAGTTTTAAAAACACCCAACCTAATCATAAAAAACCTGTTGCACGTTGGGCTAAGGACGTTCAAAATATGTGAGTAGCGAAAATATTAAGAACATACCTACGTAAAATTTTGTTTTAGTAATTGCTGTTTTTATCATTCAGTACATAATTATGATAACCACTACATAAAAAATAATGGAAACTCAATGGTTCTTAAGGTTTTATTTGAGTGATACCATCCCATTCTTATATTTTTAACGAGATTACGATTCACGTGAATTGTGAACTTATTAAAATTGTCAACATTGATACAGTTACAGGGAAGGTGCTAATTTCATTACACGTTATGTTAATATATGAATATTTACGGAAATATTATTGAACTTAATTAAATAGTATAACAGTTGTTCGACTTCTAAACACAATTCCTATATTCGGGCTTTTTCCATCCATCTGTCCGTTTTAAGTTTCAGCGGACGAACAGTAAGTGCTAGAGCTTAAATATAAGCGGAATCAGCATCAGCATGATCTTAAACATCTCCAATGGAGACTAAAATAGACCCCTGACTTTTAATTATTGAATTGTTTCGTTTAAATAAAGGGCGAAATGACAATTTCAGATTATTTGCCGTATTGAATTACCAACGACCTCGCTAGACTTAAATCCTTTGGATTACTTTATGTGAAGCCATTTGAAGAATAATATTTATGAAATTAAACAAGCGAAAATTGAAGAATTGAAATCAAGAGAAAATTCGAACCGGAATAAACAATATTTATCAAGAAACCGTGAACACGATCCTTCAAGAATGTATTCAACGTTTAAATACTGTCAACTGTCAAATTCAGCAAGGACTACAGTTGAAGATAATGCAAAGTTTTTATTTATATTTTAATTTGCTTTAGCCACTCGATTCTATTAGGAAAGATCGGGCGTCAATTTTAAGACATCCTGTGTACCGGCTAATGCTAATATCACTATTTTTTCCTTTCTCACAAACTTCTTTTTCATTTAATCCCTTCAAAGATGTACTAAAATATTCAGTCATAATTATTAATAAGAATTGACAAGTCAATTTATTTATCAATCTATCGATGGATGAATAAATTTAAAATAATTACGAGCTATAATTTCAACTTTATGTCGATCATCGAATTAAATGAACATTACTTAATATAGTTAGATGTATCTTCAATTTAAATAACTATATACGACTGTGATGGCGTCGTTGCGAAAATTAGGCCACTGGAAACAAGTCTCTGTGGAGACCAAAAGCCGTGGAGGCAATTTCTCGAACGAGTGCGACTCCTTGACATTGCTTCTTTGCCGATTCTAAATATCTTTCAGGTAACATTCAGTCATTGACCCTCCAATGCTCAGGCTCAGTTTCAAGGCAAAATGTATACAAGGTGAGCGCGAAAATTTTAAATTAGTATATTCTATAACAAGGTTAGAATGAAAAAGAAAATTATACCACGAGTATAGATGTTTATTTATTCTTCGGTTACTGAGTAATTAGAATAATTAGATCCAGTAATTGAAGAACCTAATTGATTTGCTATATTTATTTGATTTTATAGTTTTCTATGAGGTAAGAGGAGCAAGCATTGACATATCTTCATAATTTCTTTGTTATTAGATCTGATTTTTTTTAAAAGTCTAATAATTACATGTGGTAACTCCACTAATGTGGGGTACTTTAAAAAAATGAATTCCTCTATTTATCGCCGGTTCGTCAATAATTGCAACTACTGCATTTAATAATACCGACATAAGAATATACAAAATACAAACCATTTTTACGTTAAAAGTTAACCTTAATATCGCCATCCTTGTACAACCTTCCCTATGTAATGAATGATATCTTTTTTCTCAGGATGATTAACGACCACCCAATTCCCAAGTTTAACTTATTAAATGTCAGCATGGGTACTTCTTTGACTGTTGTTTGTTTTAGCCTCAATTACCCCATCTTCCCCTTCTTCTTCAATTATCTCATTCTCAACTTGTTCATTTTCTGCAGTGATCAAATCTTCAAAATCTTCCGGCTCATTGTCACTGTTATCATCATAAATTACCTCACTTTCTGAGTAACTGGAGCTAGGTTCTTGTGATTCTTATGCATTTCTTTTCTTTTTTTGTTTGCCGATGGTTGCTTTTGGTTTTGCTTTTTTTAAGATTTCTTTTCTTCCTCCTTCTCATGAAGTCTTTTTAAAACATCTTTGTCTGTTAGGCTTTCAGCAAATTTTCTGTTTACTCTGTTTCTCTTCATAACGGTCGATTTTTTTGTGTTTCCAGTCCTTAGGACTGACAAAATTGAATTTGCTAAACTTGTTTTAATATCTTCTGGTATAGAAGGACAGGGTGTCTGCTCTGCTATTTTATTCCTTATGTTGTAAGATGTCGACGGCAATTGGCCATTTTCGCCTGAGTCCCCAGAAGATGTAGATGGCATCTGAGCAGAATCCTCACCGTTAACAATGTGTGCCATCTGATATTTTTTTGCCGTTTTTTTTTAAAGACAAAGGGTAAATTCCCGACCCATCAAAGCCACCTACCGCGTTACTTCTGGACAAACTTGGAGTGTCGGTCAATTTTTTCATTAAAGAAGGGAATACAATTTTATCGACATTTTTATAACCCGATTCTTGATAAAAATCCAGAGGTTGAACTAAATGGGACGTGTGAGCTGGTAAACAGAATATTTCGATATTATGTTTTGCGGCTGTTTCTACCAAATCCAAAGATAAATGTGAGTTATGCCCATCCAAAATGAGAAGCTTAGTATCCTGTAAATCTGAAGTTGAAGGAATAAAATAGTTAGTAAACCAATCAAAAAACTGAAGGGACTCCATCCAACCAGACGGTGAACAATTATAACGACAATTCTCCGGTCCGTCCATGCACCAAGTGGAATACAGGTGAAGTCCTTTGTAGTTGATAAACATTGGTAAGAAGTCTCCAACAGCATTGCAATACATAAGGACCGTGTACGTAGCTTTTGTGACGCTACCGACTAATTTGTTTGGATTTCGGCTACCCCTTTTGCACAACACTTTCTGGACACCTGCATCGGTTTGAAAACCAATCTCATCACAGTTAAAGATGTTCTGTGGCTTTGTATCCAAACCGACACGCGAATAGACAGCTTGCAATTTATTATAACAATCTTCCATTACCTACCGTGACCCCACTACAGCTCTATTCTTGGGAAGATTTTGAACAACCCGACTACTCATTTCTATAGATCATCTTTTTTCGAACATCATGCACCAATCCAATTCTCCTGCTAGTTCCGTAACTTTCAGGTCACATAGTCTCTTGGCCATTTTTACGTAGCAATTTATTTATATTATCCCACTTCTGACACCAATGTAATGTTTTTCTTATTTATTTAAAAGTTTTTATACGACGAGTGGGATAAATTCATGCACACGGTAGGTCTACTAAGTTAATATATTTATTCACTAAACTATTCACCAGTTTATTTTACAAACACTTCACTTCTGTGTATGTTCTTAGACCATTTACTTCTACACTTGTTTATCTCACGAGATCACTTCATAAACTAAACTTCTCGCGCTGGTCGGTCCTTTATATATTAGTGCCTTTTTATTCCAGATCGTTCTAGAATACGGCTCACACACAAACAGCCACCTGGAAGGCTCTAGATAAGATTAGTCACAATAACAATGTACCTCACTGGAACGGATTCGGTCGATCAAGTGTTTGAACGTAGTCTTGCACACATCTTTGGAGTTGTAGTCGGTCGAATCCATAGCCCCATTCGCCAAGCTTAACTAACGTATGCACCAACATTTCCTCTTCTTCATAGGTTAAAACAGTAGGACGTGCAATAGTTTCACACTTAAATCCTTTAAAATGGTTCATTAAAGTAGTCCGGTTTATGCCATAACGTTGAGCGGTTGCCTTAAAATTGTCACCATGTCTAACTGCTTGCAGAGCTTTTTGCATAGCTTCGTGATCATAGGGCGTCTGGGTTTCTTTGTGCATGCCATCTACAACAAATTTTGAGAGTCAAAGTTAGCCCAAGGATTACATTGTCAGTGTCAATGTTGGACTAGGGGCTAACATTGACACTGTCAAACATAACCTTAGATTAATTTTCATAAAAAAATGTATAGTTTTACAAAATCACTAACTGATACAAGAACTGATTTTTAATATTGAAAGTAGAGCTTAAATTACCTTTACCACCAAAACTTCGGGCCAGTTGACTCAAAATTCACAAAGTTTTCTATGCAAATATTGGGAGCACGTTAAACATCAGCTGTTAAAAGCCGCCGTTATAAATCCACAGGTTGCTGCGGATGGCAATAGAGCACCATAAAAAGAAAATAGTATAGCTACCAATGTAGTCACATTATTTATTAGATTTAGAAATTGTGTCAATGTTATACCAATGTCAATGTTGGTCCGCGCTACCTTATAGGCTGTTTCACGACGAGCTTACACTATCTATATATAATAAACTACTCACAGGATTTTGACAAAAATTGGTAAAGATGCATTACAGGCTACAGCAAATTTATTGAAAATATTTGTACAGACATGGCACTTCCGGTTATACCGGAAGTAAATGACAACATTGTTATTACTTTTCCGCCCAACCTATCTAATATGCGACAAAAGTATTGATTTACCCCCAAAAAAGAAATTTAGAAATTTTTTTTTGAGTCATTTTTACGTTTTTCATCAAGAACAACACGAAGAAACGGTTTTTAGAAAAAAAATCCTGTGTGTATGTCGTCGTCGTCGTTGTCGTCGGCCACTTTTCGTTACATGTCTTGTTAGCACGATACAGCCTCCGGAGTGCAACAAGTCACCAATTTTATGATTGAATATTGTTCAGGACATCTCACAGATGAACCCTATTGAGTTTAAGCTCACCATAGCCAGTACAACGGGTGCTATGGAACTTGAAGTACGACATTTTCATCATTTTTTGAGAAATTTGAGTGTGTTAGCACGATACAGCGTCCGGAGTGCAACAAGTCACGAATTTTATGATTGAATATTATTCAGAAGATCTCACAGATGGACCTTATTGATTTTCAGCTCACCAGAGCCGATACCACAGGTGCTATAGTACTTTAAGTACGACATTTTTTGTCATTTTTGGAGAAATTTCAGTTTGTTAGCACGATACAGCCTCCGGAGTGACAAATTCTATGATTGGATATTATTCAAGGCGTCTCAAACATGAACCCTATTGATATGTTGCTCACTAAAGCCAGTAAAACGAGTGCTATGGTACTTAAAGTACCAAATTTTTGTCACTTTTGGAGAATTTTCAGTTTGTTAACACGATATAGCCTCCAGCATGTATACGAGTGACAAATTTTATGATTGAATGTTGTACTTTGGTAGTTGAAGTATCAATTTTTTGTTATTTTTGGGGAATTTTCGTTTTTTTAACACGATACAGCCTCCAGAGTGTATACAAGTGACGAATTTTATGATTGAATATTGCCCAGGGCGTTTTATAGATGAACTTTATTCATTTCTAGCTCACCAGAGCTAGTACAACGGGTGCTATGGTACCTGAAGTGCTACATTTTTGGTGTTTTTTTTC
This sequence comes from Galeruca laticollis, assembly GCA_963921935.1. Classification (NCBI taxonomy): domain Eukaryota; kingdom Metazoa; phylum Arthropoda; class Insecta; order Coleoptera; family Chrysomelidae; genus Galeruca; species Galeruca laticollis. The sequence goes on from OY998177.1 coordinate 56,540,323, forward strand.
GGGTTGTTAGCACTATACAGCCTCCGGAGTGTATATAAGTGGCCAATTTTATAATTGGATAATTTTCAAGGTGTGTCATTCAACGTGTCTCACAGTTGTACCCTATTGATTTTCATCTGACTAGAGCGAGTACAGCGGTTTCTATAAATCCGGATATAGGTACTACATTTTTGGTTACTGTTGGATACGTTCCCCGAAGTGTATACGAGTAACAATTTTAAGAAAGAATATTGTTCAGGGCATCCCACAGATGCGGAAAAGTTAGTTGTAACCTTTAAAACCGTTTATTTTAAATGTAACACCCTGTATATTATTAACTTTTCAGATTCTACATTAAATGTTAATGTCACTTTGTGTAGAATACCCTATGTATAAAATTTATTCTTATCGAGGTATCAATTTTTTTAATAGAGAAGTTCGAAATGAGTATTATTAGATAGTGATTTATTCAAAAAGTTGAGGAATTTTTATTTTGTTTAGATTACCCTGAAATAGAATTAATTTTCTCTGCAGGGCTGGAGTTGGGTGTGTTTAATTGGGGTATTGTTTATGCGGATCTCGAATATAAGTTTGGTCTTTTTGAGGGGTAGGCTGGAAAACAGTGGTTAGAAAAGTGTCTAGAACGAGATGAAAAAGTGCCTAGAATTTTTTTTAGAAAAGTGTATAGAATTGAGATCCAGGGAGCGGGCTTTTCGCTAGAAAATGACTGGGAGAAAATTTTTACTTGGTCAGCAACGAGAGTTGATGTTAGGGGAGAAGCGTGGTTTAAAAGTGTCTAGAATGGGATAATAGAAAAATGGCTAGAATTGGATGATTATATTCGGCCTCGTCTCATAAATGAATATTATTAGTAACTCCTCCTCTGGCCAATACATCCACAACCTTGAAAGAAAATATCTACCCTATCCCATCCTTACAGAAACAAAGGTCATATAAATTAGTCTTTGGTTTTGTGCTGATACATACGCATTGCAAAGTGAGTTACCGGAATTCTATTTGTTACTTTTTACATGAGAAAATCTCTCTAGCTTGGCCTAATATGGAAGTAAGTATGAGGAAGCCACCGCAAAAAATATCCTGTATATATATACATATATATATATATATATATATATATATATATATATATATATATATATATATATATAGGGTATAAATGCTCAAGACGATACTTGTTGTGGAAAGGAACATTGATAAAAGTGGCCAAGAATACTACAGCTTGGCAAACGTAGGAAGGCCCCTGAGATTTTGATGCGCCGTAGACTAGCCAGCCCTCCACTATCTAGTAAATGCTCATTTTTAAATTGTATTCGTGCACTTCGTATCGTTGGTATAGTCTCGGACAAATGTTGGAAATGAAACTTACTGTTTCGACCCTTACTCTGTGGAATCTACTCACATTACTTTTTCAAATGAAACTAACTGTTTCTATATAACTCCACAATATATGTATATATATATATATATATATATATGTGTATATATATATATATATATATATATATATATATATATGTATATATATATATATATATGTATATATATATATATATATATATATATATATATCAATTATTGTTGCGTCATCGTATAGATCATACCACTCCTTATTTGTGCGCCTCTCCCATCCTTCTTCTGTTTTTTTTCCGCCATAAATTTTCCTTAATATCTTCCTCTCCCAGATTTCGAGTTTGGATTTCTGCTTCTTATTCATAACCCATGTTTCACATCCGTATAGCACTGTCGGTCTTAATATTGTTTTATAAATTCTTTTCTTTGTTGCTCGTGTGACTTGTTTTGATCTCAAGATTTTGAGTAATCCTCCAGCACATCTATTGCCCTTAGCCAGTCTTAGATCGATTTCTGCTTCTGTCTAAGATCGATTTCTGCTTCTTCCTCACATTTATCATTTATTAGGACACCTAGATACATATAGTTCTTGGTTTCTTTTATTTGTATTATTTTATTGTTTTTTAGCTCTAGCCGTAATGTCTCAGGCTCTTCCGTTACTGTTTTATTTCTCAGTTTCATGTACTGGCTTTTTGCTCCATTTATCTCCAACCCCACTTCTTGTGCTGCTGTCACTAGATCTTTTGCTATTTTCATCAGTTCTTTCTTGATAATAAAAACACATCATATGCATATGCCAAACATTGGTGGCTTTTATTCAGTAAAGTACCCTGACGGTTGATTTTGCTCTTCCTTATAACATCTTCTAATGCTATATTGAATAGCATGGTAGATAGGGGGTCTCCTTGCCTCAGTCCTTGGGTTGTATCTTTTTTCTGATTCTTCCCCTTCTACTCTTATTACATTTCTTGTGTGCTTGAGTGTAATTTCCACCAGTTTGCATAGCTTCTCTAGGATTTTGTATTTTCTTAAGACTCTCAATAGCTTAGTCCTGTTTATCGTGTCATAGGCTGCCTTAAAGTCGATAAACAGCATATATGTAGGAATCTCGTATTCGTAACGGTGAGTTAATACTAGTTTCAGTAAGAAAATTTGGTCTGTTGTTCTTCTAGCCTTACGGATTCCACACTGGTACTCGCCGGTTATCTTTTCTGTATAAGTTTCTAATCGTCTTTCTATTAGTGTGGCTAGTACTTTGTACATGCTATCAAGTACTGTTATTCCTTTGTAATTGTTACAATGTGAAATGTCACCTTTCTTATATATCGGTAGAATTACTGCTTTTTTCCACCCTTCTAGCATATGTTCAGTCCTCCAGACCTCTTGTATTAACTTGGTAATTTTACTTTTTAATACAATACCTCCGTATGTCAAGTTTTCTGCTGTAATACTATTGGATCCTGGAGCATTATTATTTTTCATATTGTCAATAATTTCTTCTATTTCTGCCAGTGTAGGTTCTTCATCTTCGGTACGGTTTTCTTCTCCCAGTGGAACGTCTTCTCTTTCTTCTGTTTCTAGCTCTGCATTTACTTTTAATAGCTCTTCAAAATGGCTTTTCCATCTTCTTATTAGTTCAGTTTTTGCTCCTAGCTGTTTACCGTTTCCATCTTTGATGTATGGTGTTTTTGGCCTGTCAATAATTTCTTCCAGTTGTTCATAGAATGCATCTTTATCTTCATCAGTCTTCTCTTCTGTAGGTGCATGAAAGTTAACGATTGTTATGTTTTTGTCATTTCCAGTAAACTGTAGTTTGCATATCCTGTCTGAGATCGCTTGGAAGTGTGTGATTTGTCCTTTCATATTTTTACTGACTACAAAGCCTGTACCAAATCAACTTTTTTTCATTTCCACTTGTAAATAGGACATATTCCTCAATTTATTTCATATTATTATTTTTATGTGTCTCCTGCAGTGCTAGAATTTCTATATTGTATCTTTTTGCTTCCTTTACTAAATTTGTTATGTCCCCCTCTCCGTATATTCCTCGCACGTTCCATGTTCCTATATTTATAACTTTCTTTTCTTTTTTAATTATTTCTTTTTGCGGTTCTTTTCGTTACCTCTTTTTCTGTAATCCTGTACCTTGTTCATTGCTTGAGTCGTTGCCGGAATCGTACTGTCACGTGTGGTTGATCTGTAACTGCTTTTGTTCGTCATTCCATTTCCATACTATACCATTTACTATTAATTTCTTGTAACCTACTTTTGTTTGATTGCCCTTATCTTCTTCTTCCTTAGCCTTTCTTCTGATTATTTTTTGTAATTCCTGTTCCTTCTTGATAAGATCCCACTGAATGAAAAATTTTTCCCGGACATGTCTCAGCCTGCTTTTATTTTTCAAGATGTCAATTTTATCTGTTATGTTTTCCATTCCAATTAAACATATCTTTTCCCCTATTTTCTGAGCGCTTCTTATTTTAACGTACACTTGTATTTCTTTTGCTAGGAATGATTCTACTTTTTGCTTTAGAGAAATATCTTCATTTGTATTCACTTCTATTCCAGTAATGATCAGGTTTTTCTTTTTAGTAACTCTTTCTAAGTGTTCTACTTTTTCATTTAATGTTTTAATTTTCTCCTTCAGATTTTCGTGTTTTGTCTCTAACAACTGCTTATTTGTTTCTCCATTTTCTTTTCTCAATTGTTTTACCTCTTCCATAATATCATCATTCTTCAACAATAGCTCCTGCATCATTTTGATCATAGTTGTTTCCGTATCCACTCTCCCTTTATCCTCTTTCTGTTTCTTGCTTCCGAAACTTTCATCTGCTCCTTTTCTCTTTCTCTTATACTCCTCTTCAGTGTCCGACCCGTTTTCTTGATACATTTTCTTTATCTCCTCAAAGGTCCACGAAATCCATGTCTCTTTTTCCACGAAATCCATGTCTCTTCTGTAGTTTGTTTACCAAGGGTCTACTACAATTCGAACGCCAGCCCACTCAGAGCTAACTGATTTCGTTTCTATATTAAATTATTGTTTCAGATGTACTTTCTAGTTATTTAATGCCGACCCTGTGTCTTTTCCAAATTTCTATCGCTTATATTTGTAGCAGTTCTTTTTTGTTGTAGTATCAATGGTAAAAACTCGTCTTCAGTTTAATGTTTATTATCAGGTGTTACTACTTATCCAAATATGTGTTTTTTGTTATTGTTGAATGTTTAATTTAATCGTAACTAGCACCCTTTTTATATTACTCTAAACTTAGACCTCATATTATAACATTATTTAGGATCATAGACGTTGTAAATATATATATATATATATATATATATATATATATATATATATAACAACAAAGAGATTCACGCAAAATAAAGGGTTACTGAAATAAAGCGGTAACCGTGGACATGCATGTATATATATATATATATATATATACAGGGTGTCCCGGGACTAATGGGAAAAAAGTCAGGAGCGTATAATCTGAGCCAAAATAATGTTAGTACTTCATATAAACTTTTTCTATGCAGGCCCTCGTTTTCGAGTTATAGGCCTCCAAAGTTTTAATTTTGAATTTGGTTTTTATTTTTATTTTTTTTACTAGTTATTTGATCTTTATAAAATTTACGGCAAAGCTATAATATACGTGTATGTTTATTTTGGAAAGATAAACAGTTTTACAGTAGTGCCTTGAAGCCAGGGACGGACTACTCGCAATGGTTAGTGATCCAAAAAATTTGCAGGGATGGCACACCCTGTATGAAATTATCGAAATTCACTTCCCCACACATTAATCTAACGAAAAGGTACTCCTGTTGGAATTCGATAAAATAAGCCGTTTGGCTAATATTTACAGTTTTATTAATGCACTACGTACCAATTTACGCATTCACCATTTTTATAAGTACACAACGAGGTAAAACTAACTTATTAATACTATGTCCAAGATTTGCCTACAGTACTACAAAAAAATAATTTAATGATAGCAAGAAGATAAAAAACATTAACGACGTATCAATTGGTAAGTTGGTAAAAACTTTTTAAAAGTGTTTTTACCGTTTATCAAGTAACCATAGGATTAGTTGTCAAACGTTGTGTAGAATAGTTCGTTGTCATTACTTGTCAATAATTCATAAGTCCTTAATTTAACTGTTACAATGGCAGAATTCACTTTTATTGAGTATGCAGATATGCATTTAATGTATGGACTGGCTTCTCGAAACTGTTTAGAGGCCAGAAGGCTTTATGCAGAACATTTTCCAAACAGAGCATTGCCAGACAGACGAATGTTTGAGCGTATTGATCTCAGGTTACGAGAAACAGGTATGAATAAGTAAATGTAATTTTCCGTGTATAGAAAACAAAATTTTAAATTTTAGGAAGTTTTTTGCCAAAAAAAGGTGGAGAAGGTCCAGTACGAAGCGTACGTACTGTGGCAGTTGAACAAGATTTGTTAAATGCAGTTGATAATGAACCATCAACGAGTTTACGAAAATTATCAAGAGAACATAACGTCTCGAAATCAGTCGTTCATCGCGTCCTAAAAGAACAGCTGTTATATACTTTTCATATGAAAAAAGTACACAGTATGACAGTGGCTGATTATCCTGCACGACTTGAGTATAGCCAGTGGTTTCTGCGACAACAACAAGCAGACAATACATTTATTAGTAACGTTCTCTTTACGGACGAATCCGGTTTCACCAGAGATGGAGTCATAAATTCTCATAATATGCATTTATGGGATGATGTGAATCCACATGGCATTATTCAAACTAGGAACCAGCATAGATTCATGGTTAATGTTTGGACAGGAATAGTTGGCAATCATTTGATAGGGCCATATTTTATTGACGGTACTTTGACCGGTCAGAGATATTTGGAGTTTTTGCAAAATGAGTTATGGAACCTGTTTGATGATGTGCCACTACAAACTCGTAGGAATTTATGGTTCATGCATGATGGGGCTCCTCCTCATTTCAGTTTAGATGTTCGACAGCATTTCCTAATAGATGGATTGGTCGTGGAGGCCCTTTTCAATGGCCACCGCGATCAGGAGACGTTAATCCTACGGATTTCTTTCTCTGGGGTTATCTCAAAAGTAAGGTATACGCAACACCCGTGCAAACAAGGCAAGATTTAATTGACAGAATTGTGTTACACTGCAATGTTATTAGAAATAATATGGGACTGCTCTTTCAAGTGCAAATAAACAACCTTCGTAGACTTAGAATGTGCGTGGAAGTGGGAGGAGCTCATATTGAACATTTATTAGAATAACGTTAGTTTTTATTGTTGTTTAGGAATTAGTTTTAGTCCAATGTTTCATAAATTGTGTTTTTTGAGGTTTTCTTAATAGTTTAATAATTTTGTGTTCGTAATTTTGATTAAAAGCAACTGATTACGTTGTTTGCGTACCTATTCAATTCCTATTAAATGAGTTCTTAATGTTTTTATCATCTGCTATCATCAAATCATTACTTTTCCGCCCAACCTATCTAATATGCCAGAAAAGTATTGGTTTACCCCAAAAAAGTTGGAATTTTGACAAAAATTTTTGAGTTATTTTTACGCTTTCCATCAACAACACGAAAAAACGGTTTTTAGAAAAAAAATCCTGTGTGTATGTCGTCGTCGTTGTCGTCGGCCACGATACAGCCTCCGGAGTGCAATGAGTCACCAATTTTATGATGGAATATTATTAAGGATATGTCACAAATAAACACTATTGATTTTCAGCTCATCAGAGCCAGTACAGCGGGTGCTATGGTACTTGAAGTACGGCCTTTTGACATTTTTTGAGAAATTTCAGTTTGTTAGCACAATACAGCCTCCGGAGTTCAACAAGTCACCAATTTTATGATTGAATATCATTCAGGACATCTCACTGATGAACCCTATTGATTTTGAGATCCCCAGAGCCAATACAACAGGTGCTACAGTATTTTAAGTACGATATTTTTGTCATTTTTGGAGAAGTTTCAGTTTGTTAGCATGATACAGCCTCAGGAGTATATCCAAGTGACCAATTTTATGATTGGATATTATTCAGATCGTCTCAGAGATGAACCGTATCGATATTCAGCTCACTAAAGCCAGTACAACGGGTGCTTTGGTACTTGAAGTACCAAATTTTTGTCATTTTTGGAGAATTTTCAGTTTGTTAGCATATACGGTTGATCAATTTTATGATTGAATATTGTTCAAGGTGTCTCACAGATGTGCCCTATTGATTTTCAGTTGACTTGAGCGAGTACGGCTGGTCCTATAAATCCAGATATACTAAATTTTTGGTTGTTTTTGAAAAAATTTCGGTTTGTTAGCACGATACATCCTCCGAAGTGTATACAAGTAAAAATTTTATAATAGAATATTGTTTAGGGCCACAGATGCGGAAAAGTTAGTTTTAATCTTTAAAACCGTTTATTTTTTTGTAATACTGTAGGTAAATCTTGGACATCGTATTAATAAGTTAGTTAGGTAAATTGGTACGTAGTACATCAATAAAACTGTAAATATTAGCCAAACGGCTTATTTTGTAGAATTCCAACAGAAGTACCTTTTCGTTAGCTTAATGTGTGGGGAAGTGAATTTCGATAATTTCATACAGGGTGTGCCATCCCTGCGAAATTTTTGGATCAGTAACCATTGCGAGTAGTCCGTCCCTGGCTTCAAGGCACTACTGTAAAACTGTTTACCTTTCCAAAATAAACATACACGTATATTATAGCTTTGCCGTAAATTTTATAAAGATCAAATAACTAGTAAAAAAAATAAAAATAAAAACCAAATTCAAAATTAAAACTTTGGAGGCCTATAACTCGAAAACGAGGGCCTGCATAGAAAAAGTTTATATGAAGTACTAACATTATTTTGGCTCAGATTATACGCTCCTGACTTTTTTCCCATTAGTCCCGGGACACCCTGTATATATATATATATAACTGAAACTGCTTTATACTTATAAATAAATTCTAAATGATGGTTAGGTACTTTTTCCCATATAAATACGTTAATCTTACTTTGTTTTGGTCGCCTTCATTTGTACATTCACTCTACCACTTGTTTGTCACTTTTCTAACACACATATGATTATTTAAACTCACAATCTCCCAAATTTTGAGTTTAATTGCGGAGTAAATTATTTATCATCTGAACCGGTAGGCAGGTTTACAAATTATTCAACAATATATTGTGGAATTATCTACAGCGTGTCCACGGATGGGGTGAAAAATGTTTAAATATTAGTTTTAGTGAAAAAGGTCATTCTTGATAAAAACCCGTCTCATTTTATAGCCAATTTTATGAAAACCGTATGAATTTTTGCACTAAGTTCGAAAATAATATATTAATCTAGTGAGCGACATCTACGATGTACCAAGTATCTATGAACTTTTATAAATGACTTTCAAATTGCCATTTTTTAATAAATATTTGACAACAATGTTAACTATTGAACAAAGAGTATATCTTATTAAGTGTTATGATATTGGGGAAGTTTCGTACCAGTATGCAATTGCAAAATTTCACGAAAAATATCCAGATGTACCCATTACGCGGTGTGGATTAAAAAAATTGATAAAGAAGTTTTTTGAGACAGGATCTGTTCAAGACAAAAAGAAATTGAAAAAGGCGTACGTTGAGGAGGATGGTGCAGCTAGTGCACTAGCTATGCATTCGTTAAGGTAAAATGCCAAGATGAGTCTACGAAAAAGAGCAATGGAGTTTGGTTTTTGCAAGAGTCACTTACAAAAAATATTTAAGCAAAACAAAATTCATGCATTCACACCGAAATTTATTCATACCTTACAAGATTGATTAGACTTTTGTGTGATGATTGGTCAAAAACTTATGCATGACCGATTCTATCACAATAATATTTTGTTTTCTGATGAAACAATGTTTACAACAAACGGAGCCGTTTCCTCCCAAAATTGTCGATATTGGGCTTCTGAAAACCCGAGCTACAGGATTAACTGTAATAGTCAATTTGCTAAAAAATTTAATGTTTGGTGTGCAGTTTTACCGGATCAAATAATCGGACCGTATTTTCTGGAAGATACATTAAATATTTGTATTTGCTGGACAACTTCTCAATACCTGATTTAGAAAACATTCCCTTGAAACAAAGGCGTAAAATGTACTTTCAACATGATGGATGTTTGTCACATTCGACTTTGCTAATTTGAGGATGGCTGGATGAATATTTTCCCAGACGATGGATGAAACCTTATGGACCAATATTTTTCTGCCCCGATCCCCCGATTTAACTATTTTAGATTTTTTTTATGGTGCTACTTAAAACAAAAAGTTTACGCAAATAATTTAAACCATAATATTGAAGACTTGAAACGAGCTATCATTGATGCCGTTAACGACATGCTGCGAAATACACAGAATTTAGAAAGAGAATTGAGAGATGTTTTGAAGCTGGGGGAGGATATATTGAATAGATGCTTCTTGTTTACGTAGTGTTTCTTACGTTATGATTCTGTATTGTTATTTTTGATAGTAATAGTAATTCTTGTATAGTTAACATTGTTGTCAAATATTTCTTATAGAATGGCAATTTGAGAATTATTTATAAAAGTTGACAATTACTTAGTACATCATAAACGTCACTCACTAGATTAATACATTATTTTCGAACTGCAAAAATTCATACGGTTTTCATAAAACATTTTATGGGGTTTCAAAACAAGCAAAACGTTTTATCTAAAATGACATTTTTCACTAAAACTAATATTTACATTACATTTTTCACCTATAGGATCCCCCATCCGTGGAGAGGCTGTAGAAACAGTTAGTTTAATTTGGAAAAGTAAAGATGAATCTTTTAGTTTGTATATTTTTCAAAAATGATTTTGCCAAACAAAATGCCCTTTAAAAGTAAGATGGAAAATAAAGGTTTAACAGGTCAATGTCGTGAAATTATGAACAAATTATTAAAGTTTTTTAAGCAAGAAGCAGAACCTGGAACTCCCATAATAAATATCTCTAAGGTATGTTCAATTCTTTAATATATTTCTAAACCTTTTTAATCTTAAGGTATATTCTTAATATTTTAAACAATTGAAGCCTTTGGTGCAAAAAGTTAGTAACTAAAAATTTCAAGTGGAAAATTTATTTAACTTTTAACTATTGGACTAGGTTTGGTAATGTTGTTCAACTTTTTTGAACACAATATTTTTTATAATGAATTCCAATCTGCAACAACTTCTAAATAACGCCATTTCTTTATTCTTCTTGAAATAAGAAATTTAAATGTTTTTGAGGTTAAAAAACGTGTTGCTGTATCTACTGATATGAGTCTTAAAACCATTAAGCGAATTAAAATTGAAAGCAATAAGGTACACAGTGTTGAAATACCGATGTTTTCAACACCAAATAAAAAGAGGAACTCGAGAAAACTGTCAGTTGCTCTTGATGAACATGACCGTGCTCTTTTGCACAGAACAATCGTAAATTTTCATGTTACAGAAAAATGCGTACCACTTAAAGTGGTAAAGGGACATTAAGGAAATATATCCATAAGACAGCGTAAATTGAAAAATAATCGTCCAATCTTAATGGAACGACAACATTCGATACCTAAGAATACCACTTCTAAGACGAATACAGTTATATAGAAATGAAAAGTGTCCTATTGATTACACGGATGAAACTTACATTCATTCTTCTCATACACATTTGAAAGGATGGAACCTATTTCCAAAGGCGCTCGTCTTATAATAGTTAATGCTGTTTCGTACCTGATATGTTAGGTGGAAGTCAATATGTAGCACTGGCGATTATCACAATGATAAGAATTTTGATAATTACAAAAAATGGTTAACTGAGAAATTAATACCTGATCTACCAACCGGAAGTGTAGTTGTTATTGATAATCCGCTCTATCACAACAAATTAAATAAGACATTACCAACCTCTGCAATAAGAAAAACCATTATGCAGGAATGGTTAAGGTCCTGATACATTCCATTTGACGAAAAAATGTACAAACCAGAATTATACGCCCTCATAAAAGTAGAGGAGAGCTGCCAAAATCGTACCACCTCCTAAATCGTACCACCTTAATTTTAATTAGAAACAAAGTGACTACAGCGCTCGTGCGGCGCTACTAGCAACTAGTGCTTGGATGTAATGGCGAGACAAAGTTTGGGGCGTGTGCGGTTACTCTCTAAGTTGTTTTAAACGATTTTCTGTTTTGGAGCTAGTTGATAATGTATTGGAACCTTTTTCGTAAGAATGTAGGGACTGTCAAGGTACGTACTATTGTAGTTTATTATTAGCTTGCAAAACTAGTGGTGGAATTGCTACTTGGTGGAGTGTTAAATTTGCTCTGGATTGAAGTCTATCTAAATCAGTGTATTTTCAGTTTTAAAATTCTAATAAGTGCATCATTGTATTCAGTGAACCTCTGTATGCTCCTGTTGCTAAAGGCAAGTAATAAAATCTAAGATTTGAGCTGTTCCATTGATATTTTTTGTGGGAAACCATTTAAATAATTTAATAACAACAGATTTTCTGACCAGTTTTTTTACTGAGATACCGAATTTATTCCACCACGGCAAAATTTTTATTTAAAGTTCTTGAATAAAAGTGAATATAAATTCGAGAAAGTGTACTACCTAACATCATAGTGCACCATTGTGTGTATTTGAGACTCGTAAGTCTCGATAAATCGCACGGGCCAGGACCGTACTCAGGTACACATGACCCGTGCCAAAAGTTTCAAATATTGAATTGAGTCCACCAAAATCGGGGATTTCTGACTACAGGAATCCCCAAACCACAACGATGGATACCAGAATAGAGAAATCTAACCAACAAACCGAAAGAAACATGTCATATTCTTCAGTACTTAGTAAACAACAGCCAACAAAATTTCCAGAGAAGAACCAAGCTATAATATTTCCTGCGATTGAAGGAACCAAAATCCAAGAATATCTCCTAGCCTTAGGAATACTCGTCAACCCTAAACACATTCTGTTCGCATCTAGAATTTCGAATAATAGAATTTGTATATACCTCGCCAGCCCAGAGTTAGTAACTACTTTTATGAATGACCACGGTGCAATTGGTGTCAACAACCAAATTATACGAGCCAGAAGATTGATAACTCCATCTGAAAGTTTGATCCTATCTAACGTGAGCCCAACAATCCCACATTCACATTTAGAGCAAGCCCTACAACAACTTGGCCTCAGCCTATTATCCCCTATATCCTTTCTCAGAGTCAACATGACCAATCCAGATTTTGCACATATAATGAGTTTCAGAAGGCAAGTCTACATTAATCCTCCCGAAAATATTGTCATCCCGGAGTCTATGTTGGTCAACCATGAAAATACCTCCTATCGAATATTCTTACCATTAGATAATCTAACCTGCTTCAAATGCAAGCAAAATGGTCATATATCTTCTCAATGTACAACTGAGACACCTGAACATCTAAATGAACCCCCTGCAATGCCCCCTCCCAAAAATCCAGAAGAACCGCCAGAGTATACTACAACCTCCCTAATTCCAGAAGATTACCCCATCACTCCCGACCAAGACAACGTGACTAATGCATCGAATAAGAGGAACCTCTCAGAAATATTAACTCCTACGGAAGATACACCATCTGACCCATTCCGAAAACCATCGTCGAGTATAAGTAAGAAAAGTCGCCCTGAAACCACAAGTTTCGAAGAACACATGCAACCAACTAAAGCATACATTGATTCAGAAAATTTTGTAATCAACTACAATCAACTCAAAGACTTTTTTGAAAATGTATACAGCTCTAACGACCCTCTGAGTGTGGCGAAACAGTACACAACCGATGTGCATGGTCTAATTCATATGCTGAGTAGTGTGTACCCATATTTTAAAGACAGATGTATCAAAAGTAGGTGTACCAAAATTAAGAAAACATTATCGAAACAGTTGCTAGCAGAAGTATCGCTAACTTCAGATTCTGAAAGTGACGCATCGTCACAAGAAACACATTAATAATATCCACTTTCGAACTATCCATCATTCAATGGAACCTTAATGGGTTCTTCACACAACAAGAAATGCTAAAACTGATTATCTCCGAAAACAAACCCTCGATCATATGTTTACAGGAGACCCATTTTAAACAAGACTACTCACAAAATCTGAGGAACTATCTTTGTTTCCATAAAAACAGACCAGATCAAAACATAGCAAGCGGTGGCGTCGCTACTTACATACACCAAACTTACGGTGCAATCGAAATCCCTATAACAACCCACCTTGAAGCAGTTACCATCAAAATTTTGGACCCTAAAGAGATAAATATTTGTAATATCTACATTCCACCAAATCGTGACGTGACATACGAGGAGCTGAATGAACTCTTTCAGCAAATACCCAAACCGAGATTATTATTAGGAGACTTCAATTGCCATATCACCCTATGGGGATGCGACTCCACACATACAAGAGGTCGTATATTAGAACATGTTATCGATGATAACAATATGACGTTACTTAACAACGGAGAAAAAACTCGTTTCAACTCGTTTTCAGGAAACTCCAGTGTTATAGATCTCAGCATTAGCGACCTCTCACTCCACACTCAATTCAATTTTACCATCTTTCCCTATCTATATGGCAGTGACCACTTTCCCATCTTACTCACAAGTTCGCGGCATGTTGTGGAAGAACCTATTGTGACAAAAAAATGGAAACTAAAAAGAGCTGACTGGAATCTTTTTGCAAATATTATAGAAACCAAGGTTAGTCACTTCCACATGCGAGATAGTATCGATGAATGTGTTGATGATATTACCAAAATCATAACGGATGCAGCCCAACTAGCAAAAGGAAAGACAAAGCAACTGAACAACCACACTCCCGTTCCTTGGTGGAATCAAGAGTGCGACCAGGCAATAAAATCCTCTAAACACGCTTTCAATAGACTAAAAAGGCACCACACACCAGGAAACCTGATAACTTTTAAGAGTCTGAGGGCGAAAGCTCGATGGATCATGAAAAAAAAGAGAAAAGAATCATGGGCAAGATATGTATCATCCATTAGCAGTTCAACACCACTAAGTACGATATAGGACAAAGTGAAACGTATTAAATATAATAAAACAGACCATGGAATCTCACGGATTGAATATCAGGGAAAATCAACTTCCAGTTGTACCGAAATTACTCAAATTTTCTCAGACATCTATGAAAAGAATTCTAACAGTGCAAACTACACACCCGAATTTCTGAACTACAAAAATAATGAAGAATCTGAAGGGATTGATGTTTCCCAAGATGAAAAGAACCCTTTGAATGTACCTATATCATATGAAGAATTCCTCGAAGCTCTGGTTTTTTTCAAAAACTCCAGCCCAGGACCTGATGATATCCCGTTCATTTTCCTACAAAACATGCCACATACAGCTAAGCATATTCTCCTGCAAATATTTAATAAGATATGGACAGAAGGGGTCTTTCCTGAGAAGTGGTCAGAGGCAACCATAGTTCCGTTAATAAAACATGGTAAACCAAAGACAGATCCTCAATCATACAGACCAATATCCTTAACTTGTACAATGTGCAAGCTGATGGAAAAAACTGTTAACAATCGACTCACGGTACACAATACGGCAATACGGCTGGCCCTTGGAGCATACAGGACAACGCCCGCTGAGAGTCTCTACATTGAAGCTGGGGAGCCATCATTGCAGCTGCGACGACAGCAGCTGAGCTTAGCGTATGCATCTTTAGTCTCTACTGATAGTCAGCATCCAGTATATCATAACACATTTTCAAACCGTTTTCGCGATCTGTATGAAAACCGAAGAAGACTAACATACCCTTTCTATCAGAGGATCAACAAGTTCAGTTCCGAATTGAATGTGACTTTCCCAGTTACCCTTCCCAACAACAACTCAGACACGCCACTACCTTCACAATGCAGCATTTATAGTGGTGAACTTTTTGCAATCCTTCAAGCAATCAAATACGCCGCTCATGAAGATATCCACAATACTTTAATTCTTACAGATTCGTTAAGCTCGTTACAAGGTATACAACTCATTTATTCAGATCATCCCCTGACAAGACTCATCAAAGAGTATGTTCACACAATTAGGGAAAAATCCAGACGATTGGTCTTCATGTGGGTCCCGTCACATGTTGGGATCTCTGGCAATGAGCGGGTTGATAAAATTGCACGTGAAACCATGAATGAACCCATCTTTCAAAAGCAAGAGGGAGTACCGTATACTGATCTGAAAAAATATATGAAATATGTGGACTCTATTTACTGGTCATCTGTCTGGGCAGAATCTGGAATGAAACTTAAAGAAATTAAACATGATATCAAACCATGGAGAAACATCCCTAGCCAAAGAAGACACCAAATAATAATCACCCGTTTGCGCACTGGACATACAAAGTATACCCATGAACACTTGCTGAAAGGAGAAGAAGACAAAATCTGTGATATGTGTCAGGTGCCAATGTCAGTTAAACATTTCATGGTCGAGTGTCCGAGGTTCGCGGAACAACGCCGGACGTACAGTATAAGTGCAGATTTAAAATCAACTCTTGGTGTGTACTGTAATTTTGAAAACACAATCGGATTCCTCTCTGAAATAGGTTTAGTCAACAAAATGTAAATTACTAAGCTCGTTACCATGTTGCTTATTACTGATTCCTATCTTTGATATGATGCTATTCAAATATTATTGTATGTTATAGGGACGTTACCAGCCTAAATGTTATTTCATGTTACTGTTATGTTATGTTGCTAATAACCCTAGTGGTGGATGCAACTATTATTTTCTAAATAAATAAAAAAAAACTAGCATTAATATAGAGTGTTTCAATGGGCCGGTTTGTGCTTCCACGTGTGTGTGAGGTTATAAATAAGGCTATGTTTACCTGGAGCCACAGTTGCCTAAATCGCCCCTCTAACGATTTCTCGAATTGTACCGGTACGATTTGGGAGCCCATTACTTTCCATGTTCCATATTTGTCATTTTTGTGTATGAATAATGTTAGATTGCTGGGATTAGTTTGGTTTTTAAATGAATAAAATAGCGGACTTATTTGTAACACAATTTTTGTATTTTAGAATGGCAAAATGAAATTATGGAGCGTGAAATGAAGAGGATATGGAGAGAGCTGCTTATAGGAACGGAGATATGGGTTTCAACCAGTGCTCTAGATAGTACGGAATTCCAAAACCGACCCTTAAGCGTAATTTAGTCAATAAAAATGTAGAGGCCAATGAAGGTACGAAAGCAATGGGGTGTCACCCTACATTACCACCCGATGTAGAGCAGCAGCTTGTAGACTATCTAAAAAAACTAGAAGCGTGTTTTTTTTGGCTCACAATAACGGACGTGCATAGACTCGCACTTCAAATTGCAGCTATAAATGGTAACCCTCACGTAGTTAATGTGGAGAAGCAGATCGCTGGTAAGAAGTGGTATTACAACTTCATGAAACGCCACAAGGACATCTCCCTTCGTGAACCTCGAGCAACCATCTTGCAAGGGCACAAGGGTTTTCTAAAGTCAATGTCAACGAATTCTTTAAAATCTTGAAAAATACTGTTGATAAAAAAATTGATGCCACTACTATTTTTAATATCGACGAGACAGGCGTAAGTACCGTACAAAACAAATGTCAGAAGATGATAGCTGAGAAAGGGAAGCATGCTGTAGGGTCGATATCGAGCTGAGAAAGAAGTGTAAATACAACTGTTGTGTTCTGTGCAAGTGCTGCAGGCATGTATATTCCACTCCCGATTATTTTCAAAGGAATGAGGATGTGTAATGCATTGATAGTTGGAGCTCCGCCTGGAAGTTTAGTTGATGTGTCAGAGAGCGGATGAATAAATTCAGATCTGTTTTTTAAGTGAGTTCGTCACTTCATTGATATTGTAAAGCCAAATAAAGAGAGACAAATTCTTCTCCTTCTTGATGGTCATTCCACACATTCGAAGAACTTAGAAGCTCGAGACGCTGAAGTAATTATGCTTCAATTACCAGGACACACAACGCATCGACTGCAGCCATTAGACAGGTTATTTTTCAAACCTTTCAAAGTACTTCGCCCAAGCGGTAGAAAAATGGCTGCGAACAAACCCTTGCTTAAGAGTCACTCAATACCAGATTTCACAATTAATGACTGAAGCATATGGCAAGAGTGCGACGATTGAGAATTCGTGTAATGGGTTCGAGTGTAGTGCTGTATGGCCAGTTGACTTCTCCATCTTTAAAGAGTCAGACTTTTTGCCAGCAGATTGCCTCAACACAACTTTAGATCAGAACCAAGAAGACAGTGAAGTTTGGATCAAGAGAAAACTTACATGGGTGAAAATCAGCCTCTTGCTGTTGAAGTAACATCACCTAACAGGTCAATAGTTTTAACTTCAAATCTGAATGTTCCGATTGAAATAATCTCTCCACTTTCAAAACCAACCAAAAAAAAATGGATCTAGACTTGGATATGATTCAAAAGTGCACAAAGCAGTTATATTAACCAGTAGCCCCTACAAAAATGAAATTCAACTAGCTTAGGAGCTAAACTGGCTATAGAAAAGGTTAAAAAGCTCCAGATGAAAATTAGGCCTTTATCTGAAAAAATGAAAGTGACAAAATCCAATCAAGATGTTGCAGATTTGTCACATATTCTAACAAAAAAGTCGACCACCAAGACATAAGAAAGAAAAATAAACGGTTTTAAAGATTAAAACTAACTTTTCCGCATCTCTGGCCCTGAACAATATTCTATCATAAAATTGTCAATAGTATACGCCTCGGAAGATGTATCGTGCAACAAACCGAAATTTCTCGAAAAATAACCAAAAATGTAGTATATCTGGATTTATAGGACCCGCTATACTCATTCTAGTCAGCTGAATATCAGTAGGGTACATATGTGAGACATCTTGAATATTCAATCGTAAAATTGGTCACTTTTATACACTCTGGAGTCTGTATCGTGCTAACAAACTGAAAATTCTCCAAAAATTACAAAAATTTGGTACTCCAAGTACCATAGCACCCGTTGTACTGGCGTTAGTGAGCTGAATATCAATGAAGTTCATCTTTGAGATGCTCTGAATAATATCCAATCATAAAATTGGTCATTTGTATATACTCCGGAGGCTGTATCGTGCTAACAAACTGAAATTTCCCCAAAAATAACAAAAATATCGTACTTAAAGTACTGTAGCACCTGTTGTACTGGCTCTGGTGAACTGAATATGCATGAGGTTCATCTGTGTGATGCCCTGAATAATATTCAATCATAAAATTGGTGACTTGTTGAAGTCCGGAGGCTGTATCGTGCTAACAAACTGAAATTTCTCAAAAAATGACAAAAAAGTCGTACTTCAAGTACCATAGCACCCGTTGTACTGGCTCTGGTGTGCTAAAAATCAATAGGGTCTATCTGTAACACGTCCTTAACAATATGCAATAATAAAATTGGTGATTTGTTGCACTTCGGAGGTTGTATCGTGCTAACAAAACATATAACGAAAAGTGGCAACGACAACGACGACGACGACATACACACAGGATTTATTTTGTAGAAACCGTTTTTTCGTGTTGTTGTTGATGGAAAACGTAGAAATAACTCAAGAAACTTTTTTTGGGATAAACCAATACTTTTCTCGCATATTAGATAGGTTGGGCGGAGAAGTAAAACAACCACAGGATGTTTCAATGACGGATCCAAATCTAGCAATCCTAAACAAAGCTGGAACTTCTGCCCAGAGTGACGTCATCGTTGAAGTCGAACCTGAAGAGTGGTTTTTCTCGGTTTGCGAGGAAAATTTAATCGAGAACATGGTGCAGTGCATGCTTTGCAGTAAATGGGTTCACAAAAATTGTGCTGGTTCAAAGGCAAAAATCAAGAAGTTTGTGAGCTCAAATTGAAGTTCTTCAAACAAACGCAGACCAGAAGAAACTCTTTAGCTTCGAAAAAGATGACAAATAAAGTATTGTATCTTGAAATATAAGAAAAAAATGTATTAAACAAAAAGAATCTTCAATAATCCTTGCCGTTTTATTCATTGATTCATTTTATTTCCAACTTTAACCAAGGTGGTTCGATTTAGGAAGTGGGAGGTACGATTTAGGCAACTGGTTTCCTAAATCGCACCGATTGCATCCCTTTACAAAAAGTGTTTTACCTTGCACAAAATATCACCATATTAGTGACTGAAATTCAGAATTAGGTGTCTTAATAACCAATACTTCTTAGGGTTATAGTACTTTTGCACATGTTTTTCATACAAGGTAGAAAAAAATAAAATGTAAAAAGTGGTACGATTTAGGAAACCTTCCTCTACATAAGCCTAGGTACAAGACTTATGAAATTGATGATCTTTTTACCTCCAAGGGCCACAGCGTATTAAGATTGCCCACTTACCATTCCTATTTGAATCCATTTGAATTGGTATGGCAGCAGTGAAAGAATATATTGCTAAGAAAAATGCTACGTTTTCTTTCCAAAATGTCATAACTTTTGTGATGATTTTTTTAAGCAATTCACTCTTGAAGAGTGGAAAAAGCGCGAAACACTTTTAGCAAAAATTTATGGAAAGCGAACCAACGATTGATATTATTGTTGAAGAGTTGATTATAAATGTAAATAGTGATTCTGATACGTATTCAGACACCGATAGCAGCGAAAATGGTGAATATTCTGGTTGATACAAGTGAAGGAAGACAAATTTGACATAAATGAGGCTTCATTGAATTTGTAAAGTTAGGTTTTATCACCTGTGGGTTCTGGTAGTAAATCAAACTTTTTAATATTTTAAAATAAGCAAGCAATAACTATTGTAAACAATTTTAATTAGGTTTTATTTTTTGTCTA
The DNA here is from genome assembly GCA_963921935.1 of Galeruca laticollis. Lineage (NCBI taxonomy): Eukaryota > Metazoa > Arthropoda > Insecta > Coleoptera > Chrysomelidae > Galeruca > Galeruca laticollis. The sequence goes on from OY998177.1 coordinate 56,560,538, forward strand.
ATAGTATTTTTCGTCATTTTCTCCACTTTAAATAATATAATTTGAGAAGAAATGACTTATTTTGATATTGATTTCGATATTTTTTAATCAATTTACTTTTTCTAATTTGTAGGAAACTACACTATAATTTGTATAAAAAAATATTGAAATTTTTGTTTTTTCTAGGTGTAAAACTTTATATATCGTCAAGAAAAAAGAATGTTCAATAAAAACTTTTTGTTTAAAAGAAATAACTAATCTGTTTAATAGGAATGAAAATAACCCTACTGTTCACAAATTGCTCAAAAGAGAATTAAAATTAATTGTAACATAAAAAGAGAATATTGAAATCAGTTATTATTGTTAGGATTGTTTTAGTTTTGGTTCTGTGCCGTACTGATACTTTTTTATCGATTTTATATCACAGAACAATAGTTTACTTTACCATTATATCAAAAAAAGCATAAACATTTTTTGAAAATTATGAAATTGGTGTTTAAATTTAGAATAGCAACAAAATATGCCTTATTACTTAAGCAATATCACTGTTTTAAATGAAACTTACTGTTTCTATATAATTCCGCAATATATTGAAAAATGTTAAAAATTCTAAGAAATTTACAATTGTTTCGATATTAAATATCATCGTCTGACGACAGTAATATAAGTAGATTCCACGAAGTAAGGGGTCGAGACAGTTAATTTCACCTAAGCAGTAGTTCCTAACTTGTTGCACTACTTATAATTTCCCAAAATAGTGAATTATTGTTATCCTTTACACAGCCTAGTTCTCTGTTTATCTTCTGCGCATTTCAGGGGTATTCCTTCGTTTGCCAATCTGTACTCATATTTATAATCGTCACCGAATTTATTAAAAAAGATGTGTTCGTCTGAAAAGTACAAGAACATTTAAATTTTACATAATTGTGTAAACGGTTTATTCATATTAGTTAGTAGAACTTGTACTGTACTTGTTTAAGCTACTAATAAAATTTGTAGCCTATTGAAGTTTTTCTTCTATTCGCCAATTTCCCCCAAAAATATAACAAATTGTTACTTCTGTTTCCTATTTATTTTGATAAAATGGCGAATGCGCGCGTGTCCCATTTCTTTCTCAAACAAATATGGTCACTTTATGTATGCTTATTAAAACTAGGTAAACAACCGCTTGAAATGAAGGCGAAAGAAGAAGATTCCAAAGCAGAAATGAAGAACCACAGGGCATTGTATTGCGGAATTCTGAAACTGCGTGGTCGGTTAACACATATACACATTCACAATATCAATCTAGCATAACAACGCCTCGGCGGCAGTGGGATAACGGCATACAGAAAGTAATGGAGAGCCGTTAACCCAAAGTTACTTTTATTCAAATTTTGATTTCGTTTAGCGGGTATGTAAGTATGCGTCACAAGGACATGTACCCGTTAATCTTAATGCGCCAGTGATTTCTTCTTTTTCTTTCTTATTCGAGAGAGAAGAGATTCATAATTTACCGGACGAACTTTGACTTTCAATGAATCGAGTTTAATGCAAATTTGGTTTCCAACTGTGTAAACAGGGAAAATTGAAAGCAGGTAAAAATGAAATGAAAATTACAACAAAATTGTGAAATCTCAGAGTATGTAATGCATATTTAAATAAGAAACCCCTCGATATGTCGATAATTTTGGGTTGTGTTACGGCCGATTGTAGCATTTACATTGTTGTGAAATTTTCCATTTTTCAGTTTTTCTGAGCCATTTCAAAAATAAAATGTTCAGTATGATTTATTAAATCGAAAGTACCACTTTACACAAATGGTACCGAAAATAGATATTTTCGGAACGATTTTTTTCACTTTCGAAACGACTTCTTTACTTTCGGGACGATTTTGGATATCTATGGGGCTTTGTGAATAACATGAACTTTGTATTTTGTTAGGACAGCGCTTGTAATGTAACAATGATGTGTGTTTTTTCGCTTTTCAAATCTAAAAGGTGGAAATCAGTAATGAAAGTGAAGCAGAAATGATTCCACATAAAATTAGTGAATCTGCTAAGGCAACTACTTATGAATTATTGCCGGTAAAGTCAAGAGAGATGTATATGAATTTGTCTACAATTTATTTCAAAAATGAATTAGTACATACTACAAATGAACAAGTGATTCTTGAATAGTCAATAGAACAATCTAAAATATTGAAGAAGCAAGCGTCTCGAGCAATTACTCGATGCTTAAGTCCACAATTAATATTAAAAATAATATAGACCAAAACCCTTTTGTCAAATCAGCACTGATACAATACTATAGGAAATATAAATAAAGAAACAAGGAAAAGATTAGACTACTGGGACAACATAGTATAGGACAAAGAAAAGCGAAGATACTAATGGCATACTATGACCAGTCGAGATCGAAAGAATGTACTAACCAGAGCAAGTCTGCACTAACGGTCTTACAAATAAACCTGTTATAACATATTATACTGAATATAAATCAGGAATAAGAAATATGATTACTAATAAACTCGGAATAACTTGAACATAAGTTATACTCAATATAAGTATTGGCCCAAAAGTTATACCGACCCCTACCCTTGTTTAACTATGTTATAACCTAAAATAAATTAACGTTTTTTTGTAACACGCGATAAAAATATCCTTGAGAGCTGTCGAGGCAATTGAAGAAGTAAATAATATAATTAATATGGAAAGATTATGAAAAAAGAAAACGTTCAAGGAGAGGGAAGACCCATTTACTCTATACAGTAATGAAGAATTTAGATCAAAATATCGTTTTTCTAAAGATGGTGTTTGGTTTCTAGAACAACTTATAGGTAATTCCTTTAATATAGACAAACGAGGTGGTGGCTTATCTTGCACCTTGCAAATATTGATAGCTTTTAGATATTGGGGACGCAATCAAGTAAGTATATAGATGGTTTATATACCTACCTTTAATGATAATTCTTTGTTATATACAAAATATTGAATGCAGAAAGAGATTGTGTTAGCAAGAAGTGTTTTGTATTTTAGTTATATTTCAGATACAAGATGATGCTGCAGATATGCATGGCTTAACTCAGCAGTCTATTACAAATGTGTGCCGTCGTATTGCAAGGGCAATATTAGAGAAACGAATTGATTATATAAAAATGCCTACTCTACAGGATGGATTAAATATTATGCAAAGATTTGAAATTATAGCTGGTTTCAAAAAAGTAATTGGGGCAGTAGACTGCACTCACATTAGAATACCTAAAATACCTGGTCCCAATGGACAATATTATATTAATCAGAAAGGGTACAGTACCTTGAATGTTGAGGTTACTTGTGTTACTTATAATTTTTCTAGGAATGTTATAAAGACTGTCCAATGCTTTTTTTAATTTCAGGTGGTTTGTGATAACAGCCTGAAAATTCGAAATATTCTTCCCATTGGCGGGGTAGTAGTCACAACTCTCGCATTTTTAATGAGAGCACATTAATGCAACGGTTTGAAGAGGGAGAATTCCATGGTATGTTATTAGGAGACTCATGTTATACTTGTATTCAGTATTTGTTCACACCTGTTCTGAATCCATCTAATCGAAGAGAAGAACGATACAATTATGCTTATATCAGAACACGTAATACAATCGAAAGGTGTTTTGGTGTTTTGGAAAAATCGATTCAGATGCTTATTGACAGGATTCAGAACATCTTTGGAGAATACAAAAATGTATATAGTTGCTTTAGCAGTGCTACATAACATTGCTGTAGAGTTGAACGAGCCCCCTTTTGTTGATGATGATGTACAACATCCACCTCAACCACGAACAGAACCAGTAATACATCCAAATGTACTACGCGGTGCTGCAGCAATATCTATATTTATAGAAGAAAACTTTTGAAGTATTCAGATCAAAGTCTATTAATTAATTATTTACTTTATTTATTCAGATAAAATTTTTTCTCTTAAAGTCCCTTCTTTCCACTTCAAATTTTTCATCAGTTGGTCATGCTGCTCGGACATATGTTGCATGCGCAGCTCATGCTCTTTTTGTAACCTTCCATTTTCCAGAAGTCTAAATCCTGTCATGTCTTTAAAAGATTCTTCAGGGAAATTGAAATTTTTTTTGATGTCCAAAACAATAAACAAATTATCAATATGATAAACTATGAGTCACAAATGAAAATTATAATGATTATTGTTGTCATGTAATCATACCGGTGTTTTAATTGCAGATTTTTTTGGTGTTGCTACACTTGGTGGGATAGGAACATCTTCCAGCTCAGTATCTAGTATGAAATCATATTCAGCCTGTAATAAATAAAATGTGAAGTATGATTATGTATTCTTACTGTTTCAACCTATACTTTGTGGAATTTATGCATTGTATGTTATAAATGAAACTACTGTTTCTAATTAATTCCACCTTATAATAAGAAACTTCATAAAAGTGTTTCAATATCATGAAGTATCATCATCAAATGTAACTTCTGTCATTCTGACGATGATATTTTACGATATCAAAACAATTGTCAATTTTTGTGAATTTTCTTATAAGGTGGAATTATTTAGAAATAGTAGTTTGATTTTTATAACATAATTATGTATGTTTACTGAAATTATAATAAATATGACCAAAAATATAGTTCTATGAGTATTTATTGTAATTCATTATTGAAATGTATAGCATACAATACCTACATCATGTGAAGTGCTAGGAAAAGGTGTTTCTTACACTGATGGACCTTCATTTCTTCTTAATTGCTAAAAAGATCAAAGTGTTTTCAACACATGTGTGTGTATAAAATAAACTAAAAAAACATGATACATCTAAATATTGTACCTGTGCACCATCACAATCAAAGTCATTAGAGTCCACCTCCAACTCCAAGGGAATCATTTCTATTGCCTCTGGAGATGAAGATGAAGATGAGAGGATGGTTTGGGACCGAAACCAGTTTTATTTTTTTCTCTTATAGCCAAAGACATTTCTTTTTTACAGTTTAGTTTAGTCAGTTTCCATTAGTTCATCAACTGTTTCTTATCTCTATATCTCACATTTGCAGCATTGAACCTGAAGAATAAAATAAGTTTTCCATTTAACTATATAAATATATAAAAAAAATTTCACACCTTTTCGGTGGTATTTGATAATGTCCGGGCCACTACGCAGCCAAGGGCACTACCATTGTCAATAGGGGGAGATGATCCGCCTGATGATTCCAACAGTTCCAAGTATTACGGCCTTTTGCATCCACATTACGGTTTTTTTAGGTAAGTCCAGTTCTTTTATGTGTCGTACTGTTTTTGTATATACAAGGCCGTTTGCGCTTATAATTAAAGGGACTATTGTTACCTTCTCCAAGTTCCAAATCAATTTCATCTCTTGTGCAAGCGCTCCATATTTAGTTATTTTTTCGGCATATGCTTTAGATATATTGTAGTCCTGCGGCACTACGAAGTCAATTATGATGGCTGTGTTATCACTTTCATCCCAAATCACCATGTCCGGCCGGTTGTGCTCCACAGGTCTATCTGTAACAACTGTGAAATCCCAGTAAATTTTCACGGTGTTGTTTTGAAGTACGGGTTGCGGCACATATTTGTGGTGTGCGGTAAAATGATTCAACAGACCTCTTTGCAGGCATATTAATTGGTGAACGACTTTGCCCATATTGTTGTGTCGTTCCAGGTATCTGGTAGCAGCAATTGTGCAACCAGATAACAAATGTTGAATGGTCTCTTCGCTAGTGTTACACAGTCTACATTTGGTGGTCTCGACTTGTTGTTTTAATATGTGTTTGGAGTACGTTCGGGTTCTAATGACTTGATCCTGTATCGCCAACATTGTTCCTTCGGTTTCCGGGAAGAGGTATCCTGCCACTAGGTAAGTATTGGATGCTTTCATATCTACTTCTGTTTGATGTAGAGAAGTGTAAAACCTCCCGTGTAGCACTTTTCCTTGCCAACTTATTCTCATTTGTTCTAATTGGTTCTCTGTTTCAGGAGGCGCAGGATTTTATGAACTGGTGAGTTTGTATTTCGGAAGTATTTTATTAATTTTTCCCTTTCTTTCAGATTGGCCGCCACCAGGCTAGTTAGTCCTCGTCCTCCCTCTAATCGTGGCAAATATATGCGCTCGATAGCTGAGTTAGGGTGCAGCATGCCATGTTTGGTTATTAGGGTCCTGATTTTCATGTCTAACCTCTCTAGATCTGTTTTGGACCAGGTGAGTATTCCAGAAGTGTAGGTTATTGTTGGTATGGCCCATCTATTAATTGCTGCCACCTTGTTTCTGGCATTAAGCTGGGATTTTAATATCTTGCTTGTTCTCCTCATAAGCTCTTTTTCGGCTTTCTCTTTGTTTTCTTAATGGCGAATTTCGTAGCTCTGCTGAATTCCAAGGTACCTGTAAGTGTTTTTTGCGCCTAGCTCCCTAATTCGACTGCCATCTGCTAGAGTGATATCCTCGTTTTCAGTGAGTTTTCCTCTCTTAATGTGGATGGTAGCACATTTCTCAAGCCCGAACTTCATTTGGATGCTCTCACTGAAGTGTCTGACTATCTCCAGTTCTCCTTCCAGTTGCTGTCTTCCTTTAGCAAAGAGCTTAAGATCATCCATATAGAAAAGATGGGTCAGCTTTGCTTGGTCATCGATTCCATATGCGTATGTACTCCGGTTAAGCATATTAGTCAATGGGTTCAGGGCGAGACAGAACCATAATGGGCTCAAACTGTCGCCCTGGAATATGCCCCTTCTAATAGGGATCTCCTCCGTTGTGTACGTGTCTGTTGCTCCTCTGACTAATAGAGTGGTTCGCCATGATGTCATCAGATGCCGGAGTAAGTCGATAACTTGCTGATTCACTTTATAGATATTTAAAACTTCCAGCAGCCATGAATGAGGAACTGAGTCAAATGCCTTCTGATAATCGATCCAGGCTATAGATATGTTTTTCTGACGTTGTCTTGCCTGTTTCGTGATTACATTGTCGATTATCAAGAGTTCCTTGCTTCCTCTAGCCTTTTGCTTACAGCCGTTTTGTTCCCTTGCTAGGATGCTGTTATGTTTTAGGTGGCAGTCTAGTTTGTGTCTTATGACGGAGGTAAGTATTTTGTATGCTGATGGAAGGCATGTAATGGGTCTATAGTTTTTCGGTTGTGATAGGTCTCCTTTCTTTGGAAGCATATGAGTCATACCATGAGTGAAATATAAAGGTATGCTCTGTGGATTTCTGACCGAGTGCTGTATGAAGTGAGCCAATTGTTTGTGCGCATTAGTAAATGCTTTCCACCACTAGTTGTGGATTCCATCTATTCCAGGAGAGGTCCAGTTTTTGAGTCTTTTTACTGTGGCGTGGATGTCTTCCACTGTTACTATCGTCTCAGTCATTGGTATATATTTATGGGAGTTGTTTCTTTCAACATCTATCCATTCCGCTCGCATGTCGTGTTCTATTCTCCCGGACCAGATTTTTGACCAGAGCTTTGTCATTTCTTCTCGCGTTGGAGCCGCCGCGCGCTGGTTTGTATTGTCCGCGTCGAGATTTCGGAAAAACAGTCTTTGGTTGTTATTGAACATTTCATTTTGCTGGTATCGCTGCGTTCTTTTGTGGTATCTTCGGATCCTGCAGCTCAGCGCGGTTATCTTTTGTTTTAGGAACTCTGACCGTTCTACTAGCTTTTGGTGGTATTGCGGGTCCGTTGGCTTTATTTTTGCCTTTCGAGCAAACGTTCTCATTTTCTTTTTTACCTTCTGACTAGGCTGTGGGTCATTTAGGAATGAGTGAATAATAGCTATTTCTTTACGATGACTAGCGATTTTTCTTCAAGCCTCCGTTCCCAGGGTGGCTTCCGCGTTTCTTTATTTCCTTCTAAGGGTGGTTTTTGGTCTAATATGCAATTGGCCACTCTAGCCGCACAATATATCTTATGGCATAGGTTCTCCAGATCTTCTGAATTATATATATATATATATATATATATATATATATATATATATATATATATATATATTGAACTAATCCTCTAGTTTTGTAAATATAATGAAATAAACAAACATAATAAACAAGTCTTATTGTAACGTAAGAAGTGTCAGTAGACACAACCATTAGAATAAACTCAATAAAAAGTCAAAGATTAAAATATAAAAAGATTGAAATATGTATAGATTGGATAATATATTGATGTGAAATTTTGAAAAGGATGAAGAATAGAAATTACAACACTATATTAGCTAATTAAAGAGTAAATATTACCTGTACCAGTAATTCTGATTGGTTGTCAAAGTCATGGAATTCGGAATTGCACTGAACACAGCCATAACAATTTCGGCAGGATGAAATGTCACACAATAGCTTGAAACCTAAAGTAAGAGAAAAGAATAATTAGTCTAACGATAATTTAACATTATTTACATATTATTTTTGTAGTAGCATAAATTTAGAATACCATGTATCCATTCATTCATTGAAAAGGGTTGAAACTAGACGGGAAAGATAGTTGGAACACAGCCCCAAACATATTGAGGAAATGAATATTTATAGGAAGTAAAGTCATGCTAGGGAATTTTTCAATACCAACCTAAATCATTGTTTATAGATTATAGATATAAAATTTAATTACAAAAACAAAAATAATAAGGAGTATATGTATAATAAGTATCAAACAAGACGCAAAATTAAATTAGAATCAATTACATATAGGTTAATTAATAATATAGGTTGTAATATTTGTAAAAATAAACATTTTGTAAATTAGCTAAACAAGGTAAATATAAGAAAATGGACTATTGTAAGAGGAAAGAAGGACTTAATTAAAATTCCTTAATACGATAGAGATTTAAATGAATCAGTGTCAATACCCTCCAGGACAATAAATTTATGTTTTTTCAAAATAGTCACTAAAAGACTGGAGAATAACAATTTCTGTGATAAAAAAAACAAATAAGAGTGCTATGGACTAGTGAAGCCGGGATAGTTGTTGATTTTGAAAAACAAATGAGTGGATTTAGAATGGTGATGAGGGATGCGTCTCTGTAAGATTGCTCTCTGCAAAAATTTTCTTTAAAAAACAGTTACAAGTTAAAATTATATAAACATTTTATGACAAACTAATCATAAGTGTATCAGATCCTGTGTAAGTACTAAAGAGTGCCGTAGGAGCATATCTCTAAGGAGATATCGGCAAGTTTGGAAGATGTAAGTGCAGCCGGCAGTAATAGCAAGAAAGATAAGGTCTGTGTATTTTGATTAAATCTATTTGGAATTCCAATAAACATTTTAAAGTGTACACTCAAAATTCAATAGAACATTCAATTGATATATATCATATAAAAAGGCCAAAGAACAGTAACATATAATGCATTATAAAATGCATCTATAGAGAATTATAATTTTAAGATAATATTGAAACTCACCTGTTGTAAATTTATCCTCGTAAAATATCACGTACATCATGCGTGCTCAATTCTATTTCATTACTTATTTTCAGCTTTTGCATGCATAACTTTCATCTATCACTTTCTTGTTTTTTAAATACACGTACACATATAGTTTATAAAGTATTACTTATATGTAATTGATTATAAAAACATTTAATAATTATAACCAACAATTTTCATCACAGACACGCTAACAGTGTGTTGAATATAAACGTTGTGTATGGAAGGAAACTTCTTTCTTACATGTATACTGTAGCAGCGCATGCGTTTGGAGATATAGCGCCGACGCAGAAATTATATCATTTTGTTTCCAAGAATGTATGTATGATATAGGGTGGCACAATTCCTTAAGAATAAATGTGCAAAATAAATTAACAGTTACAAAATATTTTATTTTGTTCTAATCTGATTAAAAATTGAAATTCATTTATTAAACATATTTACATTAATGTGTTGGTTTTCTTTTATTCTTACATCTATGGTTAAAGTATCAATATCACTATTATCATATTTCAATCGTTTTATTTAATAGATATTATTTCTTTCAGAGGTTGTAATTAAAAGGTAAGATTATGTATATGTATTTCTTCAATCTTTGATTATCATATCCAGAACCCAACGAGAGAAGTTTCTCATGTTCTCCGATAAAATATAAAACTATAATAAAATAAACAAATAATATAATCTGAGCTATCCATAAAATTATCATAAATTATAATTATCATCATTCAACTATAATATATATATATATATATATATATATATATATATATATATATATATATCAAACTAATTCACTACTCCACGTGCTAACACAAATGTAAATAAAAAATAATTATGCAGGTTATCTATGAAGTATGCGTTCTTCTTTTATTGTACAAAAATTGATTTGCATATAACACAGAACATCACAAATTCGACAGTTTTCATTTAAATAATAAAGCTATTATTTTGGAATAAAAGTAGAATAGTTCTACCAATGTTATTCCGAGTTTATTTGTTAAAGAGTTATACTTTCCGTATACTTTGTATAACTATCCCTTATATAAGTTTGGAATAACCTAGGTATACAAGATTTTTATTAGTAAGGCAGTAAGACTTTTAGACTCCATTTCACGAAAGTTGAAGCCACCTGAAGTTGGAACATTAACAATAGCAGAAACCAAATGCTTTCTTTATATACGGTGCTTAGTAACGACCACTGTCGTAGAACGAAGATTTATGCCGATATCCATTTTATAATTTGACATTTGAGGGGTTATGTTTCTGGTTTCTGAAAGCATTTGTTTATTTGTTGAATATTTTAGATTTTGGATATTTTAAAACGCTTAGCTAAATTATAGGAGAGTATTGTATGTTCTATTTAATATAAAACCATATTTTCTGAAGAACTTGTTCGTGTAGAAGCAAAAATTATGCATACTCAAGGCATTAGGACTGAGAGATATCATTTAGAAGAGAGAAAAGAGCTCCTACTTTGAAGTGTAAGTTTGACAAAAATTAAATAATAAAGATACTAAAATTAATTACAATAAACGTCTGTCAGTGTGTTTCTAGTTTTTAAGTTAAAATTACGTTTATTAGTGTTAAGAAAAAAATAGTTTTATATTGAAGTATATTATTCATTTTTTTCTGGGTATTCTCCACAAAGTTCGTATTCTTCTACCTGAGTTTACTATAAGTAGAACTTCTTTATGGAGGCTACTAAAAAGTACGAGTTTTAGGTAAGTAGTTTTTATTAGTTATTAAAGATGCAAGTGTTAAAAGTAAAAGTTATTTTATGAATAGGGAAATTGTGAGACGAATGGAACAAAATTTAGAATAAAACTACAATAAACATTGAAAAATTAAAAATAATAAAGTGTAACCTGCATAAGTATTTAATTAAAAATAATGCCTTTTTTGTAGATGGCAGCGCACACAAGACCACAGAAAGGTGATTATGGAATCGCATCATATTCGCCTTAAAAAAAATTAATTTCCTAGAAAATATCAATGAATATTGAACCGATGGCTGGAATATTGTGTATACTGATGGAATATATATCCACAGCTCGCACGTACAATCCAAGGGATGGTACCATGTATCAGGAAAATGAATTTTCAGAAAGTATTTGTTCAAGTGTGTGGTCGCCTTTTGAGAAACATTAATACAATATTTACTCTGTGAAAATATTTTGTGTTACTATAGTTAAAGTGATAGAAAAAACACAGCGACTACTGTAAGTCATTTATTATTTATTCTAATAACATAAAATTAAATAATTTTGGCTTAATCAGCTTGAACTAAAAGAAAATCCTAATCTTGTGAATGAAGTATCTATCAAAAACAAATTCTTATCAAAACACAACTGACACAGAACTTTTTTACTTACATCCAAAACTAGATAAAGGTGTCTATACACGGAAATATGAACGAGAATGATATTACTAATAGAGATTTGTTGGAACGTGTACAACAGCAGATTGCAGACCTAAAATCATCAATAAATGCTACAGAAGTTAGACTAAGCTTGAAAGTTGAGAATTTAATACACACAATAAATAATATGGGAAAGAAGAACGAGCTGTTGAGGAATACGGTTGAGCAGTTAGAAAAAAAAATAAGAGTATTAACATTATTGTATTTGGATTGGAAAGAAAGGAAGATGAACTGACTAATTCGGAAGTAATTGATACCCTCAACTTAATAAGTCTAACGTTATCCGATTCTGATTTTAATAATATCTATACACTGGGCCGTAGTAAAACGAGTCCGATTAAACTGGAGTTTCTATGCTATTTAAAGAAACAGAAGATTTTCAAAAATATCAAGAACCTAAAAGGAACTGGAACTTCTATTGAACATGATCAAACTAAACTGCAATTAGCCGAGACCAACATTTTAAGAACACACATGTATCTTGCCAAACAAAACATCGAACCAAACTGCTTCATTAAGAGGGGAAAGCTTCATGTAAATGGGACTACATATCATGCATCACAACTAACGGATCCAGCTGAAGAAGAAAGCGCTAAAACGCACACTTTCAGCAGCGATCCTGGAACACCCGTTCACCATCAATCAATCAAAACACCAGAAATAGACGAAAAAGAACGTCGAGACCGAAATCAACCAGACAAAGAAGCAGTAAATCAAAAACTAGAAAAACCACACGCACCCAAAGACAAGAAGAACTTTACAAAAGTAACCTCAAACGGAAAACCAGATCCAATCTCCATTACAGAACCAGGAACAATTCATGTTTTCTTATTTAATCTTTCTCTTGAGGGAGCTATGGTTAAGATCATACTCTCCTAATAGTTAGAGGCAAAGTTATACTTTTGTTATTTGTTAATATTATTTCAAGTGATCTCATATCTTCAGTTTGGCCCTAGTTTCACAAAACTGTACCAGCTCGCACAATGGATCCTTACATTAGGGATGTGAATTGTGAACCTTTCAATACTCTAGAGTTGAAGTCAACAAATGAAATTAATCATATTTACAGAAATATGAATGGTCAGAAATTCACTATTTTCCTTCAAAATATATGTAGCGTAAACAAAAACCTGAATAAATTGAAAATATTTTTACATCAACTTTCATTTTCCTATGATTGCATAGTTTTGAGTGAAACCTTTACTGTGCATGATTACAGCTTGTTTCAGCTTGAAAACTACGACTTACTATATAGTGAGGATAATATGAACAAAAATGATGGAGTTATAGTTTTTATTAAAAATAAACTTGAATATAAACATAAGGTGATAGATATAGGAATGTGTCGTACCATACAAGTAATATTAAAAACGAAAAATAGTAATCAAATGGCTATAACCTCAATATATAAGCCTCCACCAGTTAATGATGATGCATTTCTCTGTGATCTCGAGACATACCTAGAAGAAGCAAGTAAATTAAAAATTACCGAGCACATTTTAATCAGCGATATCAATATCTTATTTGAAATTAACTAGCGACAATGTTTCCAATTATTTGAATATTATGGAAGAGTACGGCTTTTGTTCTCTAATAAATCAGCCCACTAGAGTTTATGGTTTATCTAAAAGTTGCATCGATCACATTTTTCATAATAGCAGGAAGAATAACGTAGATAATTGACACATTTATAAGTGACCATAGGGGGATTTTTGCATTTATCCCATCATCTCCAACATTAAAATCCCTGAAAGAGCATACTATAAAACACGTGAACTATAACAAACTGAAACAACACTTGCGCAAACATGATTGGACCGAATATAAAAACCATATTGACGTAGATCAAAAGGCAACTTACTTAATAAAAACTCTAAGCTCATACATTTCATCTAACACGATTGCGACGAAAGTGAATCGTAGGTTCATGAAAAGGAAAAAATGGATTACAAAGAGTATAATAACTTCTATTCAGAGAAGGAATAAATTCTACATGGAACTTTCTAAAGACCCTGGAAATATCGAAAAAAGAGAGTACTTAAATTACAGGAGAATTGTCGATAAAACTATCAAGGGAGCACAATTAAATTATTACTCAGAGCGAATAATCGAAAGTGAAAATAGTTCCAAGCAATTGTGGACTCTGATAAAAGGTTATAAAAATAGTAATAATAATCAAAATAAAATAGAGGAAATAGTTACAGAGGATGGAGCCACAGCTAAGGAACCTATACATATAGCACAAAAATTTAACGACTTTTTCTCTGACTTTGGAGAAAAATTAGCAAGAGAAATAAATATTCCAACTAATCCTGTCTGCAATAACGATCGAATTCAGATGAATACATCCTTCTTTTTAACACCTGTAACCGAGTCAGAAGTATTGAACATTATTAAAACATTAAAAACAAAAAGGCGCCAGGTATAGACAACATTACATCTGAAGCTATCAAAGAAAATGCAGAAGTGATCGCTCCATATTTAGTAGATTTGATCAATTCCATTTTCGAAACAGAGAAGTGCCCAGCAGAATTTAAAAAGGCCATAATCACTCCAATTCATAAAAAATGGGATAAAAAATGTTTATCAAACTACAGACCTATCTCACGAATATCAACAGTTTCAAAAATTTTTGAGAAATCCCTAAAATCTAGGTTAACTGCATATTTAAATAAATACAATATTATATCACAATCTGAATTTGGTTTCCGGGAAGGACTTCCAACAAGTGATGCTATAGTTGCCTTGATAAACCAAATCTATGCCTCGCTGGATACAACTAAGCCTTCAATATGCGTGTTCGTGGATCTTGCCAAGGCATTCGACACCGTATCTCATAGTCAGCTCCTGGGGGGTCTTGGAGGATATGGAAATTCGCGGAGTTCCATTGAACTTATTTAAAAGTTACTTGAGCGATAGAGAACGAGCTATTGAAATAGAAGCTTGTATTAGCCATAATAGGAGAATCAAATTTGGAGTACCTCAGGGCACAGTTCTGGGACCAACCCTATTCTTAATATATAATAATAACTTGTTTCATTTGAAAACTAAAGGAAACATCATCGGTTTTGCTGACGATACAGTGATATTTTACCAGGGTAATACGTGGCAAGAGCTGAAGGAAGAAATTGAGACAGATTTTAACAATATTTCTGAATGGTTCGACTGTAGGTAGCTGACGATTAATTTTGAAAAGACGTTTTTGACCCATTCTGTAGCTATAAAAATAGGTTACTCCACTTCACCGAGTTGAGAATAGACAAGTTAGGAGAAATAAAATAAAATTGAAGAATAGTATTAAATATCTAGGAGTAATTATAGACTCCCACCTTAGATGGGATTTACATATAAATAATATTGCAAACAATTTAAGACCATTATTATACAAAATCATATATATGAGAAATATCTTGAAACCTGCTTATCTGAGAGTAGTGTACCACTCACTTGTTGAATCCAGAATTAACTACGCCATATTGTGCTGGGTTTCTTCATCAAAAACACACCTGAAAAAATTATAAGCTATACAAAGAAGGTTTTTGAAAATAATTTATAAAAAAACAAATACTTACCCAACTAACTCTCTATTCTCAAAAACATCGTTATTGGATATTAGACAGACATATTTTTACAATGTCGTTATATGCATTTATAAGAATAAACCAAAACTACTCCAAACAATCGATCACAATTACAATACCTGATACAAACTGAAAGAAAATATAGAAATTGCTATAAAGAATAAAACCATTGAACAAAAATCATTGAAATTTCTAAGTACTATAATTTACAACTTTTTACCAACCGCATACACAAATTATTTATTAGAAATTAACTCGATAGGGCTTTTCAAATCATATATAAAATCATTTATCTTACATGTTGAGAGTATGTAACCAAAAAAGAAAACAAAAGAGAAAACGTTGGAAAGAATAAAGGAATACTCAATTAGATAAATGAGTGTAATGCATCTAGCAACAAATTGAAATAGGGATAAAATGTATTTGAAACGTGATTTAAAGAAGAGAACGCTGCGCGCAACATGTACAGGTCTTAAGCGAGTTGTAGTATATGTTCGTTCAATACCTGTTGTAATTTGTATTGTTGTATCTGCTTTACCAGTTTTGTCGTTATAATTTTCTTGTTATACATACTGTTTATTGTCTTTGCTCATGAATAAAATAATTGATATGAATAAATACTTATATCTCAAAGTTTTAATACAGGGCTACAATAAATCAATAATAGAAAAAAATATATATTCATATACTCCAATACGTGATTCGACTGTTTTCTTAAATATTTTTAGTAGATGTAGTTTTTTTATACCACAAACAAGTATTTACCTATACTTCCGTGGTTATTTGGTTTATTCGGATGATATTGTTTTATCTTATATGTGTATTGTTAATATTATGTATACTTTTTCCAGAATAAACTTATTATTATTAAGAATGGTGTTCAATTTGCGAACATGTATAGAAATCCGAATCTGAAGGGATTAAAAAAGAACACATTT
Source organism: Galeruca laticollis (assembly GCA_963921935.1). Classification (NCBI taxonomy): domain Eukaryota; kingdom Metazoa; phylum Arthropoda; class Insecta; order Coleoptera; family Chrysomelidae; genus Galeruca; species Galeruca laticollis. Next base: position 56,576,872 of record OY998177.1, read on the forward strand.
TTGATGATACTGTAGATTTTCTAAATTTAATGTAAATACAGAATGTTATCCAATTTCCTAGAGACTCTGAAAACGATTAATAACACAGGTCTGCAATAAGATATTGATTCTCACGAAATTAATATCAATCAATATGTTTTATATTTCAGGGATGTGGAAGAGTTCATAGCTTGGAGAGGATTGCCGAAAGAGATGTTGATTATTGTTGCAGGGATAGAAAAAAATTTGCAAATTGGAAAGAATCCATTTTGTATGAATATAGTAGAACTGTTTTAAATGGTACATCACTTTTATTACAATTGTTCAGTTTTTATGAATGTATAATTTTAGTATTTTTTCTTCATATAATAAACGCAATGTAAAGATCTGAAAATCATCTATATTCGTGAAATATGTCCATCAAGAATTAAACTTTACAATGGAAGTGATGATATCGACTCATTAGACAACTATAATTTGAATATTATATTTTAACTTACTTATTATTATAATTTAAAGGAAATATAATGATACAACTCACGGAAACACATGTTGGACACGGAGATGGAATACGTGCCAAAAGATTGAAGGTACAACTCAAAACAGTATAGTAAATTAACAGCAGGTGTTACAACTAACAGGATATTGCAAGAGAACGAATTTGTTTCAGATACTACCAGCACTGCATCAGAAGATGATTTTTATACACATGAGACATCGGTAACTAAATTCAGTCATAAAAAAGGAGTAACCCATTTTATTGAAGAAAGTCCAGCGAGTTATGTCTACAGCGTTATCAAGTGGGCACCTGTGTAACTGCATAATAGACACTTTTATACGATATTATATATTCTATTTGAACACAATTTTAATTCATTCTTTGTATAACTCTCAATACAGTCTTTATACATTTTTTGTATTATTTCTGCTCTTCGTTAAAATATATTTTTATATAGTTAATTTTAGTTCTTTTTAAAAAGACATTTTTCGTAAAGAAAAACAAAACTGGCGCAGTCAGTAGGATCGCGCGAGTTGTGAAAACGTGAATTATACAGTGTACCGATTTCTACGGTTTTCGTATAAACTATCATGACTTTAACGTTTTAACGTTTTGAGCGCGAGTTCTATCTACCCTTTCTGTGGGATCAACAACTGAGAGCAGCCTTCCTGTGGACGTAGTGAGAGGAGCCAAAAAGTCGGAGAAGAAGATTTTCTAAACGTAAGTGTCGAATTTCCTTTTCTCGCCTTCCTATACCATTCTGTGGAATTAGTGAAGATATAAATTAAGATAATTTTTATTACTATATAAATTAAATATATATGAACGATTTGAATAATAGAAACGTTGATACTATTGTAGAAGCTTTTAATAATATTTCATTACACGAAATTAATAGCAACGAAATGGCTACACCTAAAATTAACTGGGATCTTTTCAGATCTAAATTAGCAAATATTAAACCATTTAACGGTGATAGTGAATATTTAAATAAATGTATCACTAGATGTGAGAGTTTAATCGAATCTCATAGAAATTTAAATGATGCCGAATTAAATTCACATTTAATAGAATGTATTCAAGAAAAGTTAGAAGGCCGAGCAGCTTTCATGGTCGGTAGTAGAGTAGAGTTAAATACTTGGCAAAAATTGAAAACTGCTTTATTACAGTATTTTGCTGATAGGCGTGATATAGATTGTTTAGTACAAGAATTAATTAGAGCCAAACCTTTTAAAAATGAACACCTTATCGATTTTGGTAGTAGGCTTCAGTTAATTCGTAGTAGTGTAATTCAGAGCATAAGTAACGACCCAAATATAAATGTTGTTGAGAGAAATTGTCAAATTATTCAATACGACAAAACTGCACTAAACACTTTCATAGCGGGTTGTAATGGAACGCTAAGAAGTAATATGCATCTAAGAAAACCCAATTCCTTAGAAGATGCGATGGCATACGTCGCAGAATTTGAAAATTTCGAAAGACTTTATGGATCATTACATGATAAAAATTTTCGACAAAATAATTCTAATAATAATAATAATAATGGTATGCAATATTCGCGATTCCAAAATGTTCAAAGGTCAAATTCAGACCAAAACCAAAATCGTAACGATTATCAAAATTTCGTACCAAATAACAGATCAATTAATAATCATCAACCTTCATATAATAATTATCGATATAATCAACCCAATGTCTCAAATAATGTAGTACAAAACAGAGAATATTGGCATAACCAACCGATACCTGTTCAACCTATCCCACAAAATAATAGATATTTCACGAATCGACAAGTATTTGGTCCACCAAAAAATGTTTGTAAACCTAATCAAATACCACAGAATCAGTTACCAAAACCAGTACCAATGTCGACAACGTCGCGAAATTTCACAGAAAGAAGTCGAATGCCTGTTAATAATAATAACAATAATAATAGATTCTTCCAAACAAATCCACGTGCTAAACCAAATTTTGTTTCCGAAGAATTATATTTAAATCAATGTGATAATCCAGAATATGATCCTAACCAATTTAATGAATACGAAGAAGTAGAATTTAATCAACCCGATACGAATGATGAAAATGAATTTGAGGAAAATTTTCGGATAACCGGGCCTTCCAAAATAAAGAGGTAGTTGAAATAAACGTTATTTCCGCTAATCCTTTACCGTACATAGAAATTAAGAAACCCAAAGCTAGACTATTAATCGGTACCGGTAGTTCTAGATCAATAATAAAACCTTCTATTGTAGAAAAATATTTTCCAGATACAATTTACCATTCCAATACTGTATTATCTACTAGTCTTGGAAGTAAAGATATTAGATTTCAAGCACTTGTGCCTGCTTTTGCAGAATTAAAATGTAAAAATTATTATATTAATTTTGTATTATATGACTTCCACGATTACTTCAGTGGAATCATAGGTATTAAGGATCTTGTTAATATGAATTTAAATATTGACCTTGCGAACCAACAATTAGTAGGACCTAATATAAAAATACCATTTAAATTTAGACAACCTGATGATACAGAATTTTCTTTTTCAATAGACGCAGGAGAAACATGTTTAAAAAATCTCCCAGTAAACATATATAATGGTGATATTATTGTAGAATCGCAAAATTTTGGAAATATATTTATACCACAGTTACTAAGTACTGCCAAAAATGGATTTGCACCTATTGAAATGCAAAATCATACAAATAAAGCAATAACGATAACATTAAAAGAACCAATACAAGTAACTCCATTTGAACATTCTCAATATGAGTTATTTAAATTTGAAACTTTTGCTAACGATTTTGAAGAGAATAATTTAGCTAATCCTAATGATATTACTAAACTTATTCGAACAAACCACATGAATAAAGAAGAAAAACAACACATTATTAAACTATGTAAAGAATATTCCGATTTATTTCTTAAACCAGGTGATAAGTTAACTTTTACTTCAAATGTTAAACACGTTATAAGGACAAAAGATGAAATACCCGTCCATACAAAATCTTACAGATATCCGTACGTACACAGAGAAGAAATCAGGAAGCAGATACAAGAAATGTAAATCAGACCATCTTGTTCTCCCTGGAATTTGTTAAGAAGAAAATGGACGCATCCAACTTGAAAAATGGAGATTAGTCGTCGATTACCGAAAGATAAATGAGAAAACCATCGATGACAGATATCCGATTCCAAATATATCCGATATTTTAGACAAACGAGCTCAGTATTTCACCACCCTCGACTTAGCAAGCGGATTTCACCAAATACAGATGAGCGAATGCTCTATTGAGAAAACAGCGTTTAACGTAGACGGAGGACATTACGAATATCTTCGAATACCTTTCGGGTTGAAAAATGCTCCATCCACATTCCAAAGAGCCGTAAATGAAGTTTTAAAATACCTTCAACATAAGATATGCATGGTGTACATGGATGACATCATCATATTTAGCACGAGCCTTCAAGAACACACTCAAAACTTAAAATTAGTATTTTCAAAATTACGCGAAGTACAGCTAAAGGTACAACTTGACAAATGTGAATATCTACGCAAAGAGGTCGAATATTTAGGCCACATTGTAACCCCTAATGGAATAAAACCCAATCAGAATAAAATCAGAGCGAATCAAAACTTTCCTATTCCAAAAACACCTAAAGATATTAAATCGTTTTTAGGACTCTTAGGTTATTATAGAAAATTTATATAAAAATTCGCCAAACTAACTAAACCAATGACAATATGTTTAAAAAAAGATCATACAGTCGAACATACACCTGAATTTATTAATTGTTTCAATACTTGTAAAAATGTTCTAACGTCAGAACCAGTTCTTGCTTATCCTGACTTTAATAAACCCTTTGAATTAACGACTGACGCTTCAAAATTTGCCAAAGGCGCTATATTATCCCAAGATAATCATCCTATTTGCTACGCTAGTAGAACTCTTAATTCAGCCGAAATCAATCATTCCACTATAGAGAAAGAATTGTTAGCAAACGTATGGTCATGTAAATATTTCAGGCCATACTTATTTGGTCAAAAATTCACCATATTTTCAGATCATAAACCCTTACAATGGCTTATGTCTTTGAAAGAACCTAACTCACGACTTGTGCGTTGGCGATTGAAATTAGAAGAATTCGATTACGATATTAAATATTTAAAAGGTAAAAGTAACAAGGCAGCCGATGCACTGTCTCGCTTCCCTAATATGAATGCTTTAGAAACTGCATCACTTGACGTTAATTTAGGTGATATTGAAGAAATTGTAAATCAAGAACTCGAAAGAATTAGTTCATATAACGAATCTACAAATTAACTTCCTAATTTAGACAATATTGACCTTACAACTATTTTAGACGAAAACGAAAGAGACGTATCAGATACCATGATTAATTCATCCCCATTGGACGAAGAAGCGAACCCCAATAATGATGACATCGAAACAGTACACACTTCTGTGGAAAATCCCATTTTATCAATTCCAATATCTGAAAAACCACTTAATATGTATAAAAATCAATTATATTTTACTAGCAATGAAAATCTTTCATTCAGAGTTAAAAGAGAAAAAATATTCGAAAATGTTCGCTTATATGTTACATTACCAGTAGTAGACACTGAATCAAACGTAATAAAATTCATTAGGGAATTTATAAATCCTAACCAAAATTTTGCTCTTTATTTCCAAAACGAACCCTTATCACGAATGTTTATAGTTACTGCACAAAAAACATTTAAAAATTCAGCTTTTAAATTTATCATGTGTACCAAAATTCTCACTGATATTCAATCAGTTGACGAACAACGAGAGAAAGTAGAATATTACCATATAAGTAAATCAGGTCACAGAGGTATAAATGAAGTAAAAGCATCCCTTAGTCGTAGATATTATTGGCCAAAAATGATAGAAGAAATAGAACATTTCATAAATAATTGTGAAACTTGTCTGAAGAATAAGTATGACAGAAATCCCCCAGTTATAAAATTCAATTTAACGCCCACAGCTTCGAGATCTTTCGAACATATCCATTTAGACGTTTTTTATATATCGAATAAATCGTATTTAACAATCATAGATTCATTTTCAAGATATGGTCAAGCTTATCCGTTAGACAGTATAACAGGAGTATCTGTAGTTGAGAAATTACTTGAATTTATTTTCCATCACGGTCTACCTAGCAAAATTACGTCTGACCAAGGTACAGAATTTAAAAATTTCGATCTTCAAGATTTTTGCAAATTACACCACATCCATCTACACTTTACAACATCAAAAAATAGTAATTCTAACTCTTCAGTCGAGAGATTACATTCAACACTAATCGAGCATTATCGATGCTTGCAAGAAGAAAATAAAAATTTGAAACCTGATCAAATGATAAAAAATTCAATTTTCTGTTATAATAATAGTATTCATTCAGTTACGAAATATACGCCTTTCGAAATTATTAAAGGTCACATAAACAATCCCGATCCTTTTGATTTAGACGATCATTTAATTATATCAACTTATGTACAAGATCATAAAGAAAATAGTAAAATATTGTATGAAAAGATTAAGCAAAATAATGAATCCACCAAAGAAAAGATTATTCAAAAACGAAATGAAAAACGCGAAAATCCCCCAGTTTTTGCAAATCAACATGCTACATAAAAACTAAACAGAGAAATAAAAAACTACCCAAATTTAAAAAGACGAAAGTACTAAGCCAAAAAGGTATCCTTATTAAAACTAATAAAGGCACATACCATAAAAATTTGACTAGAAAACTGAGGTTAGTAACAAATTGTTACAGGAATCTAACGATGATGAATCTCCTGACATTGATGACATTCTGCAGATACAATGCATTGAAGAGGATGTATCTACCACTAAAATCGAGAGCCTAATCCTTCCAATCCAATTAGGAAATTCTCGTATTATATATAATAAACATACATTTATACACTATGTAGATTTAGACATTATTTTTAAGCAAGTAAATAACCTAATAAAACATTATTATATCATTAAAGATAGTATTAAAATAATTAATAGTAGTAACCCCATATCGTATCATAATTTAGCACAAAGTATTTTGACAGGGACAGAATCTTTAATTAATTCTTTAGAAATAAAACTGAATAATCTATATCCCCATATCAGAAGTAAATGCCGTAGGAAAAATTGACAAATGGCTTTTTGGCACACTAGATGCAGATGACGAACAAAGTTATAACATAGCAATTGATATACATACTACAGAAAAACCAGAAAAACATTATTACAGAAGTTAATTTACAAACCTCTTTATACAAAAAACTTATTGAGCACTATAATAAATTTATAAATATTTTAAACAATAATCAAGAGATACTTAAAAATAATTTAGAGAAAATTCAAGCTTCATTTTACCATAAAATAGAAACTCTTAAAAGTTATTTATGTTTTCAGGGAATTATAACACAAATTAATTTAGATTGCCAGTCAACGATTACATTATTAGATAATTTAGAAGATGCAGTAGTATTTTCCAAATTAAACTCTCTTCATAATTCAATAATTTCTAGTACCGATATTTTCGAAATGATTAAGTATTTACATAATATATATAACTCTAATCAAATTCCTAAATTTGAGAATTTATTAACTTATTATCAATTTTTGGCCACTCAAGTGTCAATATCAAATTCTAAATTAATTTTTGCAATCCATATACCTATCCTTAAAGAAAAAACCTACGAATTTTATCATGTTTTCCCAGTAATCCAAAATCATAAAACTTTTACCCCTCTATTTCCCTATTTGGCACACAAGAATGAAGATAACCAATTCGAGAAAGAAGAATGCCCTCTTCTAGAAGACACATATTATTGCCGACAGAATCCTGTATCCCAAGATAATTGTACAACGCAACTACTCCAAGGAGAAGACCTTTCACATTGCTACATCATTGAAGTAAATTTACAAGAAACAGTCGTCGAACCAGTCACCGAAAACAAAATCTTAATTATACCCGAAAAACCTCAAAAAATATTTTCAAAATGTAGAAGTAACAGATATATTCTTGTGACGTCTCCAATTTTAATCAAAATACCAGCCTCTTGCGAAGTATAGACTAATAACCAGAAATACATTAATAAAATTCCAATTAGTAATGGCAAGCCGTTCATACTACCAAAAATTGAGATGCAAACGTTAAGTGGTTCCAGAAATTACCAAATTCCGAACATAACCAAAATAGACTTTGAAGAACTTAAAGAAATTAGCAGAATTTCGAAACAGTTAGAACCAATTTCAGAAGTGGAAGACAATCCGTATAATTACACAAGCATATTAGGAACAGTTATTGGAATTGCAATTGCCTGCGCCTTAGTCTACATTCTCATCAAATATAGAACCCAAATTTTGAAGATTTTCAAGGAAAACCCAACAGAAGAAAAGAAAAATTCGAAAAGCCACTCCGTGTTTTTCGAAACTTAAGGAAGGAGGAGTTATCTCTACAGCGTTATCAAGTGGGCACCTGTAAAACTGCATAATAGACACTTTTATACGATATTATATATTCTGTTTGAACACCATTTTAATTCATTCTTTGTATAACTCTCAATACAGTCTTTATACATTTTTTGTATTATTTCTGCTCTTCGTTAAAATATATTTTTATATAGTTAATTTTAGTTCTTTTTAAAAAGACATTTTTCGTAAAGAAAAACAAAACTAGCGCACAAAATTTGTTACGTAGACTTATGTTTTACATTTTTATTATTGTTTTTTCAATTAAATAAATTGTCTTTTATTCACTGTAACCAAAATAATAAAATTAAATAATACGCCTATGGCGACGGTACAACAGCCACCTTCTTTAACTATTAACAATTTGCAAAAAAGTATAAATTAGAACATAGATGACCGATCAAGTTCATTATCGTCGTTTAATTTTTTGCCAAAATAATAATAAACTGTACCGAATTTTGCTTTTTTCTCTTTGGTGTTTGGATGTATTCTGTTAGCAAAAGAGTAGTCTCATGTAAATTTTGTGTTACCATGTTGCACTTTCAAGAAATTGAATTAATTAACCACTAGTTTATTTAAATAATTTAGGCCGTACTCTGCACGCTAATTATACTCTTCTTCTTCTTCTTTGTGTGCCATGCTTGTTATCAAACGTTGGCTATCATCAAGCGTTCAGACGTTCGTTATCATCGAGTTGACAATTTGTTCTTGATCGGTAGCTTTATGAAACAATTCTTCGACTGTTCGACCTGTCCAATGTCTAATATTACGAAGCCAAAAAAGCTGTTTTCTGCCAATCCATCGCTTTCCTTCTATTTTACCCTGGATAATTAATCAGAGCATGTGATATTCATGCCCCCTCATTATATGTCCAAAGTATTCGAATTTTCTTATTCTGATGGTGTTTGTCAATGCTCGCTGTTTATGTAGGGATTCTAACACATGTTCATCAGTTACGTGTGCTGTGCACGGAATTTTTAGCATACGGCGATAGCACCATAACTCAAAGGCTTCCAATTTATTTAGGTGCTTGACTTTTAGTGTCCAGGTTTCACATCCATAAAGCAAAACAGACCAAACGTAGCACTTTAATACGGATGTTCATCGAAATATTTCTATTAGATAGTACAGAACGCCCACTAGTAAATATTTTACGTGCCAGTTCTATTCTGGTTGAGATTTCTTCATCGCTTTCAACTCTACAGTCCATACAGCAACCCAAATACCTAAAGTGTTGTACTCTGTCCAGAATTTTATCACCTAATTTTAATTTTATATACTCGATATTAATTTTACCGACAACCATCCACTTCGTTTTCGTTGTGTTGACACTTAAACCCTTTTCCTTGCATGCATTGTTTACTGCATTTAGTAGTATTTGGAGGTCTTCGAGGCTTTCTGCCATTATAGCAGTATCATCAGGGTACCTAATGTTGTTAATGAGTTCTCCACCAATTTTAACACATTCATGACGATATTTCAGCGCTTCGTCAAAGACAGCTTCCAAGTAGACATTAAAAAACATTGGTGACATGACACATCCCTGACTAACGCCACGTTTAATAGGAACTTTTTTAATACTTCTTGTTCCACTTGTACTCTAGCAGTCTGGTTATAGTAAAGGCTTTTGAGCAATCTTACATCATATGAGTCAAGACCAATTCGATCTAAGCATTGAAACAGTGGTGTATGCGGTACGTTGTCAAAGGCTTTCTCGAAATCGATGAAACATACGTAAATAATTTTACGAAATTCAACACTCTTTTGCAAAAGTATTCGCATGCATAACAACGCCTCACAGGTACCCATACCGCCTCGAAAACCAAACTGCTCATCACTGATTCTGTCCTCACAAAGTCGATAATACGATGGTGCAATATTTTCAAAAATATTTCAAGTGTGTGACTCATCAAACTGATAAGTAGTTAGTCACTACATTCTTTTGTGTTACTCTTTTTTGGGATAGTAACAAATAAGGATTCTAACCAGTCGTCTGGTATTTCACCAGTGCTCTATATCTTGTTAAATAAGGACGCGATAATCCCAACGCTCTAGTCGTCTAATAATTTTAGCAGTTCTGCATGTACCTCGTCCGGTCCAGGGGTCTTTCTTCGCTTTGCTTGATCTATTGCTTTTTGTACTTCGGAAACTAGGATCGGTGGGCCTTTGTCCCTGTTTGATGTTGTTTGTTGGTATTCTCCTTGGTCGTCTTTGAATAATTCTTTTATACAGTGTGTACATAAAGTAACGTAACTTGCTAATATTTCGATTTCCGTTAGGAATACAAAAAAAATGTTGAATAAAAGGTTTTTCAAATAATCCAGACCATCTGCATAAGTCGATTAGAAGTATACAGGGTGCACCGTGACTCCAAAATAACTTATTAACATATTTTTTTAAATAGTTCACCATGTATATATTTCCAGTTTTTCATAATACATTAAATTACAAATACAATCGTCAAAACCGCACAATTCTACCCTTAATAATTCCAAAGTTACATTGGTTTGAATCTACAATTATAAAAAAATTGTTTGCCAAAAAAGTAGTAGGTTTTTCTGTCATGAATTGTTTTTAAACGTCATGAGTTATTTCTCATTGTCATTGGTGACAGATGTTTATTGTAATTAGTTGCTTTTAAAATTTAAGTATGTTTACCGAACAGGAAAGAATAACTGATAATCTGGATGAACTGAGGAATAGAATACTGTTAACAGCCCATCAAATAACAAATCCGCAATTGCCTAATAGAGGAAAGGAGGCAAATATGGGCTACCCATTTTATTTTTGTTTGTAAAAAAACAAAAAAAAATTCTATTTCAATTCCAAAGCTACCTAACGATAACTACATTAGTTAGTATCAACCTGTTTAAAGTCCACATTGATTAAAAAAATATGTAAATTCATTAATGAGTAAATAATGAAAATGTGCATTTTTGCGCATTTTGAATATAGACTCTAAATATGGGCTACCCCCAAAAATGTGTGATAAATGTATGAGAAATGAGATAGATGCGTGAGAAATATATTTTAATATTTTAAATTAAACAATACATGAAATAAATCAAAACTAATGTCTACTACTTGCAAAAATCACAAACATATTGTTCATTTTCGGCCCCAGCGCACTCGTTATGGGCCCATAAATTGCACATGAAGCACTTTATCCAGATTTCACCGTGGTTATCCTCTGCAAAAGGTGCTTCGCAAAATATACAAGTCACGTCAGCTGCGTCCTTTGGAGACTGGGCATTTGGAAATTCATTGTAGTCGCTATCCTCATCTGCGGGCACATATTCCTCCTCATCCTCGGTGCTCGAATCAGATTCCTTTTTCTGGTTCTTTGTAACCTGCTTGCGTTTCCCCTTTTTTTTATTCCTTTCTTTAATTTGTTTTTCTTTGCCTTCTCCTGTCCCTTTTTTCTTTTCTTTAACCTTGTCAAGAGACTGGAGCAAGTCATTTTTATAAGGTGAAGAGGTTATCACCGAACACTTACTTGGCTTACGCCCACGATTTGAGGTTTTTTTCTTCAAAGAAGGCACAGGAGAAAGATCATATGGTGTTACCAGAGATGTTCGAGAAGACCCGGACCCAGATGTGGAAGGAGTTGATGGAGTTAACTTCTGAAATAACTTTCTTTTTACGCCATGTTCTGGACAAGGTCCTCTGAAAGGCGTGGCAGACTTTTTATAAAAGCTTGTTGTAGGAATAGCGACTAGCTGTGTATTACCTGCAGAAATAGGAACAAGCTGTGTATTAGTTGTAGGAATATCAACAAGCTGTTTGTTAGGCCCAGAGGGAGAAGTGGGAGAATTAGACGATGAATTGCTCTGGTTTGTGCGACGATCAGGTGTTATCTCAGAGTTGGTAGATTTATCGTATGTTGGAATGTCAGAATTTGTAGGTTCATTCGAATTGACACCAGAGGTTGAAGCCACCATCATCTCATCCTCTTCATCACTAGCGTCATCAGGTGCGACTGACGTAGTCTTTTCTGCTTCAATTTCAGCTGCAATGAAATCAGCATCTGAAAATATGTTTTTATTCAATGGATAAATGCCTGTAGCTCTGAAACCATTAACAGCAATCTCTCCAGTTTGGCATTTCAAATAGGCTCTCCCAAAGAGCTCTGACACATCAAATGGACTTAGTGGGCGATTATTGTGGCGTAACCAGACCCTGATCTCTTCGCTGTAGTAAGACTTAAGAACTCCCATGAATGTTTTGTCCAACGGCTGGAGTTTGTGGGTACAATGGGGAGGTAAGACAATTATAGTCACATGATTATCTCTAGCTAAATCTATGATTTGAATATTGCGTGTATGGCTGTAATGGCCATCCAAAATAAGCAGGACTGGTGATTTCTCTGTGGGTTTCACTGTGTCAATAAAATGTTGAAACCATCTTGTAAAAATATTACTTTGTATCCATCCACTGGGGTGCACCTCCATAATGGCACCTGGAGGAGCTCCTCTCATCAGTTGCTGGTTAATATTTTTTCGTGGGAATATCATCATTGGTGGAATGAATTGTCCAGCAGCGCTCATCGCTGCCACGAGGGTTATTAATGAACCCCTTTCAGCAGAAGTTAATGATGCAATTTGTCGTTTCCCCTTTCGGCCTACAACCTGTGCAATCTTGTTTTGTACAACCGTAAGACCTGTCTCATCAACATTGAAGATACGTTCAGGGGGGTATAAATGTTTGTCATATTCTTTTTCCAGAACATTAAAGAAAGATGCAACATTTTCTTTGCTAAAGCCTCTTGCTCGAGAATACGATGTTCCCGTTGGTCGTCGTACTGATAGCTCTTTATAGCGTTGCAGGAAAAGTCCTAGCCAGGCTCTGCCCGCCATGTTACCTCCAAACGGATGTTTGATGTTGTTCCTGGTAGCTAAAGTGTACGCCATCCTCCTAACGTCTTTTCTGGTTAATCCATGAAATTTAGCTTCCATCTCTAAAATATAACGAACTAACTCGTCTTCTAGATCGTTCCCTAATATAGCTTTACGCCCTAGCTTTATTTGGGCTGCTTCAATTGGCTGTAGTTCTAGCTTTTTTGCAGAACGTTGCAACGTAGAACGTGGGACCTTAAACATTTTTGAAGCTTTTAGCGTACCCATTGCATGCTGCCTGACAGCTATTATTGCACGTTCCATATCTCCCACATTCCAATTTTTCCTTTTTTTACCATCTTTCTGCTGTTTGGTTGACATCCTGAAACAATTTTGTAATATATTTTACATAGTTCTAAATATGGGCCACTAGCCCATAATAACAACAAAGGCATAGCCCATATTGCAAACATGCTGGCTTCACACAACAAAAGAGGTTATGTCCAAAAGTAATCAATTTGAAGAAAACTAATTAGCATACATTAAAGGCTAATTATAGGGCTTCAACGTGAAACAGGCGAATTTTTAAAAATATTGTTCATTTTTAAGTAATTGAATTTATAAACTTACCCGAAAAAGTTTTGACACTCACAGTAACTGACAAACACGTATTATAAATTTAAACTATTTTCTACTGTGGCGCCATCTCCACGGTAAACATTTAACTTCCCCAATTACCGTTTGCGATAGTCAGATGTAGAGATCTGCATCGAATAGCTGAGAAACCTACCTAGCCCATATTAAGAGACCAGCCCATATTTGCATCTTTTCCTCTACCATATCAGCTTTTTATAATCGACTTGGATACTGTCAAATAGAAGAAGGAAGACTATTTGAACATCTCATTAAATAAGATTGTATTTGTTCTTGTTAATTATTTTAGTAATAAAAACATTTCCGTAAATTATTTTTCTCAATAACTGTAGAACAAATGAGGTTAGAATTATGCGGTCTTGACGGTTATATTTGTAATTTAATAGATTATGAAAAACTGAAAATATACACATGGTGTACTATTTAAAAAAATATCTTAATAAGTTATTTTGGAGCAACGGTGCACCCTGTATACTTCTAATCGACTTATGCAGATGGTCTGGATTATTTGAAAAAACTTTTATTTGACATTTTTTTTTGTATACCTAACGGAAATCGAAATATTAGCAAGTTACGTTACTTTATGTACACACTGTATAATTTTCCCATTCGGTTCAGCGCTCCTCTACCTCACTTAATATTCTTCCTCTAGAGTCTCGGATGATACTTGTCTTGTAAGTTTTACGTGTTCCCGTTAATTCTTTTAGTTTTTTGTGTAAGTGGAAACTGTCATGCTGTTGTTCCAGTTTTTCAATTTTTAGACAAGATTCCTTTAGCCACCATTCTTTTGCTGCTTTAATTTTTTCCGTATTTCCTTATGAATTTAATTATACCTTTCTCTATTTTTGGTTTTGTGTTGTCTTCTTATGTCTATTAGGTCTAAAATATCCTGTGTCATCCACTTCTTTTCAGCCTTACGTTTTTTTTTGGTAAATTCGTTTGAGCCGTAGTCATTGAGGTTTTTATTTGCTTCAATTAATCATTCGCAGTGCTGGGGTATTCAATTTTAATTTCGTGCATTTTAGTGTTGATTTCTTGAGAGACCTTATTTAGTATGTAAGGTTCATGGAGTGCATCTAGGGCTATCGTAGGGGTCTTATGAGTTTTATTGACTGTTTTTAACTTGATTTTAATTATAGACCACAATAAAATATGATCTGAATGGATATCTGTACCTGGATAGGTCTTAACCGACTTTATGCAATTTTTAAATCTCTCATTGATTAATATATAATCAATCTGATTTCTTATAACGTTGTCTTCTCTATAACTTGGTGCCTTCCAGGTGTACAGTCTATGATTTGGCAGGCAGAACCACGTATTCTTGATTACAAATTTTTCTTCCTGGCAGAACTGTACCAAGCGTTCTCCTCTATTATTTCGATTTCCTAATCCAAACTTACCAGGAATATTAAGAGTGTTTTCTGATTTTACTCTTAGGAGGATTCATCTATTATAAGTTCCAGTTTTGGTTTTTGTTAAAAGAAAAAACCCTCATTTCCAGAGAGTTTATTTACGGGCATAAAATCCAAATTAACTGTCTCGAATTTAAACTTAATAGATGAAAACTCACCATGGCTACTGTAATTGTTAAGGGATCATGCTGATTATCTACTTGGATAGCACTCGAGGTTCTTGTTCAACATCTATACAATCAAATAAGCCCATTTCTTTTATTTTGTCCATTTCATTCCTACCATGGTTATACCCATTACTGCTTTGTTCGGGTTTTTAATGATAAAAAGGACCGACCCTCCATTGAACACTTTCTTCAATTTGCGGTTGTCTAAACCAGTTACATTGGTGAAATAAACGATTTAATATTGTATTAGTTAATGGTTATTATACTCGATAGTCGAAATTGTGTAAAGTGAGTCAGAGCTATCTAATCAACACTTTGGTTAAAGCGCAGTTGCCATATGTATTCTAGAGAGAAATGCTGTATTTTATAAATACACTTCAAATCCATTGTGTCAATATTTCAGGTACAAAAGATGCAATGTAATTAAGTCAATACCAATTTAATATATTTATTTCAAATTTCAAGCAGACTAATAATAATTAGTTTACTTGAAATGTGAAATAAAGTGTTTATGTATATTTCTTGAACGCAAAGTTTGTTGTGAGAAACTCGCCGATTTGACAATGTTGGAGAGTCGCTTCAATGTTCCGGCTTTGAGAACGAGATAGATAGATCGAGCTACGCGAATGAGACAGTGATAGTAAACAGTTATGTGAGGTGTTTATTCTCTTCATGAACGTAACATCAGTATTTGTGTTGTGGTTTTGTGTGATAAATCGGTTATTATTGGTATTTATTGTAATATTTATATCGGTATATTTAGTGACAATAATGGCGGAGTGTAGCGGTGTTGGCGATAAAAAACGGCGTCGTAACAATTTAATTCGGGAAGAAAAAGTCCTCATATTAAATGTGTACGAAGGACTGCGTGCCATGGACAAACAGTTGGGTGTTAGTGACGCTGTGATTAAGTGCAGTTATTTAACTAAAGTTTCTGAGAGTACTATATACAATATTCTAAAGAAATCGCGGGACGGATCTTTGACAAGAGAACGAGGTGAAAACTGTAAACCGGAAAGTAGGGGAAGAAAGAAAATTGTTTTGGACGACCAAACACGGAATGCTATACGTATGGAAATACATTCTTTTTATTTTAGGAATGAAATCCCCTCGGTAGCTAAATTGAGCAAGGTAATAGAAGCTGATGATACTTTACCAAACATCAGTGATAAAGTTTTGAGACGAACTTTAAAATTAATGAATTTTCGTTACCAAACAAGAAGTAGAAACAGTGCCTTAATTGAACGAAATGACATTGTGGAATGGAGGAGAAATTCTTTAAAACAGATACGACAGTTTCGTAACGAAGGACGGCACATATATTATCTTGACGAAACATGGTTAAATGAAGGCCACACTGTGTCAAAAGTGTAGCAAGACATGAATATACGAAGCAATCGACAAGCCTTTATGGAGGGTTTCTCTTCCGGTTTAAAAGCTCCCTCTGGGAAAGGACGTCGACTGATTATCACTCACATTGGCAGCGAGGAAGGATTTGTAGAAGGTGGATTACTAAGTTTTCAGTCCAAAAAAACTGTCGATTACCATGAAGAGATGGATGGTAACCGGTTTGAAACATGGTTTAGATCAATTTTAACAAAGGTAACTCCTGGTTCAGTGATAGTTATGGATAATGCTTCATACCACTCTCGTCGACTGGAGCAAATACCTACTTCAGCTAGCCGCAAGAGGGTTATAATTGATTGGTTAGAGAGTAAAAGCATTCCGCACAACGAGGCAATGCTAAAAGTTGAATTATTATCTCTCGTACGGAAACATAAAAGCAGTTATATTAAGTACGTTGTCGATGAAATGGCGAAAGATTTCAACGTCTCAGTTGTTAGACTTCCTCCCTACCACTGTGAGTTAAACCCCATCGAGCTGGTTTGGGCCCAAGTGAAAAATTATGTTGCGAGAAAAAACAGTACATTCAAAATGGCTGATGTTGAGAAACTGTTTGACGAGGCGCTGCATACCGTTACTGCTGAGAGTTGGCGTAAATGTATTCAACACGTACTAAAAGAAGAAATAAAGTTTTGGGATTTAGACATACGTGTAGAAGTAATGACGGAACCACTCATTATCGATATAGGAGGAGAAAGCGATGATTCTGAGGAGTCGTCAGGGAGTGATACCGCTTCCAGTTAGTCAGACATTTTACAAGTGACCTCGCAACATACCTATACTTATTGGTAATTTATTTTGGTCTTGACAAACAACTTTTTTTTAGTTTTAGTAGTAGTAAGTTGGAATTGACTTTTAAACATTTTTTTATTTTGTTTTAACTTACTTATGAACAACTTGTGATAAGTTAATATTTCAAATGTTAAAAATTGAAATTCCAGATATTTCAGTATTCGCACCCTTAAACTATGATACGCTCATGGAGTTCACTTTAAATCGGTAGATAACCGATGACGTCACTTTACACAATTTCGACTATCGAGTATAGTATAGTGGATGTAAATGGAAATAGCTTTATATCTCTACCTTTTCTAATATATAGTTTCTAATATTGAGATATTTACACGGATTAGGCCTTTTTAGGTATTACTAATTATTATAAGTCCATTATTGGGGTTGCGGTTACAATTGAGCTTCATTTATTTTCTTTTCTTCTTTTACCTATTCGCTTGCTAGGAAAAACCAGACCTGATAACAGCCAGTGGTTCCCTGGCTTGGGCTTATGGATTTATAAGCCAGTGGCGCACATTAAATAAAAAAATTTGCGCGTACCTACGCCCCAACTGAGTTAGGCTGAGCATTTTGCTCGAGTACCATTTCTGGTTTTCTTCCTCCAATAAGATAAAGCACGTAGCAGCTTCACCCAATTTGGAAGAATTAAGACAGGTAATTGTAATTGAAATGTCATCAATATTTTTTTTAAAATACTTCAATTCAACAGGATTCCATTTCAAAAATTAATGATTTCATCAACAATTTAAACTACGAACCATCGACAAAATTCAACGATGCATTTGAAAAAAAAAATATATGTGCAAATTCGAGAAGAAGATGAAGTTTGTAAAATAATAAAAATCCTAATGAAAAATTTTGTTTGTAATTAAAATGTGAGTTTGCTTTATGTTACATTGAAATTTTTCTACCTCTTTGCTGTCCGGATACTGTAATAGTTCCTTGGCAAGCCCGCAGCATTCTACGTCCTCCCATCTGCCCTTAAACTTATTAAGGGAGTGTTCCTTTAATAGGTCGGCCGTCGCTGACGCCGATAATCCAATGAAAGTGCCTGATACCAAGAGTTTTCGGAAGGTTGCTTTCTTGGCTAGGGAGCCTGCAATACGTTTTCCTTTCGATTTCCCGTGGCCCTTAATCCAGCCTAAAGAAACCGTGTTGTTGTTACAGGCTTCGGCCATGTGACAATCCAAAACTAGGGCCGATGTAATGTGTGGTCTGTTCAGGGCTAATGGTGTTTGTCTACTACCCGTGAGGATGTAAATGTTATTACCTGTGGTATTCCATTTTGGTAATCTCATTTGCATCGATGCAGATAGCTGTTTGAGCAACACTTGCATTGCAGCCCATTGCTCATTTTCTGTTTAGATTCAGGGGTGGAAAAAATTCCACATCCTGAGCCTACATTGGTTTTAGACCCATCTGTGAAGATGCGGATTGCGCCTTCTTCTAATAGGTCTTGTGAGTTATTTTTAAAGATTACCTTGTAGGGCCTGTGAAAGGCATATCGCAGTGGAATCGAATCAGTATTGGCCTACAGCATTGGGACCTCTCTGAGGGCCTCACGCTACAAGTTACGTCTCAGTTTACCGGATCCTACATCAGGTTGTATAGCAGCCAAGTAGCACAAACGGTTTTATTCAGTATTACAAGGATCCTTTGAAACTATAGAATAAAACTGTAAATAAAACCAATTGGTTTTAAAAGAAGTGTTAAGGTTGTCATAAAACCGCCTTAAGCATGAAAGGACCCACTCTGAAAGAGGTCATTAAAACCAAAAATAAAAAACCCCATGAATTACTTTTACCTTGAGTAACTGGTTTCAAGGCTTCCGTCAAGATACTTTTAAAACCACTTTAAATACGTTTTAAATCCATGCACGTTCAAAGTAGTCTTAAAAGTGGCAGTTCAATATACATGCTTTAATACAACCGTCTTTATTCCTGACAAACTTCAAATGGAAAAAGTCTATTTAAAAATATCTACTCATAAGCAATTACAAGAAGTACAAACAAACACACTATACCTGTTCAAGGATTTATGTATAATGGTTTCTATATAAAAAATTGAAAATGAGTATTAGTAAGTTTATTAACTGCCGATTCAGTCATGGTAAGATGGAAAAATTTTTGGAAGCTTAAAAAAATTAAATATCGAAGAAAAATTATTTTACATATTATAATATATATTTTTTTAGTAAAATATATCGAAATTACCCACTTGATTAATTGATTTGTCTTTTTACGGAGGCCTAAATATTTCTATTGATCATGGCTTCAACTGTTTGGAGAAAATAAAATGGTCGGAAATTGAATAAAACTATTTAGTCGTTCATAAAGCAACGATAAGATCAAAGAGTTTTAATGTATTTCCATTTTATACCGTATCAAGAGCACATATTAAGTACCAAGGCAAAGTGCGATTTGTATAAAACTGTTTAACATTAATATGGTTTATGATAAATGCTATTCGGTTTTAATGTAGTAAACTCTTGGTACACCACAATTTGGAGATTAAACAAAATGATGTGGCTTATTTGAGACACAAAAGGAGAGGGAATGCTTTTAGTTTTATTGTTGACAACACGAAGTGCAGCTAGTCTCGAGGAAAACCAAAATTATTCAATCTAGACTGTCGAGTTTTAATATAGCTTTATCAAGGCATTTGAGGAAGTGATATTAATGATATTGTTTTAATGTGTTCTATTTACTCACAAAACAATCTGAAAGTAAAACAGATTCAAAGACAGGTTTTAATAGTTACTTTAGGAGCACATTTAAAAGTGATTTTGAACCTATAACGTCATGGTGTAGAGCGTAATAAAACCAATCAATCTGCAAGTCGTTAATAAAACTAACCAGTTTTAAAGTTGCTGCAAACCAAGACATTTTAAAACCACACTAAGGCAAATACTATTTTAAGACTAAGTAATCTTATTATAAATTCTTAATAGATACATCAAAACCAGTATTAAATACTAAACAGTTTTTAAGAGCCGGTAGTACATTTACAAGGTAACTTTAAAACCACATATTTTTATTTACCATAATAAAACTGTTTTAAAACTCGATTAAATCCACAATGCTTTTATTGTGCTACTTAGGCGGAGGAGCGTAGACGTGTCATGGTCATCAAAACAGCCTCCTTGACGTGTATATCAAGGGAAATGAGATCGAAGATAACCTCCATCGCTCTCGTTGGTAATTCACATACTTGCTGAATAGAATCTCTGGGCTCGACACCTGAGAACACTATGGATAGAACAGGAATATTTACTCGAACTGAAGCCGGCGAATGTCCTAAAATTTATCAGAGGATCAGGAATAAGTTACAGAAACAATCCTCAAAATTGAGTAGACAATGGGGCACAATAGATATTTTAAGTATCAGTGAACGTTAACCGCATGAACCCACATTCATACATACAATATTGATATAAGCCGCTATATAAAGTTATTGCTAACTTTTGTTTAGAGGAAAGGAGTTTTTGGTTTGCTACATAAGTAAATGTTATATCATTTATTCCAATTTCTGTGTAGTCTTTTATCAAAAATATTTTTTATCTATGGTACGAATAATGTAGATTTTTTGAAGGTTTTCTTAGAAACTATGCTACAGCCCATTTTTGTGAATTTTGACTCTTATAATAAATACCCAACATTGCTTTGGTTGTGAAAATTTTCAAAATTGATACTAATGATGTACCTGTTTGAAAGATCATCTTTCCAAAATAGTAAATTACGAACACAAGAAAAGTGTCTTCCTCCATGATTTCCATTGAAGTGCTACATCTAGCATTTGATCTACATTCTACGAAATTAAGATGAAATATGAAGCTCTAAGAGAAATATATAGCTTGTAATTGAAAATGAGGTTAGTTATATGTGTCAGTTTCATTTTATTACGAAAGTAAATAGCACGGCAAAGTTCAGCCCTTGGAAAAGTTTAACTTTCCAGACACTTGCATACTGGTTTATATATATTAATAAAATTCAATTTACAATTTAATCATTCTGTCAAGTTGATTACCAAATTGTTTTTCTTGGTCTTTTTTTGGAAGTTTAAAAAATTTAATTATTTTGTCTTAATAGATAGGGTTCATATCAAGTCGTTAAAAACAATTACTTCTTATAAATAAAACTCTTTTTCTTCTAACAAAACACAGAAAAAATTTTTCTTCATGTATGTTTTCTCAAATGCAATAGTTGATTGGTAGAATATCCCAACCCTCATTAAAGAATAAACTCTTAATTTAAAATATAAAAACTATCCTAAAACACAACTGGACATACGGAATTAAGCTGCGGGAATGCAGCAAACCTTCTAACACAAAAATCCTAACGTGCTTCCAATCAAAAGCACTACCAAGGCACCCTTGTATATGTCCAACTCAACGTTACATAAAGACCTCCAGATACCTTTTATCAGTGAACAGCTTATACCAACAAAGCAAAATATAAAAGCGAGTAACGTGTCAAAAAAGTCATAACTCAACTCTACCATGTCCGACTACTAGAAGACTCAAAAGATGCTGACTAGAAGACATAACAGAAAAAGTTAAAATAGAGAACCGTCGATTGATGGTACCTGCCTCATGCCATTTACATCCAGAACATTTGCTTGATATGTTTGTAAAGTAGTTTCAAATTCATTAAGAATAAAAAAATATGCTTTCCAAAAATAGAACAACATAGCAATTAATGCTGAAACTAAACTAACTTTTCTATTGGAAGCTCTATTTATTTGTTGGAAAATTTAGACCGTTTTTTGGATAAATGAAGGAAGGGTTTTATCTTTATAAGAGTCTGTCTGTTGAGGCGTATGGCTAGGCTATTGTTACCGCCAGAAATTTGTCTAATTTTGTTTAAAAATAAATTTATTTATTAGCAAAACTCTTTGATCTATAGAATATATTGTTGTGCGACGCAGGCTGGCCATTTTCTTTTTTCACAGTGCAGAGCGAACCCCATGACGGAGAATGGTAATAAAAACATGTTGGTGGCAATGGATAATTGGATGTGTACGCTATTCCAAATAATCAAGAAGACGCTACTGTTGCAGACGTGTTAATGAAATATTTTATCAGTTGATTTGGAGTGCCCTTATTGACCAATGCAGACACTTTGAATGCCAGCTGTTCCGAGGAATCTGCGACAGACTGGGCTTGAAAAACCCGTAACTACAGCATTGCACACAGAGTCGGATGGAAAGGTAGAGCGAATGAATCAGAGCATTGGCAAATACCTGTCAAAGTGGCTTCCAGCCATAAGCGAGATTGGGAACAGTATTTTTCGCTCTTTGTAATGGCCTATAGATCCAATTAATTAATCAACAGGCCAAACACCAGCAAAAGTTCTCATCGAACGTGAGTTGAGATTACCATGCGACCTCAGCCTTAAATGCCGACCTGGAGAAGATATAGCCGGTGATATGCTGAAGAAAAGATACGATACCCAAACGTTTTGACAAAGCTACTGTGTTAGTGGAACGCGTCAACAACTTTAAATTGAACATTAGTTCAAATAAATGAAGATTTAAACAAACTATATTGTTTTATTTCATCGTTAAAAATACAATTATTTGTTAACAAGTTGGGAAACGCCACAGTATACGAAGACTTTTAAACAATAATTTCAATTTAATTAACATTACCCAATTTGTCTAATAATTAATACAATAACAAAACAATGGAACACAAACACTCTTTATTCTACAAAAATAGAAATGCAAATGAAACATACAACCACAGATTAAGTCTTTTGACTGAAAATATCAGTATCAACATTTTTTAAAATATCAGAAGAGGTCAAAATAAGTCCTTATAAATAGAACCTAATTAATGTTGTTTATCGCTATCTCTTTTCAACATTATGTGGTCGTAATAACTTTAATAAGAAGTAGGTGTTACAACCAAAACTAACCTAAAACAAAACTAGTGACAAATAACCTGATGTTGACATCTCATTTTTTATGACATAATATAGGCATATAGGAATGGATTGAGTGATATTCTCACAATGACCATTCTCTAGTGACTACACTGCCAATACAACGGTTTGTCTCTCGTACTATTCGATCTGATTTCACTTCCCAACTGAATACGGATCGCTCAGTTCATTTATATATGTATATGTTTTCTTATTCAAACGAAACAATTCAATAAATAAATAAATAAATGTCAGAGATCATATTTTTCCTCAATTGAAGAGGTTTCATACAATACTGATTCCGAATACTTTTATACCTAAGCTCTGGTACTTACCATTCGTCCGCTGATGCTTAAAGCAGACTGATACTGGAAGCCAGAATATAATACTTCGACTGTATCGTCGACTTCGTCGATTCGTGTTTAGGAGTCTAAGGGAAAAACGTGGCATTATAACTAATATTTCCTAAGCAAACTAAATAAATACATAATTACAAAACCATCACATATGCTGGTAATGTTTATAACAATAGGTATTTCAAAGATATTGCCTTTAGCAACAAATACAACAATTTCTTTTAAAACAGAAAGTAATGTAAGTTTCAAATTGTTAAATGTATAAACAAAAATATCTCCATTAAAAAGAGTCTGGTATATATAAACTTAAATGTCCAGAAGGTAATGCTGCCTATATAGATCAAATACCTAATATGAAATTTTGAAATCAGACACAATGAACACTTACAAGCATACAGATTAAAACAACCATACATATCCCAATACGCAAAACATCTACTTGACACTAAACATTCATTAACACCTAACACAGAAGTCGAAGTACTACATATTTGTGATAAGAAACTAGAACTAGATTTCTTTGAGAAATTAGAAGAGACTCAAGAGACCCACAATAATATGAAGTCGTTAGATGAACGTAGGGAGTTCCCCACCATTAAACTGTCTTCTTAAGTGAGAAATGTAATAATTCTTAAGTATCTGTGAAAAAAACTAAGAATTCAACTTTCTGATAGCTTCCGAGCACCTAAATATTCGCTAAATCTTATCTGTGCTGGTCATACTAGTGAATAAACACGTCTTGAGTACACGATATGTTACATAATGATCTACATCAATTAGTTTGTGCTTCATTTAATTCCAATTGGTACTGTCCCATGTGGGAATAATAAGATAGCGGATAGACTTGTGGAAGTGGTATCCTTCAATGTAAGTCATAAATGATACGACGATCTCATATTAACAGATCATTAATAGAAGTGTTGGGATACATCGAAGTCAAAATAAGTATATTCGATTCAAAGACAAAATCACAGAATTAAAAATGTTTCAAAAAGTGTGACAAGTCGAGCAGTAACATTATACTATACGCGGTATTAGTGGTTACGTCATAATGTTAGGTTATGTCAATTTTGTATCCAAACTAACATAACTAGCCATTTAGATACCATTGGTGTGATTTTGGACCAGAGATTATTAGGCATTTAGATACAAACTAAGACTTTTACAAAGAGATATATTCGATTCCAGCCAAAATCGGTATGCATAACAATATAATTTAAATAAAAGAGTTATCTAACCTAAACATGCTATTATAAACTTATGAAATACAATTGTTTTCATTCTTTTTCTATCTGTATTATCTAATTTTATAAAGAATAATGGTACTGTGCTGGCCACCAGGCTGTAAGCATTATAATGTCAGAGATAAGTGTACGTTTTATGGATTTCCAATCGATCCAAAAGTAAGAAGCTTACAAGGTACCTACATAATGATAAATATAACATTTTATTTTGTGTGTTAATACAATATTTGTAGAACAATAGAACCAGATCCCGGAGCCTTTTGTGTAGCTGTCATTTTATGGTTGTTGAAAAGAAAATTAGCCAACTATTTTTTTGTACATAATCAATCTTTGCAAACAAGGTAAAAGCAAACTTGTACGTGTTCATTGTATGTTTGATTTTGTACTGTATTTATCGATGTCCCTATAACATATACATTATTATTTGTCATTACAGATCTTTTGCTTTACATTTTTTATAAGTTGCTTTGTATGATTTTTTAAACGTTTGCTATTTTAAATTGAAATTCCTCACTTTCCTCTTTCAAAATGTAAACCGTTCTATTACAAGTAAATATTTCTCTGTGTAATAAAGAAATTTAGAAACGTTTTTGTTCATATTATTTGTTTTTAGATAAAATTGAATATGTTTACACATGTAGTTGAAAAAAGAGCCTACGGGTTACATAAAGAAAGCAACTACCAGAAACTCTGAACCTCATACAAATATTATTTGATTGAGGCAAAGTTGTGACATAATGTTCTGAGTTTTCAGACTAAATGGCATATTTTCAATCATGTAAATTTGCAACGTTTACTCGATTTAATTTTCTTAGCACGAAACAAACCAAAATTTATAATTATGAAAACATTTTATTATGTTAATATAAATGGTACAAATTTGTAAAGGTAGAATGTTATTAAAACATGTAAATTTCTCTTTCATTCTTGATGTCGAGCAATTCCCACAATAATGTCACTTGGTATCCATAACATTAAATAGCACATGTCCTCTCATGCAATATGTAATGCACCTTGTATCTGGTGATAATAGTTATGTTTTTCAACTATCACTAATATATTTTCATCAAAATGAATTATGTAATTCCTGTCTTTTGAGAGTGGTTTTAATTTTTTGTCATTCGGATACTTGAAAGGACACTTCACTTCAATTAAGCATTTTTCACTAACAAACTCATATTATCATTTAAAAAAGGTTTCAAGAGAATGTTGAAACATGTTTTGATGTCACTAGAACAATCACTATTATTTATCTTATATTTTCACATTAATCAAATAATCCAGTAAACATTACCTCAAACATAGCTTTTAAAATCAAAAATACGAATTCCAGGATAACTATTATTTTTTATATTGAGTAGACACGATTACTTACTTTTCAATAATTTATTCCTTTCTAAAACACGTATGAAACGCTTAAATAATCAAAAATCTACACTCAAATGGAAAAATTCCTATGGCAACAAGTTTTGTTTGGATACAGCTTCAAATTGTGACGTCACACTAATCTCGCGTATATCTTTTCGAATCATTAACTTGTTATGTAAAATGTACACACTCGTACGACTGGAACTAATTGTGTAATTAACTGCTAGCCAATAACCGTTATAATAGGTTATTAATGAAATAATTTACCTTATAATAATTAAATAGAAACGTATCCCCGGTCCTCCACCAAAAATTCAAAACTACATACAAGAAGATCATCTTCAGTTATGTCATTCTTTTGAAATCGTATAATAAACTGTCATTAAATGATGTTTAATTTAAAAACAAGATGTTTACAAGATCCAATAAACAAAAAATTATGCAGGGTGAATGTTGTTCAATGGAATCAAGTTCCAATTGATCGAAAATGGCGTATTTTCCGCTGCTACATCGCCGTCTGTGAAAGTTTTACCTGATCACGTTCACATTCACAGCGTTCTAATATCCAAGCGATAGTATTACTCACAAGATGGCGTCACCGTGGGACAATATACCATACAGTGCCTTTATACAGGACAGTGGCGACAATAGAGCCTAAGCTCCGCCCATCCGCTATTAATTATCAAAATTTAAACCCCAGAATAGGGATTTTACATTGATATCGATATTTACTTTTATTTTATGGCTGTAAATCAGTTATAAAATGTAATTATAATGCATACTATGGCATGACTATTAATTGAACTATGAAAAAATATTTTTGTTTGGTAATTTAAATCACTCATTTTGAAATGATTTGTAAATTCGTGTTACAGGTATAAGTAGACGATTTCAATACCTAGGTATATTTCCAAATGACTCATGATAAAAATAGCTAGAGTAAATAATTCGTTTTAACAAAAAAAAACAAATTTTGTAGTATTTAAATCTGTAATTGAAATTTTAATTTTTGAAGAGGAAATAGGTAACACATATAATTATGATGTTTGCTATTGGTTGGGTTTTAATACAAAATTCGTCTATACTATTACATATTATTATGAAATTTACTGTGTCGTCTCTTACTTTATGGAATCTACTCATATTACTGTATTAAATGAAACTAACTGTTTCTAGAAAATTCCACAATATATTGATAAACTGTTAAAAATTCTAAGAAATTTGACAATTGTTTCGATGATATTTTTAGTATCGAAACAGTTGTCAAATTTCTTAGAATTTTTAACATTTTATCAATATATTGTGGAATTATCTAGAAACAGTTAGTTTCCTTCAAAACAGTAACATATTATTATGTTTTATTACTGGGAAGAAACGGAAAATAATAAAAAACATAAGATAAAGCATACGTTTAGAAGTGTACAACAATACTTCTTATAATAACAATTTTAGGGAAGACAGAATCTAAGGCGGTGAACATTGAATATGTTAAAAAATAGTGATCATAATTATCATGAAATTTACAAAGTCAATAAACTTATATTAGAAGTGAAATAATTTCTGGAATTGTTTCTCTAGGCAGCTGTGATTATATTTGTCGTTTAGTAGGAAGCTTTCTTGCTATTTTTCCTTGATAAATTAACTCCAATGTTAAAATGTCATATACCTGGAAATGTTATTGTCACTTTGCCATCGATAAAAAAGGTGCATCCTTTTTTATCGCGATAAAAACTTCTCTTCCTCAATATCTAGTAAGCGGACGTCACTTTTACACAATGACAATGAGTCGCAATTATTGTTGTTGTTCATCCATATATTCTGTCGTTAATTTATCTTGCCAAAAAACACTCGAGCTTTTCTTTTATTAGATAAATTCCTCTTTGACTCAAAATTTTGCCAATCACTAAATTTGCTCGAAAAACTGACATTAGATAAAATCGCTCCACCTTCGGTGTCGCGATTTTATCATGTCAGTTTTTCTCGTAAAATTAGTGATTGGCAAAACTGTTTCGTTGCAAAGAGAAATTTATCCGATAAAAAAAAAGCTCTTGTGTTTTTACTGTTGATAAAAGTAAACATTGTAGGGACTGCTGTTAATTTTAATTTCCTACTACCATCATGCCTAGTTTTTCCCCATTTCTGGGGCAAAGTATACCTTAAACATAAATACAGATGTAATTCATTACAGAATGTAATAATAACTGACAATAATTATTTTAGAGTACATCTAAGAAAATTCCAAACATTCCAATAACTATTGAGTAATTCATCAGGTGATTTAAATTTTTATCATAAAAATAGTATGTATATGTAAGTTACATGTTAATAATAATAATTACAATAACTCTTTAATAGACGTTTCTCCTTAATAAAAATAAATCAATACACTTTTTACTTCACACAGTGTTGAAGCATTCATTGGATTCCAGTTGTCCCTTCTCCTTCTAATAGTGCATTCCTTTCTAGGAGTAGGATCTTTGGGAAATTACTTCATTACAAATCCCTTTGTAGAACAATACTTGTAGTTCAATGCTGAATAAACTGTCTTGATTCACTTGATATTGTAGTTTTTTGTACCTACCTAGTTGTCGACAAATATGATGATTTGTTAACAGCGACACATAAATTGCAGCTGTATAATTTGTGCAGACATACCAAAACCGTCCTCATAACCGCAACGTAGGTAGGTATTACTCTTTTCAACAGTTGCAAACTATAATAGATATGGTTCAAAATCCTGATCAGGGGGAAAAATTCGCAAACGAACTAATGAAACTAAGTCAACAAATTTAAAAAAACACTTTACTTTAGCTGTACAAAAAGATCTGATCTAAAATACGACGTGATTACAACTAAAACACAAATGTAAACAAATAAAATTTGATGATTAATGGCGGATTTCAGCCTGACCAATCAAAACACTGACCACGTATTGTCGCCACTGTCTTGTATAAAGTCACTGTACTAAACCACAGATGCAGTGATTATACATTGGAATGTATAGAAACAACAATTTTGAAATGATTACATAAATACAGGGTGATTCATAACTATTGGGATATACGCTAAGGGTAGATTGTTTGGACCAAAATATGGCGATAAGACCAAATATACCTCAATAAAATATTGCTGTGGAAAAAGATAGAGGGCGTTAAAGTTGAACTTTTTTTTCGTTTTTTGCTAATAATTTCACTGTATATTTATCGATTGTTATCGAAATCGGCACAGAGCCATAATTTTATACAGGCAATATGATTTTATGTATTATTTGACATTTTGTTACAGGGGGAGCCTCGTGAAGGATTTCTGATGATGAAATTGACTGGTAACTTTTTTGACGAAACTTTTTAGTGATTTTTATTAAAAAATATGACATAAACATAATTTCTACATAATATTAGTACACTTCTTCAAACACGATATTCTCATTCGTTTTCGAGAAAAACGCAATTGAATAATTCAGAGTATCTGAAGGGGATTTCAAATATTATTTCATTTATGAAAAGTGTGCTTTGGACTGTCAGATAATTGTTGTTCGTAAATGACATTTCTTGTCAGTGAATATTTTTTTCTGCGAGTTTATAGTCCATTGTTGCATTTCTAAAGCATTCATATACTTCTTCGATTGAAATACCTCGTCACAATCATTTTACGAATGAAGAAATGCGAGATATGATTTGTGTATACGCACAAGAACATTTTTGCGGGCGCTCTGCAGCCAGAAGGTATGAATTGTTATATCCAGGCAGAAGGCAACCAAATCACAGAACTTTTTCAAATCTATTTCATCGTTTGGGTGAAACCGGGTCATTTCAGAATAAAAATCAAGGTGGTCGTCCGAAACAAATTTCCCCTAATCAAGAAGATGAAATTCTGGTTCGAATAGATGAAAATCCTACAGTAAGTTCACGTCATTTGTCATCAGTAACAGGACTAAGTCAGTCGTCTATTATTAGAATTCTAAAAAAAGAAAAGTTCCACCCGTATCACTTCACTCCTATTCAAAATTTGCTTCCAAGAGATCTCCCACGACGGTTACAGTTCTGCCAACGTATTGTCAACAAGCATAATGGTGACTGAAATTTTATTAAGAATATTATGTTCACCGATGAAGCGACTTTTACTAGACGAGGGGTATTCAATTAGAGAAACAGCCATTATTGGGTAGAAAAAAATTCGCATGCTCTGAAAGAAAGACATTTCCAGCATGAGTTTAAATTTAAATGGAGATTCTTATTTATTTATTTTGCAAAATACTTTTAGCTATATTTTGGATAATCTGTCACTAGCTGTAACAAATAAAATGTGGTTTATGCAGAATGGAGCTCCACCTCATTTCCCTTTAATTGTTAGAAACCATCTAAGTGACATATTTCGTCAACGATGGATTGGCAGAGGAAGTGATTTCGAATAGACACCAAGAAGTCCTGGGTATAACACGCTTGATTTTTATGTTTGGGGACATATGAATTCCCTAGTTTATGCCAATGAAATTAACTCGAGAGACGACCTCTGGAGGAAAATACAAAATGCGGCTAACTTCATAAGGGGACAGAATGATATGTTCTTTGAAGTTCGAAAGTCCTTTATTAAAAGAATTAGAAAAGGCATAGAAATCGGAGGAGGCGACGTAGAACATTTAATTTGAGTTTGCTCTTTTTATGTTACATTGTTTTTAATTATGCTTCATCGTCGAAATAAAAACCTTAAGATACAAGTTTTTTTATTGTCCGTTACTTGAAATCCCCTTCCGATACTCTGAACTGTTCAATTGCGTTTTTCTCTAAAACGAATGAGAATATCGTGTTTGAACAAGAGTACCAATATTACGTAGAAATGATGTTTATGTCATAATTTTTACATAAAAATCACTAAAAAGTTTCGTCAAAAAAAGTTACCAATCAATTTCATCATCAGAAATCCTTCACGAGGCTCTCCCTGTAACAAAATGTCAAATAATACATAAAATAATATTGCCTGTATAAAATTATGCCTCAGTGCCGATTTTGATAATAATCGACAAATATACAGAGACATTATTAGCCAAAAATGAAAAAAATATTTCAACTTTAACGCCCTTTATCTTTTTCCACAGCAATATTTTATTGAGGTATATTTGGTCCTATCGCCATATTTTGGTACAAACAATCTACCCAAACATTATACAGTGTGTTTCAGAAGTAATGCAATGTTCTTGTAACGATGTAAAAAAAATATTATATCATATAAGTAGACTAAACATTTCTCATTTTGGATTCCACGTAATATGTTGTCCTTAATTCTCTGAGAAGTTGCAGGATCATTTTTTAACCCAAAGGGCATGCGCAAATATTCATAGTGCCTATTTTCCGTATTGAAAGCTGTTTGTTCTACTTTTTTTCATCCATATCGATTTGGTGAAAGCCGCTGGCCAGGTCGAGGGTGGTGAAATATTGACACCTCCCAAGTTTATTAAGAAGGTCTATTATGTTAGGAAGTGGGTACCTATCGCCAATTGTTTTTTCGTTCAGCTTTGGTGTTAACTGGTAATTCATCTACGGTTTTTATTTGATGTTTAATACGGTTAGTAAAAGCATTGTATAAGGATATCCTCATACAATGGTAAAAGTTAAAAGATCTTCTTTCTTATAAAATATGTCTGAAAATGCTTTACACAACTTAAGTACTTCGTTACGTTCCTCATTATTAATATGATCTACTCCAATTTTTGATGTATCTGAATTTTTGTTAGGAAACTCGTCAAAATTATTGAGTTCGATTTCTTGTACATGTTTGCGGTCAAACTTTTCTAGAGTTAAAGGTTCAAAAAAATCGAATGGTACATTATCTAGTGTATTATTCAAAATAGTTGTCAAAGCTTCTCCCCTTTTTGCAATTGTAAGACATTCCGGTATTTCACAGTTATGAAATTTGTAATGCGGAATAATTATTTCGCCATTATTTATGGATTTTTAATAACTCGTTCTGATCTGGCGTTAACATTTATTAAGTTTAAGTCTGTTTGCATGTTTTGGTAAGGCATACTTTTGAAAGCTGATACACAGATTTTTAACAGTCCCATTAAATATTAATAATTATAACAAAGAATTAGATATCATAAAACAAATAGCAGTTAATAATAATTACGATCCAAATTTACTTGACAATATCATGAATAAAAAGATAAAAAAAAAACTTTAGAACAAGTATTCCTTTCTGATAAAAATAATAATAAACAATTGAAAAGCTTAACATACTTTGGAACATCATCCTTAAAAATTAAATCATTTTTAGAAACTTAGATATGAATATTTCCTTTAAAACTGATTACAATTTATCCAAACTCATTAAAAATAATAAATCTAAATCTTCAAAATTAAACAAATCAGGAGTTTATAAATTGAAATGTGATAATGACAACTGTGATAAAATTTATATCCGTAAAAATTTTAAAACTAGAATTTCGGAACACAAACGTAGCTATGACAACAAAAAATTAGATTCCAACTATTCAAATAATTTATTAGAAAACCAACACATTTTCGACCCAAATTTTGAAAAACTCGTGTAGTTGGTAAATCCTTCAGTTTAAATTTATTAGAGGTCCTTGAGATTAACAAAAATAAATATTCAGGTAATCCTCTTAACGACCAAATAGATATTAATCACTCTCCTTTATCAAACCTTTTTACCTAGAAGATAGCTTAGTAAATAGAATTCTGTATTTATGCACTGTATATATCAAAACATTTTTATATTATACCTTCATTCGTTTCGAGAAAGCTACTGTGTTCGTGAAACGCGTCAACCAGTTTAAATTGAACATTCGCTCAAATAAATGAAGTTTTAAACAAATTATATTGTTTTATTTCATCGTTCAGTATGGATCTTCTTCAAGTAAAAGCCTCATCTATTCAAGAACGGTATCTTCCTGTACAGCTTACCAACACCGTGCTGCCTTCATATGGATGGAGGAATACCTCCTCGGAACCCACTTTAATTGTTCTGTTTCTAAAGTCCAATTGGAAATCATGTAGTTTCACTACGTCCATTCCTAGAATCAGGTCTTCTTCAATGTCAGCTACGATTACCGTATGCGTGAAATTTTGTGCACCAAATTTGTGTCTCCCCGTGAACGTTGGCACTCTCACCTGTGGCGGTCTGCAGTAGTAGTCTCGTCAAGACTTCTTCTTGGAGTTTATTACCTCTGGTCGTATAATGGTTTTAGTTGCTCCAGTGTCTACCAGCAGAGTATATTTCTTGCCATTCACTTCACAATCTACATATACACTGTCGTTGCGACATCTGAGAGAAGCTATCAGTCTTTGGAACGATCATGGGTCGGTGCTTCCCCCTCGTAGCCGACCCGTTCTAGTTTTCCTGTGACTGTGGTTCTTGGTTTGCAGGAGTCGTGGGGCGCTTGCACGAACTACGTACATGCCATAGCTCGCCACAATTCTAGCATCCGATGTTTCTTGGCTTCTTGTCCATCATACTTCTTATCAAGCTGACGATCTGGTCAAACCTGCCCTCGTCGCCTTCTTCTCGGATGGTCCTTACTTCGTTATAACCCGAAGCCTTAGTTGCTGCTTCGTATTCAAGAGCAGCTGTCACGGCGTCAACTAATGTTTTGGGATGGGGTAAACGAAGCGTCCTCTGCATATCGGGGTCGCGTAAACCATCAATAAATGCCTGGATGCCCAGACATTCTATCATGTTCTCTGGTGCTGACGGATAAGCAAATCGAACTAATCGGGCAATATCCACTTCATACTCTTGTCACATTTCTGTCTTCGATTCTTCAGCTGGGATTGGTACAAATGTTCTAGATGTTCATGGCCATATCGCATGTCCAACCTCTTCAGCTGCTCAAAGTGATCCGTTGCTTCAAGTGGTATCGTCTGTAGTACATCTAAGACATCTCCCCGAAGCGCGATGGTTAAGTTCAATGCCTTCTCCCTGTCGGACCAATTATTCAATCTAGCAGCTGCTTCAAACTGTTTTACTTAATTGGTCCACGACATTTTTCCATCGAACGTTGGAGCCTTGACTCGTGTAAAACTGCCAATGTCTACTAACTTAGGGTGTGTTTTTGGCTTGCAAGGTTTTGTTTGCTCAATCTTCTTTTCCTCTGCTGTCGTGTCTTGTGTCCTTAAATCTGCCATATTTCTCTCTAACTTCTTGATTTTGTCGTCTATCGTTGTTATCTTATTCTCAATTTTTCCATCCATCGTTGTTATCTTATTCTCTATATCCGATTTTAGAGACGAAATTTTATTCTCGACGTCAGCAACAATGTCATTTTTCATTAATAAGACATCGGCAGAAATCTGGTCCATGTTAGCAGAAATATCGTTCTTCATGGTTGAAATCTTCTCGTCCATATTTGCAGAGATATCTTTTTTCATAGCAGAAATATCGTTCTCCATAGTAGAAATTTTCTCTTCCATTGCAGAAATTGACGAGATCAAGGTGGAACTCTCGTCATTGAATAGAAATGTTTCTGGATCCAAGCCGTCATTTTCCAGTACCACTTTGAGTCTTTCTACTAATACACTTGTCTTACCGGATGTTTCCAACTCGCGATTTTCCTATTCTGCTCTTAGTTCCGTCACTTAGTCTCTTGGCCATGTTTACGTGACCATTTATTTATATTATCCCACTTCTGACACAAATGTAATGTTCTTCTTATTTATTTGAAAGTTTTTATTACGACGGGTCGGATAAATTCATACACACGGTAGGTCTACTCACTTAATTTATTTATTCACTAATTTATATTAGATACACAGTATATTCCCTTACACTAATTTATATAAACACTTCACTTAGACTTAATTTATATATTTACTTGTTCAATGTTCATCTCACGAGATCATTTTATAAACTAACTCCGATGTTACGTAGCCTCTCTCATAAATTAAGTGCCCTTTTGCTGGATAATTCTAGATTGCGGCTCATACAAAAACAATCACCTCCCTGGAATTGTCTAGTTAAGACTAGTCACAAAAGCAATGGACCTCACTGGAAATATCTAGATAAGAATAGTCACAGAAAATAATGGTAAACAGTTCGAAGGAATCCCTGCGCATTCGCCAAAATTTCAACTTTCATACATTGGAATACACGGAAACCCCTACGACTGGGTGAAATATTATTTGTCCAATAGAAATCAAATGTTGTCATCATACTTTCTTGAAACGGCTTTTGTTGTTCAGAGGGAGGAAGGCTATAAGAGCTATGTAGAGTGTGCAGATCATTTTTTAGGAATGCTGAAATTTGAACTCTACCAAGTCTATTTATATTCCAACTAAATTTATTTGTTAAAGATAATCAAAGTTCATTTGTAAAAAATGAAGATATACATGAATATGATACTAGACAGAAAAGTGACATCCATCAATCATTTTCACGTTTTAAAATAGGGCAACATTCTCCGAGGTATATTGGAATAATATGCTACAATAAGTTCAGTAATATATTCAATACAGAAATAAACATGGGAATATCAAAGACATTTAGAAATATACTTCACTCTTTTTTATTACAGCATACAGGTTGGCAAATTAATTTTGGCAGTCGGGCGTTTGGCAACTTCCGATGCACCGTAGCAAAGACGTATGCGGATTGCAAGAGCCCACTTCGCTGACAGAATTCGTAAGCTTCGTTTCAACAGTACTGTTCAGAGAAAAGTGTGATTACCGGGGTTGTGCAATACTAACTTGTTATGGCGACTCCAGAAAGTAAAGTTGTTCATGAAAAGTTGAGTGAGCAGAGTCGTGAAATAATTATGAACGTTTTAAATTTCAGGACCGAAGAGGCAAACAATGGCAAGTCGACAATTCCATTAACAAAGGTAATTTTTAATTATTGCAATAAAATTTTTAAACCAAAGTAATTATTTAACAAATTTACACTTGATAGTTAATTTTCGTACATAAAATATTTATTTGTTAAACGATTTAAAAAGTGACATTAGGGTGAGACAATAGTTATTTGTAAAACAAGTGTCACAATGACTCGTTTTGTAGTACGAGTAGTATTGAAAGTCATTGTGGCACAAGTTTTACACAATATTTTTTATAATTCGCATTTATTTAATTTTTTAAATAAAATAGAGTTACATATAATCCCTGTTTTTAAACTAGGAGGAGTGGTTTGAATTTGAGTTGGCTATTCTGTTGATTCCTGATTGGTCAGATCACAGATGGTTTTATTCAGCACTTCTGACTTTTGACATATTATGATCGAATAATTGTGTAAATTGCAATAAAGAAACTTTTATTTAAGCAAACAGAGGATGATCATTTGTTTAAAAAAGAGCTTCTTCGTATATGCTCTTGCGATCTATTTATATTATATCATGAACAGAAATATTTCTGTAATACATCTTCACATAGATATCTGGTAATTTATTCCAAAAATCAAACGTTATGTATATTGATCCTATACAATATACAAATAAACAATTGACAAATCATTGATGAATAAACATTAGCGAACTTTATTTATTAATATTTGTAATATATAATTTATTCAAATTTACAGTTAAGAACATTTAATATAATAATTTGCTAGCTAGAACAACGCTATACCATTTTAATTACAATTTGTTTCAAGGTTAAAGTCAAATGTCAACTAAAAATATAACTACATACAATAACCAACTGTACACTAAAAATTACTAAAAAAGTGTTCAAACAACTTCATTGTGAGACTGTAATAGTATATTACGTAACGTGTGTTGTAAGAAGCATTGTACGCACGAACGGAAAAGTTACGCACGAAGCCGCGTAGCGGCGAGTGCGTAATTCCGTGAATGCGGAAAATGCATTACAACACGAGCTACGTACTATACTTTACCTACGACCCACTTGTACTTGTGTTTATAATCTTATTAAGGTATTTAAAGTACAAGTAAAAACGTACATCCTCGATGCCCATCCAAGTTTTATAAAAGTCGCTCCTCGATGCCCAGTCAACCATCTTAGAAGTTCACCCTCGATGCCCAGCCAAGTTTCGTAGAAGTCCGTCCTAAGTAGTATTTATTTCTATGTATGTAGAATTACCGGAATTGCATTAAATATAGCATATACACCTCTCGACTAAAGTGACATTAATCCCTTAAGTGGATTACTTCCCTCAGGAATCAAACACCACCCGCGGGATTAAATGGGCCACTTTAGTCGCTTGGTATATAATATACTATTGTTCAATAATTTGAGATACATTCAGACAGCTAAAAGATCCAGATTGAATGAAACGGAACCAATTATCATATGATTCCAAATAACTCTTAGTATTAAATGCAATCTCATATCTAATAAATGTTATCTACCATTTATATATAGAATAAAATTCAACGTCAAATATCTAAGTAATACATTTTGAATAAAATGGCTACGTCTACTGACAGTTGCTAAGTGGTTGCTATGGAAGCCGTGCGATTTACTTTACACCCGTGCGTTTTGTTTTACCGTGCGTAATATACGTCTTACATTGATTGCCGACTATGTGTTTTTGACTACTTACAGGGGTGGTCGTAGGTAAACAATGTTATAATGAAGTCTCTTTTATACGCGAATTATAAAAAGTATTTCATACACTCATGTGTCAGTTTTATGAACCGTTATGTCATCATGACCAACAAATCGACGCCATTTTTAGTCCATTTAGAGCAATCTAAATGAGACATTTTTTTGGTTTTTGCATGCTTGCGGCTTATGCGTCAGTTTTTCCATTCGTGAAAAAAAGCACCACTTTATGCACTTGTTGCATA
Organism: Galeruca laticollis; assembly: GCA_963921935.1. Classification (NCBI taxonomy): domain Eukaryota; kingdom Metazoa; phylum Arthropoda; class Insecta; order Coleoptera; family Chrysomelidae; genus Galeruca; species Galeruca laticollis. The sequence goes on from OY998177.1 coordinate 56,614,775, forward strand.
AGTAACTATTCTGTTTCTGTCTACAGGAGTATATAAAAGGACACATGTATATTTTGTGTAAGATACCTATTTAAATATAATAGGTTTTTTAACTTATAATTATAATTATTATACTCATTTCATACCTCATCTTTATTACGTTTCGGTTTTATTATTTGTTTTGAACCATCTTCCGATTTCAGTTACAATTGCGGTTTGTTCATATTAAAATATGTTTGAACTAAAATCTAAAGATCGTTTACAACAACTAATGAACTGAAACGTAAAACAGTATTTTGAATTTTATACTTCTTTTAAATGGCCAAAAACCACGACAAAAATTTTTATTTCAAAGAACGGTCACTGCAATACAAATTTAACTACTTCTTCATTTTATTTGTATAAAAATACACATGCGTGAGACTTTTATAAAACATTTATATCGACTTATTTTATTGTCAAGTCATCAAACTGCTGCTACGAAAGTTAGCCAAAGAACGCTTTCCCGTATTAAAAAAGAAGCTCTGGCAGGAAGTAATGCTGACACTGATGTGCCTACTAAATAATAAAGAACGTCCTATATCCGTATGGATCAATTCGACCAAACTGTGCTTAGAAGGTGCATAATAAATTATCACATATCCGAGAAAAAAGTAAACACGTTAAGAAATGTACCAAACCTTTGCAGGTAGTTATGGCTTCGCAGGAAGTCGCAAATCTCTGCGGAAACAAATACATTCTTTGGGTTTTCGTTGGACCAACATGAAAAACAACAGAAGTTTGTTAATGGAACGTCACGAAATCAGACATTTACGCCCGCCTACTATATATAAGAAATATAAAAATGTGCAGAGAACAGAACAAACCTATCATTTATATGGATGAAACATACATTCATTCATGTCACGCGCACCTTAAAGGATGGAGCGACAAGAGTAACGAAGGATTAAAAAAAACCCGGTTCAAAAGGTAATAGGCTCATCATTGTGCATGCGGGAAGTGAAAATAGTTTTGTACCTAATGCTGGTATTATGTGGAACTCCCAGTCAAAAACAGGAGATAAGCATAATGAAATGGCGTACGAAAATTATGAGAAGTGGGTACAAGAAAAACGTATTCCAAACCTACCAAAAAACGCTGTTGTGGTAATTGATAACGTCCCATATCACAATGTTCTAAATGAAAAACTACCTACGACTGCTTGGACTGAACAACAATTAAAAAACTGGTTTTATGAAAGAAACATATATTACAGTGAACAAATGTTATAACCGGATCCTCATAACGTTGCAAAAATGTACTAACCGCTATATAAAACTTTGTGTTTGGGCGGCACTTAAAGAATATGTGGCCAAACGAAATGTTACCTTCAATTATACAAAGGTTAAGGAATTCTGTAATGAATTTTTTGACACATTTTTTGCAAATGATTGGAAAGTTAGATGTGACCATGTTAAAAAGATTGAAGATTAAGTTATGAACAATGAACCAGTTTTAGATACTGTTGTAGATAATATTATTAATAATTTGGACGAATACGGAGATAGCGAGGATGATGACGTTGATATAGAAAGTGATTTTGACGAATCATTTGTAGATGCACTTCACTATTTTACTGTTGATGATCCCTGTACATCTAAAACATATTTTTAATTATAGTGTTTGTTTGTAGGTGGTATGACTGAATACATTAAACGCAACAAATGTAAATAGGTGCTATAAAATTGGAGATATTAGAGACGAATTTCACTGGAGTAATATAATATTTTTAGCATATCTGTACATAGTTCTAAATCAACAATAATTGATGACACCCAGAACCAAGATTTTTTTGTTTTGCCAGTCCTAACTCTGTAAAAAGTGTGAAGGGTTGTTCTAATTTCATTGTAAATATTTGCAAAAAACCCAAAAATTTACATATGAAAGTAGAAATATCTACCACAAAAAAGCTTTAATATTTCATTTATATAATTAGTATACTTATTAGATCATATCTAAAGGCCATTTCCCCAATTTGTTTTTCAAATTTTATGTATAAACCCAAATTTTTACATTATTATCTACTACATATTATTAAGAATAACAATTTTATAAAGCTCAACATGTAGGTATGTCATTAACTAATACTACGAACAGATTGTTGGCTATTGTTAAATTTAGAAAGTCGTTTAACAATCCTTATCATATTGTACGCTTTATCTACAAAATCTACCTGACTTCCAATTTATATACAAATAAACCTCAATGACGAATATTATGAAGGGACCACTTAAAAGACATTGATTTAAAGTAAAGGTGAAAGTTCATGTCTCTTGGAATCTATTTATTATTTACATCACATAAAATAATAAAGTGTAATTATATAATATAAAAAAACAATTTTCGTAGAAAAATAATGGTTTTTATTTCCTTATTCATTTAATTAATAATAAAGAACACATTTATGTTATTTTGTTTTGTTAACTCGATTTTTTATAGCATTATACATGTGCCACAATTTATTATTTTAAAATCCAAATTCAAAATATTGTGTTACCCTCGTACGTATTAGCATTCTCACAACCTTTAAAACTTTGCATGCGAAATGTACGTCGCCTGCTCGTCCCAGTAACTGCGTTTACAACGTTGTCAAGTTGTATGGCTTTCTCGCGCATCGTCAACTGCCAAAATTAATTTGTCAACCTGTACATTCTATAGTGTTGAGGAGTTTCTCAGATATTAATACTTTATTTTAAAACTTACTTAGTCTATAGTTGATTTCATTCATGTGAATGTTTTTATTGTGTTTACCTATATTTTGTTTGCTTAGTTGACTAGTCTGATAGAGTTGTGCATTATGTGATGTTTTGTATGATGTATAATTCTCATGAATGAAAAATATATTCTATTCTATCCATATACTTTAGATTTTATTAATGTCTAAAAAGCACCGATTTAGTCACTCACTCACTCACTGATGATAATCAAAATTCCTAAGTCCTATGACGCTGGAATTTGATATGTAAACTAGTATTACTACAAAAACAACAACAAAAAATCTAAAACTTGGAACTTTTACCCCTTGTCCCTAGGGGATGGAATTTTGATTGATTTGGTTAGATGAACAAAATTCTCAGAATATATTGTCAATAGGTGATTTCTTAAATATATAAAGTTCTAATTGCATAGTTCTTATACTTTAGATTAGATTGGTATCTAAAGAAACCCGATTTCGTCACTGATTCACTCACTGATGATCATCTAAATTCTTAGGGTACTTCCTGATGTCCTAGAAAGCTGAAGTTTGGTATGTAAACTATTATTAATACAAAAACAACAACAAAATTCTAAAACTTGAAACTTTTTCCCTCCAACCCCAACTAGGGGATGTCAGTTTTTATGAGACTTCCGCCAAGACGATTATACAAATACACATACTTCATGTTATACAAATTAAACAATAAGTGTTTCAGGTTCTAAAAAAATCATCCATCAACCCCTTAAATTAGGGGATAAAAGTGTATATGGAGTTTTCGTCAGATTTTACAATATTACTACATTTTTATACTTATATTAGACGAATAATATTACTATAAAAATTGAATAGATGAGGCTTTTACTTGATGAAGATGAATGAATTTCCAGGTAATTTCTTTCAATACCTTTGTTAACATTAGTAAATAGATTTCTGTATTTATGCACTGTATATATTAAAACATTTTTATATTATACCTTCATTCGTTTTGACAGAGCTACAGTGTTAATGAAACGCGTCAACTAGTTTAAATTGAACATTAGTTCAAATAAATGAAGTTTTAAACAAATTATATTATTTTATTTCATCGTTCAATATTACTATACTTATATACTTCGTAACAAATTAAAATGTGGGGACTAATGACGCTGAAATCAAGTTCTAACGAGGGTAGATTACACGAAATAGCTGAATGTCTCAGTCGGCTTCTTGCAGATACAGTTTGTTTGTTACCGACTAGAAATATGGCTCAGTAAATGAATGATGCCATGTTGCAAGCTATTCCTAATACGGAAATTACACTTAAAGCCACAGATAGAATCGATTGTCCCAGACATCTTGTAAAAAGAGCTCGCAAGTCCATTGAAAAGTATGAAGAGGATGCTTCCATGACAGCATCCTTAGAAAAAACTACAGGTATTAAAAAAAGAGTGAAAGTAATGCTTAAACTAAATATAGTTACTTTGGGTTTTCTCAATGGTACTATAGGTATTGTTGACACAGTAGATTGGGATTCGAACAACAAGAATAAAGCAAGAAGAGTTGCAATAATTTTTATTAAGGGTCTTAGACACGAACTAACACCTGTAAAATCAAAATTTGAAATTATCAATAGAGCATTCGTTCACTGTTAACAGTTTCCAAGCTGTGTCCCTTACGTTATCATCAGACATAAAAGTCAAGGGCTAAGTTTGAATAATGCTCTCATTGATATTGGGTCATCCACATTCTCTAGTGGGTAGGCTTATGTAGGTAGCACTTTTTAGAGTGGCAATTGGCGAGGTTGGCGATCTATCACTTATTTCAAACTGTAAACCAACAAATAGAAAAGGCAAAAACAGAGGGCTATGATAGAAGGCACCTCTGATGTACAAGAAATTCACCCCAAAAAAATAAAGGAAAAATGATCAAAATAAAAAAAATGTCATAGGCAACTTACAAAAAGAAATGAAATACCACCAAAAACATTTTCATTCAAAATGTTGCCAAAACGAGACCAAATTATGGCTCACATTGTCAAACAGTTATCAGATCTCATGTAGAGCCAAGCTAATAACTCTACAAGCCCTAACTTCACAAACTCTACAAAAATGCGTAGCTGAGCCGTTTCGCTACCTAGTCCAGTAGATGAAGGAGGAAAAAAAGGCAAAGTTAACATTAATTACGCCCTATTTTCATCTTCTGGTTGGAAGTAGCATTTGGTACCTCATTAAACATGAGACAAAGTTTTGCATGAAAACGCGTCCGAGGGCGGAGAAAATGGCCCCAAAAGACAAGAAAAATAGGTTTTCAGCCAATATCTCCTAAATTATGGCAGTTAGAGATTTTCGGTTCAGATAAAAATTGAAGCTCAGTTAATTTTCTACAAAAATGGTTCTGCAAAAAAATCGGGTTGGAAAACCGGAAATTTTGAGACTTGTGAAATATGCAATTTTTGTACAAAATTTGAGCGGGGGTGCTGGAAATCCATGATTTTCAATGTTTTGGACTGTGGAAACCAATTATAGAGGGCGCCACCACATTTTACAGATTGGGAAAATCCTCGGTGCCATAAATGAGAAACCCTGTAACCAGACACTTTTGATGGATATTTATGTTTCCGAGGGTCTTGTTTTCCTCTCAGATGAGGCCTCAAGATATACTTATTAGGAAAACAGGCTATAAGATTAATTACAGCAAGATGGACCTCACCAATTGACCTGAATCTAGCAACAATCAGCTTTGCACATGTGGCAAAATACTGAAGTTCATCAGGTTTTTGGTAAGGAAAACTATTTACCCATAATACTCAGCAACAATTTCTTGCAGATTCTCCGCAAATTTTTGCAAATTTTTTTGCAACCAGACTGATTGAGGTTTTTGGAATAGAGTTATAAACGTTCTTCATGTTTCATTTATTATAGAAAAATATATTTTTTATTTATTTATTTATTTATTTATTTATTTATTTATTTATTTATTTATTTATTTATTTATTTATTTATTTATTTATTTATTTATTTATTTATTTATTTATTTATTTATTTATTTATTTATTTATTTATTTATTTATTTATTTATTTATTTATTTATTTATTTATTTATTTATTTATTTATTTATTTATTTATTTATTTATTTATTTATTTATTTATTTATTTATTTATTTATTTATTTATTTATTTATTTATTTATTTATTTATTTATTTATTTATTTATTTATTTATCAACGGGAGAACCCAATATAATGGATACAAGAGTAATACATTATAGACTAAAATATTACATAGAAAATTTTTAACAAAAGTACAAGAGATTCACGGGTTAGTTCTCCGTGAATTGATGAAAAAAGTATATAAAAATACATTGCAATTATGACATAAATCTATTCGTCACCAGTCATCATCTGATTCTTGGTCAAGAACTTCTTCTGGGTCTAGAGTTTCCTCTAATTCTACCTCTTGAGATAACATATTATCGCTGTCTTTATAATTCGAACACTGGCGTGACTCACACGAACCAGAAATAGATGAGCAAGGTAGCCCTGCTTTCTTGCATGAACATGTTCCCATACAATCTTTCTTACATTGCCAAAATATAATATTTAAGATTGCCGGAAGTGCTGGCTCTTTAATGATTTGGACCGGCATGAGTATATCCTCTGCACGTTTCCATCCCCATTTTTCTGGTGACAGTTCGTTTACGAGTCACTGTTGGACTTGCAAATATACCCGATAAAGGTGCTTACTTGCAGCTTCGGGTGTGGGGGGCAAGGTTGAAAGTTTGAGCGCAGTTGGGTTTCTGTTTCTGTCTCTGGTGAATCGCTTGAAGATCTCGTATCTAATCTTTGTCAGGGTTTGGCCATCATCATCACTGTACATCGACGCAATGACAGTTTGCCCGTCCTGAAATACGGTCTCGTGGGGAAGATTCTGGTTTTTAAAACTTTCAATGATCGCTTCCAGTTCCAAACATTTGCCACAGAACACACAATTGGCCCTGAAATCAAATCCATCACTCCTGCGCTCTTTTTTCTTCTTGGGCTGCACAATTGTTCTAATTTTTTGGTCTCGTCAGAGTCAAATTTGTTGCACTGGAAGCTGCCATTTCTACCTTTGACAATGTAGGGTCTCCTGTACTGTTTGTGCTTTTGCAAAGACGTTTGTTTTTCCAAAAAAATATGATGTTTATCCTTCCTTTCCTTGCTAACATCAATCAAATTTTCTAAGCCCCGAGTTACGGTGACAGCAACCGCAGAAACGGGTTCCTTACAAAGGAAACACACTGCTGTGGCAGAGTTGACCTCCATTTTTCTATTACAAGAAAGAACAGACCAAGATTTCACTTAAAATAGTTGCTTGTAAACAAATGTTCTTGAATAAAAACAACAAACAAATTCTCACCTTTTGCTCCAATTTTACAAGATTTGAATCTTCACTTTCTATGTTTTGGGTTGGTGATAAAAAATAATTTTAACGATAAACGTCAATATTTGTTCAATACTCTTCACTTTTATGACTTTTTTTTCTATAATTGACAATAATATTTATCAAAATAATGACAGAAAACAAACACACTTATGCCTCCAAGCGTGGCCGCATGGTTTGTAGCAGACGACACGAGCGCCACGTAGAGCACACACGCGACGAACGACGGAGGAATGAAAGTAATAAATTATAGCGTGTACATTTAGATATACTGGTTTTTCCCGGGGTATCAAAGGTATGACTTATATACATCGATGGAAAGGTGGGAATTCCCCCGTTACACTAGTTAATGTGTTAAAATGTTAGAAATAAAGAGCAGGGAGAAAAAAACCACCAAAAAAAGTGCGTTTTTTCCTTGAGCCCGCGTTCTCTAATATTATTGAAAAATGGACGACTTCGTCAAAAAAAGTAATTGCACAATCGAAAAGTAGACCTTCTTAGCTTTCGAATGATGTATCATATAGACCAATCAGATCATGTATAAATTTTTAATTGATGGTTTTTCACAAAATTTCCCCGCACTCCAAAAACAGCAAAAATTTGGGATTCAATAAACAACGATTAAATGAAAATTAAAAAAAAATTAGGGTATACAGATTTCAGGGATGACAAAAGACCTTATGAGGACCCATAATTAAGAAAATTTTGAGTAAATTTGTGCAATACAAAAAAAATAGGAACAAATACCTGGCGAGGTCAAAATTGCCCGGGAGCAGAAAGTTGGACCCGTGTTCCGATATGGTCAAAAGAGTCAAGCGTGACTCAATTCACGGGGTATGAGAAAATATGCAATTTTCACAAAGTTATTAAATAATTTGTCCCCCCGCTGATGTGTAAATACACGGACTGTGCTCTCATGCATACAGCACAGAAGCTCATTATTCGAGGTGCGCTTGGTGCCGTTTTTCTCAAAACCGGTCAAATTTTCGAGAAAAATCATAAGGACATTTTTGTAGAAAATTAACTGAACTTCAATTTTTATCTGAACCGAAAATCTCTATCTGCCATATTTTTGGAGATATTGGCTGAAAACCTATTTTTCTGGTCTTTTGGGGCCATTTTCTCCACCCTCGCACGCGTTTTTATGCAAAACTTTGTCTCATGTTTAATGAGGTACCAAATGCTACTTCCAACCGGAAGATGAGAATAGAGCGTCATTAATGTAAACTTTTTCCCTTTATTTACTGGACTAACCGTCACAAGTGGCATAAGATGAAAAATGTATCCATTCACCGTTTATTATATTTTTTATATACCTTCAATAATTCAGGGTGTCCCACTATAAAGTAACACATTTTGACGGCTTATTACTCGAGAATGGAAAAAGATATCGACGTGCAGTTTTCGCTAAACTTCTTATATTTCCACAGTTGCCAAATGTATATTTTTTCCCGAAAGCGCCGAAAAAAAATGACCATTTTTGAAACGAAATTACCGGTTTATTTTAAATACAACACCCTATATTTTTTATTACCATCTGAAAGTCCCTTTCTTCTCCTTTCCAAAAATGTATACATTATCGGCATATACTCAAGTTTTTAGGGATAGATTCAATTTTGTCATGTCAATAACTTCCAAACGTAAATTATCACATTTTAACAGCTTGGAAACGTTATAACTCGAAAATGAGACAAGGGATTAATGAGCGGCTTTCACTGAAATTCTTAGAAATGTTTAATTTTTTTACGACACCTTTTGCAAGTCTCAAAAGTCGTCTAAAATTTTCGTAAGAAATTTACTTTTGTTAATTAATAAAAGTGACCAGGATAAGATTCATAGCCATTTTTGACATAAATACGCCTATACACGAAAATCGATATTAACTTGGGTACAACAATTTACAGAATCGGGAAAACTAGAAAGAAAGAAAACATTTAAAACAAACATTTTTATTTACAAATAAGGACAAAGAACCAAACACAGCTTAATAAAACACATCAAAACAAAAAAAATTATATTTAATAAATAAGTTGTTGTATGTGACCTACATCTGCATCTCTACATAATCCTAATCTCATCCAAAAATTACTTAACGCATTTTGCAGTATTTCTGGTGTTATGGTATTAAAAATATTTACTATGTTATTTCTTAACTCCTGAAGGTTTGTAGGGATTGGGTTATAGCATCTCTCCTTTACATAACCCCATATGAAGAAGTCTGGTATGGTTAAGTCCGGGGAATATGGGGCCCACTCGATGGGACCAGCTCGACCTATCCATCTGTTGCCAAAATGATCTGATAATGAATTTCGAGCAACTAAGGAGTAATGTGGAGGTGCGCCGTCATGTTGAAACTGTACAGTGTTCATAATTTCATCTTATTGTAATTGGGGATACAAAAAGTCCTCCAACATGTCGGTGTAAGTGTTTCCGTTAACTGTTACTTCATGAAAAAAAGGGGCCGTAGATTTTAGTTTTAGATACACCACACCAGACATTTACTCTAGGTGCATCCCTTTCAAATTCGTTGAACGCTCTTGGATTCTCATCTCCCCAAATCCTGCAGTTATGCTTATTAACTCTTCCATTAATATGAAATGTGACATTATTAGGTTCAAATTAGGCTGAAGTCTTACCAGATCCAACAATGTTTCTGACATGAAATATCTTTGTTCAAATGAATGATTCACTATTTTTTGGAAAGTTTGTATTTTGTATGCTTTAAATTTAATAATTTTTAGGAGACGGTGAATCTTACTTTTTAAAAATTGTAGGATTTGGGATATTTTTCTAACAGATATTCTGTTATTGTTAAGTGCTAGAATTTCCCTCACTTTCAGAATATCATTGAGCATATCGTCCTGTGCGTTTTCAGGTGTTCTCGATTTCCTTTCTAGTTTTCCGGATTCTGTAAATTGTTGTACCCAAGTTAATATCGATTTTCGTGTAGGCGGATTTCTGTCAAAAATAACTCTGAATCTCCTTCTGGTCACTGTTATTGATTTTGTCTCGGCATATAATACGACGCATCGCGCTTTTTCTATCAAAGTATACATTTTCGATTAATAAATTTGACTGTGTTCGTTGTTACACTTCATACTACATAAATAACCTTTTGACGTTTGTTAATGTCAGTTATATGTATTCGTTTGAAAGCCACCTTTCCGTAAAAAATTAACAAAAGTAAATTTCTTACGAAAGTTTTAGACGACTTTTGAGACTTGCAAACGGTGTCATAAAAAAATTAAACATTTCTAAGAATTTCAGTGAAAGCCGCTCATTAATCCCTTGTCTCATTTTCGAGTTATAACGTTTCCAAGCTGTTAAAATGTGATAATTTACCTACGTTTGGAAGTTATTGACATGACAAAAATAAATCTTTCCCTAAAAACTTGAGTATATGCAGATAATGTATACATTTTTGGAATTGGGAAGAAAGGGACTTTCAGATGGTATTAAAAAATATAGGGTGTTGTAGTTAAAATGAACCGATAATTTCGTTTCAAAAATGGTCATTTTTTTTTCGGCGCTGTCGGGAAAAAATATACATTTGGCAACTATGTCAATAAAAATTTGAAGGAAATATAAGAAGTTTAGCGAAAACTGCACGTCGATATCTTTTTCCATTCTCGAGTAATAAGCCATCAAAATGTGTTACTTTATAGTGGGACACCCGGTAGTTCTTGAAGCAACGTAACGGCCAAGACACGCATTTTGACTAAGGTGTAGAATTTATGAAGTTGGGGATTGTAAAGTTAGGGCGTGTAGAGTTTCAAGGTTGGCTCTACATGAGATCTGATAACTTTGTGAAAGTGTGAGCCATGATATGTTCTCGTGAAAATGTTTTTGGTGGGATATAGTAATTTTCCTAAAAAGCACAATATTCACTTAGCTGTTTAACTTAGAAATTCCATAATATAACGTTTCGAAGCATTAACTTCTCATGTAAAATGTAAATCTTATAATCGAACTAATTATCTTTTTAACTGCTAGCTAATAACCCTTAGTGGTTAATTAGTGGTTCAGAATTAAATAATATACGTAATAATTAAATAAAGTGTATCCCGGCTCCTTCTGCAAAAATTGAAATATACTAGAAAAACTTCGATTATGCTATTCATTTACATTCGCATAGTTAATAATTGTCGCTGAATAATGTATAATTTTGAAAAAAAAAAGGTATTTACAAGATCAAATAGTGAATGCAACATTATATTACTTCGTTCCACAGAAAATGGACCCGACCGTATTGTGTGCTTCGTTCTGTGCAATTATGGTACTTCCAATTGATCAAAAATGGCGTATCTTCCGCTGCTACATCACCATCTACGAAAGTTTTACCTAATCAAGTACATTCACAGCGTTCTAACACGTTGCGTGCTTCTAATATCCAAGCTATAGTATTACTCTCAAGATGGCGATAGCGTAGAACATTATGCATTAGAAGGTATGAAAAGAATATTTGAATAACTATATCTATATTATAAATATTTATAGACTGCAAACGCTGACATTAATCATAAATAAATTGTAAGCATTCTTTAATAACATTTATACAGTGTGTTTCAAAAGTAACGAAGCGGTTTTTGATAGCTTTACATACAAAAGTTTCAGTATTAAATGTAAATTATCAGGCCCGCGCCTAGCACTTTTGGCGCCCTTATGCAAATTTAAAATAACGCCCCATATTTGTATTAAGTTCATATGTGAGTACAGATCCGGGTTAAGTTAGGTATTATTATCCACTATTGAATAATAATTTTGAAAAGTATTTCCATAAATTTATTTTCATTTTTATATTTTACAAGTACAAGCCATACAAGTATTTTCTCATTGAGGTGCGTAACATAATTATAAACTTATAGAAAACAGAAATATATTCTAACAGTATTAGAACTCAATTTTTTCGTATTCTAGTTTCAAACGTAATATATGATACAAAAGCACATAAAATAAAAAAAAATATTTAAAACATTGAAAATACTCATTTACATATCACAGGACGAAACTGATCAACAAATAAATCCAAAACAATATATTATTTTAATTTAATATTGCAACATGTCACCTTTTAAAGGTTAAATATCCAGGTGTATTGTTATTAATATCTTAGCTAAGTGAATTGAGCTTTACGTGCTTTAATTTTTGCAAATTGTTTAATTCAATCTTCGGTGTCTAAATATTTTAGCTGGTCCGATTCCATTTAAATGATAGCAATGTGATGGTCCCAAAAGACATTATTAGATTTGTTTAGACATTACTTTCAAATATTGCTAGCGGCCAGTGAACTTGAAGGCCACTAACTCATTTATTTGCAATGAATAAAGACCCGACACCGAAACTCACGAGAATAAGGCTTGATCTGGAAGAATACGAATTTGAAATACAGTTCGTCAAAGGTGTAGGGAACTACGCAGATAGTATATCAAGAATATCCATAGAAAAACTCAAGGATTTATACATAAATAATTCACATGTCTTGACAATCACAAGAGCACAAACACGCAAAGAGAACGCTCGGTCAGGAAAGGATCTAAAGAATAACGAGGAAACAGAGGAAGAACGAATAGAAAAACCTTCAGTAATAAAATTTTTAAATAATCTAGATGCACATAAATTACCAATTTTACACTTTGGAAATAACCGTATCTCGCTAAGGATGAGCATTCGAATCAAAAATAAATTGAAATTTAGTGAAGCCTTAATTACCGGAATAGACAACTTAGACCTAGGACGAACGTCTGAAAAGCTTGAGGAGCTGTCGGTAACATTTGAAGTAAAGAGAATGAAGATATACGCAAATGATTATATATTCAAAAAGTGTACAATAGAAGAATTTATAGAAAAAGGGAATAAAAGATTAAAAAATATACAAGTATGTATATGCGAAGTACCAAAAACGGTACAGTAGAAAGAAGAGATTCAAAAGATTCTAGAAAGATATCATTATTATCCAATGTTTGGAGGACATGTAGGAAACAATAGATTATTAATGAAACTGAGAGCAAATCTTACAAGGAAAAACGTGGAGAAAGTTGTAAGGAAGTATGTAAAGAATTGCCACGAATGCCAAGTGAATAAAGTGAAACCTAGTCATAAAGAGAAGTTTGTCATCACGGAAAAATCTATAAAACCGTTTGATATAATTTATATAGACACAATAGGTCCTTTTGTAGAATGGGGACTGTTATTGTATCACAATATTATGCGAATCAACAAAATACGCGGTTATGATACCGGTCATTAACAAAGAGGCAGCCACAATAGCAAAAGCTATATTTGACATCTTTATACCAAACTATGGGTTGATGAAAGAAATAAAGACAGATCAAGGAACGGAATATAAGAACGAAATAATGAAGAACGTAGCGGAACTTTTAAAAATAAAACACAATTTTTCAACGTCATACCACCACGAAGCAATAGGCAGTTGTGAAAAATTACACAGAACGTTTAATGAGTTCATAAGAAACTTTATTAAATATTCTAGAGATAACTGGTGTGAATTTGTAAAAATGTTTGCATATTGTTATAATACAACACCAAACATGTATCACGGAGTTGTTATACGGTAGAAAACCCAACATACCAGAATTTTTAAATGTAGAAATAGAACCATGTTACAATCTTGAAAGGTATGATAAAGAATTGAAATATAAGTTATAGTACGCGAATGAAAGAGCGAAGCAGTTTTTGATGAAAAATAAGTTAATTAGAGTAAATAAAAGCGGAAAGGAATCTTCACCCGTAAACTTTAGGGTAGGGGATTCGGTGATTCTGAAAAATGAGGAAAGGAATAAGTCCGATCCATATTATTTGGGTCCGTTCAAAATAACGGAAGTAAAAGGAGTAAACTGTGAGATTATATCTCAAAACAATAGAAAAACAAATCGTTCATAAAAATCGATTTTATAAATACCATAACGAAAATATTTGTAAACAAGTGAGGTGAGATAGTAAAGAAACAAACAGTGTTTAAAAACAAGACAATTCGTGAGAACTATTAACGTTATAGGTAGTATCGAAAATTTATCGAGGATAATTTTTCTCTTCCAAGAGGGGATGATGTGATGATCCCAAAAGACATTATTAGATTTTAGTAGACATTATTCAAAAACACATTATTAGATTTGTGTAGACAATAATTTCAAATATCGCTAGCAGCCAGTGAACTTGAATGCCACTGGAAAGGTATAGTAAAGTCAATAAAAATCACGACCGTTTTATAAATAATGTGTCAACAGATCGTTGACCGTGTTAGTCTAACAATTTCCTATATATAGAGAGTTCATTTATCTTGAAGAGCATTCATTAATATTCTTGTTATTAATAGTACAAACATTTATATTCTGTGTTACACATGGTCAGTAATTTTTATACGTAGTTTTTGAATATATGTTGCCCCAGTGAGTTTTTATAAACGATGGTATTTATTTAACCCTAACGAATGGTTTAAGTGGTAAGTGCTTCCCGAAGATGAATGGTTCGATGGTTCAAGAAGTACATACGAGGGGAACTTGCTAAATAACCACCACAGCAAGATTACTTAGTCGGTTTTGCCCTATGGTCGATCTTGAATATTTTTTTTGTTATTTTGAATTTTGAACAAGATCGTTCTGCAATAGCAGCCAAAACCGGCATTGTTCATAAAATACGAAGAATCCACTACGTTGTTAATTGTTCTATAATTTAAAGTTTCTTTTGGAGACGTAATAACTTTTTCATCATAATTTTGTAAGTATTGCAATTCTTTAACAAGCTCCATGGCAGTTATGTCTCGTTCATTGCTAGTTTTGTCATTTAATAAATGTAGATACTTTTCTTTTTCTTATATTCTGATATTACTTGCTTGATATAAGGGGGGTCAATACATGTTTGCCTTTTTCCTATTTGATTTCTGATTATTTCAGGAGCTATACATTCTGTATAGAATTGCTTAAGTTTCGGAAACATTTTTTCGGCTCATATTTTTCTACCTATCTCAATTTCTTCTATATATAGATCTATATTATCGCAGACATACAAAACAAAGTAGCATCTGCTCCTATTAGTTGTATTCAATTGCCCCTGGATCTAAAAACGCAGGTTTCAAATAGACATTTTCTTTGATTTTCATATTCATCGTTTCCACACTGCCCCACAGATTCTGCTTGTATGCGGTCTCTTTGGCTAACTGTTACCTAAAAAAAGTGTTTTATTATTATATCTGTTAGATTAATATAAGTAATTACACTTACATGTTTTTTCTTTTGTACTGTATATATCGATCTACCTACACAATGCATTATTTGTCATTACAGGTCTTTTGCTTTAAATTAGTTGTTATAGTTTTTTTAAACGTTTGCAATATAAAATTGAAATTTCTCACTGTACCTTACTTTCCTCTTCCTATTAACTTTAAAGCATTGTATTACACGTAAATATTTCTCTGTGTAACAATGAAATTTGGAAACTTTTTGTTTATATTATTTATTTTTAGACAAAATTGAATATATTTATACATGTCAAATAAAATTTGAAAGCAACCAACATAAACTCTGAAACTGATACAAATATGGTTAAATTGAGGCACAGTTGTAACACGATGTTCTGAGTTTTCAGACTAAATGTCCTATTTTCAATCATGTAAATTTGCAACTTTTCCGTAATTTAATTTTCTTAGGATGAAACAAACAAAAATTAATAATTATGAAAACATTTTATTATCCAAATATAAATGGTACAAATTTTGAAAGGTAGAATGTTTTTAAACTATGTAAATTTCTCTACCATTCTTGATTACTAGCAATTCCCACAATGCTGTCACTTGGTATCCATATTATTGAATAGCACATGTCCTTTCATGCAATATGTAATCCACCTTATATCTGGTGATAATAGTTATATTTATCCATTATCACCATTATGTTTTCATCAAAATTAATTATGTAATTCTTGTCTTTTGAGAACGGTTTTAATTTTTCTTTATTCAGATACTTGAAAGAACACTTAATTTCAATTAAGCATTTTTCGCTAACAAACCCATATTATCATTAAAAAGGGGTTTCAAGAGAATGATGAGAGATGTTTTGATGATACTAGAACAAACAATCAGTATTCTTCATGTTACATTTTCACATTAATTAAATAATCCAGTGAACATAACCTCGAACATGCCTTTTAAAAACAAAAATACGGATTTCAGGATAATTTACATTATCATAACTATTATTTTTGATATCAGGTAAATACGATTACTTACTTTTTAACAATGTAATGCTTTCAAAAACACTTATGAAACGCTTAAATAATAAAAAATCTACACTCAAATGGAAATTCTTATGGCAGCAAGTTTTGTTTGGGTATAACCTCAAAAACAGTAATAATGTTAGTGGTCTGTGCCCAAAAAGAGTTGAAATATTTGAAACCATAAGATCGAAATAGCTGATCCAGGAATATGTTTGTTTTAAATCGTCAAGAGTGGAAAGATGGAGAGAGAAAATAGGTTGTATAGGTAAAAACCGATTTAGTACTACTAGTGATATCTATCCTAAATGTTTTGAACCTTATAATTACTACATAAGTAATTAGTATCGTGTACGTTAGTACGTTTTCATGTTATACCTGTGAGGAGGCCCCTCTTAAGTTATCCATAGGTAAGGTATCAATATTTTTGTACATGGATGCAACCATTTCTAGTGATTATTGCTGAGTTAGTAGTACTTACATAAAACGGCTTTACCAACACTGTTAACTCGTGATTTATGAGTAGTAAATCCACTGTTTTTATATTTTCCAGCAAAAGCAGGCGACGTGTCACAACCAGAAAAACAATGTATATAACCAACAAGCAGACGATAACGTTCATATAGGACCCTATTTGAAGAATACATAGCGTCACATTACCTACGCCAGGTTTTGACAAGTAAATTGGTGCACTAACCGAATTTAATTGATTGACCTAACCTAACCTAATCAATAGATCAATATCTTTTCCAACAACAATGACTTTGTTTATAGTCAACCATTCCAGTTGCACTATTTTCAGTGTTTCATTTCTCGATCACTTCTATCGCTGTTTTACTAATTAAAACATCTGCATCTTCTTCTGTTTGTTTAACAGTATATTCTTCAAATATTAATGCTTTTGTTAATACTTTTATTCAAGCATCCTTATTCTTACACGATTTACATATAAATAACAATACTGGACAAAATGTAAGTTTCTTGTCAAATAATAAAACATGTTTTTTTATTTATTTTTTCCGTAGAATCAATGGCGTAATTAGTTTTTGTAATTTTCAAAAGTTTTAAACAATTTATCAACAATTATTAAAAAATTTATTTTTTGCTTTATTGGCTTTTTCAACGTGTTTTCAAATGGGCACTATATATTATCTTCATTTTATATTGAAGTAGATGCAAAAACAACAAAATGAGCTTTGAATGAACCCCGTAGAATAATTCCATTTTTCATTTCGGAAAAAATGAATCTCTCATCAACTACTAGGTTTTTTACTTGACAAGAATTGTAGTTATTTAGGACACAAAAAGGTATATTTTCTGAAAGTTTTATTTAAATTGAACTACTTTTGAGGAAATGAAAAGTAAAAAATAAAAAAGATTTTTTCGCCATTTTCTTGGAAATGTTGATATTATGTTAAAAAGGGATATATACAAAAGTTGTTCATTTTTGCATGATCTACAACTTTTCTATTGAGCACTTTTCAGTTTGACGCCAACCTCCACCGGAAATTGTAATAATATTATTTTCCACCCCTTTTTCATCCCTCAAAAACACTTTTAATCTCTAATATGTGCATGATTTTTTTACGATTTTTATAACCCCCCTTCACTCTTTGCAATTGTGCTGTCTATAGTTTTCTTTTTTTCAATTACGAATTATTAAAAAGCCTGGCCTATAAAAAGGCAAACATACTTTACATACACGCATGTATATAAAACCAGCATTACAAATGATAGAAATGCTGGTTGCCTATACCTTGAAAATATTTCAATTCTTGAATACCTGTTGCCTGAATGTTAATCTTGCTACCTTTCCTCTTGGTTTCAATGCCATTCTCTGTGGCGTAACAACTTTTTTTTTTAGGAATCACACTCGATTTTTAACTTTATCTTATTGCAAATTTGGTAATTATGGTTGGACTATTATTGACCATTTCGTTACGGATAATACTTTTTGAAATTAATGCATACGGGGTGTCAGTTTGAAAACGTATCACCCTCTATATTTCGACCCCTATAGAAAATAAAAAAATATGCGAAGCCATGTCACACTTATTTTTAAGAGAGACATTTTGTAGGCTGGTTTTCAACTAAATTACATCAACTCACTAGCGGGGCGGACACAACCCCTAAATTCTTAAATAGAAATGGGGTTTGAGTGATACCTTATTTGAAAGCTCATTCAACTACCTTTTCAAAAATAATGCATACTTCATCTTCCCTTTTAGTACTTTTGAATAAATCAGGTAATACCGTTATTACATTTATGTATCAAGTGTTTTGGAATGAAACATAAAAAGTAGCTTATTTTATCAAGTTTTAGAAATGATATCCATTATTAAACAGTGATAAGGTCTGCTCCAAACTCCTCTCTAACATTTCGAAAAACTTCTGCCTGGAGCTCTCTAAGCGCAGATGTTGAAATCTTCCAAATATCTAGAGTCTGTTTTATAAACAATTGATTTTAGATGTTTCCATAGGAAGAAATCTAGGAGTGCTAAGTCGGGCGATCGTAGTGGCCATTCCATTGTTCTTCTTCGACCAATCCATCTGGCAGGAAATCTATCATTTAGCCAATGTATAATTGGAAGAAATTAATATAGTGAAGCCCCATCTTGTTGGAAGTGAATAAGATCGTCTTTCAAAATCATGTTACCTTACCAACCGCATCAATTTGCTTTTTCAAACTAGTTGTTATTAAGGGCTCTATTATTTCTCAAAACAAATTTAAGTAAAGCTCATTAGTTAGATTTTCCTCAATGAATAAAGGTCCAATAATACTATTCCTAAGAATACTAGCCCAAACGTTCAGTTTCTTTGGATACTGTGTGTGACCTTCCCTAAAAAGTCGCGGATTTTCATCGCTTCAGTAGCAGCAATTTTACTTGTTAACATGACCATTAAGAAAAAATGTACACTCATCGGTAAAGCAAATTGTGCAAGATATTTTGGTTTTCAATGATAAAAGCCGTCCTTGTTCCGCAAAATTCAATCCTTCTGTCGAAATTGTGGTCAAAAACTGTTGAAGAATTAGCATTTTATACGAGTGAAATTTATGTAGTGCTATCCTTACCGTTTCGTCAGACATTCCTACTTGGCGTGCGACACTATGAAGTAATGTGAAGGGTTCTGCAGTGAAGGTGCCTAAAACTTCTATTTGTGCTGCTTCATCCAAAACACGGCGATTATCTATTTTTTTGTTAACAACGGAACCAGTTTCACTAAATTTAGCAACTAATTCCAGGACATATTTATGATTTAAATGACTATTGGGATATATTTCATTAAACATTGTTGATGTACTTCTTGAAGTAGAAATGCCATTAAAAAAATGAATAAGAGCACACCTTTTAACTCGAAATACTAATTTTAGAATAATGTAATTTTGGCGACAATAAACGGTGTCGAGAAAAATGAATAAAGAATATTTTAACAAAAATCTCAAGTCTGCTAAGGCGGTTACTTGTGTTCGCGTGATACATCGCACTGGCTACCATGGCTATACCGAATTAGCGCGTTAAGCCTCTCAACAAGGAATATTATGGTACTTGGATTCGGCAGGTCCAAGCAGTACTGATCAAGGTGGGTACTTGGAAATATGTGAAGGATAAAGAAGCTTGACCTGACGATATCACTGCAATGCCGATGCGAACTCTTCAGGTTGAAACGAAGCCATCAGAAGTGAGATAATGATTCATCTTAAACATAACACCTGGAAAATTGAGCAAAAATCTCAAGGGAAAATGTCAATGTCAAAAAAGTACGTACTCTAGCTATATGCTTCCACCAGCGTTCACACATTGATTTCGCCTTCACCTATGCTCCTGTTTCCAAGCTCAGTCCTGTTCGTTTATTGCTGGCACTAGTTGAACGAGACATGAAGATACACCAACTCGACGTCTCTGCTGCCTACCTAAACGGCGACATTGAAGAGGATAAAACTAAAAATAATGATGGTATTTCATATAAAAAAATGTCTTTACGTCCTTCGTTAACGAACTATAGTGCACTAAAATTGGGAATTAAAAATGGTTATTTTATTTATAATTATTAAATGGCTAATTGGAAATTAGTAAAATTTTATTCGTTTATAAATACCATAATTTCACACTTTTTGGCGTAATAAACAAGTCTACACTATACTTGTGAACTAAGGTACGGGCTAAGTTCAATGGTGGATGCGGCAATTATTATGGTAAATATAACTTCTCTCTATCATCTCCAAAGTTTTTGGTATGAGCTCCAGGGACACCCTGTATATATTTAGCATATTTAATCAACAACTTTATCCAGTAATAACATTAAAATTAGTAATAGTACAAGTAATATACTAAATTGGTTGTGAACTATCAATAACCATCGTCATGGTTTATTCTCATCA